>OU612045.1:58943189-60143189 GCA_914767935.1 Coremacera marginata | reverse complement strand
TACAACTCAAATATAGATGGTGGAGATATTGGTGATCAAATAATGGAGTACTACCGAGTAAAAATTAAGACAAAAAATGGCCACTGAAGGTTTTCCCCATTTCTTGAATCTAGCAGTCTTTAATTCTTGCATGAAATATAGAGAAGATACTGCTGCGCTTAGAGACGCAAAAAAGAATATAAAGTCTTTTTTAGATTTTAAATTAGAAATTGGCGAAGTGTTGGCAAAATCAAAGGATCCACCATCATGAGAACCACAAAAATTTCAATTATCTGAGTCTTATCATTGCACTAAATATCGGCATCATGATGCTCCAGAAGACATGAGCTACGACAGATATGATCATTGGCGCGAAATGGTAGATGGAGTAGCCAAAAGATGTCGCAAATCGAAGTGTGTCAGTCGAACTAGAGCCAGATGTCAAAAATGCCAAATCCATTTATGTATTGCTTTAAAATGTACCACAATCGACCAATTAACTTAAATTTTTTATTTACTATTTTAATAAAATGGAAAAAATTATAAAAGCTTTTGTATCCTTTCTGATTAGAGACATAGCATCATTTGAGCGCTAGATGCCCATTCATATAATACACAAAATTTGATACAATCTCGTTGCTCAATTTTTTCTTCCATCGTTAAAATCGAAGACAAGAAAAAAGTTGTAAACAAAACACTGTCACTTTACCAAATGTAAACGAGAGACGCTGATATTTGGCAGACTTGTCATAGACACATGTGGCAACCTACAAAAAAAAATTTCGAATCGGTCAGTTAAGTCCGGTTCACAGTGTGAATGAACCTTTCTTTTTGAACAAGGTGGTATAACATGGCCAAAAAAAAAAAAATACAAACCATTCTTCATATCTGTAAGTAGTCCAGAGCCAGTGCAGTAGGTTCTATTCCAGTTTTGTTCTATTGTTCTATTGATTGAATGTTCTACTGTCTCTCCGTGCAGTGTTTGTTTGTATATCAAAAACTCTCTTCACTGTAGTGCTTGTTTTGATATGAAAAAATAGGTGAGCGGAAGTAGTTGAAAACAGAGCTGATGGCTTGCAAGTCATTGTACAGTGCTTGTGCAGCTCTTTAGCATTGACTTGATTCTTTTTACATAAGCTGTGATTAAATTAAACCTATGATGAAAATATTTTTGCAGATTATAAATAAACAAATTATAGACTGCTAAAGACTTCGAATATAGTTAATATAGTTAGAAAAACTACTAGTTTTTGAAAACATAATTCATAGCAGTCACGGTCCCTGATTGAGACACATTTTGTCAGGAAATTAACTTCGAGATTAATATTAACTAGTATCGCCTGTGGCCGAAATTAGGCCATATCAAAATTATTATTAAAGTCTTCACTAAGAATCATAGTCACATAATAAAATTTTTCGGTAAATATTTTTTTGAGTCTTTTAGAACCTTTTTTTGAATAACTCATTAAAAAAAATTTCTTCTGAATTGAGCCAAAGAGATGATTCTTCAACATTTCTTCTAAACACACCTAACCTCTATATGAATGCCAATTATATGAGCTGATCCTATTATTTTTTCCCCTTCAACAGTTTTTCTGAACACACTTACCTCCTATCTGCCAACCTCTGGGAGTCCTCACACAATAAACACAAAAACTGTCGCTTATGGCTTATATCTCCCGATTTTAGCCCTAGAGCTGTTAAATATATAAGCTGGTCTTATTATTTTTGCCTTTTAAAATTTCTTATTAACACACATGCCCCTATCAGCCACACTTCTGGGGGTCACCATACAAAAAACATCAAAATTGTCGATTGTAAGATATATCTCTTCCGAATTGACCCCTAAACAGGTCAAATAAATGAGCTGGCCCTATAGTTTTTGGCCTTCAACATTTCTTCTGAACACACCTACAGCCATCTGCCACCCAGGTGGGGGTCCAAATACAAAAAACACAAAAGTGTTGCTATGTTTTCTTCTCGCCTGGTAGGTAAATCAGAAATGCAGGCATTAACAGTGCAAGCTTTAACAATGCTAAAGCTAACAGTGATGATATTAACATTGCTGACGTTTACAGTGCTGACGTGAATTCATAACTTTTACACCTACCAAAAAGTGCTCAACACGCCTAAAGAAGTTTTCACTTAAAAAAGCAACAATAACAACAATGCCACACAGCTCTGTTAAAGTGCCTGAGTCACTCTTCCATTCTACTCTTGAGTGCAATAGAATATCTATTATAAAAAAAGAAGCAAAAACGAAAAATATTTTCGAACAAAGTGAGACAAAAAAGGCAACAAAATATGCAGGCAAGCACAACCGTTGCCACCTGTTTGTATGAACAAAAATATAGTGTCCCAATAAGAGTGCACTATTTACATTTTGTGGCATTTGGGAAAAGGTGTTTTTAATTTCTAATTTTTACCTATGTTGTATGATAAAACATTTGAATAAAAATTTTACTGTCCAATGGCTGTCCAAAAAGGGAGTTAAACTTTGTGTTCACGCAATAATATGTAGATTCTAATACTGGAATGAATCATTTTGTACGTAATAGAATCCATTACAAAAGAAAAAGCAAAAACCAAAAAAAACTTCTGAGACTTGCTCACAAACTTCAATTCTTGAATAATGTTGAAGAGGTCTATCATTTTTTACTGAATACGTGTGTCCGAAAAGAGGAAAGAAAAAGCAACAACAACCACACAGCTGTATTGAAGCTTTTTCTTTCTCTCTCACCTTCTGCTCAACTAGAGCAATTTTTAATTTTTACTTATCATAATGACGAAGCATTTGAATAAAAACTATATTGTGCACTTGGTATGAACCATGGTATAATAAGACAAGGTAGTGTTAGTAGTTAAAATTCTCTCTTGTGGTGGATACCACACCTGTCAAAACCAGGTTTTTTACGAATAAAAGCAAAACAAATAACAAAATTTGCAAATTATAATATTGTATGTGTTTGACAGCTGTTGTACCCGCCGCTCCGAGACGACACTACCTTGTTAAATATACCTTGGTATGAACGAGACCTTTCAAATGATATAAGAAATGATATAAGTTTCATCCGAATCTGTTGTCATTAAAGTGGGTAAAAAGGGAGTTATGGATTTTTGTTTGCGTATTATTATATATAAGAAGATACAGAATGCGAAAACCCACCTTGTTCTTCCCCGTCCCCCCTCAAGCACCACTCAACCCATCAAATATATCCTCTGTGTGTGTTTTCATTGAAAATTTATCTCAAATAATTGTCGTTTGCTTATTTTTTGGTCACTTTTAGAAAAACTACTTAATAAACTATAATCTTTATAAACTCTTTCGAAAGTTTGATTCTATAACTTATTAATTGTCATTACATGTTTACAATGCAATAAAATATTCACTTGATCTTGCAATATTAGATACTACTGTATCTCGAATAATATTGACAGTAGGGTATTGCAAATTAGTGTAGGGGTAGGCACCAGGGATGACATTGGCTTAGTAGTTAAAGGGCCAAAATTAATACAAAAATAGGGCCTTTTTGACATGAATGGGGCCTTTAGTGGTAAAAAAGTAATGATTAACACTTTTACTTTTTAAGAAATTTTCAAAAAAAATTTAAGATTTTCTATTTAGATATTTAACGATAATCATATAAAAAAAAAAATAGCACACGTTTTAATAATCTCAACAATGTTATTCACATTTTGATTAAAAATGTTTTTGCAATGTTAAAAGTTCATATTCATATTAACAGATACAGGATTTCAAAAAATTCTTACCTCTCCTGTGTTTTGTTTCGCATTTGCTGTTTAAGCCGAGGCAGGGAAAATTTTGGATTATCACAAAAATAGCAAAAATTTTTTAATCAATGATGTAGGGTGAAATACACATGATAGCGGAAGAAAATCCGCTCCTACCAATGAATTTAACAAAGAATAAATCCATAACTGTTCAACAATTTTGGAATATAGAGCCTTCCAACAATAAAGTTAAGTTAAGGGAGAAAGCAGTTAAAATTAAGGCAAATTTTAGAAGATGTTTTCAAAAAAGTGTATTATATATACAAAAAATTCCATTTGCATGCTAATTTAACATCATTAGTCTAAGTAAAAAAAATGTTTTTGTTTGTTTACATATCGTTACTAAAATGCACAAAGGCCCTAAACGACAATTTTTTCAAAATGGGTTTTTTGCTTACGTTTTTAAGTTTTCTTGTGATCGTAGTCGTGTTTGAATATTAAATAATTTAAGTTTTGGAACGGTTCGGGTGAAGTTAAATTTTCATAAATATTTGCTTTAAATGTACAGTGTTTAACACCTCGAAGATTCTAAAGTTGAGGTAATGGAAGGTAAATACGAACGTAAAACATGTCTGAAGAAACGCATGCGTGGCGAACAGTACATTGGAAGATCAAAAAACGGAGAAGGTTACTGCCAAAAACCAGCCAGATCTCTAGGACCTTCGTGTAATTCGAATTTTTGTAAAATAAGTACTAAACGGAACTGTTCAAGCTTCAATGAAAGCATTGAATATGAACCTCTTCCTCAAAAATCCAGAAAGCGTTTCGAAGCAGTTGAACCCAAGCCTTTGCATGCGAAACAACTTCCTATATCCCAGAAGAAGTACGACCATCTCCAAGAACTCAAAAATTTATTACCTTATGATTGTCAAAGTTTTTACAAAAAATTTAACAATTTTAAAATTGTTAAATTTAAAAATTTTAATTTAAATTTATTTATAATATTATTTAAAAATTTTATTTGTACCATGCACCAAGAAATGACTTTTGCTATTTTTATAATAATTTTGTATTCATGCTTCTTTTTAAATGTAACTTCGGTTAATTTTGTTTCTTTTTCTATGTTAAGATGAGTTTCAAATGAAATAAACCCCGTTTTTCATACTATAACCAAAAGCCCTAACACCCATTTTTTCACGATTTTGATTGCACAAAAGCTCTAAATGCCATAATTTTGAGACAAATCAGAATATTCAATTTTTTCTCAAGAATCACATTGGACTATATATTTATGCCTAAACTGCATCAAATAAATTAACGAAATTGTTTTTTTTTAGATTTCACAGAGTTTTTTTGCTTCTCCTGTAAAATTTCAAAAATGTCGTTTAAGGCCTTTGTGCATTTTGGTAACGATATATTTTTTATATAAAAAGATGGCGCTGAAGTTGGTGTCCTTCAAAAAAGGTGAAAATCGGCCCATATCCTAGTGCGACTACAGATTGCCTGACAAAAAAAAATTGCTTTCGAAAATATACCCCTGAATGTAGATCTTTTACCAAAATGAAATGAAAATATGGAAAATTAAGAAAATTATGAATAGTAGAAAATAAAAGTCGGAAAATTTACATAATTTTTGACCATACTGTTGAGTGTAAAAACTAGACAAATTTTCCAAAAACGCTAATTTTGGTGAAGGATATGTAGAATAACATTACAAATAGATTAAGAAAAAAAAAAATTAAAATAGGTCGATTAGTTTGCTTGCATTGGTGTGGGCCGTTTTGAAAAAGTAAGTTTCGAGAAAAACGCATTAAAAGCTTCAAACTTCAAAAGCATCAAAGAGGTCAAACTCAAAATAAAACAGTAACAATTAAATTTTTTTTTCTCTACAAGGTAGAGTTTATATAATATATTTATAAAGAAACATTCTATGCACACATACACACATACAGCGAATATAACGCGTTTCAGCAGCTTCTTCCGTTTGATCGATTGATACTCGATCGATTGTTTGCCTAACCCCCCCTTAAATCACATCGAATAAAATAACAAACAGTTTTCAGTCGCAGTTTCCGCAGTCCAAATTTTTTTGAAAAAGCTCATAGTTTTAAAGTTAGAACATTCTGAAAATTAAATAACTTTCAGTTGAAGTTTGGGCCATATTGATTTTTTTTCCAGACCATACATGTCACGAAAAAGGATGTGTACATAATCGATTATATTGGTTAAGATACATAACACTAATAAATACAAAATACAAGAAAATTAGTTTTTTAAAATTTCCCTCAGTCTTAATAGATTTTTACAAGTGTATATTTCTATAGCCAACCAAAAACGTACGCAGGTACGCATACGCAGGTATGCATAGGCTTATGTAGCCTAAGAGCCTCCGGAAAAAAGACAATTTTAAAATTTTGTTTTCAGCTCTATTTTATTTTATTTTATTTTATTTTAGCTTTATTTTATTTGAAAATTAATATTTTTCAAAAATCAACGATTAAACGCACAAGAACTCTTAAATAAACCGACATTTTTTTTAGATCCAGTCTCCAGATATCTTGCTCACCGTAAATTTTAAGGTCTTTCGCGGTAATGCTCTATTCTACCTTATCGACGAATATTTTTCGACAAAAATTTCAGGGATAAATCTTCAATAGTTATGATTTAATAATGTAAAAAAATGTTGATCTAAAATAAAATAAAATCTTAAAAAACAAATTATTTAAAAAGGAGTTTCTTTCTTCGAAAAACTTCCGGAGGCAAAGTTTTTTAATACTTTGAATAAAAAAAAAATTGAGGAAAATTGTTTAGGGTTTTTGTTTTCCAAAGATATAATTCCAAAATGAGTATCTTATATTAAAAAATTCAAAAGAACTTATTTTATTGAGATCGATTTAAAATCATTTAAAAAAAAATTAAAATTTTTACATCATTTGCATTCTATTTAATTAATATTTTTTTACTACAATTCTTAAAAGGGCCTTAAATGAATCGAAAGGGCTTCGGGGCCTATTAAATCAAAATAGGGCCCAAAAAAGCCCCCAAATATCATGCCTGGTAGTCACAATTATTACAAATTACGGGCAAGAAAATGGGCGTTATTCGCCAAATGGGCGTGGCAATATTAGAAAAACAGTGTATCTTGAATAATTTTGAGACTAGAGTACTGCAATTTGGTGTGGGGGTAGGCATTATTATTATAAATTGTGGTCAATAAAGTGGGCGTTATTCGACAAATGGGCCTGGCAATATTAGAAAAACACTGTATCTCGAATAATATTGACACTAGTGTACTGCAATTTTATGTAGGGGTAGACACAGATAATAAAAATTACGATCAAGAAAATGGGCCTTGTTTGACAAATAGGCCTGGTAATATTAGAAAAAGAGTGTATCTCGAAAAATATTGATACCTACTATTGCACTGCAATTTGGTATAGGGATAGACATTATTAGAACAAATTACGGTCAATAAAGTGGGCGGAATTCGACTACTGGGCGTGGCAATATTAGAAAAATACTGTATCTCGAATAATATTGACACTAGTGTACTGCAATTTAATGTAGGAATAGACAGTTAATAAAAATTACGGTCAAGAAAATGGGAGTTTTTTGACAAATGGGCGTGGCAATATTAGAAAAAGAGTGTATCTCGAATAATATTGATACTATGGTACTGCAATTTGATATAGGGGTAGGCATTATTAGAAAAAATCAAAATCAAATATTAGAAAAACAGTATATCTCGAATAATTTTGACACTAGGGCATTGAAATTTTTTAAGTACAGGGGTAGGCAGAATTAATAAAAATTACGGTCAATAAAGTAGGCACAATTCGACAAATGGGCTTGGCAATACTAGATAAACAATATCTCAGTTAATATTGACGCTGGGGTTAGTATTGAAATGAAGTAAAGGGTTAGGCTCAATTATTACAAATAACGCTCAAGAAAGTGGGCTCTTATTTAACAATAGGGCGTGGCAATATTAGAAAAACACTATACGTGTTGACAAAAAACACGTGACATCTGATTTAAATTTAAGGTACAGATATTTGAAATAACCAACAAACTTTCAGAATGTAATAGAACAATTTTTTTAAGAACAATTGTATTTATGTAGTTTATACACTTTTTTCGAAAATTTATCATATTCTCTAAAAAGGAAGAAATAAAAACTTAAAAAAAACCGACTACAAAATCACTACAAAGTAAAAAATAATTTTAAAATTTTCCTTTTAATTTCTTGGTCATATTTGGCACTTTATTTAAGCATATTATTACATTGAAAAACTTATTATTTGAATTTTTTTCTAATTTGTTTTGCTAACTAAAAATATTAATTTCTTTATGAATACAAAAGCCTTGAAGTTGGCGCTTCTGATTAAAAGTCTGATTATATTAGCGCCGACCTTAAAAGCTTTTGTATTCATAAAGAAATTAATATTTTTATGATATTAAAACAAATTAGAAAAAAATTCAAATAATAAGTTTTTCAATGTGATAATTAAAAGGCAATTTTTAAATTATTTTTTACTTTATAGTGATTTTGTAGTCGGTTTTTTTTTTTTTTAAATTTTTTTTTACTCTCGCATTTGACTCTCGCAATCTACTCTCCCACAGCAAAGCTGTTCAGTAGAGCTGTGTAGCTTTGCAACATATTTTGTTATTGCTTCTTTTATATGGAGAAAAGGTGTTTTTAATTTTTAATTTTTACGTATCTTAATGACAAAACATTTAAATATTAACTATATACGTATTGTGCACTTGGTATGAACGAAAGCTTTCAAATGGCATAAGTTTCTTCCAAATCTGTTGCCTATAAATTGAGAAAAAGGGGGTTAAAGATTTGTGCTAGCGTATTAATATATATTAATTAATACTAAAATATTTTCTTTACCAGAGGTAACGCTTTACTGGTTGGCGTTGGTGGTTCCGGAAAACAGAGTTTGACACGGTTGGCTTCTTTTATGGCCAATTATAAGTTCTTCCAGATAACACTAACGCGCGCCTACAATACGGGCAACTTGGTCGAGGATCTGAAATACTTGTATCGTACTGCTGGCTTAGAGGGACGTGGCATCACATTAATTTTCACGGACAATGAAATCAAGGATGAGTCTTTCCTGGAGTACATTAATAATATACTAAGCTCTGGCGAAATAGCTAATCTTTTCGCTAAGGACGAAATGGGTGTGTTGTTGTGCTAAACTCATTTATTTTATAGCTCATTAAATCTTGCATCCGATCAACAGATGAAATCTACAATGAGATCATACCGATAATGAAGAAAATTCAACCGAAACGCCCTCCTACACAAGATAATCTCTATGATTTCTTCTTGAGCCGCGCACGTTTCAATTTACATATTGCGCTATGCTTTTCGCCGGTAATTTATACATAAATTAAATTATACTCCATAATATTCTACTTATTAACATCAAGACTTGACTTTTCTCATTGCAGATAGGTGAAAAATTCCGTGCGCGCTCCCTGAAATTCCCCGGCCTAATATCAGGCTGTGTCATTGACTGGTTCCAGAAATGGCCCGAAGATGCTCGAGTCGCGGTATCGCGTCACTATCTGCAAGCCTTTGAATTCGTTTGCACACCAGAGGTTAAGGAAGAAATTATTGTCATTATGAGTTGGATACACGAGACCGTTTCTGAAACTTGCGTTTCATACTTTGAACGTTTTCGTCGCAACACATTTGTTACGCCCAAATCGTTGATTTCATTCTTGGAGAGCTACAAGAAACTCTATAAGGATAAACAGATTAACATTATCGTAATGGCGCAACGTATGACTTCTGGCTTAAGCAAGCTTGATGAAGCTGGATCCGCCGTGTCTATTTTAAAAAAGGAATTGATAGAGATGAATAAAGATATCGTTATTGCAACCGAAGAAGCTGAAGTTGTACTCGTTACTGTGGCACAATCCACAGAAGCTGCTGAATTAATCAAAGTGCAAGTGGCTGATAAGAAAGCCAAGGCCGGCGTGCTGGTTAAGCAAATCTCGGCTGATAAGGAAGTTGCTGAAGCTAAATTGGAAAAGGCCAGGCCAGCCTTGGAAGAAGCCGAAGCCGCCCTCAAGGTATGCAGATTAAAGTTGTTAATTCGAGAAATAATTGTATTTAAAAACACAATTTTTAGACCATCAAAGCCGCTGATATTGCTACTGTGCGAAAATTAGGCAAGCCACCATATTTAATTACTTTGATTATGGATTGCGTTTGCATTTTATTCCGGAAGCGTATAAAGCTGATCAAGCCAGATTTCGAGAAAGCTTTCATATCTAGTTCCTGGGATGAATCCTTGAAGGTTATGTCTGACACAAGCTTTCTGAAAAAGATTGTAGAATATCCAACGGACTTGATTAATGCGGAAATGGTAGACTTGTTGCTACCGTACTTCAATTACAGGTAAAATTCTGTTTATTAAATAAAAAGCAGGGACCGGAAATTACAGTTATATTTAAAATTTTAAGGGAAAAAATCATAATGTAAAAATGACTGCACAAAAGAACAAAATATATCAAAATACTTGTTTAGCTCTTCTTACTTACTTACTTAGGTGGCCGTAACAAACCGTGTTCGGGTTTCGGCCAACCTCATCAGCTCTCGCCAGGTGCCTCTGCTTTGCGCGCACCTTCTCCAATCGGATACACCAAGTGCAATTAGGGCTTCCTCGGCCTGGTCCACCCAGGAAGCATGGTCTTCCTCGTCGTCGCTGACCAGCGGCCCTAGCCTCGAGCACCTTTTTCGCTGGAGCTTCGTCGTCCATACGATGGACATGACCCAACCATCGTAGTCGCTACACAGTTATAGACCGAACTACGTCAATGTCTACGTAGAGCACATACAGCTCAGGGTGCATTAGGATGCGATAGTCATCGCCAACAGGACTGAAGATTTCGCGAAGAGCTTTTCTCGACGAACACCCCCAGTTCGCGAAACTACCCATGCCTCAGCGCCATAAAGCAGCACAAGTAGAACGAGCGTCTTGTAGAGTGTTAGTTTTGTCGATCGAGAGAGGGCTCTGGAATTTAGTTGCTTACTGAGCCCGTAGTAGCACCTATTGCAATAATTGTTCTTCGCTTTATCTCCAGGTTGACTTCGTTGTCGTTATTAAAGGCGGTGCCAAGGTATACAAACTCCTTGACTACTTCAAAGTTATAGCTGCCGGATGAAACGTGGGAGTCTAGACGCCGCGCTCCATTTCTTGTAGATAGCATATACTTTGTTTTACCCTCATTTATCGTCAAACCCACTTTGGCTGATTCCTTTTCTATAGCAATGAAAGCAGCGGTAACATCTCTCTTGGTTCTGCCATCAATATCAGCAGCGTGCGCAAGGAGCTGGACATCTTTGTAGAAAATGGTGCCATTACGATGCACACCGTCCTTTCGAAACCTCTTTCGGTATTAAAGGTTTCGGAGAGGTCATTTGCTATCTTGACGGAGCTGCATGTGTTGCTCAACGTCATCCTGCTAAGTCGAATCAACTTTGCAGGTATACCGAACTCAGACATTGTTGCGTATAGGCAATCCCTTCTCGGGCTATCGAACGCAGCTTTAAAATCTACAAAGAGATGGTGTGTGTCAATTTGATTTTCGTGGGTTTTTCCAGGATTTGTCCTAGCGTGAAAATCTGGTCTATGGTAGACTTTCCAGGTCGAAAGCCACACTGATAAGGTCCAATCAGTGTTTTTGTAACCGGCTTTAATCTTTTACACAGTACGCTTGAATGCGATGGAAATAAGACTGATACCTCGATAGCTGGCGCAGATTGTTGGGTCTCCTTTCTTAAGTATAGGGCACAGTACGTTGAGGTTCCAATCGTCGGGCATGCTTTCCGCTAGCCATATTGTGCTGATGAGCTGATGCATGCGCCTTCTCAATTTATCGCCTCCGATTTTAAACAATTCAGCTGACAGGCCGTCAGCACCCCCTGCTTTATTGTTTTTGAGTCGTTGGATAGCAACTCGAACCTCTTCATGGCTAGGTAGTGGTACTTCCACTCCGTCATCGTTGATTGGTGATGCTGAACTGCGCTCTCCATAGGCGGCATTGGTGGAATCGTCGCCAGTAAGTGAATTGGAGAAGTGATGTCTCCACAATCTCAGCACACACTGTGTATCCGTATTCAGATCTCCATTTTCGTCTCTACAAGTGGATGCTCCGAGCTTGAAACCTTGGGTTAGACGCTTAACCTGTTGATCGAATTTTTGTGCATCCTTCTTGCCCTGGTATATCTCTAGTTCCTCACGCTCACGCTTTTCTCTCTTTTCTTGCGTCTGAAAAGGCGTCTCTTTTCCTTCCTCTTTTCGCCGTAGTTTTCTCGCACGGCTCGAGTTGCAGCTGACTGCAGCTTTTTTCTATAAGCGGCGTTTTTTCTGCTGTCGCGATGCGACACTCCTGATCGTACCATTGGTTCCGAGGTTGCGGGCGCTGCAAACTAATGACTTCTTCAGCTCCAGCGCGCATGGAGTGGGATATATGCGCCCAAAGTTCGCCGGCGTCGTGGGATCCAGAGGTTGGTTGGTTGAGCTTAACGGAGAGTTGAGCGGAGTAGGCCTCGGCAGTCCGTTGTAATTGCAGCTTAGCGACATCTAGCTTTCGTTGCATTCCTGTGCGTATGTTCTTCGCATAGCATAATCGCATGCGGTCTTGGCTGCAACAAGATAATGGTCGGAGTCAATGTTGATCCCCCGAAATGTAAGCACATCTAGAATACTATAGGCATGCCTTCCGTCGGTTACAACATGATCAATTTGGTTTCGCGTTTTTTGATCCGGGGACAGCCAGGTGGCGTTGTGGATGTCGAGGTGCTTAAATCTCGTGCGACCAACTACCATGCTTCGCGCCGCGACGAAGTCGGTCAGTCTTAGACCGTTGTTCATAGAGGTCTCATGAAGACTGAACTGACCGACACACGCTGTGGTAAATCACAAATCTAGGTGGACAAAATAAAAAAAAAAAAAGTCTGGCAACATTCCTTCTGATCGTTTAATGAGCTTCTCAATACAATAGGTAACTGTAATTCATGTTTTGTTTTTTTTGTTTTTAGCTCTGATTAGGAAAAAGTAAGCAGTCAGTTGTTGTCAACACGTGCATTCAGATTTCAAAGAGAAGCGTATTTTTTGTGTGACTTTGGTTTATGATTAAAAAGGCTACGGTGATTTTATTGTCATACTTTTTTTATTATTATTACGCTCTTTTGTAAGGAAATATATTATAATTTTCATTTACTTATTTCTATTGTAAGAATTAAAAAAAAATTATTTTGAGAGAAGTTCAGAAAGTGCAAAAAATAAAACATTTCCTTTTTTCAAGTAGAGTTGAAGCTGTTTATTTCGCATAGTTCCTGTGTTAAACTATATTTAGGTTAATCTTTCAAGTGTTCACTTTAAGGTAAATCAAAAACATATTGCGAATTTTTACGATCACCATACATTTTTATTCCCTTTTCCAGTATGACCTCCACTCTTTCGCGAAAGGAAATTTTTAAAGAATGGGTAAAAACTCCCAAAATACATCGCAAAGACGTCTTATTGACATTAATAATGGTTAGATATGGTCTTCAAGATATACCAGAAGACGTGAAAACAAATCTTAAGGCAAATATAAATAGTATTTGTTTCAAGGTAGCCGAAAAATGGATAAAAAGTGGAATACATCGTGACCGTTTTTTAAGATCAAATTCAGTTTGGCTTGATGAACCGTATGTATTGCCTGCAAATATACAACCGAAAAGTTGTGAAAAAGCTGGGAGAAAACCGAAAAACTTTGATGACTGTGGTGAAAAATCGAAAAAAAAGAAAGATACAAAGTCTTTTAGATTCAACTGACCATCGAGAAACTATTAAAGCTATTGAGATCGTGCTTCGTAAAATGGGAAAGCGTGATTCAGCCAGACTTGTGAAAGACCTGTCGGAAGCTTCATCCAGTAAAGGTACTGAAATGAAAAAAAAATTGTCAGCGATTTAGCTCTGAACCTGTGCCTTTAGGGAGCCTTTCTCCCGATGAAGCCTTATCTTTAATGGTTGATGCGAATTTGCCGAAACATCAATACGATGTTATTTGGCTAAAAGTGAACGCAAAAATCTTCTTCCCTCCTACACTAGTGTTCAAAAAGCTAAGAAAAAATGTTATCCAGCTGAAACAGAAATCACTGAGATGCATGCAAAAAGTTCACTTCAGTCATTAGTGAATCATACTATAGAAAGGCTTTGTTTGGCTCAAAAAGACGTTTTACTCGGTATTGATGAACTGAAAACTGATGGAAATCGTCTTAATATTTTGATAAAAAGGGGATGCGAAGGGGCTCAGCAAAAGCAGTATAAACAGAAGTTTTCTTCGGAGGAGGGCCATACAGATGAAAGTTTATTTAGTATTTCAATGGTTCCTATTCAAATGAATTTTAGTTCTACACAAAGAAAAATAATTGTATGGCAAAATCCTGCTCCTTCATCTACAAGATACTGCCGTCCAATCAAGTTTGTTTTTGCCAAAGAGTCCACTGAGTTAATTTCTCAAGAAGTTAATTTAGTACGGCAAGAAATTAGAGATTTGTCTCCAACTCTTATCACAAATGGCGAACAAAGTTTTCTTGTTGAATCTACTTTTATGCTTACTATGATAGACGATAAAATTTGTACTGCACTATCATCTGTAACTTCTTCTTCTCAAACGTGTTTCATATGTGGAGCGAAACCGAGTGAACTAAATAAACCTTCTGTGGTTTTAAACAAAATTGTCGATGAACGATCTTTAACCTTTGGAATGTCTCCGCTACATTCATGGATCCGTTTTATGGAGTGTGTATTACACATAGCATATAAGCTTCCTATAATGACCTGGCAAGCTCGTGGACCGGAAAATAAAGCAAAAGTGGCTGAAGAAAAGAAAAAAATTCAAAAGAAATTTCGAAATGAGATGGGGTTGCTTGTAGACATGCCAACACAACAAGGAGGTAATACAAATGACGGTAATACTGCTAGACGGTTCTTTAGAGCAGCAGAAACGAGTTCAGAAATCACTGGTGTCAATAAAGAATTAATTGAACGGTTTCATATTATTTTGGAAACTATAGGTAGTGGTTACCCTATTGATGAAGATGCTTTTGAAAGCTTTATTGTTGTCACACGCAATTTATACTTAAACGAGTACCCATGGGAAAAGACATAATAAGGTCTTGCATTCTTCCTATAGGACAGCTGTCAGAAGAAGCTCAAGAAGCAAGAAATAAGGACACGAGGAAATTTAGAGAGTTATTTACGAGAAAAATATCGAGAAAAGACACAAATACAGATCTTTTCAATCGACTCTTAATTTCTTCAGATCCTTTTATCGCAAGTTTGCGTTACACTCCCTTTCGAGTTCGAGGTTTGATATCATTATTATCTGTTGATGCTTTTGAGGAGGAAGAATCTTTTAACGATGCATATGAAAGTGAATAAATTAATATCTCTATGTGTATTTATATGTTATTATCTGTATTATTAATGTAATAAAGCAAAAACAAGTAAAAAAACAATTATAATCAAATATTTATTAAAAATATTAAAATTATGTTAATATTAAAAATGATTATCTCCGACTCCCTACGTAAAAACTCACTTAATAATTTTATTAATCATGAATCTTAGTTATATTCAACCTAAATACTAGTATATATAACTACAAATAATCTCAAAGGATGTATTTAAGAAACCAATTTTTTATACATATTTAAAAAATGTATTTTTTCTTGAGAGTAAGAACTGTTTATTTTTTGCCTCATTTTATTAAAAAAATCTTCTTTTTAAAAAAGAGTTGCGCGCAAAAAAGGCTGATGAAGAAAAACTTTGCCTTGATGCGGATCCTGGCCAATCTTTCGTTCACAGGTGTGAACCTGGAAACAAGGTGGCGTAGTTTCCGGCTAACGACGAATCCACATCCGAATTCGCTCCTCTCCGCATGGCAGCTGTTGCAGATATCGCAGTGTGCTTGTTTAGCACATCGCATTACCTTTCCATCGCATTTACTGAAAATCTCTACTTACTTTTTCTTTAAATTTACTTTAATTCTATAAGATCTTCTCTTTATTTATAAGCACGTAAATTATTATTTCGTATAACATTTCTTATTATACTGAAATAAACAAATATAAATTCTTTTATCTTTTACAGCCTTTATACTTTTGAAGCTGCCAAAGTTGCTTGCGGTAATGTAGCTGGCTTGCTGTCGTGGACCATTGCTATGGCAAAGTATTTCGAGGTTAATAAAGAGGTATTGCCGCTCAAGGCTAACTTGGCTATTCAAGCAGCCAAGTATCAGAAGGCATCGGCTGATCTGCAAGAAGCGGAGGAGCTCTTTGCTTTGAAGGAAGCAGAACTTGCAGAGGTGCAACTTAAGTTTGTCGAGGCTATGTCCAAGAAGAACGCAGTTTTAGCAGATGCTAAAAAATGCCAAGATAAAATGGATGCCGCAACAGCATTAATTGGTGGCTTGGCAGGTGAGAAAATACGCTGGACCGAACAAATTGCACAATTTAAAAGTGAGACGGAGCGGCTTGTCGGCGACACATTAATGCTTACAGCCTTTCTGTCCTACACTGGTCCGTTCAATCAGGAATTTCGTACCGATTTGCAGTATCGTTGGTTGAAGGAGATTTTCGAACGTGATATTCCCCTGTCGGCTAATATAAATATTATCGAGAGTTTAACCGATCGTTCCCAAATAGGTGAATGGAATTTACAGGGCTTGCCGTCAGATGAGTTATCCATACAGAACGGTATTATTGCTACTAAGGCGGTACGCTTTCCGCTGCTAATTGATCCGCAGTCACAGGGAAAAAGTTGGATCAGAAATAAAGAGAAAGAAAACAAGCTAATAGTCACATCGTTGAATCACAAATATTTCCGAACCCACATAGAAGACGCAGTCAGCATGGGTTTGCCGGCTATTATTGAAGATGTTGGCGAAGAGTTGGATCCCTGTTTGGACAATGTGTTGGATCGTAATCTACTGAAGGTTGGCACAACGTACAAAATCAAGTTGGGTGACAAAGAAATCGACTACAATGCCGCATTTCGGCTGTATATAACGACAAAATTACCAAATCCCTCATATACGCCCGAGATCTCCGCACGTACTTCGATAATTGACTTTACCGTGACCATGAAGGGTCTCGAAGATCAACTGTTGGGTCGTGTGATTCTAACAGAGCGCAAGGAGTTGGAGGAGGAACGCACAAGTCTTGTGGAGACCGTCACCGGCAACATGAAGAAAATGAAAGAGTTGGAAGCTAATCTTCTGCATAAACTCTCCACGACTAAAGGCAGCTTGTTGGACGATGTAACGGTCATTGAAGTGCTCAACACAAGTAAGAATACAGCGATAGAGGTCAAGGAAAAGCTAGAGATAGCCAAGATCACGGAGGTAAAAATTAATTTGGCGCGTGAAGAATACCGTCCGGTAGCAACACGTGGCAGTGTACTCTACTTCTTGGTCTGCAGCATGGCCATGGTTAATTGCATGTATCAAACCTCGTTGGTGCAGTTTTTGGAGCGTTTCGATGCATCGATGCATAATTCGAACAAGACTCACATCACCCAAAAGCGCATAAAACGCATCATAGCTTACTTGACCTTTGAGATTTACCGCTATAAGTCACGTGGTCTGTACGAAATACACAAGTATCTGTTCGTCTTGCTGATGGCACTCAATATCGATCGTCAGCTCGAGCTGGTCACCTATGATGAGTTTCAAAATTTTATTAAGGGTGGTGCTGCCTTAAATTTAAATGACTGCCCGCCAGTGCCGTTCCGTTGGATCACCGATGAGACTTGGTTAAATTTGGTGCAGCTGTCGAAGTTAGGACCCTTTTCCGCAGTTTTGACTAAGGTCACAAACAACGAACGCCCCTGGCTACTTTGGTACAAAAAAGACAGTCCCGAAAATGAGGTCATACCCGATGGTTACAACTCACTCGATCCCTTTCGTAAGTTATTGTTGATACGTTCGTGGTGCACTGATCGTACGATCTCACAGAGTCGCAAATATATTGCGAATTCGTTAGGTGATCGTTTCGCCGAACCGGTTATTTTAAATTATGACGAATTGCTTTCGGAGAGCAAACCTGCAACTCCACTGATCTGTTTTCTGTCCATGGGATCTGATCCTTCTTCGAACATTGAGTCCTTGGCCAAGAAAAACGAGTTGAAATGCTATCCGATATCCATGGGACAGGGTCAGGAGATTCATGCACGCAAGCTCGTTGCCAGTTGCCTTGAAGATGGTGGCTGGGTACTTCTGCAGAATTGCCATTTGGGCTTGGAATACATGCATGAGTTAACGCTGCAAATGTTGGAATTAGAGCGTGCTGGTCCAAAGGCTTGCCACGAAAATTTTCGCATCTGGATAACAACGGAACCACACGATGCCTTTTCCATAACGCTGTTACAGATGTCAATTAAATTTACAAATGAACCGCCTGCCGGCATACGTGCTGGTCTTAAGCGTACCTATAGCAACCTGACACAGGATTTCCTGGATTACTCACAGTCACAGTACTATCATCCGCTCGTCTTTGCCATTTCCTTTCTGCATTCAGTGGTTCAGGAACGCCGTAAATTCGGACCACTCGGCTGGAATATTCCCTATGAATTTAATTCTGCCGACTGGTATGCCAGCTGTTTGTTCGTACAAAATCACTTGGATGATCTTGAGCCGGGCAAGGGTATCAGCTGGAATACGGTGCGCTATATGCTGGGTGAGGTGCAGTATGGTGGTCGTGTTACGGACGATTACGATAAACGTTTGCTGAATACATTTGGACGTGTTTGGTTCCACGATCAAGTTTTTAAGGAAAACTTCCAATTCTTCAAGGGCTACAAAATATTCGTTTTTAAAGAGCAGGAAGCGTATTTGGCTGCCATTGAGGAAATGCCGAATTTGGATCCGCCTCAAGTGTACGGCTTTCATTCGAATGCCGACATAACTTATCAGACCAATACAACAAGATTAATATTGGACACAATTATTTCAATTCAACCGAAAGGTAGGCAAAAGGCAAAAATATTTGTTTACTGATCTCTTCACTTACGCAAGTATTCTGTAGAATCCTCCGCTGGCAGCGGTGAAACACGTGAAGACAAAGTTGCACGATCCACGCGCGAAATGTTGGGTAAGATGCCGGTGCCATATGATTTGTTCGAGGTAAAGGAACGATTGAAACTGATGGGCGCTACAAGCTCGATGAACATATTTTTGCGGCAGGAGATCGATCGCATGCAGAGGGTAAGTAAAAGGTCAGCACGGGCCTTTGATTTGTGTCATATTAAACTCTATTGAAGTATGTGCTTTTCTTAAATATAGGATACTGAATTTAGATTTAGGACAGTTATATTCAGATTTTTAAGTTCTTTCTTCAGTTCTATTGATGCTATGAGGTGCAAAGCGTCTCGACGAAGTGTTTACGATCTGTTCTATTTAATGCTAAGTCCTTTATATTACTCCCGCTTTTCTTCATTTCAGAGATTTCAATCAGTGTGTATCTCTTTTATTCAAGTGGGAGAAAACAGTGCCTCTTACGGCTCTCTTGAGAGTTATGACGACAGTTAATGTCGACGTCTTTTTTGTATTTCAACTTTGTATTTCGTGTCTTACAAATGTGTAGCGATTCGTTCGACGAGAAAGAGGTAGCAAACTCTAGACGTTATTGAGCCAAAAAAATTATTACTTAGATAATATATACAATAATATATATTGGGGCGGCCGTGGCGTAGTGGGTAGAGTGTGTGGCTCATACGCCAGAGAACCCAGGTTCGATTCCCATCTGACACAGAAAGATTTTTCAATTGAATTAATTTTTCTGTTCGGCCGTCACCTCTCTGCAGACAATGGCAAGCCTCAGAGAGTAAAATCTGCCATGAAAAGCTTCTTAAGAACATAAGTCATTCGGAGTCGGCATAAAGCTTGTAGGTCCAGTTCTTGATAATTTTTGTTCAAACATTTTTCACAACCCGCACAACACAATTGATCATAAGAAGCTCGGCCAGAGTCCTTTTAGGCGCTGAAATTGGCCATTTTCGTTTTTTTTTGTACATGAACACAACTGTTGAGTGCTTTAACAAGTTTGTTTTTTCAAAGAAAGGCTTAAATAACAACACGACTGATCAATGTGAAAGTATGCTCACACCTGAAAGCTCGAAATGTACTGAGCGTTAGAGAATGAATGGTGAAACAATGAGAGAAATATAAACTTTTCTTTTTTTAAGGATCGTTAAGGGTTAAACTTTGACTGGTTTGACAACTTTTTTGACGCTTAGAGCAATATCACATTCAGAGAAAAACATCGCTCACTAAGGTATAGCTACCATAATAGTTCACAACAGTTGACTCCGCTGAATGCGGCCATTGTTTTTGGTCAAATCATCGCGTACAATGCGTGATGTGTGAGCTGTTTCGTGATGCAAAAACCATGAATTATCCTTCCTTAATTCTGGCCTCTTTCGCCAAATATTCTCGCGCAAACGCTTTAAGGTATAATATACGTGTTCATTTAACAAAAACAAATTTTTTTTTTCTTTGCTTAATTTGCTCTTTATAGTTTCTAGAATATACATACATGTTTTTAAAACGATACCTGGCATTGCTGATTTAAAAATTTTAGGTTTATCAACCGATAATTTTAAAAATACATGCAAAAGTTCGAAAAACAAAAGCTTTAAACACGATTTCCTCGAAACTAGTTTTTTAAAACGGTTCGATGTGTAACTCGAAATCTATTGGCTCAATTTCAGTTTTTATTTGGTTGTTACACGTATATTGTATCTTAAAACACTCAGATAATATTGAGCGTTGACTGATTGACTTGATTGGCGAAATAAATTCAGAGTGCACGACAGCTTAAGAATCGAAAAAAAAACCTGGTGTTGCAGGTCATTGCTTTTGCACTAAAATTAGTTAATTCTGATGTAGAAATAATACTTTCCTAAGTGATGCTTTGTGCAACTACTTAGAGATGAGCATGGGTAGACAGGTTGAAGCGGCGGTCTTCTTTGAGATACACTTAGGACCGTTGTGATACCAGGGCTTGAAGACCCTATCTATTTAAACTAGTTTGAGCTGTTGGCAAAGCTAAAGATTCTGTAGACCGAAGATTCTGTGAGACCGTCTAGGTAATTGTAGAACCAGTTCCCCAAATGAAGGTGGCCATTTTTAGCCAGCGCTGGGCAAGTGCAGAGAAGATGTGTTGTGGATTCCTCCTCTTCATCATCTCTGCAGAAGTGGTTATGGAGGATGTTCAATCTTCGTGAGTGATTGTTTATTAAGCAGTGGCCTGTTAAGACACTTAACATAGTACTGGTTTGACCCCTTCTCGAGGAATCAATTCTTTTCAGAATTTTAGGGCGATGTTTAGCCAAACATGACGCGCTGTGTGGCATGTGCTTCCAATCGATCACCTACTGTTGATACTTTTTAGGGATAGCTCATTTTTAAGTAGTTTACATGTGATGAGGGTTATACCAATACTTTCCTTCTCTATCGAAAGTGGTTTGGCTGTACTGGTGTGAGCGAGTTTATCTGCTTTGCAGTTTCGTAGAAAGCCTCTATGACTGGGAATTCCGCATAGGACTATTTTGAACAGCCATCTCATTTATGTATCTCAAGCAGCGAAGGACTGTATTTTAGATGTTGTTTCGACCTATTCTAGATCTTTCAAGGCGACTTGACTGTCAGAAAGTATGTAGATGTCCATGGAGGATATTTCATTAATCTGAAGCCCAGTTACTGCTTCATGTCAAGAAGCCTGAAAGCGCTAGATTAATGTTAAGTGTGTCAGAGTAGATTCCTCCTTCAACTTTGTCATCTAATTTTGATCCATCAGTGTAGATTCCGATGACATTGTTTGGTAGAAAGTTTCCAATCTCGCACTCTTCGCGAGAGAGAATGGACACATAAAATTTCCTGTCAAATAAAAGTTTTTGTATGATGTAGTCTACGGATTTAGGTATAGGAGGAAGGAACTTCCTAATGCTAGAGTGTCCTAATGTGTCCCCCCTCCATTGAAAGGTTTTAGGTTCGGTTAGATTAGTAGGGTCATGCACCGTTACCGGCGCTTCCGTTGCGTCATAGGTCCATTGCGATGGACCTATGTTATGTTTGTGGTACCATTTTAACAAATGTTCCAATTTATTCCTCAAATCATCCTGTGCTTTTTATAAACCTCCAATGTCTAGCAGTGGTCTCTTCCAAGTCTTTGAAAAATCTGTTCCCCATATTACAGAGTCGACGATTCTGCAGATTTAGACATTCGCATAGGAAGGGAAGTTATTGTTTATGTTTCTCTTTGCAGCTCCAACAGAAGTCTGGCGCTGTTCTGCCCATTCTGTTTGCCATTACCTCAATGAGGCAATGACCTATTAGAACTCCAACAAGAATCCGGAATTCCTGTTTGACCAAATGCAGAAGGCTTTTAGTTCTCTTCTCCTTTAGCTCCGGCCAAAACCTTCGAGATATCACATTTGTGATAGTCTGATTTGACGTTGTTAAAGGCACCTACTTATCAATAAAAGCATTTTCCTTTTAGAGATGAGCAAGCAAAACAATAACACAAAAAAAAACACAAGCTTAATATATTACAAGGAATATAAATAATGCTTTATAATTTATAATCGTTTTAGTTTCTACGTTTTATTTTATATTTATTCGTTCATTTAAAAGTGTTAACCCCCAAAATCGCACCCTGTGTGCGCCCCTGCTGAATAGAAGTGCGATCGGAGTTCTTGTGGTTCATAATCGTTTAATAAAGATTTCATACAATCATCAGAGCCATATTTTAATCAAAAAGTTATTTCTAACATATCGTGGACTCCGAAAAATGTGTGCAACACATATAAGAAAATCACAAAAAAGGTTTATGTGGCGGTTCCTAGTTTACAACTGCTACCAATACTAACGAATTCTAAAATTCTAATGAACTTGATTTTGGTTGTGTTCAATCCCTCTGAAGCTGTAAGCTTAACCAGCTCTTGGTTTGATTTCAAATTTGTATTTTGAGAATTCACGACATATTTTCTTCAATAGTCTAATCCTGATGGTAATCAAGCGTTTCAGGTTCCAAATCGTTTTCATACAAATTATTTTTCATGCTGAAGTTTGCCATCTTAACTTTAGTAGGGGTTTCATTATTATTTTTGTTCTTGTTATATTATTAAGCTTCTTTTTTAAATATGTTTGAATTTATTCTTAGATTATTATCCTGGTGCGGATCACTCTGAAGGATCTTCTGTTGGCAATCGAAGGCACGATTATTATGAGTGAACAGTTGCGTGATGCTCTCGATAATATATTCAATGCTCGTGTGCCCACTATTTGGAAGCGTGGCAGTTGGTTATCGTCCACTTTAGGCTTTTGGTTTACTGAGCTTCTGGAACGTAACAACCAGTTCTACAATTGGTGCTTTGGTGTAAGCTAAATGATTTCTATGCACTTTATTTAAAAAAAAAATTTTTTTACTGACTCACCTTGCAGTCACGTCCGGTTGTCTTTTGGATGTCTGGCTTTTTTAATCCACAAGGTTTTCTAACGGCAATGAAACAGGAAGTGGCACGTTCCCATCAAGGTTGGGCCTTGGATCAGGTCTCTATGCACAACGATGTG
The DNA here is from genome assembly GCA_914767935.1 of Coremacera marginata. Taxonomy (NCBI): domain Eukaryota; kingdom Metazoa; phylum Arthropoda; class Insecta; order Diptera; family Sciomyzidae; genus Coremacera; species Coremacera marginata. The sequence goes on along the minus strand of OU612045.1, from coordinate 60,119,828 downwards.
CTCAAAGTAGGCTCGGACGAGTGCAAGAAACCACCTAAAGAAGGCGTTTTTGTGCATGGCTTGTATGTCGATGGCGCTGGCTGGGACCGCAAAACTTCACGCTTAGTAGAGGCTACGAATAAAGTTTTGTACGTTCCGATGCCGGTAGTGCATATTTATGCCATTAATTCGGTTGCGCCTAAGAATCCAAAACTTTATACTGTAAGTTATTTTTAACTTTAACTATTAACATGATTTTAATATTAATGCAATACAAACCTTTTATCAAGTGTCCCATTTATAAGAAAATGAATCGCACTGATCTTAACTATATCGCGCCGTTGTGGCTGCAATCACAGAAACCGCCAGAACATTGGATCATGAGAGGCGTCGCTTTACTGTGCGATATTAAATAGCTTACCGACTGCTCAATTCGCTTGCTTTTGTTTTACACAATTTTAACACATTTGTTATAATGAATGCCTTAATATATTTTGAAATAAATATTAGCATGAATTATTTAAATATTTTTTTTTGTTTATTTTTGAATTATGTTACAATTGCAAAACATTCATCTCAATTTTCATCATAATCAAACATATACAATAATGTACAATGTAAAGAGATTTAAATACAATACAATGGAATTTAAAAATTACCATTTAGAGTTTGTTTTTTTTAATCTATTTAACAGGTTCAGTTCAAATTTTAATGAATTCATATGCTTTGTATTAAAGTAAAAAAAGAACAATAAATAATTTTTAACATTCTTTAGCGCTATTTAATGCCCCAAAGTGTTACCAGATCCCCAATTATTGCCTAGTACTCTATTACCAGCAACAGGTCGCTGTGGCGCTCTGCTCGCTGGTGGTACACCAAAGCCGCTGAAACCGCCGCTGATATCGGGCACGTACTGTTTTCTGTAAATGCAAAGATAACAGAGCATTATTTATTGTAAAAAAGCGATTTTTGAAGGTTAAACATCGTTAGGTAAACTTAAAATTAAGAAATACTGAACAAATAACTATAAGATAAAGGGAAGGAACGCTATGCTTGAAAGAGGAAGAAGGTAACTAGAGCTGGGTCGAAAAGTATTCATTACAATTCAATTCCAATTCCTTGGAATTTGTAATTGGTCGTCTCAATTCCTCAGGAATGGAATTGGAAAAAATCATCAATTCTATTAGAGGAATTGTAATTGAATGTTTCAATTCCTCAGGAATAGAATTGGAAAAAATCGTCAGTTCCATTACTGGAATGGAATCCATCCATTACAGGAATTGTAATTGGTGTTTTGAGTTAATGAAAAAGTAATTAAATTTCCAATCAACAATTAAATTCCTGTAATTGGGATTTTTTCCAATTTCATGCCTGAGGAATTGAATAAACTCACGAGGTTTAATAATCGTTTTACCTAAAAAAGACGATCTCCTCATGTCATATTATTTTATACTACTCTACTAGTATAAAAATTATACTACTACTAGTATAAAAGCCCGTCCTAAGACGGGTTGGAAGCATTAACGCTCAAACTAATTATTTTATGCCATTACTACGGTGCTTTTAAAACATACTGTTCTGAAAAATGTTCAGCCTGAAAGTATGCACATACATAAAAGGCAAGCGTGTTACTGATGAGTATCAAATGAATTTTCAGTGCATACTTTCAGGCTGAACATTTTTCATGACAGTGCATGTTTGGAAGAAACTGTAATCGCAGTTAATTAAAAAATAATTAAGTTTGAGCGATATTAGGTGCATAGCATTGTGCTTGCACCTTTGCTTTTATATATTTATATATTAAGATGAACCCTAAGCTTTAAGGTACGGAATGTATAACAAGGTATTTTATGCCGTTTTGCAAGACTTTTTAGATTACGAAATTATCACTTAAAAATATTCGTGTTTACCTTAAAGAAGTAAAACTTTGCTTTGTAAAATGCTTGCACGAAATACACGACATAAAATGTTTTCTTCTTTCTTTTTTATAATTAGTGGAAAGCTGGAATTAAAAGTATTGTGTTTGGTCCATTCTATCCAGTGAAGTTTGGTGTTACTCACACTGTAAAGTTTTACTTTCCACTTTTCGCAAATAACTCCAGAAATGTTTATACTAGAGGAACATTCCTGGGGATATAAATTGAAGAGCACAAAGTTACGCATATGAATACCTAAAAATCTTAACAATAGATAAATACATTACGATCTTAAGAAACTCTTCAATAATCGAGATATAATGAGAAACATTTCACTATAGAATATTTTCAATATTTCATATATAACTTCAAAACCTTCATTCTACAGAAAAAAAAATTTCCCAAATAAAGGAAAGGCTTAAATTTTGGATCATTGGAGTACAGGAATCAAAATATTTTTAAAAAAATAGTAAGTGAAGTAAGTAAATTTAAAAATTTTTGCATTTAATGCCACCTTCCACCTTTGGATATCTTTAAACAACGGATTAAATTCTAGAATTTCCAATACCAGCAAGTATCCACTGTTTATAGATACTCAGAGGTGAACAATACGTCCCTTGAAGCAGTATCTTTTATTTCAAAATCAAAATATAAATGTCTTTTTTGAGACATTTTGACGGTTATCTGGACTTAAAATCATAGTACAGTAAGTAATGTTTATAACGACATTGTTTATTGCGCACTGTCGGTTATAACGAATAAAAATTCAAGTCCCGGCTGAAGTTCGTATAAAATAGTACAATTTTCATTGCTTATAGCGAACTAATTTCTACGAAAAATTAAATTAATCATCGGTTAGTAATAAAGAAATTCTTAGTCGAATTTATCCTAAACTCATCTTTTAGTCTATCGTTGATTGAAAGCTGAAGTCGAGTTTAAGAAAGATTCGACTTAGAATTTAGATCCGATTTTAGAAACTACTAACGGCCAATGAGTTGCAAGAGAAAAGTTTTTCAGTATAGAAGAAGTCTCATCAGCAGAGTTGAGGCACGAAGGTGGCCAGACAGAGAAAACATTTTCAACATACAATTGAAAATGAATTTATGTATCAGGAAACCAAATAACAACATTACAGATTTTTTTTCAAATAAATTCAAATATGTGTAAACATTAACGCATTTTGTTGAGTTTTTAATAAAACTAAGAATATTAATAAATTTCCAAAATAACAATATCGCTTATAACGAACAAAGCTACCGGTTCCTTGAAGTTCGTTATAAACATTACTTACTGAATTTTAACATTTTGAGGTAATAAACTAGGTGAGCTTAACAATTTTCATCGTTGCTCGAAAGGCTCAACAATACAAAGCAAAATAATACTATGAGAAGTAATGCAAAGATAATCAATCTAAGCTAGTCATTAGAGATCTTAAGAAAAGTATATAAATTTAATATTACCTTTTACCATTCATACGTGTACCAAGTCTTATTTAAAAGCTGTACAAGCGTTTATGGCAATTAATGTTTAAATTCTTTTAAAATTTAACTAAATATTCCGTAATTTTCATCATTTGCCAAGAGTTTTGAAAGGTATGCACAAAAGTGGTTCTATTTTGTAAAGTTAAGTTCTAAAAAACTCACATTAGATTTGGTGTCTCCAGAAAAGCTTGGCCGCCCAACTCCTGTGGATATTGGAATTTCAGAAAGTAGTAAAAATGTCCAATGAAAATGCCAATCAATGATGCTATCGACCTACAAAGAAAATCAAATAATGAACAAGTTAACAAATGTATATTATGTGCAATTACCCTGAGAAAATTAATTCAATGCCGGCGAGCACCCATGGCAGATACATGGCTTTGAAACGGCTACCAAACCAAAAGTTCACTATCACATCTTTATTCAAATGACACCATATATAAGTGACAGCTACCACGAGTAGATCCATTAAAAAGTATACATTGAATAGCATGCCACCAATATTAGCGAGTATAGCAACAATCAGCTGCAAGTACAAATAATCTGCTGGACTTTTTCCATATTGATCCTTTTCCAGACGCGTGCTATATTGTGTGATGAAATAGCAGTTAATGAGAAAATGAAATCCCGTCGATGGCGTCAGCGGATAAACAAAGAGACCGGTCATGCAGCGCCAAAGCTGTGGGCGAAAGAACGCAGATTAGAGATGTTATTCTTAATTCTGGTTAAAGTTGTATTTGATAAAACTTGCCTGCAACTTGCTGAGTACATGATAGCGTGATAAGTATAAATAATCTAAGGGCAGTATTCCAAATCGAGCTAAGAGACTGAGACTTACAGTGGCCGTAAGCCAAATACGCGTGAATCGCGGCAGCTGATTATACCATTGACCGAGGTCAGACATAGCGCTGTTGTTGCTTAATGAACTTATTATTTTTCTGATATCTAGAATTTTTTAGTTTGCGTTGTTTATTTAGTTGAGCAAATTCAATACCTAAACAATTCTTTGTCCAAGACTAATATGATTAATGAAAAAGATTGTTAAAATAAATGACACTTCATTGACAAAACATTACGTGCATGACGTGTACCATTCTTGTACGTTAATCTATTACAATCACAGCTGTCAACTCACTCGCGTTAGGGATGAGTAAGAATGAGTGACGATTGTTATCGTTTGCAAAAGTAATCGAAAGGAGACAAGCAATACTTCGCAAATTTTGCCTTATCAGTAGTGTTCGACCAAAACTAAAATTTTGGCTGAAACCGGAATTCGGCTCGTTTGGTAGTAACCAAAAACTGAGAACATGACAATGGAATTTGTTTTTTATTTCAAGTAAGCAGGAATCATTATATATCATACATATAAGAATGAAAAAAAATGATATAGAATTCATGTTCATTAAAATTTTTACATAACTTTTTGTCGTATGTCGTACAAAATATGAAGTTTTACATGAGATTTTGATGTTTCGAATTTCGTTTCGGCCATATTGAGTCCAAACAGCCGTAACTGACGACAGGGCCGAAACCTAAGCCCAAGGTTCGGTAGGACACTACCTGCTAGTAGAAGTTAATTTTACTCTAATCAAAACTTGATGTAAAAATTTCCAACTAATATGAAAGCTTACCTGGAGAGTGTTTCACACGTTTACGTTTTAAAATGTCTCGCGGCCGAATTCGACAGCCACATTAACTTTATGTACTTGAACGACAAAAATTATTTATATTATTTGTCCACGAGCGTGTACGGAAATGAGTCAATTGATGCTCATGAGACGTTTCATGAGCTGTACATGGCAATGAATGTGAAAGGGCATGGTGCTGCTTCCTGTCGGGTAAAAGGAATTTGTATGGGTCTTATGGGCTCCTTAGACGAATTTTTTATTGGGTTTTGTAGACCGACTGCACAAAAATCTATGCTTCTATGGCCAATTAGTTCCACACGGGATATTTTTGGAACAAGTTGGGTTATTGGATTTTTTGTGGTTTGTTAACCCTTCGAAAAAAATCGTAGTTTTTTTTATAAAGTTCCACTTAGGCAAATAGATTTCACTTACAATATTTCTGGAACTAATTGAGTTATCGGAACTTTTTGCGTTCAATGTACCTTTGTACAAAAAGCTTTATTTTTTAACAATTAGGTTTCACTTGCAATTTGGAACTTCTTGGGCCATTGGAACTTTATTTGGGCTAAGTGAACTCCATGGACAAATGTTCTTTGCCAATATTTTTTGAGTTTCTTTGGTTATTGCAAATTATTTTAATACTGGAAACTAAATTTTTCTCTAAACTTCCATTCTTGCCCTTTATTGCCATGAACGACTTATGAGCTCTTTCATAAGCATTAAAAATCTCATTTAAGTTCTCGCCCACGGGAACGTACGTTTTGTCACAGTAAAACCTAAATTGAAGTGTTGAGCGTACGCTTCGCAATTCAACTGAGAAAAAAAAACGAAATGGCCATTTCAGCCCTTGAAAGGACTTTGACCGAGCTTCTTATGATCAATTGTGTTGTGTGTGATGTGAAATGTTTGCACACAAGTGATCGAGAACTGGACCTACATGTTTTACGCCGACTCCGAACGGCTTATGTTCTCAAGAAGCTTTTCATGGCAGTTTTTACTCTCTGAGGTTTGCCATTGTCTGCAGAGAGGGGACGGCCGAGCAGAAAAGCTAATTCAATTGAAAAAACTTTCTGTGTCGGATGGAGGATTCGAACCTGGGTTCTCTGGCGTAAGAGTCACACACTCTACCCACTACGCCACGGCCGCCATAATTCAACTGAGCTTCATCCCTTATTTGAAGCGCCGCGTCCAAATGTCAAAAGCTTTTTTTGTTAAGAAATATTCTCTTTCATTCGAGCGGTGTTGTCGTTGTTGATATCAGGAATTAGAAACCAAAAATTTGAAAAAAATTGTTTATGATGCTTCTGCCAATTGTGGCACGCACGATTACCGGTAACGACAAGTATTATTATCGTTAATTGTCAAAATGGTATTATTTGTGCAAGGAAACTAGTCGCATGAGATAGTCTCCAATTCTAATTTCAAGTTTTATCTTCAAATAACATTATGAAACAAATGGAACTGTGTGACGAATTGCAAGTACTTTATGCTTTCATAATTTGTTTTGTTGCGTTTTGACTATTTTTTTTCAATCTTCATTTAAAAAAGCAATTAGATTAAAGAGAAAATTATATAAACATTTTATAAAACCATAAACATAAAAGTTTAATGAAAATTGCAGCCAAAGAATTGTTTCATTCCCTTTCGGTCTTTATTTCTTACTACTATCTCACCATTACTTATGATAGTCTCATGCAACTAGTTTTTTGTATAAAACTCAATGTAAAAAATTCTGCATTTTTAGAAGGTAGAATTTTTTGTCGAGAAAAGTAAACGCTATAAGATGTTAGTTGTGTTCATGATACAAGGTAGCTCTGAAAGCTGACTATTTTCTCGCAAACTGCGATCATAGCATGCCATTTCCTATATATCAAGGATCATTAATATAGGTTAAGTCACTTGAGATAAAAGCACTCTTTTTCCGCCTTTGCTCGAACTGTCAAAGTAGCTGTTAGCTAAAAATTGTACAGATTCAGGTTTTTTTTTCTTGATATCATTTTATCCACTCTGACAGTTCGACCGAGCTTCTCTCAAGTGACTTAACCTATATTTTTATACCTATATTTTTTTTAGACTGTCCTCACTTAACCGACTCACTATGACGTCAATAGAGAAAGGTGACATGAACAAGAACTTAAAAATTTAATAAAATGTCTGGACTCTCTCTTATTCTTCTTGCTTTGACATTCGTCTTTGGTTGGTTCCGTTGTTGTTTTTCTCCATTTTAGCTCATTATTTCTTTGAGAGAATTGATTTAAATAAAAATTAATATATTCAGTTGCAGTGAAATTCAAGTTTAAGCTTCGATAGAACTGAAAGCAAAAAAGTTCCTGGATTTAATTAGTCAAGTTATATTTGTGAACATTTGGCAGCTGCCTCACATCAAAATGAGTCGATGATGTAAGGCTAACGTAAACAGGCGCTTACTTTATACTATTTTTTACCATAGCAGAATTATAAGGTAGGGCCAACTCGGAGAGAAATGAAGTAGAAAGCAGAATAAAGTGGGCTAGATGTCAAAATATTTTCTTAGATATTTTCTTCATTTGAAATTTCTCGAAATTCGTTGTTTTGACAACTAACCAACTTTTTCAATATCCTCTCTTCGTTGACGCTTGAGGGCACCAAGCGAAGCGGCCCTACCTTATAATTCTGCCATGATTTTTTACAAGCTATGATCGCCAAAAGAACTGTCAAAACTACGTTGTTTCTTGTATCATGGCTGTGTTCGCATCGTTGAAGAAAGGCGCATGCTCCACTATCAACACCGACAAAATTTGTCGTTGTTTTCGCGGGTAAAAGAAAAAAAAAACTGAATTTGAGAGAGCTTCTCTTTCATCTAAAAACTTCCAAGTAACCGACAAATGATGTTTACGGTCTGAAACTGACAACAATTTGGACAACAGGCAGAAAACTTGTTTTGAACAGAAAAAAAACCGTTGCCAAACAGAAAACTTTGTGTAGCATATCATGGACAAAACAATTAATAACAGAAAAAAATATGTCGAAAGTACCAAAATTTGACAGACAAGTGTTCGTAACATATCATGAGGCAGAGCGACAAATTCTATGGATTAAGCTATAGCTGTTTTCGTGAACTATCGATAACAATAATCGATGCTCAGCATTGCCACTGTGACCAGTGATGGGCGACTTAGACTACATCATGGTATAAGAACCCAGGTAGACACATTAGAATGACAGCAAAAATTCTGATCCATATAATGTCAAAATACAGTCCTGCCATATCTCTTAAAAAAAACCAGTCTTTACTGAAGCTAGTAGCAATTCTCAAAACAGTCTTCGAAAGAAAATTAGTTAATATAAACAAAAGCTGAAGCCATTTATACATACTATTTTGTTTTTAATTATTAAACATAAACAAAAGCTTAAGCATTTTTACATTTTATTTTTATTTTTATCCGACAAAAAAATCCAAACAGACTATTTTGTCCCACAAAATTTTAAAAAAATCCAACAGGTGGCAATATGAACTCCGAGTTTGACGGAACAAGGATATCAATTTCTCGGAACTCAACTCTAATGTGTCTACCTGGGTTCTTATACCATGGACTATGTCGAGAATACTATTTTCGAAGTTGTCAACAATGTCGTAATACATTCATGTGTTGATAATTACATATTTGTATGCAACCCAGAAGCATAGCTGTCGAGTGCAATGACATAGTCGACATTGTCTTAACCATTGTCTACATTTTCGACACCAAAATGTCGACAATTAAAACCGTGACACCGGTGGAAAATGTGAAAAACCGACAACTAAATTTTATCTTGCAATGCAACACTGAAAAATGTGAAAAAACATTGAAAATTTTCAAGACAAAATATTTTATAAAAACAAGAAATATTCTAGATAATGAAGTGATGAGTGGTGTTACTTCGAAAAAATTGATAGTTGTTTGGCAGAGTGCAATCTTTGAATAAAAAGGTTAAAAATGGACGATGGCACATTGAACTTTCTCCACTATCTTGAAAAAAAAACGATCGGAAAGGTGATCTTTTTGGATGTTTTCCTTTTCAAAAAAGTTAACAAAATTAATTTTGTTTCTACGATTAATGATGTGATTTCCGATGAAGCAAGTCGTCTGATGGATTTGCAGGTTAGACAAAGAGTTTTTAAATCATATAAATGAAAAATATTGATTTGACTGTAACTTAGAATTTTTGCCTTTTTTAGGCTGATCCCTTATGAATCCCTTTTTACTGATGGAAAAAACATTGTTACCTTGCAAACGGTATAATGTGCGCAAGCTGATTAATATTTGATGGAGATATGGATAATTTACATATAAAACTGAAAAACTATTTTTTTATGTATTGATAACATCAGTATGCATTCGATCTTATTTTTTTGTTTTTTTTTTTATATCAGTTGGAAACTAAAATTCTAGTATATTTTTATTATATATATATGAAAGCAGTAACCAACATTATAATTGCGTTTTAATTAAAAATTAATATGATCTCAAGCGCATCTTTTGTGACGAGCTTTTTAATATGTTTAATAACAAATATTTTAAAAAACGCTCTTGTTTTTCTTTAAAAAAACTTGTTCTATATAGTAACAGAAGTGTACAATATATTAAATGCATATTCGATTTGAATTTTCTTTTTATATAATATTCAGTTTTGACAATTCAATTCAATTTTTGACAATTTTAGTCCGAAAACCGAAATTGATAAAAGCGGTTATCCCAAACGGAGGTTTTTTAAAAAAAGTGCCCATCCCTAATCCCTAACTGACTGTGACTGTAGTTATATTATCAGCAAAGCCCACAGTTTAAAAAATTAATTAATTATATTGTATTTGCTTAAATTTTTCGACTTTTTGAGGGTCATACGTAAAGTGACCATTTTTTAATGCCAAAAGAGACCATAAGTAACAATCTGTTACTGAAAAATTACTACAAAGGCCGCATAAATGTTTAATATCATAAAAATCAACCTTAATCGAGAGGACGACAAAAAGTTATAGGTTAACTAACGCGAATTTCGGCGTTTAAGTAACGCAGACTTTCTCCGGCAGATTCGGCCTCGTGAAATAGAAGGGTATTATGCGGGGCCTTAGCTGTACGTCATCGGACACGTCACAGATAACGGATAGTAAAGCGCCTTCAGATATGAAGGTTAGCTGCGAATAAGTTTAACAAATAAGCGGTCCTGGACAATACAACGGGTGATCAGTGAGGGAGTGGAAAGGACAAGCGCTACGTCTTGAACGATAAACCCATTTATACCGATTACCTGGCACTGTTAAGGTAAGTCGGTGTCTTCTAAATAGCACCTTTGTCCAAAACTCTCTAGTCTTCCTCTTGACGTAAAACTTGAGGGGTTGCTCCGGGGTACTTAGACATGGAATGTGCACTGGGTTTGGGTCCCTCCACATTACTGCTTCCTAATGAAAACTAAACTAGCCTCGGACAGGAACCCCAATTACGTTGACGACCACCGCAATCGAATAACGGACAATTGTTTACCGATATGCACATGGAATGTACGGACCCTTTATAGGGAAGGTGATATTATCCAACTGGCGGAAGCCTTCAAAACAATAAAAGCAGACATCACCGCCATCCAAGAAATGCGATGGAAAGGCAAGGCTGCTCTAAACGAGAAGACTGCGATATCTACTATGGCTGCCATGCAGACGCAGTCGCTCTGGGGGTGTTCGAGAGAAAAGTTCTTCGCAAAATCTTTGGTCCTGTTCGAGTCGGCGATGACGTTCGCATCCGAATGAACCACTAGCTGTATGAGCTCTATTAAGACATTGACGTAGTGCAGAGTGCAACTGTGCAGCGACAGGGCTGGCTGGGTCATGTTCATCGTATGGCTGACGAAGCTCCAGCATAAAAGTTGCTCGAGGCGAGGGTCATTGGTCGACGACGACGAGGGAGACTCTGCCTGCAATGGATTGACCAGACCGAGGAAGTCCTAACCGCATTTGGTGTATCCGATTTGTGAAGGCGCGCGGAAAGCAGAGGCACCTGGCGAGAGCTGATGAGGTCGGCCGAAACCCAATCACGGGCTGTAATGGCCACTTGTGTAAGTAAGGTAGATTTTAAACAAGCTGGAAAAACCTTTATGAATAACGATGTGTTATTTAAAGCCGGTTTAAATTCACACAGCCTCCAAAATGAGATTACGAATAAGACTCTTACAGTCAAGGTTATTCCGGCTTGTTTAAGATCTGCGTAACTTAAACGCCGAAATTTGCGTTTAAAGGCTGCGTACATTTAATCTATAATTTTTTGTAGTCTTCTAGTTTGAGGGTGATGTTTATGATAATAAAATCATAGACATGCTTCATAAACGACCTTTGCAGTCCTTTTTCAGTAATGCTGCAGCCACACGTGATAGTACTGGTATGCCAATAAAGAATATGTATTTACTTCGAAAATATTCCGAAATAACCAACAAATTACGCTGCGCCCACAGGTGAGAGTAAATGTTCATTTGAATAATGTCGCCAAAGCCTAAGGTTCGACCTCTTTTTTATTCCGTTTGCTTTTATTCAGTGATGCTTTATATGCTAACACAGCACCAAACTTAAACGGGATAAAAATGGGGAACTAATTATGTTGCGAAATGTGTTTACCAATCTTTTTCAAAATGAAATGCAACTTATTCATATGATATTTTACGTGTCAAATAAGGGAAATTAAAATAATTGCATATATTTCACTACAAGACATGAAAGAAAAGTGCATATTTAAAGTTCGAATATTTTAGGGAGAAAATACAACACTGCTTTCCTTACTTCGATTTCGCACTGGCTGCGGTTATCAAAATTCACTGTCTCAGTAAAAGTTGTTGCCAGTGGACTGCAAGTGATGTCAAGGTAGTGAGTGTATTAGTGAAAGGTGAGAGTGTATTGAGTTTTTCGAACTATTACTGTCTTCGAACTGGCACGTGTGGCTAGGGGGTAACAGATTCGCAAATGTACTAGAATTCTTTATTTATGAAAAAGATTTTCGGTTGTTTCGACAGGAACTTTTCCAATAAAGCAAATGAATAAAAAAATGTTTATGAATAACAATTTCAGCAAGGTTGCGTAGAGGATGCGTAAAGCCTTAAACAGTGCGTATCTAAACAAGCGTTGAACGATTGTTTAAGAAAATCTATTGGAAAAGGCTGATAGTATATTATAATTTGCAAGTTTTGTTATTTGTTGTGCTTTATTCGTAAAAAGCTGATTTTGACAGGTGCTGGATCCCTCACAAGAGAGAATTTCAACTACCACTCCTACAATGTTTAATATACATATCTTGAATGGAATGATGGTAGATAATTATAAAATTTAATCGATCTTCGAATTTGAACATATAGATGGCACTTCTGCCCAATACACAAGGTTAAATTTTTGCTATTATTTTGCGCCACACAAGCATAGATGACATTTTTCAAATTAAATATTTTTAACACATTCTAATAAAAAACATTACACTACAACTACTAAAAAATTTTAACTAAGCTAAATTTCGTAAACAATATGTCAAAAAATCCGCTGGATATTATCCTGCCAAGCACATATTGTTCCGCACATTTGGGGGGAAATCCGCTGATCTGGCAACAGTGACTGACTTGTTAAATGTTCACCAAGTTTGCTGCTTAAGAAATATTGTCATATGCAATGTTTTCTTATTATGTAGCTACAAAAAATACAAAAAACTTAAGAAACTGAATTCTGGCAACTCCAGTCAACAACATTCTGCAAGACAATTGAAATCAAGTTAATCATGGTCATGGTAGAATTATAAGGTAGGCTCAAGTTGGAGCAAAACGGAAGCTGTATGTCAAAATCGGCTGGTCGAATTTTAGTTTTCTTATTGTTGTTGTTGCCTTTATCATTTGACGTTTAGCGTTCTCACAGCTTTGTTGTTGCAAAACTTGTTGTTTGAGCAACCATTTAAATGTGAGCCTACCTTATCATTGTATCCATGATATAATTGTATCCATGATACAATTATAAGGTAGGGCCGCTTCGCTGAGTGCTTTCACGCGTCAACGAAGAGTGGATAATGAGAAAGAACATAAATGTCAAAACGACGAATTTCGTAGAAATTGCAAATGAAGAAAATATTTTATGTTTCCAAGTTGCAAACAGTGCGGTCGCGGGTGTTAAATTTATGCTAATTTGAGTGAAAATATTATAAGAAAAGTGTAATAAAAACTATAAAATGTGAAAGAAGTCTTAAAATTGCAAATAAACCTGTTACAGTTTTAACCTAAAAACAACTGCGAAACGTGAGCATAAAGAAATTCGCGATGAACTGCTGATTTTGACACCAATCTCGCTTTATTCTGCTTTCTACTCCATTCCTCTCCGAGTCGACCCTACCTTATAATTCTGCCATGGGTTAAGTCACTTGAGAGAAGCTCGGTCGAACTGTCAGAATGGATAAAAGGAAATCAAGAAAAAAAATCCTGAATCTGCACAACTTTTAGCTAACAGCTACTTTGACAGTTCGAGCAAAGGCGGAAAAAGAGTGCTTTTCTCTCAAGTGACTTAACCTATATTAATGAACTTTGTTCCATGTAATAAAACAAATTTGGTGAGCTTGCTGAATGTGATCAATGAATGAATCGGTGAAGAGTAGGAGTATATTAAATAGGTGTGGACAAATTCCAGGAATTCCATGTATGGAGTGATCCAAGTTTTCGAAACCAATTCATAAGAATCCTTTCTAATATGAACATAGTTATTTCATAGTTTTTAAGTGCCCGTTGGTGAGTCTTCCTGAGGTTCATATTTTGTTTATAAGTGAAACACATGCACACGACTGATTCGTTTGTCCCCGCAGATATAAAATGTCTACAATTTATTTTACATAATTTTAACTTTTAAGGATTTTTTTTTTTAAATGTGTAAGTAACTCCTGTGTAAGTAACTTCCTTTCGATTTTTGCTGATTCAAGAATTCCAGAAACTATTTCTGTTGTAAAAAATTACACAAAAGTTCCTTAAAAATTTAATTTTATTTGTTCAATTTATTTTTGTTCTCGGGTGTTTGTGTCTTCAGTTACATTTTTAAGCGCAAAACTAATTTCATTATCAACCTTTATTGCTGTTGCCTTCCAACACAATTTAATTGCGAGAAAAATGCCAAAATATGGCAAAAATATAGAAAAAGAAAAATCGCTACAAAAAAAAAAATTTCAAGTGTTCCCATCAGTACTTAATTTATTACGGATCAGAAAGCAGCGAAATAATAAAGTTCCGTAACAAAAATCATCAAAAAATGAATTCTTTGTTAACATTTGAAGTGCATCCGCGCTCATCCTGACCCCCGACACATGTACCTGTGTCTGCGTGCACATCCCCTGAATTCCTCTGTAGCACTGCTAGTCGACTAACGAGATTGTTCAACCGTACTGTGCGAATACTGTGTGATATCTACAACTGGCAATATTTTGAGGAATCAAATTTTGTACCACTTCAGAAATCATTTTTCAATACGTTGCGTTTTCAAGTTATATCGTATAAATTTATTAACATTGTGAACAAAAATGAATAAAAGTAACGCTTTTTTGAAACATTTTGCGAATTATGTGCAGTCAGACATGGAATTTTTGCTGAATAAACCTACTGGAGATAGTACGTTATTGTATAAATCAGTTTATGTATGACTAACAAGGAAAGATCCCAGGAGTCACTCACCGATTTTAACGATTTTCGGATATGTGATAGAGTACAAAAATCTAAGGTTTACGTATTTTTTATACGTGCTCAATCGAGGGTTTAGGGTTTCAAAATGGCGTTTTAAAATCCGCGCAAATTGTGTTTTTTCACCATAACTTCATAAAAACACATGATGTCATGTAATATTTAGAAATAAATCTTATTGTTATTTTGTTGTGGAAACTTTTAACAGTATTTAGTCGATATCATGAGGAGTCCTTACCCGAAATTGTTTAATTTTCAGTTATGTTTAGTTTAAGCTAAAATCAAAAGTTATCTGTTTTTCTTTTTTTTTTTAATTATTAACTTTTATATTAAAATTTTCTTTATTAAAAATTGTCCTTATATTCTTAAAAATAAAATGTTTGCTTTTGATAAAGACCACATTATGGGTATCAAAAAATGTATTATTTCTCGAACTGGTTTGTCCGAAGGAATGAGTAAAAAATATTCCGATATTTAAAGTTGTGAATTTCGATGCAAATATCTCCGCCGTTTTTTAATATATTTCACTCAATTCTCTTTTGTCAAAAAGCTTAATAAAATTAGTTGACAAAAACTATTTCAGCAATAAAGATTGCTGTATATTTATATATTTAATCTTTCTTTCAAAAAAGGTCCAACATATTGAATGTTTTTTCAAAAAGTTGCATAAATATTGTTTTTTATGTAAAAATAATTTAAATTCCAAATGGCTTCAAATTTATTAGCAAAAACTGTTTCAGTTTTACACAAAAATGTATATCTTTAAAAATGTTCTATTTATATTTGAAACGAAATAGTCTAGCTTCAATTTGGACAATAATATTTGGACAAATAAAATAATAAAATAATGCAAATTAAATTTGCAAAAGAAAGAACAAACTGCATTACCATTTATATGTAATGGTAATGGAATAAAAATTGCACTGCCATTTATAAGTAATTGTAATAGAAGAAAAAATTTGCATTACCACTAAATTTTTAATGGTAATGAAAACAAATGACTTTCCCATTAAAATTTTTCATACCACTGAATTTTTATGGAATACCACCAAATTTTGTTAATATTTTTCATTACGATTAAAAATTTAGTGTTAATATAATCATAAACATTTCTCATTACCACTAAATTTTAGTTTTCACTTTCTGTTTTTTGTTTGTTAACGAAACTTCCCCAACGATTCGGTGTTGTATTCGTGCACGAAAAATCTCAATGTTTCTGAATTGTATTCTTGCACGAATTTGAAACATTTATATGAGATTTTCGTCAATGAAATGTATGTTGAATCTTTATGTTTCGTCCATTAGTTGGAAAATCACCCATGATTCTATCACGATTTCTTTAAGAACGGAACTACTAGTAGCGGTGCAAGTAGGCTGCAAGTAGGCTGCAAGTTCGAAAATGTGAGTGTGTTATTTGTATTAAGTTTGTTTAAGAAAAAAACAAATTCAATTTGAGTTGGGAGAAACTTAGTTTTCAATGAACATTTTTTTTTTTGTAAAAATCGTAACATATTAAACATTTTTTATAATATTATTTAATTTTTCTGATATCTAGGAGAGCAACTGAAACCATTCCCCTCTCGCTACGCCCATATAAGTAATTCTAAAGTTTCAATTTAGAAATCGATAAATAAGATTTTACATTAGGAATTGTCGATTAGTTAATTCTAAAGCTTTTCACAAAAATTGCTACAAAATATTTAAAATCATACACTCAATTTTTCTTAATACCAACATCAAAGTCAACTATTCCCTTATCAACGGTCTTGACTGCTACTGCTGCCGTTTTTTTTTTATCATTTATTGTTAACATTTTCTGTCTCCTTTTTCGGTGCTTTTGTCGAAAGTCCTTCAAAGTTTACGCAAATAACGCAGTTCACCTCAAAAAAGAGAGCAAATCTCTGAAAGAAATATTCAAAAGTACCAAAGCAAATAAAAGTGTTGCCATTTCGTGGGCAAACTGGACGGAGTGACAAAAACGCATGAGTAGCCAGCGGGGGAAACTCAACAGTAGAATAGTAAAAGCAAAACAACTCTGTACAAAAACCAACTCGTGGGCGAACTGAATAAAGTACACAAAATAAGAGCAAAGAAAATAGAAAAATTAGGAATAAAAAAATACACATATTACATAAAAGCAGTCAAAATAGCAAAATAGAAGAGATAAAAAACCACCTACTGACTACCTATCTACTTTGTAGCATCTGACAAGGGATGTTCTCACAGGCACATACATACATAACTATCTCAACCGTAAACAAACAGAGAGCGCATCCGAAGCCTCCTGTTGAATACCAATCAATTCTATTAAAAGGAAAAAAAGAGAAAAAAGGACATGGCGCAGGGTTGAGAAAAGAGTCAACATTTTATGATATACAGTTACAATATTTCAAGGGTGCAATTTTGAGGTTTTCTCGTGCTCATAAAATCAAATGCATTCGTAGAGTGTGTGTGTGTGTTTGTTGACCACACCCACTTATTAATATGGGTGCCATTATTTGCTCTCGCATTCTCTGATTTGACGTCAACACGCATGACTTTGCGAATTGAGATCTTCTTGTGCGTTTGTCTTGATTGGGGAGCTCATATTTCAGTCTGTGTGTATGCGTGTGTACATGGCGGTTAATTTTAATGATTTATTTATGTTTTTGGCTCCCGGTCTTTTGTGGCTCATCACTCACAGGCACACACACACACACACTCACTGTTAAGCCGATTTACTCTAGCTTGGCCACGCCTTCTTTGCTGCATTCAGTCTTTTTGTTGCCAATGAACTTGTTGTTGGATGTTTTTATGGCCCACTGCTAATGAGCGCTATTTATTTAGTGGGCGCATCTTGATGGGTGGCCTCCACTGTTGCTGTTTCTTCCTGTTCTTATTCTTCGACTTCTGCCATATCAACTCCAAAACTGTGAGTCATTTCTAGAGCTCGTTGCTCGTTCATTTTGTTGTTGCACGACGGACACTCGGACGGACTCCAAGTAGACGTTTTATTCCCAATGCAAACATTTTATTATCCTTTTCAACGTGAATGCGCACATCTTCTAAAAGCAGTTGGATATTTTTTGCAATGAAATCCATTGCGTTTTTAAAGTCCTCTTTGCAGGTTGATTGCGTGCGTGTGTGTGTTATATTTTAAAATTAAAAATATTGAAGATTCTTAAAACGATTAACCTTCTAACAAATATGTATATTTATTTTCAACGTAATTTAATCGTTTTGCAGTTTTGTCTGCAGACAAAATTGTCTAAATTTGATATACTAGGCCCACTATTAAACTCTTTCTCATCGATGAGGATTTGAACTGAGGATTTTTGTGGATTGATGTCATACGAAAAGACAATAATACCAAACAGTATTTTATTTTAGCAGAAAGTTACAAAACATTCATACACCGAGAGAAAAAAACAACGAAAAATTAACAATAGCAAAGTTAAATTAAAATTCAACAGGGACAAAAGTAGGGAAAAGTTGGAAATTTTTTTATCAGACATAATATTTATATTTTGAGCATGAATTTGATTTTCAATACTATTACATTAATGATTTTCAATACTAATACATTTTTAATACTAGAATAAAAAAAAATTTTGTTATAAAGTTGACTATTTTTGAACGTAAACAAAATAAAAAACTAGTAAGAATGGAGCTTCGGAAGGGTACCTAAAATACCCCCCGCGGCCATATTGAAGTATATTCGGAGTCTTTAGCCACGACATACACGCTGACATTCAGTTTTATATATTAACGAAAGTTTTCCTATTGTGTTGACGTCACTTTGTATGGGAGGTAGGCGTGGTTTTCATCCGATTTTGCCATATATCACAGAGATGGTTCATATTAAATATCAAAGCTTATGTGCAAAATTTTAAGACAATTTTTTAATTTTCGCAGATTTTTAAGAGATTTTACGTTTAAAATAAAGACACTTTGTATGGGAGGTAGTTGTGGCTTTCATCCACAAATTTCCAAATTTCATGGCTTACGTGCCAAATTGCAAGGCATTTCATTCATTTTTGTGGATTTTAAAGACATTTTACGGTTAAAATAAAGTCACTTTGTATGGGAGATAGGCGTGGTTTTCATCCGATTTGGTCCATTTTCGAACTTGATCTTTCTTTTTTAAAAATCAACTTATATTTTGAATTGAAATCGAGATAGCTTTAAAATTACGGCTGTAATCGGGTCGACAGACATACAGTCACCTTTTCGAAGGGCGAAAGTTATATGGTTTGACTTGTTCTGATCTTCTGTACCAGTTTTGAAGACTAAGAATTTCTTGTTGAACCAACTGAGATGCTTCAATTGGAGACTCAGATGAATATTGCAGTGTCGTCGGCATATGTTGCAACTAATAAGTTATTACAGACATGCATGCCTGAAGTGAATAATGTATATAATATAAGCCCTAGAACGCTTCCTTGTGGAACTCCTGAGCAAATTTTAGAAATTTTTGAGTACTCTTGACCATAACTAACGAAGTACTTGCGGTTTGATAGATACGACTTAATTGTTAAATAGATGGAGTGGGTAAAATTACTCGATTAAATGCTTGCTGAACATCTTAAAACACTGCAGAACAGTATTTTTGTTCTCCAAAGCATCTCTTATGAATTGAACGATTCTATGACACTGTTCTGGTGTACCATGATTGTGCCTGAAACTAAATTGATGTTCAGGCATTATGATGTGCTTACTCTCAATTATTGGTAGAATTCTTTACAAAAGTAATCTATTTGAAAGATTACTATCTTTCAAATCGGTCGATACGAAGCAATTTCATTCTAGGGCTTGAGATGTTAAGGAACCGTAATAATTTTTGCACATTTCCACTGAGAATTAAAAAAAGTTTCATTGTTAACTGAACACGATAAAGATGATACAAACGGAGGGATAATTTTTATACTTATATTATTTTTTTTTTATTTAGTTTTAATATAATTCATAATTGTTTTTCTTGCAATTTAAGACCCTAGGTCGTTTCATGGAAAAAAATGTTTCGATTTTTTTTAAAACGTTTATATACGTATAACATAAGTAAGAAAAAAACAAAATTTTGATAAAACTCGATTATATTATTCAACATAGTTGCCTTCGAGAGCGATACAACGAGTAAAGCGATTTTTCAACTTTTTGATACCACTTTTATAGTACGATTTCTCTTGAACTTGAACTTTTTTCCAGCAGGCATTCTCTTGACATCTGAAAACAGGAAAAAGTCTCTAGGGGCTAAATCTGGAGAATATGGTGGGTGGGTAAGCAATTGGAAGCCCAATTCATTCAATTTTGCCATTGTTTTCATCGATTTGCGACACGGTGCATTGTCTTTGTGAAACAACACTTTTTTCTTTTGCAAATGTGGTCGTTTCTTGGCGATTTCAGCCTTCAATCAAACGAAAAGTGCACAGTAATAGTCGCTATTGATGGTGGTTCCTTTTTGGAGATAGTCGATGAATATTATTCCTTTCGCATCCCAAAATACAGACACCATCACCTTACAAGCCGACTGTTAGGCCTTTACTCGCTTTGGATTCGGTTCGTCGACTGCTGTCCACTCAGCTGACTGTCTTTTGGATTCTGGTGTGCAATAGTGAAGCCATGTTTCATCCATTGTCACATATCGACGATAGAATTCGATTTTAACACTCCTCTGAAGCATCAATTCGTTGTTGTTTTTGGTCGACTGTGAGCTCACGCGGCACCCACTTTGCACAGAGCTTTCACATACCCAAATGTTCGTGTAAAATGGCAAAAACACTACCATCTGATTTCTTTACAATGTCAGCTAGCTCGTGCACCTTCAATTTGCGATCGTTCATAACCAATTTGTGGATTTTTTTTATCTTTTGTGGAATAACAGTCTGATTTGAGCGTCCACTGCGCTCTGCATCATTTGTGGTGGTACGACCACGTTTAAATTCAACAATCCATTTTTCTACCATTTGTCTCTATGGAGCAGAGTCCGGATAATGTTTATCAAGCCATTGTTTGGTTTCCACTGTATTTTTTGTATCAAATAGCAATGCTTTATCAAAACTCGAAATTCACTTTTTTCCATTTTTTTTTTTTCAATAACAATAGTTGCACACAAAATGCTATAACTCACGAATCAATTGTCAGATTGTTGTCGAATTTTTGAACGTATCGTTTGAAGGTTGGTACTAAATAAAAATCATATGGAAAAAATCTAGTCACGCTATCTATGTGTCATCCTATAGACATTTTGAACGTACTGTTATGTTCTATTAAATAATTCGAAATTATTCATAAAAATAAAACGGAAAAATCCCAATGCCTTACATTTATGTCCCGATGCTATAGGAGATAATAATAAAATATTTTTTTATTGAACTGACCTCTAAAGATTAGAAAGTCGTATTGTGAAGGGGTAATGCTTTACACAAAACTCATGGAAAAACATTTACTTGTAAATGTAACCACCAGGCAGAAATTTGTGTTACAAAATGTTATCTCACAAAAAAAAACTTGTCCGTGTCCCTATGCTTGACGTTTTTCAAATGCATGATTCTAGAAAACTCTTGCATGTTTAATTTTAATATAAATGTATTTGCTAAGGACATAAGTAGAACTATTGTAGAAAAAAATTAAAAAACAATATTTCACAAATATTTCTTGACCAAAACCCATTTTCATTTGCAAAATATGTACTCCAAATGACCCAATGCCTTATTTGGAATAAGCCATATATAATAGCATTCATTATTTAATTGCAAATAAAGGCACATGGCGAATCTTGGACTTGCCGAGGGGTGTGGGGCTGAAAAGCTAAAAGGAGGTCTTAAGCGGAGATTGAAAATGAAAAATGAATAGCGTGGAACTTCTTTTTTTATGCATCGATGTATTATTTTCTCGTATAAAACTCCAGCAGTAATTGCCCATTATGCTTTCGTACCTATTACCTTGATAGTGATTTTCAATTCTTAGCATGTTTTAATGGAAACTTTCGCTTGTTGCACCTACATTTTCTGGAAAAAAATCTAGCTACGAATGCAAAAAATTTATTTTAAGTAATAAAAGTGACTTGTGGCTACTATGGCAAATCTTTTTTGGTACCCAGTCTTTGTCTTGGTTTTGACACGATACCCAAAATAGTTTATATACGCTAAATTGAGCTTATCTGAGATTTGCCGACCACTTTTTGCAATTATATATCGCTTTTTGCAAATTTGGTGGCGACCGTGGCGTAGTGGGTAGAGTGTGTGGCCCATATACCAGAGAACCCTGGTTCAATTTCCACCTGATAGAAAGTTTTTTTCAATTGAATTAATTTTTCTGTTCGGCCGTCACCTCTCTTCCATCCATGAAAACGATGGTAAAATTGCATGATTTATGCTACGAATTGCTGCCCCACCCACCGTATTCTCCAGATCTGGCTCCCAGTGATTTTTTCCTGCTTGCATACCCAAAAGATTGCTCGCTGGAAACGGAAGCCTATTTTGAGGCTAATGAGAAGTCCTACTATAAAAATGGTAACGAAAAATTGCATGACTACTTTAATCGTTGTATTGACCTCGAAGTCAACTATGTTGAATAATTAAATCACACTTTACCAGAAAAAGTATAGCCAAAAAAATTTTTAGCTCAACTGCTATTATTGTAAGCGTATTCTAGTCTCAAGCTCAAGCTCTGTAGAAGACCAAATAACGCTTAAGCTATAGAATCTTTAATTTCTTAATCTTATTGAAGTTCGTGTTTAAGATGGGCTTTGATGATATTCCTGTGGAAAACCGGGAAAGCATAGGATAGTCTAAAATAAAAATGATCAATAGAAAACATATTCGATTATCGCCAATGACATGCCTAGGTTAAAGTGTAATGCTTTCGGTAAGCTAGAAGTGCTGAGATATTAAATGAGATAATAGGTGAAATGGCGGCCGTGGCATATTGGGTAGAGTGCGTGGCCCATACGCTAGAGAACCCTGGATCAATTCCGACCTGACACAGAAAGTTTCTCAATTGAATTAATTTCTCTGTTCGGCCGTGACCTCTCTGCAGACTAATACTGCCAGAGAGACGAGCCGATTTTTACCACTATTTGGAAAAAAATTATCTTCTGCAAAAAAAAAAAAAATTAAAAAAAAAAATTATTAAATGATTAACAATCGTTATAATTTTTTTTGCATGTATTAAAAATTTTCAGTAATAAAAATGTATACTGCGCACATAATATAAGATTTTATAACATCATCTAATATATTTAGTAAAGCAATAAGATGTATTAAATCTTTTCTGTTGTTAATATCTAAAAACTGCATATCTGAAAACATATTTCTGTCGGATAACCTTTTTGGCATTTCTGAAAAGGAAGTTTCAATGCAATTTCAAAACATTTGCTTACTTCTTATTCCTTGGTGTATTTCAGCAAATTTCTTAGTATTTAAGTAAAAATTCGCCTCAACTCAAAAATGCAAATAATGCACATAATGCTGAGGCCAGTCATCTCACAAATAAATTTTGCTTAGAGAGGTAGCCGCGCTTCCAATAACTTAACAAATTTTCAAGTTGTGAAAAATAATTATTATTCATGCAAAATTTATCAGTTTTAGTCAAAATTACCTTTTTTACCTCTGTCCAAAAAATTTGTCAAAAATTACCTCATTAAGGTATTTTTATCTCAATCTGGCAATAGTGCTGCAGACAATGGCAAATCTCAGAGAGATCATAAGAAGCTCGGTCAAAGTCCTTTCAAGGGCTGAAATGGCCATTTCGTTTTTTTTTTTATTAGGTGAAAACATTCTAACAAATTGGTGTAAATTAATATTTTAGAAAGTACCTTTTTTTTGTCTTAAAAAAAAAGAATTTCGTTTCTTAAAGAATTTGGATCAGTTCTACACCTACTCTAGGAGGTTGGCCACTTTTACACCCGCTTTATAAAAGAGTAATTTAAAGATATAAAAAAGACTTTCTTTGTTTCTTTTTTGTGAAATAAAGTTTTTTTATCACACAGTAATAATTTCCTTTGAGTAAATATTTTTAACACGTACCTGAAAATTTAGAAAAAAAAAAAAAAATACTCCTCAAAGAAGAAATTTGCAAACAATTCTTATTCATTGCTCAACAAATGTGAGTATCTGGAATTCATGATAATCGGGCTCGAACTTCAGCTTGAGGCAAGGCATTCATTATATAGCAGTAACAACAGTAGCACCAACAACAACAACAAAAAGTAAAAAAGGTACCTTTTAATGGTGGCAAAAAAGGAGCAAACGTTGGAGTAAATTGCAGCACAAATATGTACTTGTCCTGGCAGCAAATGCGACACACAAACATGATGCATAAGGATGAGATCGCAAGCAAAACTCTACGAAGAGGACGAAGAGGGTGGGCTTGATAATGATTATTAGAGGGTGGTTGGGAGCGTTAAACACAAGCACACACACACACACCCTGCTGGCGACGGGTTGTACGACAATAAATCAAATATTGCGCTTTCGCTGTAAATATCTGCGCCATCATATATGTAGATATACATATGTATACATAAAATGACAGAGAGCTGGATAGATATGAAAATACCACCCCTGGCAGCATGCATGGACTGTGATTTCATGTGAGTGTATTTTGGTTTTCTATGTCATATGTTTGAATAAATAAAAATTGCCCTGATCTTCCTTATGATACTCTTACTTTTTCTATGACTCGTGCGCGCTCTCGCAATAAAAATGTGAAAATTGGATGTATTTGATGAACATATGTCTCCCTAACTGTCTGTCTGTTTGCCTGTCTCTCGTGCCGCTCAGAGATGCGGCAGAAATATTTTCACATTATCGTGCATTTTCTTCCATTGCCGTCGGTGATTCGGAAAATTCTCGCTAGTGTGTTTCTCGCAAGGAAACCAACGTTTGAAAAAAATATACACGCCACCCATTGGGCTCATTTGGCACACGGTCTTTCTCTTTCCTGCTCATTTGAAAACAAATAGAAGACAACAAAAACAACAGCAAAAAAAAAAAAAAAATAAGCCCGCTGAGTAACCTCATTAATAAAAGTTTTATTCAAACTAACGCCGTCAAATATGGTTATTTTCCGATTTTTCGTTCGTCCTTTTGTGCCAGTGTGGAAGCTCAAGTTTCTCTGGTTTCTTATTTTTGTTTGCATCTTTTTGTGAATTTTAAGCCTGTTTTTCATATAAATCAAAAACAACAACAACAAAATTATACTCACTGCCAACACCATCTTACCTACTACCACCCACTCAAACAGCACGTTTGTTAATAAAAAATGTTTTACTTTTGGCATAAAATATAAATATTTACATTTTGAAATTGATGCGCCTCGGTTAAACGTTGCACGTTGAGTTCACGGATAAAAGTTTAAATTATTATTTATTCTATGTGCGCGCGTGGGTGTGTGCATTCGTGTGTGTGTGTGTGTGTATTTGAGAACATTTACGTACGTCAGATTTATGTTTCTACAACACATCGCATGACCTAAGGATTAATTTTGTGCAAAGCAAGAAGCTTTAATTGGTTTCTGTGTAATTAAATGAAACTTTTAACATTTTAAAGTTTCCACATTTAGCGAGAAGTTGAATAAAAACATAATTATATATTAACATATTAAAAAAAAAGTGATAATACACTGTCTACAATAATATTAAAGAAAGAAATGAAGTCGTTAAAACCGTCTAAGCCAGCATAGTCCATAATAATATAAGAATTCGAGGTAAGTTTCTATAATACTGTTCATACCGAGTTTTGGGGGACATGTTTTTATTTAGTTTTTTAATCAATATTATAAGCTTGTGAGATACATGGAATGCACTGATCAACTCCTGTCATAACAGTACCTGAATTTCTTGAATCTAAATAAATCTTGAAAAGATTCAAGAACCTACAAAATTACTTGACCTTTCGACACACTCTCGAGTGCATCGAAAATGAGAATAATTATACAGTTTCTTATTACTTCTTAAACTTCAAGATGCCATACTTCTAACGATTTGACAATCATTTCTCATGTAATGGACTTTTTTTTAGAATATTATATATTTAATTGCACACAAAATTTAAAAGTTCAATTAAAGTTGAAACATTCATTCCTTAAATAAACATCTGGAAAATAATAAAAGCAGGCTTACATCTAAAATAAACTCAAAATAAGAATAAAAATATAATTTTTGAAATTATATTATAAAATTTGTTTTTATACGCAAATTTTTGGTAAATTTTTTAAAGTAACCATCGTTATTCTTAAGAATAGAAAATTAGTTGTTTTGCGTGTTTTGTTTCTTATCACTCAGATGGCTCTGAATGGAATAAAAAAGAGAAACAAACTTCATAAACAATGGAAAAGGAATCCAACATCTGCAAACTGGGAAATCTATAGGTCAGCATAAAATGACCTTGACCAGACAGTCTAAGTCTCGTTATTTCGCTTCGAAACTAAGTCATTCCTTTTCTACCAAAACTTTTTGGAGCAATATAAAGAAACTTGGTGTCAGCAATAAAATTTCATCTGAATGCCAAGTTGATCCTAATACACTCAACAATTTTTTCTGAATAGTGCTGACCTTAATTATAGTGATAATAATAATAATTTACTTTCCCTACCAAGTTTTTCTACAAATAATTTGTTCTTCACCTGTAAGTTGTTTTGTTTCTTCTGTAATTTGTTTTTTCACCTGTAAGTGAACTTGATGTTGGAAACGCAATTGGCGAATATGAATCATTAAACTCATTCTACCATACGGAATAAGCTCTTTAACGCATGTTATTAGCCACTGTTTTGTATCTTCATCATTTCCTGATATGTGGAAAATTGCTATTGTGTTACCGGTGGCTAAGAAGTCGAATCCTTGTGGGCCAAATGATTTCCGGCCAAAAGGCATATTGTCCCCATTATCTAAAGTATGTGAAAAACTAATGAGTCAACAAATTAATGATTACTTAAATGAATCTATGCTTTTGTCGCCTTATCAGTCTGGTTTTAGGGCAGTTCATGGGTGGGCTTCGGTAGTTGTCATGATGTTGGATGATATTCGACCCGAATATGATGCTGGTTCAATGTCCTTGCTTTGCTTGCTCGACTTCTCGAAGGCTTTCGACAAAGTGAACCACAAATATTTATGCCTGAAACTAAAGCATCTGTTTGGATTTAGTAATAGTGCGGTCAGCTTAATATCTAGTTATTTGTCGAATAGAAAACAAAGATTTGAATTTGCTCAATCGTTTTCTCAAAATAAATCTGTCTTAAATGGAGTTCCACAAGGTTCTATACTTGGTCCACGTTTTATTTTCTGTCTTTATCAATGACATATTTGTTGTTTGCAAACATGCCTCTGTGCATGCTTATGACGACAATATCCAACTCTATTTTTCGAGAAGGATTGGCTTAGTTGACAATCTATGCTGCCGAATACATGAAGATCTCAGCTGTATATACCAGTGGGCCATTACCAATGGGCTTCATCTTAATGCTGCCAAGTCATATGTACTTCCAATTTGTAAAAATAAAACTTATCTGATGATATCCCTGACCTGTGTATTGGTACAAATAAGCTAACTGCAGTATCGAAAATTGTAAATCTTGGCGAATCTGTATAAATTCGTCCTTCTCCTGTGTTGATCACGTAAACAATGTAGTCCAGAAAGTTATTATATCCTATATAATTTGAGAATGTCAGCTTGTGTTTGTCCTCTTGATTTAAAACGCATGCTGGTGAAACAACTTGTCTTGCCAGTAATTACATATTCAGATATCGTGTACAGTAAGCTAGATTCATCTTCTATGCTAAAACTAAATAGTGCTTATAACTTGCCACGCGCTTCGTGTATGGATTAAGAAAATTTGACCACCTTTTAAGATTTATAACTGCAATACTTTGTTGGACTAGATTGGATACCTTTATGCTAGAAACTGTATTTACCTACACAAACTGATACATGAAAGAACGCCACACTATCTTTATACGAAGTTATAATTTGGCATATCCAGAAGAAGTCGTGTCCAAATTCTTCCAAGGCATTGTTCTTTAAATACTTCTAATCTGTTTTTCATTAATGCCGTAAGACTGTGGAATGCTTTACCTCGTCCTTCAAGAGAGATAACAGGGAGCGTAGTCTTTAGGCAATCTATTTTAACTCACTTTTCGTCTCTCTAATGTCTTCAATTTTTCTTTTTCTCCAATTTCTTTCCTCTCAACTGTTTGAAAAGTTGTTGGTAATTAAATTAAATGTTTTATTTAAGTTAATTTTTTTATGCATTACTTGTTTGTTCTTACCACCACAATCCTTTGAAATTTAACTGTTGTACTATAAAAGAACATAGTTCTTATTGTACTAATATATGCAAACTTAATAATAATAGTAATTATTATTTTAATATTGGCCTTTTAATATTTGCCCATACGCCAGAGAACCCTGGTTCGAATTCCACCTAACACAAAAAGTTTTTCAATTGAATTAATTTTTCTGTTCGGCCGTCACCTCTCTGCAGACAATCGCAAACCTCAGAAAGTAAAAACTGCCATGAAAAGCTTCTTGAGAACATAAGCCGTTCGGAGTAAGCACAAAACATGTAGATCCAGTTCTCGATCATTTGTGTTTAAACATTTCACAACACACACAACACAATTGATCATAAGAAGGACTCGGTCAAAGTCCTTTCAAAGGCTTAAAAGGGCTTTCTTTATCGTTTTTTCGTTCGTTCATGGTACAATAATATTATTTCTAATAATATTTGCAAAATAAAAAAGCAAATAACTTTCTTCAAAATAGTTTGATAAAATATATAAATATAGTAACATAGACTTATAAAGGATTAAAAAAGAATAAGTAAAATTTTATTTGGTTGATAACACCAAGACCAAGAAAACACGCCAAAGAAAAAGATGAAGGTAAAATAAATCTTTCTTTAATACTGTAATTTCATTAAAATTTATTGATTTCTTAATGTTTTTTACGCTATATTTATAAACACTGTTTGAATCAGACAAATTCAAACAGGCAGTATTCTAGTCTAGAGAGAAACATTTTAGGCGTTTTTTAAAATTCAATAAAAAAAACTTAAAATATTTTTACAATACTTTTTTTATTGTATGATTATTAATATTTTAATAATACACAAAAAAGTTAAAAAATATTAAAAATTGAAAAAATTACAGGCTGGCAAGGTGGGGGAGGGGGATACAAAGAAAGGGTGCCTCCATCTTGACACGGTTTCAACCTTTCTTGGCATTTTAAAAAAAAAGATTCTTAAATAATAAGAATGTCACTATAACCCGGAGTAGGAATTCAATTTTTTACAAAAAATTAAAAAACAAAATTTTTATATATATAAAAAAGGCCCTTACCAAATTTAAAGTTAATCGGTCCATTACAACTTGAGATATCATGTTAAGCTGTTGGAAAAAGTAGTTTCGAGAAAAACGTGTTTAAAGATTTGAACAAAGCTACAGGCAGTAATAATCGTATAAACAGGAGCTGTACTTAAATTTCGTTAATCGGCGATTCCTGCTCCATAGATTGGGTCTTCATTAAAATAATTATTTCCGCTCTTTCTGCTCTTTCTTTCTGCTAAACGATCAGATCTAGTATCCTTAGATGCATCTAGATGCACTAGTGAAACTTGTCTCGCCTTCAACAGCAGGTCAATTGCCATGGAAGCTTCTACTTTTTGTTCCTATCTGGATACGAAGTGCTTTCTTGTTTAGTTTTTTTTAATCCACATTACACAAAAAAGTTGAAATTTGCGCACATAATTTATTATTTTTCAACTGCACACAGAGAACGTTCGTCTACGATGCTCTGAGCAAACTGCGCTGTACTGCAGTCTAAACTCGAAAATATTTCAATAAAATATGTATACGAGTATTACACTGACTTCATGGATTCTTCAGAGTTCATGGTGTATAAAATATAATAGAGTTTCTCGGAATTATTTATCCCCAGGTAGTCGGAGTACGTCAGCCGCCTATTGTTCGATTCGGTACGGCAGAACCGGTTGCTGCGTTATTAAAATAGCTATAACTCCGTTAATAATTAAAATTTTCAAAATTCTTTTGGAGGATATATTCTTAAATATCTAAGCTTCTAAAATATGAAAAAAATCGATCTTTTCCAAATTCCTCACTAGAGTAATGTCTTACAACGACATCTCGACATCTGGACGCTTTTCTTCTATATTAGGGGAAGATGTTGCAGCCCTGAAAAATAGTCGTAACATAATTCATTTTTATTCATTTATATATTTTTTGTTTTTGACACATAAATTAACAGCTCGTGGGAGTGCGTTTTACTTCCGCTCTCCACCTTGCTGGTGTTCAACCTGAATAGTTAGTTTTATACAGTAAATTATAAGTTCTTTAAAAAATTAAATAAAAGCGTGATAGTTGAATAATATAACACGCACAGAAGCAACCAAGGTCGTT
The DNA here is from genome assembly GCA_914767935.1 of Coremacera marginata. Taxonomy (NCBI): domain Eukaryota; kingdom Metazoa; phylum Arthropoda; class Insecta; order Diptera; family Sciomyzidae; genus Coremacera; species Coremacera marginata. The sequence goes on along the minus strand of OU612045.1, from coordinate 60,089,749 downwards.
TTCATTTTCATTACGATCACAACAAAATTGGTCGAGACAACGAGGTGTAGGCAGGAGATCAGAGGGGCAACTGCTCCCTTAAGTCTGGGATTTTCTATTTAATCTATGGCTTCGTAAGTAGTTTCTTTATGTGATCATATTTTAATGTGTGCTTCCAGGGAAAAAAATCGTAAAACCAAAGAAAATGCACTTTGCCACGAAGACTTTTATTGGTTAGATTGTGTCCAAAGACAAAACATCGTTACGGCAAAGACGCAAAGATTGTTAGATTCCCAAGAACAATATACTTTAAATCAAAAACTTTAAATCTTGTGGCAAAGACGTACGCCTTTAAAAAAGCATGGAAAAGTTGTTAAAGTAAAGAAAATGTACTTTGGCACAAAGACTTTTATTCGTTACTGCAAAGATGCGGAATATTACATTCCCAAAAAAAATATACTTTAAACCAAAGACTTAGGTCCTTGATTTGACGAACATATATTCTTTATTGTAACATTCAAATTGCTATTTCAATTGTTTACTGAAAAAAACTACGCTGCAAATTTCAAATGAAACCAAAACAAATTTGAGCAAACTTTCTTTATTTACGTTTTTTTTTTACATCCTTTTTCATTTGAGGCTGTGTTTGCTATATTTTTCAAAGATCACTGCACACCCAGCAGTTCTTGGAAATGCTTTTATATAACAAAAATAAAACACTGCACTTGATATAACTGACACTTGATTGCACTTAATATATAACTTTTTCACTTAATTCACACATTAATTCACTTTTTTACAACTAAAAAACTTTTTTTAAAAAAAAACCGACTACAAGATCACTACAAAGAAAAAACTATTTTAAAATAACTTTTCCTTTAAATTTCTTGATCATATTTCATAATTTATTTAAACATATGATTACATTGGAAAACTTATTATTTTAATATTTTTCTTATTTGTTTTGTTATCATAAATATATTAATTTCTTTGTGAATACAAAAGCTTTTAAAGTCGGCGCTAATATAATCAGACTTTTAATCAGAAGCGCCAACTTCAAAGCTTTTGTATTCATAAAAAAATTAATATATTTATAATAATAAAACAAATTAAAAAAAAAAATAAATATAATAAGTTTTCCAATGTAATGATATGTTTGTTTAAATAAATTATGAAATATGACCAAGAAATTTAAAGGAAAAGTTATTTTAAAATTATTTTTTTACTTTGTAGTGATTTTACAGTCGGTTTTATTTAAAATGTTTTTATTTCTTCCTTTTTAGAGAATATGATAAATTTTCGAAAAAAGTGTATATATACACTACATAAATACAATCGTTCTTAAAAAATTTGTTCTATTAAATTCTGAAAGTTTGTTGGTTATTTCAAGTATCTGTCTCTTAAAATTAAATTAGATGTCACGTGTTTTGAAATAATTATACCAATTCTTGAAACAAGTTGTGTTACCCTAGTGCCAATATTATTCGAGATATAGTGTTTTTCTAAAATTTCCACTCCCCTTTGTTAAATAAGCGCCCACTTTCTTGAGCGTTATTTGTTATAATTGTGCCTACCCCATTACTTCATTTCAGTACCCCAGCGTCAATATTTACTGAGATAGTGTTTATCTAGTATTGCCACTCCCATTTGTCGAATAACGCCTACTTTATTGACCGTAATTTTTAATAATTCTGCCTACCCCTGTACTACAATAAATTTCAGTGCCCTAGTGCCAATATTATTCGAGATACACTGTTTTTCTAATATTGCCACGCCCAGTGCCGTAATTTGTACTAATAATGCCTACCCCTATACCAAATTGCAGTACCATAGTATGAATATTATTCGAGATACACTCTTTTTCTAATATTGCCACGCCCATTTGTCAAATAACGCCTACTTTTTTGACCATAATTTGTAATAATAATGCCTACCCCTATACTAAATTACAGTACTCTAGTCTCAAAATTATTCAAGATACACTGTTTTCTAATATTGACACGACCATTTGTCGAACAACGCCCATTTTCTTGACGGTAATTTTTAGTAATTGTGCCTACCTTTACACTAAATTGCAGTACCCTATTGTCAATATTGTTTTTTACGAGCACCTCCGTGCTTATGATATCTGATTCACCAAAAATTATGGCAATCGGGTATATGGTTTAGGAGTTATCGATGTACATACATTTTAAAAAAAAAAAAAATAAATAAAAAAAAAAATAGAAACGGACGAACTTGAGAACCTCCTCCTTTTTGAAGTCGGTTAAAAAGAAAAACTTATACGTTAGCAGGGGCAAAAATAAAGCGCTGCTGCGGCGGACTATTTAATGTTGGCACTCGCATACGACTTTCCTATTCTTCGTATACAAAATTGATTTTGAAGGAAACATTCTTCAAAGTAACATATTTTGTCTTTGAAACAATAAAGCTTACTCTCAAAAAAACAAAGAAAAGTTTTTGATATTACTTACTTTTTTCAATTCCTTGTTAAGAAAGAACTAAATTGTTATAGTAAATAAATTATTTTATCTTCACGGCAAAGATTGTTTCATTCATTTAGCTTCAAAGAACTTCAATCTTTTGTTTCGATGATGCAGCACTTGCATAGTTAAAGGATAAATCGTTTTTGCAACGATCTTTTCATTGTGGTAAAGATATTTTGGTTACAGTTTTACAATAACTTTTTTCTTTAATTTTAAGGCGTTCAATTTTCTCGGTGCAGTTTTCACTCTTCATTTTTAAATTGTAATTGATTTATTCATTTTAATTTTCTATTTTTCATTTCTTAATTTTATTTCCTTTTCCATATTTTATACAATTTTTAATTTTGTATTTATTATTTAAAATGCAATCAATATACTCTTAAAATTATTAATAGATGATTATACTTTCTTGCTATTATTTATGAGGCTAAGATTTTCCAGGTTTTCTCTTTTAAATTCATGGAGTATAAAAATTTTTCTTTTTATACCGATTTTGAAAAAGCATTTGATCGCATTGGAGCACATGTAGTACTACGTCAACTTGAACATTGGAAAGTTGGTAGGAAGATCTTTAATTTTGTAAAAGCTTTTTTGACTAATAGTAAATTTCGAGTAAGAATAAGCTCACAATTTTCAAATTGCTACTCTCTCTATAATATAATACCCAAAGGATCACCATTGTCTGTAAATCTATTTATAACCGCTTTTTATCAATTTAGCAATATTTTACGTAAATACAATAGTATAGAACATTCATTATACGCTGATGACGCTATAATATTTTCAAAAATAAAAGATAATGATGAAGTTAGGGAGATTCTTACCAACGTTTTAAAAGAAATAAAAGAATGGAGTAAACACTCTGGCGCAAATCTAGTATTAGAGAAATGTAAAATATTGCACATATGTAAAAAAAGAAATTTTTCATTATTTAATTTGAAGTATAATAATGTAGATATTGATTTGGGCTTATTTCATTTTCCATTTGGGTGTTATTTTATTGCATTTGGGCATTATTTCATATTAGTAGATTGGGGTTTATTTCAATACGTAAGGGCTTATTTCATGGGGGGTTATTTCATTTCAGGGTTATTTCGTGGAGCCGTTCTTGCAGCATCTCTGGCACACCAGGTTTTAAGCTCTGTAGAATCTGTATTATAAGCGGCATTGATTTTCTTGAATAGTTGTATATATAAATAAAAATCAATTAAAAAAAAAAATCGATTTTCAAAAAATTGTTTGCCTAAAACCCCCCTTAATATAGCTCCTAATAATCCTTTTACAACAATACAAATTTTTTAACCTACGGACATCATAGACGAATTCCAATTCGGTGGTTAAAAATTAAAAAATACTATGGTGAGCTCAAGGTAAGCTTTCAGATACACCCTCATGTACCCTTAACCTTCATATGATAAATTTTAAATCAAAGTTAAATTCGACTGTAAAATCAAAATACACGCTACAGGTATAAGTATGAAAAAACAATATTATCATGTTATTTTTATGTTCATAATATTCAGTTACTGTCAAAAATGTTGTCTTTTTGAATATGCCTGAACAAAACCCAGGAGAATGGGAAAAAACACTTCAATAATCCTTAATCAAAGATTTCGCTTCTAATTTAGATTGTTAGAAACTTTTTGTCGATAACAAAGGTAGAACAAGTTGATGTTTCTTCGCTTGCTTTAAGCGTTATACTAACCGCAATTGGGAAATTGGAACTCCCGCAAGTTAAACAATTCGAAATTGAAAATGATTTGTAAGAATAAAAAAAAAAAACCACAAACATTGAATGTCTGCGGCACAAACGGGCCGCCGACCAACCGACAAAACGCAACCAACGAACAAAGTAAACAATTTAAATGTCACAATGAATTGCTTGCCACCCGTGTCAGAACTCAAACGAGATGGCAACCGAAACACGGTGCAAAGATACAGCGCATATTTATTCAAAAGCGCATTACAGCGCAAGAAAACCCCGGAGCAGCAGCAACTCATTCGAACAACCTAACATTAGACCATGAACACACTGACGAATGACTGCCATTTAGCCTCCGGGGACAAAGTCAGTCAACAAACACACGCATTTTATTTTTTCGAAATTCCCAATTAAAATGTTAAATACTGGCATAAGAAAAGCTTTGCCACTGCAAGAGCCAAAAACCGTTTGGCATTTGTTGCAAGGGTGTTGCGGGTAAAAAGGCGTAAATTTAAGAATAAGCGTTAAACACCCGCGTCTTTGCAACGTGCTCATTTGAAGGATTCAAACCGCGATGAGCAGTTCTCACCAACTGTGGCAACAACAACAACAACAACCAAGGCTGTTTGGCCCTTCTTGTAGCTGTTATTGTTGATTTTGATTTTCATTTTCATTTCCATTTCCATTGCCTTGACGTTACATCACGTCACTTTCAATTTCATTGTTTCCGGAACCCTCGGAAGAATACGTTTGGCTCTACATCAGCATCCTGCCGCTTTATCCCGGCGCGACTTGTGATCATTTTTGAGCCATTTACGGCTTTTGTACGCTGTACATGTGTCAGTTCTTCATAATTCGACATCATCATCATTATCATCGAGCTCTATGTCTTGATTTGTTTGCTCAGCTCAATTCAAGCGAATCACTTGATCTTTATTCCTCACCATTTTCACTTTTTACCATTACGAGAGTAAAAAAAAATTATCACTTTTTTTTTGTGATTTTTCATCTCACTTTTTCGTTTGTCTACTTTTGTTCGTATTTTTTCTAGCAAGCTATTGTAAAGCTATTCACTGCCCGCGAACTTATTTGAGTGGCTATGAAATCCTAAAAACGGATTTTCTTAGCATGTAAACATCAGTTTTTGCACAGGATGCTCCTGTAACGGTCGGTATGTCTTCGCATTCATCGTTTTATTTTATTTTTATTCTACTTATTTTTTTCGTTTGTTGTCGTTTTCTGACCCCTGGGAATGGTGGCTCAAGTACATTGTATTTGCTTAAGAGCTTTATTCTACTTCACATTTTCAATGTCAGCCAAATTTGTTGATGATATAAACGTCAATATTGCCATTCACAACTGTCAAATTCAAACCATTGAACATGCTTCAAGTGTTGCATTATTATCAACGATTAATTATTTGGTTCGTTTAAATTAACGAAGTTAGTCAGAGTATTGGTCAGAGTAGTCTGAATGGTTATTTTATTCATTAAAAAAAACTTTGTTTCCTTTAAGCGATGAGTATAGCGTCAATTCAGAAACCTCTATTTTACAGTGATATGCGCTCTTCAGAAAATATAACTGTTGGATCATCTGGTACGAGTAGAATCTTTTAGATTATCGGTAATATTAACAAAAACAAAATCATATTTCCGTTAAATTTGTTGCAAAGTACGTGATGGGTTATATGTAATGATTTGATCTAAATTTCAAATCTCAAACGGTCTGAAAAGTCTGCACATATCACTGAAATATTGCTCTTCCTTATGAAAAATGGATTGACCAACTTAATTTAAATTTTGTACATTAATTAACTGAAGTTTCCCAATAGGCAATGAAGCTAGGCCTCTTCTAATAAAGGCGCGCATTTACTGCTACTTTTGGCGGTAAGACACATGACTTCCTCGCTGCTTCTGCGAGCGCTCTATGAGACAAAAACTGGTTCTTATATTTCAGGGTTACTTTTTCGTTAAAAGTTAAAATATATATTAGTTCAAAAGTACTGAATAATAATCAACGTCATAACTAAGAAATATTCTTATCTGCCAAAAATATGTAAAATAAAATAAAATCACAGAAAAAATAGGTAGGTATACATAAAAAGAAATAAAAAAAAATATTTTTTAATTGTTTTGTTTAACCTCTTCTTTAAGCCATTATAAAGGAGTGCTTATAGCAGGCCTCTTTAAAGAAAGGAGAACGGAAGGCCTAGAAAATTTGGACATTTCATAAAAAAAAGTATATGGGCTTGGATATGAGTAGGGTAGTCCTCTGACATCCATTTTAAGGCCTGCTAGTAGCCTTCGAAGGCCTGCCAATGCCTACTGGGTAATGGAATAGAAAAGAAATCTATAAACAAATTCACCTTCTGCACTCCATCGTGACCTAAAAATGAAAAGTTATTTAAAACTTATTATTTTATGATATTTTCTTAGAGAAACATTTAAATTTTAACAACTTAAGCAATTTGTACATAAAGTCATTTAACATGATGATTAAATCGTCTGCGCTGTTTCACAAATGTAATTTTTATTTTTAGTAAATGTTTAGTAAATGTTTCGTAGGCCTTTTTTGTTTTAGTATAAATGAAAGGCATTGGCTAAAGATAATGAAGATGGGTTGAAGCAAGGACAGAAATATATATTAAATTTTAATTAGGTACTAAATGACACAATTACTAAATTACCTAATTACTAAATTACCGAATTGAATTACAATGAAAAATTTAAGTAACATAACACTATGTTATGCCATGTCAGATACTTAGCCTATTAAAAAAAAAACGAGAAAACCATTTTTAAATTTTGATTGCTTGGGAAATAAACTTATATTATTTTAAATCCTTCTAATCAAAGTTTTATACAAAAACTCTCGACTAATTCACAGAGTTTTGCTAATTTTGTAATGCAAGTCAAAAACCACATCTATTTTTTGTTACGTAACGCATCGTTTTTTGTTTGCTTATATCATTGGACTATTGCCAAAATAGTCCATAGCTTCCTATAGCTTCTGAATCTCCATTTTTTTTCGGGTTTGTTGCTGTCAACGAATGTGAAGTAGCTCGGTGTGTTAATAAGATAAAATCCAACGCAGTGGGTGAAGATGTAATATCTATTAAATTTATTAAACTAATTTTACCGCACATCCTCAGCCCGCTTAAGTTCGTGCTTCCCTAATGTTTGGAAATTAGCTACAATCATTCCCATAGTCAAAAAATTGAATGCTCGTGATCCGTCCGATTATAGTCTTGTAAGTTTGCTATCATCATTATCTAAAGTATTTGAATCGCTCATGGCCGCGCAAATCTCAGATCACATCAGAAGATTTAACCCCTTATCTCCATTTCAATCCGGTTTTCGACCAGGTGCTCCACAGCTATTATAAAAATTTTAGATGACATCAGAGTGTCACTTGATTTGGGGCACATAAACTTGCTCTGTATCTTAGACTTTTCGAAGGCATTTGATTTCGTTGATCATTCATTACGTTGTCAAAAATTAGATGTTAATTAATAGTTACTTAGTTATGGGTTAGGGTGGGAAATAGTCTGTCCGCTTTTTGTTACTTATCCTGTGGGGTGCCTCAAGGCTCAGTACTTGGTCCGCTTTTATTCTCGCTGCTTATAAATGATATCTTTAGTTGACAATTTATGTTTGAACATGAATTAGGATTTAAGTGAAATAACTAAATGGGCTGAATCTAAAAAGCTTTATCTAAATCCCTTGAAGTCAGTTGTTTTGCCAATTTTCAAAACTAGTTTAAATACGTCTGAGTTACCAACGATTTTTCTAAATGGCGAAGGGCTAAAGTTAGTTGAAAAAGCTAAAAATCTTGGATACCATATCAATTCTTCACTTTCCTGTGAACATCATATTAATACTGTTGTTTGTAAAGTTTTCTATACCCTACGAAACCTGAGGTGGACTGCATTATATGTACCTGTAGATACTAGGAAAAAGTTAGTACTCCAACTCATAATACCTATCATTACGTATTCAGATGTTGTGTATAGTAAACTTGATTCCAGGTCAAGACTGAAGATACAACATGCTTTTAATAGCGCTGTTAGGAATGTGTATGGTCCCAAAAAGTTCGACCGCATCAGTCATTTGAGTGGTCAAATACTTGGTTGTGCTATTTTCAATTATCTGGATTCCAGTAACTATACATTTTTACATAATTTGATCAGCACAAAAACACCTAAGTACTTATTTGAAAAGATCCAATTTTGCAGATACAATTTTCTGAGCTCCAACAGACTTTTCTTTGTTAACGCAATCAGAATCTGGAATTCTTTGCCCATTGAACCTTTGAACTTTAAGCATGAAATTTTTCAACACTTTTCTTAATACTATCTGCTTCTTCTTAAGCTATATATTTTCTTCTTTTCTTTTAGAATAAGATTAATTTATGTTTTTAACTAGTAAATTCGTTGAATGTTAGTTTTAAGGTAAATTTATTTATTGTTGTTTATTACCTGTTGTTATTATAAAATTCTTATAGCATTTAAAAGACACTGTCTTATATGTTAACATTATCTCTGAATAAATAAATAAATAAATATTGTTTCGATCGATTTCATCTTATACTCTTACTATAGTGCTACTTAAGTGCTATCCAAAAATCGAAACAAGACAAAAAAGATTAAAACTTTCTTTATATTTCTTTATTTTTAGTAATATGAATGGCTTAAAGGCTTCTTTATTTTTAGTAATATGAACATTACGTGCACCACCATGAAAATGACCATATAATGATTGCAACCTTTATAAGCAAAGTTAAATTTTCATTGAGCCAAAAAATTTTTTTATTGATTGACAAATTTAAGAATTTGTTTTGAAAATTATAAATTTTGCATCTTCAAGTAAATTTATATCATTATCTCAATTTTTATGAAAACAAAGTTTGACTTTAACAGTCTCATTGGTATTATTTATACTTTCTGGACCCTATGGGAGGGACGGGGGTTTGAACCCCGGAAATGCCCCATACTACAAGTCTGGTTAACATCGACTCCATTTAATAAAAATTTGGGTAAAAAAACGTGTTATTTCCGTTATATGAAGCCGGTTTTTGTAAGATACGTTTTTATTGGGGGACAGGCGACGAAACTTCACATGGAAACGTGTCAGACCGCCTCAACCTGGCTAGGCCATCGTTACCCATGTCGAAATCGTCCCAAATCGACTCAAACCTCGTCGTGGTGTACCCTGGGCAACGGCAAACTGACATCCGCAAACTGAGTTTGGCGGCCAGTTTGAGCAGCGGTTCACCTGGCCTTAAATAGGTTGTGCATCGGGTTTGAAACCCACCACGTAAAAAAACCAATTCAATAAAAAGTTTACGAAATATGAGAAATCTGATCCTCAAATCTGACGACGACTACCGCAAATGAAAAACTGATAATGATTTACAGACATGCATCTGGAATGTCCGAACTTTTAATTGGGAAGGTGACTCTATCCAACTGATTGATATTGTGGAAAGATACAAAGCTAATATCACTGCACTGGTGCGGATTTCAAGTTTGCAAGATATTACGGTATCACGTCCTGTTATTCACATCTGTAAACTATTCATATCAAGGCTAAATTTTTTCATACAGGCGTAATATGTGCGCATGCTCCGACATGAGATCAAAGAAACTTTCTACGAGCGTCTTGAAAAAATTGTGCTTGGCGGCTTCAACGCTAAGTTGAACAAGGAAAACATCTTTGGTCCAACAGTCGAAAAGTTCAGACTCCACGTCAACACATCCGATAACGGAATGAGGCTGATTGACTTCTCCGCAGCACGAAACATGGTCGCAAGTAGCACTAGATTCAAGCATCTCAATATTCATAAGGCCACCTGGTTGTCCCCTGAACAAAAAACGAGCAGCCAAACTGATCACGTTTTTATTGACGGAAGGCACTCTTCCAGTGTATCAGCTGTACTCACGATCCATGGATTGACTCAGATCATTATTTTGTCGCAACTAAAATCCTTACATGTCTGTGCGCTGCAAAGAATGAGCGCAACCCTACACAGAGAAAGTTGAAAGAAGAAAGGACGTCGACAAGCTGCAATCAAAACTGGCAGCCGAAGCCTTCGCCACTCGACTCTCACTCCTGCTTCAAGAAAGCACTCCTCCGATCTACGATATATACGCGCAGTGGGCACACATCTGCCACTCTATGCATGCAGCTGTTGAAGAGGTTATTGACTACCACCGCCTTTGCCGAAACCAGTGGCACGACCAAGAGTGTAGCGACACTACTACAGAGAAAGACCCGCCTATAAAGCAAGCCTGCAGTCGGTTGTAACGCGTGCTGTTAAGGAGCCATACAGAGAAAATTGGAAGTACGAGAGACGTCTTTTCAGGCGGGAAAAAGAGAGGCAGAAAAGCGAGAGTCCAAGAAGATTGAGATGTATCGCGACAGAATAATGCCCGGCCGATGGTTTTTATAACTGGGGCCTTTTCATGCAAGGATGAAAACGGAAATCAAGTGACAGATTTCCAGAGTAAGCTGACGTTATGGAGGGAACACTTCTCTAGCCTTCTGAATGGCGATGATGACAACAATGCTGTCAAAAGAGATGATATCCTAGAAATCCCAATTATGAATGAGAGCGTTAAAAGTCCGCTTCCCGACTATAATGAAGCCTTGACAGCCATAACACGGCTTAAAAACAACAAAGCCACGAGAGCCAATGGTTTACCCGCTGAGCTGTTTAAGAACGAAAGCGAATATGGTAGAATATCGTAGGAAGAATGTATTCCAAACGATTGGAACCTCAGTGTACTCTGCCCAATCCACAAGAAAGGAGACCCCACTATTTGTGCCAACTACCGTGGGATAAGCCTTCTAAATATCGCATTTAAGGTCCTGTCGAGCGTATTATGTGAAAGACTAAAGCCCAACGTAAACCAACTGATTGGGCCTTATCAGTGTGGCTTCAGACCTGGGAAATCTAACACCGACCAGGTATTCACGCTTTGACAAATCTTGGAAAAGACCATAGAGAAGCAAGTCGACACCCATCATCTTTTTGTCGACTACAAAGCCGCTTTCGACAGGCCAATAAGGAATCACCTATACTGCACCATGTCTGAATTTGGTATACCTGCAAAATTAATCCGTCTATGCAAGATGACACTAAGCAACACCAGCAGCGCAGTTAAGCTCGGGAAGGATCTCTCCCCCCATTTATTATCAAACGAGGATTCAGACAAGGTGGTTTCTTATCGTCCGTCGTTTTTAATCTAATTATGGTAAAGATTATTCGAGCTGTTGATCTGAGGCAAAGCGGCTCCATATTCTATAAGAGTGTTACGCTGCTAGTGTATGATATCATCGAACGTAATACACGTGAAGCCAGTGTAGCTCTGTAAATTAGAGAAATAGTCGAGTCGCATGGGTCTTGCAGTGAACGCATATAAGACAAAATATCTGGTGTCAACAAACAACAGTCCCAGCGTTTTGGCACCTACGTCACTGTTGACATCACCTCCTTCGAGGTTGTGAAGGACTTCGTGTACCTCGGATCCAGCATTAACTCCACCAACGATATCACTAGGGAGATAAAACGAAGGATAACTTATGCCAACAGGTGCTACTTTGGACTCAGAAACAGAGCCCACTCGCGACGAACAAAACCCACTAATCATGCCCGTTCTGTTATATGCAGCACAAACCTGGACGTTGAGCAGCTTTGATGAAAAGACTTTGGGAGCGTTCGAGAGAAAGATTCTTCGTAAGATCAACAGACCAATCTGTGTCAATAGCGAGTACCGAATACGATGGAATGATGAGCTATACGTTGACGTAGTAAGGCGCAAAAAAATTGAGCTGGCTAGGTCATGTTGAGTGGATCGAAGTCGATCCTCCAGCGAAGAAAATATTCGATTCGGTATTCAGCGGCGGTCAATGCAGAAGAGAACGACCGCATTTCCGTTGGAAGGACCAAGTAGAGGACTACATGAAGAAACTTGGAGCTTTCAACTAGCGCCAGCAAGCGCAAAATAGAAATGTCTGGCGCCACAAAAAAACCACAAATGTACGAGTATCCGACCCAGAAGTATCCGACTTGACGTGTAGATAGCGATTGTTGCTTTCAAAAATTACGATGACAGAAAGTGATAACCTTATAAAGCTTAAGTTTTAAGACGCTCGTTGTTTAGTATTTGCTTGGCAACCATCATAGCTGAAGCTCTCAGTGAATTTGTAAACATGGAAAAAATTGGTCATCGTTATGTGATACAATACTTTCATTTGAAAGGTCTAAGTCCAACCAATAGATCAAAGCCGTGCTAGACTCTACTCTGGTGGAGTCTGCTCTTTCATTAACAACAGTAAAATATTGGCTGACAGAGCTTAAACGAGGCCATACGAGCTGCCAAGGCGAACATCGCAGTGGTCGACCAAATGAGGTGACCACGCCTGAAATGGTAAAGAAAATCCACAAAATAGTATAGGATGACCGTCGATTGAAATTGCGCGAGCTAGCAGACATGGAAAGCATTTCAAAAAGTGCTGTACCACGCATATTAACCGAAAATTTGGACATAAGAAAGCTGCGCGCTAGATGGGTGCCGCATTTGCTCACAACGGAACAAAAACAGCGTCGTGAGCATGTTTAATCGAATGTTTGGCAATAAAGCCGAGTTTTTGAGTCGATTCATAACCATGGATGAAACATGGGCCATCACTTCTCACCTGAGACGAAAGGAAAGTCAAAACAATGGACTGAAACGCAGAATCGGGTCCATAAAAGGCTAAGACAGTTCTATATGCAGGCAAGGTCATGGCATCAGCTTCTTGGGATGCGCGTCGGATAGTTTTCATTGATTACCTTGAAAAAGGAAAAACAACCAACGGCGAGTATTATGCGAACTTATTCCAGCGTTTGAGCGATGAAATCAAGAAAAAACGTCCGCATTTGGCAAAAAAGAAAGTATTGGTTCATCAAGACATCGCATCAGTTCGCACATCCACTATCGCGGTGGCCAAAATCAATGAACTAAAGTTCGAATTGCTTCCTCACTCAACCCGTTCGCCAGATTTAGCCCCCTCGGATTATTTTGTTTTTCCAAACTTGAAAAAATGGCTCGGTGGTAAAAGATTTGCAAACAATGAAGAGGTGAAATCTGCGGTTAATGGCTATTTTTAGACGCTCGACGGTTCTCACTTTCAACAGGGTATTGAAGCTTTTGAACATCGCTGGGAAATGTGTGTCGAGTTGAAAGAAAACGATGTTAAAAAATTAAAATATTTGTTCCCAAATTTATTAATGCCTAGCGTGAGTATTTTTTCTGCCCAGAATCGGAAAAAGGGATTTAATTTTTTTAAGATTAAGCTCAAGAACTTTTGGAAATTTTTAATCCAAATTTGTTCATTAACCATCAATATTTATGAGTGTAAAAAATGAAAAGGTGAAACTTTACCTGCTATCTTAAAAACTTAAATTCCCTTTTCCGATTTCGGGCGAAAAAAATCACGATAAGCCTGATTGTGTTTCTTTCTTAGGTCGTGTTCTTTTGGAACCACCCTCGTATATAAGTAGAAACAATATCGGTATAACTTTGAATTTCTGTGGGACTTAATGAAGTAGTTAATATTAAAAGTGATTTTGTTTAAGAAATAATAATTTTGTAATAAATGTATTAGACAAAGTACAAATAATTTGAACAGCCATTGTTTTCAAAGCATTTGAAAAGATTATAGAAAAAAAAGTAGAGCTAATTATACGCCAACATATGGTGTCAAAAAAAGAAATCATGAAGATTATTATCAACCAGCACCACTTTAAACAGTGCCGCTTAGCAACATTTGTAGCATTTTGTATGGAGACCATTAAAACTTTTCACCCTGCTCTGCCATAGCAATAGCATCCCTTTCTATGCCAAACCCTTAGGCAGTAGAATAACCATTAACTTCATTGCATTACCATCATCACTACCACCAACAACATCACCACCACCATCATCACCCATTCATGTTAGTAATAAAAATGTTCACTTGGCTCTTGTTTTTAGCTAAATAACTTTGATCCTTGTGCATATGTAACTTTATTAGAAGATGCTGTTGATTTAAATAAAAAAAAAAATATTCAGCGTTGTTCATATTCAGCATCTCCGCTTCCGCATTTAGTTATAAACACCGCCAGAAAACAACAACCAGCAGCTACTGACGAATACCATTTTGGCCCGCGGCGCATTCTTTCAATGGACAAGAAAAAAAAATATGTGGAAAAATGAGGATTGGTTATGCTGCACAATCTGACCTCTCACAGCGGGCTTAATGTTTGCAGCAGCGGGTAGAGAGGTTTGCACCAAATGCATAGAACACCCTACCCACCTCTAGCTCAGAGAAGGGACCCCTGCGTGGATTTGCAACATTGTTAAATGTATAAAAAAAAATTAAAGATTTTTATGGATAGAAAGAACTGAGTTTATCGCTGTTTGCTGTACGTGTGCCTGTGTGTGTGCGAATGTGTGTGTGAAAGATGAGAGCCATTTTTAGTTTCAATAAAATTTAGTTCTGGGCGTTGTAGTTGTTGCTGTTTTTTTGTGTTGCTCTTACATTGATATGAATTTTCGTAATTTTAAAAAAAGCTCAAGTGCGCAAATGTTGGCTCGTCCGCAACAACAACAACAAGAGCAACTACAACAACAACAACAAGCGGCAGCACAATGAACGCCGCTAAAATGAGAAACAAGCAATTATTTAGTTGTATGCATCGCGAACAAGGGGTACGATATAAAATTACGATATGTTGTTGTTGTTGTTGTTGTTGTTGTTGCTGCTGCTGTTTTTGCTGTAGTTGATGTAGTTGTTCTCTTGTAGACACTGTTCTTTATTACCCGTAATTGCAGTTAGTCTCTTATTTTTTGATTTGCACATGCCGATGTTGTTGTTGCTATTTGCCTCTTCATGTACAGCTGCTGCTATCGACAACGCCGCAGCGAAAAGCGGTACCATGGTACGAACGACCGACAATGATTTTTGTTGAAGCACCATTCAAAAATTGACGAACACTATTTTAAGCACTTGAAATCCATGCTTTGACTAAAAGGGTAAATATTTGTACCTCTCCTCTTTTTGCCCTCTTTGGGATGAAGACTAGGCAGGACTTTTTGTAGTGCGTTTTCCGATAAATGAATCAAAAAATGACAAAAGGTAGTTTATACGAGACTTGGCGCGTATTTGATGGCAACGGGTAGTCTGAGAAAAAGTTTTCCAAAGCGATTCGGTTTCGTTATAAAAGAGACTTGGAAATCACAGGCTGTGTTGAGTTTCAAATGGAGTTAAATAGTACTTTACCGGTTTTAAACGCAAAGTTCAAAAAGAGTTCACACAACGACGTGTGAATTTATGTTTGCACTTGTAGCAAAGAGAGTCTGTCGATACCAGAAAGATGAAACTTTCAGACCATGATGACGAATGACGTTGTTGAGTCATCATCAACTCTGACCGCTGCCATGTCTATGTTTTTGTACGAATGGGCGAAACTGTGACGACCACTCCTTTTTGCGTCCACAAAAGAGTCAGTGGTAGAAGGGGGATCATTCACCATGGGGGCACATACGCCACCCCTACTTTTTTCCTAAATTAGCTACACTATTTACATTCCAAAAAAATTAATGTCTAGTGTGGTATGCATGCCCAAGGCATAATTGTTCCATATTTTTTCAAAACTGAAAGTGGAGCCAACTTAGCGCCAATGGTGAGCGCTACAGGGAAATGATTTGCGACTTTTTAGCGAACAAGCCAGCTTGTGAAACCATTACTTTACTGGGCCTGCCAATTGAACACCTAGGTCGTGTGATTTGACTCCGTTAGTCTAATCTTTGTGGTGGTACGTCAAGACAATGGCCTATGTTAATAAACTAGCTATGACTGACCAGTTGGAAACCAACATTTAGCTCCTTATTGGCGAGATAAGCCCGGATATGCTGGAAAAAGTGTTGAAAAATTGAAACGACAGGATGGTCTTTATAAGATGCGGTCGCTGTAGACATGTGCCCAAAATTGTATTCAAACACAAGTTTTATATGGAAACAAAGTTATATAAAACGGTTAATAAAAAACACCCTTTATATAGCATCAAGCCAATATAGTAATTTTGTGATTTCGGTTTTGCAAAAAAAAAAACCGTAAATTTAAAAACTCACATATTTAAAATCAAAGCATTTGTGCATAATTTTATAATATCAAAGTATAAGTGCATATATGAGAAAAAAGGTTATGTGAAATATTTATTAAATATAAATGACATTAGATACATTTTTGTAGAATTTTAAGAGTTATTGAGAGACTATTGATGTGTGTGGCCTGGTGTTGTCCGGATGGAACACAATTCCTCTCCTATTGGCCAAAGCTAGTCACTAATGGGCGAATGCTTCCTTTAGATCAGTGGTTATTAACCTTTTATCGATGGCGGACCACTTAACCTGTTTATATTTAGTTAAGGACCACCCAAGTGATCATAAGTAATAAAGAAAAATAAACAGAATTCTTGGTTCGGTATTGCTCAAAGCTACCCTCATATCATTCCTAGCATCCAAACGATGTCTGTGTTTGTTTTTTATTACTAATAGTGCCGAGAATCCCTGCTCGCATTGGTATGTTGTTGAAAACAGAGAATGATACCGCAAAGTGATATTTTGAATATTTCTAAAAGAACCTGCTTTTTGGCTCCAGGAATCTTCAAGACTGATACCTGACTGATATGCATCTCCATAACTGAGTCCATATCCGAACATATTTTTTTGAAAATTCTTGAATTAAGCGCACTACTTTTGATGAAATAAGCAACTTTTATTGCTATTATCATTGTTGTTGCAAAGCATTCTGGAAGAGTTTTGGCTGCCAATGCTTGATGATGAATCATGCAATGCATTGTTATAACTGATGGATTCTTTTTTTTTATTAAGGCTGCAAGACCAGACCGAGAACCAAGCATAGCAGGAGCTCCATCTGTACAAAAGCCAGCCAGCTTTTCCCACATAAGACCATGCTTATCAAAGTATTGGCTAATAGTTTTCATAACGTCTGAACCTTGTGAGGTGGTTTCCAGTTCCTCTGAAAAAAGTATTTCTTCTTTAAGTACTTTGTCTTCTAAGAACCTGGCAAACACAAGAAGTTGACAGCATTGTGGAACATCTGTAGAGTCGTCACACTGTAACGTGATATATGGACTCCTTTTTTATTTTGTCCACAACTTGTTCTTCGTTATCGATAGACATTTTTTGAATACGCGACCTCACCGTGTCATTTGATAAGGCAATTTTTCGTGTTTTCATTTCAGCTTCGGTGCCTACCCACTGAACCATAAGCGAAGGTTTTGAGTAAGGTGAGAGTTTTGCGAACGTTTTTGGTTAGCATTTTTTTTTTTTAATTGCTTGCTATAAAAGATTTCATTCGTGAAAGCTTTTCCCATAAAGAAAAATTGTACATATTTTGCGAAATTCATTAAAAACTTATTTTGAGTCGAAAATGAGTCATTTTTGTATCATTTCAGTAGGTAAGACTTCCAAATGAACCATTTTTTGTTCATAAATGAGTTCGGAAATGAATCATTTATGTTTCCTTTTATATTCTAAAATCAGTTAAATAAAGGAACTTAAAATGAAAATGTTAACCTTCGTACAAACGTCATATGAACTTTTTTACCAGTGCGAGATGGATGTACTGCTACACGTATGAAAATTTTTAACATTTCAACATTTCTATCAAAAATTAAAATCAGGCCCTAATAGAATGAAAGCCACGAAAAACTCCATACAAAAAAGTAATCAAATAAATTCCCCAATTAATTGCTTAAGTTTATCAAATTGGAAAACAATCACGCCTTTCCCCTTTGAAACATCAATATCATGAAAAACACAATGCGTGAATTCCAGCCCAGGTATATTAATTCTATTAACCCAATGATTAATATGATCTCTAATTTTAGCAATAATCATTTCTTCTTTAACAAAATATCGATATCTTATAACAAATAGTATTATGCAATAATAAAATTTATAATTCAAAAAGGTTTTTTTTTCAACTCATTACTGAACCAAAAAAGGTTTGTTTTTGAGAGGCAATTCAGTCCAAAGATTGATACAAAAAGCGCTCATTTTCGAGTGCCGAAAAATAACTTTTTATGGTTCTTTTTTTAACTCATTTGCGAACAAAATAAGATTCGTTTTTGAGAGGCATTTTAGTCCGACGAATGATACAAAAAGGGTTCATTTATGAGTGCCGAAAATGAACGTTTCTACCCGAAAAGGTTCATAAATGAATTCAAAAACGGTAGTTTTGGTTCACTGGGAACACTTGCGCATAAAACACATTGAAGCCAACACTCCCCGTTTCTTTCTGTTGAAGTAAAATCAATTCTGATGTAATTGCTATCATACTTTTGCTTTGCTGTCATTTTCTGAAATTAAATAAAATCTATCAACAAAACGACACTAAAATTAAATAAACACCATTAACCAGAAAAGAAAGGATTTAGAAATCCTCTGGCAGCTGAATTGGATCTGGCAAGCTAAACACAAACTTTGCTTGAATTTATTCTGCAATTTCTCTGTAAATACAAATTTTTGTTACGCACCTTAAACTGAAAGAAAATGACTGTTAAAAACCAAGAAGTACTTGATTAGACCGTTGCAAAAGTTTTAAAAAGTTCAAGTTGGCTTAAAAAAAGCAAAACCTACTTGCTTATAGAAACAACAACACGCAAGTGTAAAACAGAGACAAGCAAACGATAAGAACGTAGACATGGCGGAATTAAGAAAATAGTAAAAGATATTTGGTGAAAAAGCTAGTACCAGCTAACCTACAACGAAATGCAACGATAGCCCAGTAACACTTTCATTGGAATCCTAGTAGGTATTTTCATTAATATCCCAGTAAACAATTTATTCAAAAAAATTACCTTTTCTAATTATGCCTACATTAAATAGCTAAAAGAGCAAAAAATTACAAACTCCTTTAGTTACGACTTGGCGAACCACTTGCGGACTGCTCGCGGACCACCAGTAATCCGCGGACCACCTGTTAAGAACCACTGCATTAGATGGTCCAATTGTTGACAGTACAGGTCCGAATTCAGAGTTTGAACGTAAGGGGAGCAGATTATAGAAGATGATTCTGTGGCAATTGCACCAAACAAACATAAAAACCTTCCTGACCGTCAATTCTGTCTTTGCCACCGTTTGTGTCGACTGGCTGCGATTCGACCGTTTTTACTTAATGTTATCGTAAGTGACCCACTTTTCATCCCCAGTCAGCATCCGCTTCAGAAATAGGTCGATTTGTAATCCGCTTCATGAGTTTTTTTGCGTTTTACAGTTTTTTTTTTTTTACAAAATCTTGTCTTTCTAAATCCATCTAGAGTAATCCGATCGCATTTATGTAATGCGAGATAAAGCCATCTATTGCAAAAATAATTAATTACGTTTTACTGCTCTCGATAGAAGCTTATGTATTAAATTTTATAACGATATCTAAAATATTTCGGCTGTAATCGTGAAGACAGATAGACGGACAAGCAATATGGTTAAATCAACTCAGGAGGGGATACAGATCAGAAATATACGAGTATGTATATCGTCGCTGTGCCATCAAAAACAAAGATGCGATTTTTGTCAATTTCCTTTTTATTACATATTTTATTAACACTATTTATTGCCCACATTTCCGCATTTGTCGTTTTTTTATATCTCTTTTAGATTAGAAGTGATCAAAAACAGCTATGTGCTCGCAGTACTAGAAATTCTCTGAAAAAACGGCTATACGCTAACTTGCTTATAACTGTTTTTGATCGAAGACGAATAAAATGCGTGTACTTTGATTTGGATGCAAAAAATAATTGTAAAACAACTACAACATACCACAGATTATACATCATAGATTCTACTTTTCCATTTTTTCGCATTTTTTCGGTATATTGGAATTTTACCATTAACAAAGGTAGAAAGTGTTCAGATAAAAATTATCCCTATTTGCAAAGATATTTCTGTTTTGTAGTTTAATTACACGGTTTGACCATCAAATTTTTCTAGAATAATTCCATAAGATCATGATTGTGCGTACGTGCAGGAATACAATGCAGGGGGTTGGACCTCTGGATCACGTCGGTGTTTCAAGATCCAGACCTTTTTAAATTTAAAAGTTGCGATCACCTTTTTGATCACCTTTAAACTTTGTTTATGTTAAATATTAAATATTATAAAATTTACTACTGATTTCGGAAAACCTATATTTTTAGCAAGAAAAAACAAGGTCCACCTATTCGGAATCTTGTAAAAGACGATTAGTTCAATGTTCAGCTTTCTGCAGAACAGTTATTAGAGTGGGATGCAATTAAAGATGTATTCATGATAGTTTTCTTGTGGAAAAACGCATAGAATATTATATTTTTATACGCGATTGTTGGACTCATTAAATGTAATTCACTTCCGTGTGTCAACGAAAATGAATTCTTTGCAATGTTATCTAGATGGCTTCGAGCATCCCAATAAACTCTAAGTCGGACGAGCTAGTCAAGCGTTTTCATCAGACGTGAAAACACATGGGAACCAAATACAAAGGAAAAGATTTGACGTCTTTTGTCGCTGATCTTTGTTGGTTCCTTTCTGAAAAAATTAATTTGATCATTTCAATCTTTAAAGTTACCCAGTGGCGAAAATAGTCTTCAAAGACGTCTTTGAAGACGTCGTTGACGACAACGGAGTAACAATGCTGATGTTTTACTAGACATGTCGCTATTAGGTTAGGTTAGGTATGAAGGGTCGTGCACCGTTACCTGTTCCCCATGTGTCGGAGTCGACGATTCTGTAGACTTGGACATTCGCATAGTAGGTGAGTTATTGTTTCTATTTCCTCCGGGTCTTTGCAGCTCCGACAAAAGTCTGGCGCTGTTATACCTATTCTATTGGCCATTACCCCAATGGGGCAATGCCCCGTTAGAACTCCAACAAGGATCCGGATTTTCCGTTTGACCAAAAGGAGAAGGCTTCTAGTTCTTTTCTCATTTAGCTCAGGCCAAAGCTTTCGAGATATGTTGCAGTCACCTCTGGAAGCCCAGTTTGTGTTGGCAATATCTCTGGCTTTTAGTTCTATACTCCTTTTGACGACGCCTATTAGAATGTGCACATCTGTGTCAGCTCTGTTTGTACTTGCGGTTACTCCACGCCTTGCCAGTTCATCTGCTGCGTCGTTCCCTTCAATATTGCTATGTCCGGGAACCCAGCAGAGAGTGACGTTGTGAGTATTGCAGGTACTGTTCAGTGCAAGTTTACAGTTTTGCACCGTTCGAGCCTTCGTCGTTTTACTGTTCAGTGCTTTGATGGCCGCTTGGCTATCCACAATAATTACTACCCTTGTGGGGGTAAGATTTTTCCTGTAAATGGCCCGTGCAGCTTTTTCAATAGCATATATTTCTGCCTGAAAAACGCTACAGTAATCCGGGAGTTTGTGACACTCTTTGATTTGTAGCGTTTCACAGTATACACCCGATCCAGTTCCGTTTTCCATTTTGGAACCATCAGTATATAAATGGAGATTGCCGTAGGATTCTACAGCTGTTTCTTTCCATTCTTGTCTGCTGGGAATGGATGTGGTGTATTCTGTACCGAATCTTACACTGAGTATGATATAGTCGGTTGCTCTTTTTGATTCCTCGGTTCCAAAGAGATTTAAAATAGATGCGTGTCCGAATGTGCTGCTTTTCCAGGCTCGTGATTCGTTGAGGCGAATCGCGCTCTTAGTCGCCGAACATTTAAGGAATTCTTCTATGGAAAGAAGATTTAGCATCATATCTAGACCCGCCTGTGGCGTAGATCTCATGGCTGTTATTCCTATGCAAGCTAACCTTTGAACTCCTGTTAGGAAGCTAAGGTAGCTTTTTTTATGCGTTATCGTCCACCATACGAGAGAACCGTAGGAAAGAATGGGTATCACGATCGCTGTATACATCCAGTGGATTATGTGCGGTCGCAGTCCCCATTTCCTGCCAAATGTCCTCTGACAAGCGTACAAAGCGCACAGTGCTTTTTTCCGTCTTTCCTCTGTGTTGCGTTTCCAGCTCAGCTTGTTATCAAGGATAATTCCAAGGTATTTGGCTTCCGTGGAAAGCTTCAGAGTTACTCCGTTAAGTTTCGGTAACGTGAAACTTTCTATTTTTCGTCTTCTTGTGAACAGAACGAGTTCGGTCTTTACTGGGTTAACACCAAGTCCATTCGATTCTGCCCACCGCGATAGCTTATTCAATGCCGCAGACATTAGTTCGCTAATTGTTTGCAGGTATTTCCCGCATATTAGGATGGCAACGTCATCGGCATAGGCTACCACTTTTGTTCCTCCAGTTGTGAGTGTAGTGAGAATTTTGTCAACCACAATCAGCCAGAGAAGGGGGGATATGACTCCTCCTTGCGGTGTGCCTCTTGTGGCTTCTTTCCTCACAACGCTCATTCCCATTTGTGAGCTTATACGTCTGCTATTGAGCATTTTATAAATCCACTGGGTTATTTTACTGTTAACTCCTTTGTCTACTAAAGCATTTCTTATAGAATCTGTATTAACATTGTTAAATGCGCCTTCGATATCTAAAAACGTTGCTAAAGTATATTATTTGTGAAGAAGGGTTCCTTCTATGACCGAAACCACCTCATGCAGTGCCGTTTCTACCGATTTACCCTTAAGGTAGGCATGTTGTACACTACAGAGATTATTATCGTTCACAGATTCTCTTATGTGAAGATCTATTATTCTCTCTAGCGTTTTCATCAAGAACGATGAGAGACTAATAGGCCTATAATCCTTTGGTGCTGAGTGTATCGGTTTCCCAGCTTTAGGAATGAAAACTACTCGCACTTCTCTCCAAATTTTTGGAACATATCCTGTCTTGAGGCAGCCGGTGAAGATTGCTATAAGCCAGGGCATGATGCTAGGAAGGGCATGTTGCATCATGGCCGGTAGGATACCATCTGGCCCCGCAGATTTGTAGGGCTTGAGGGATCCGATCGACCATTCTACAGTTGACCTTGTAATAATGTTGGGGAGTTCTTGTAAAGGTTCTGGCATTGTTATTTCCAAGTTGTTGTTAGCATCGTTTTGATACGGTTCTGTACAACCTGGAAAGTGAGTTTCCATGAGTAGCAAAAGCGTTTCTTGGCTGGATTCTGTCCAGGATCCGTCGGACCTCTTAAGGTATCCCGGGACCGTTGGGTCTTTGGATAGCGTCTTTCGAAGTCTGGCGGCTTCACTGGTATCCTCAATGGACTCGCAAAATTTTGTCCAAGATGTTCGCTTAGCTATTCTTACATCCCTAGTGTAAGCATTTAGCATGGATCTGTAGATTGTCTAGTCCTGCTCTAGTTTGCTTAAGATGGCCTTCCGGTGAAGTTTTCTAACCTCTGATCGCCTCTTTTTGAGGTCGCTGGTCCACCAACTCGCATTTGCAGGTTTGCGACTTCGAGACTTTGGGCAGAACTTCTTGAAAGCCTGGTTCATTTTTCCCGTTATAAACTCGACTGCATTGCCAATAGATACATCGGTTGGGAGGTATTCTGTGTCAGGGTCTGCAATATTTCTGCTTATCCAGACTGAATACCTTTCCCAGTTAGTTTTTAATGGGTTCCTAAAATGTTTCTTTAATTGGGGATCGTAGTCAATGGTAAAGAGAATCGTAAAGTGGTCGGAAAACGACTCCTTCTGTGACACCTCCCAGTTATCGACTATAATCTGTTCGGAGTTACTAGCTTAAGTAAGATCGATTACCTCTTCCCTGACTCTATTCTGAAATGTTGGCCTATTGCCCCTATTGCATAGAATAAGGTCTCTCGTAAGGATAAATTCAAAAATAGACTCACCCCTTTTGTTGATGTCTTTGCTGCCCCATTGCGAGTGATGGGCGTTAGCATCACAACCGATGACCAGGAATGCCCTGCTTGTGTTAGCATGTTCTCCTAACTCGCGGACTGTTTGCACTGGTGGGTTCGCCTCTTCATAGGGCATGTTTCTACGCTGGTTGCCACTACGTCTCCGTTGCTGAATCTAGGGAGAAAAAACATATTAATAGATTTTTTCGCAAGTATACAGCTCCTTAACTTACCTTCATTTGTAGAGTGAAACAGGTTATATTGTTTCAACCCTAGGCCTTGGATCTTGTTGTTGGTGATCCAAGGTTCCTGGATGAGGGCCACATCTACATTCTCCTCGGAAATGCACAGCATTAAGTTGTCGGTCGCTGCCTTACAGTGGTGCAGGTTGATTTGCATCACTTGCAGCTTCCTCCTCCTCTCAGCTATTGTTGGTTCAGCCTCTTCACCTTAATGGATCCGAGGCCGAATTTGAGCATGTCCGACTGCTCCTTAAGCCAGCCCGTGGAAGCAGCGTCTACAGAAAAGAGAAGAATTTTCTTCTACAGAAAGAAGAGAAGGAATCCATACAGATACCTTGTGGCGAAGCGGAAGCGTGGACTTGGAGATCACCTTTAGTGAAGCTACCTTCCAAATTTCACCAATGTTGGCGATGGTTTTGGTCAGGAACTCCAGGGATTTCTTCGATCCACATCCGACGACTTTGACTCCTTGTAGCCAACCAGCTCCGTCGAACTTCTAATCGTCGGGATCACCGTGTTCGACGCTAGCCATCATAGCTTTAAGGATCTCATTCTCTACAAGTAGCCATTTTTCCCCCGTCATAGAGCCGTCTGGGTCAGTTGCGTCTATAATGGCTACTTGTAGCTCCTCTGGTGAGTTTTCGAAGCTCCCCCCTGCTTTACTTTAAATCAATCATGTCGCTATTAATTCAGTATTAACACAAAACGAAGAAACTTTGTAGAAGAGAATACGAACGAGAAAAATCGTACAAAAAGAGCAGCAACTTGAGACGAATGCGGACACTTAACAAGACATGTATCAGAGCCGTCTTCAAGCATGTAGCATAAAATTGTCTTCCAATCTATTTCGAGAGCAAGAGCGAAATGAGGGAGACTACGTACGTGAAAAATCGAACAACAAGAGCAGCAATTTGAAAGAATGCGGACACTTAGCAAGACGTGTATTGGAGCCGTCTTCAAACAGGTGGCACACACTTGTCTTGCAAGTCGTTTGGCTAATTTGTTTGAAATGGTCTTCAAGCACAGCTATAGGATTGGAGCGATCTGTCCTCGAAAACTGACTGCTGTGTTGATAAATAAAATACCTGGGTAAAAATACTTGCAGAAATTGAAATAAATGTGTAAAAATTACTTATTTTTCAAATAGAGACCACCAAAATAGTGGTTAAAACTAAACACTAACTTAAATTAGAACTTTTTTTGGAATCAGTTATAAATTTTACATTAACAAAGTTTGGTTTGGTATTTTTCTCTATTCGAACTTACGATGTTGTCGGTAAATAGGTAATCGCAAGTTTCAAATTAAAAAAAGTCTGGAACTCCGACGTGATCCAAAGTTCTGACCACCTGTATTGCACTGCTACAGGTGCCCACTATCATGTTTTTTTTTAATTATTCTAGAAAAATTGTTGTTCTTAATTTAGTCACACCGTTTTATGGAATAATACAGGTACTCTCAATGCAAAAACTGACATTTTAGAATCATTAGAGGACGTGGAAGAGGTTAAAGTAAATGAAGAAAACGAATTGAAATCATGTATAAAAACAGCTATGTGCTTTAAAACGGCGCAGCTGTTTACCATATCGCAAAAAAAATGTGTATTTTTCCACAAATCAATGTCATGTTTTTAATATAATTGCATTTAAATATGACATTTGCAAAATATTGGCTATGGACACCAGCCATAATTTTTTTGCTCTCATGAAAAGTTACTGGAAAACACATAACTGCTTTTGTTGGCGCAGCGACGATATACTTTTCTATATCTGTCACGCCTTCTTATGGGCGTTACAAACGTAGTGACATAGTTAATATATACCTTACGCAATACGTGTGTGGGTATAAAATATTTTTTGTGGTCTCTAACGGTGCACACTCTAAACGGTGATTCACATAAATTTTTATCAGTTTTTTTTCTAGATAGGTGATGCGACTTTTTATTTATTTTTTTTTTTTGGAAAGAAAACTATGAATCTGATGTTAATTGGTCATTAAATTCCTTTTGCTTTTTTAACTCTAAGCTTGCATTTTCATTTATTATTCGTTAGAGTTGCCTCTGTTAAATTCGGCTTACAATTTGTTTCTTCTTTTTTTTTTCACTGAAGTGGCTTCACCTTCATTTACGTGACTTGGAACAATTACTCCAATTTAGCGTTGTACCTTGTTTTCCGATGCATTAATCAAATAGCGTCGAAAATGCAACAACAATAACAACAACAACGACTGAACTCTTATGCTACCGCTCAATTTCAGCGTCTATCTATGCACTCTATCTATTTATCCATCTAACTAGCTGTCGGTCTGTTCATTTAGTTCACGTTTCACTTGGGTCGTGGGTCGAATCGGGGCGTTTTTACACATTTTTGGGCTAGATTTATGTATGTACGTCCGGAATATGCAAAATAGTCAATGAATGCTCAGCTATATTGAGCGCGTCACTTGAGCGGATGCATCGCTTTATTACCAGAGTTGCCATGACTTTGAAATGTTATGTTATTGGGGTCTGGTTCTTTATAGTGGTTGGGGGAGTGAAACGATCATTAGTGAAATTCTTTGTGTAAATGGTGTAAATGCACCCGTATAAAGTGTTTGCATGGTGTTTTTTTTATTAACATTTAAGGGTCATTTAGTGCTGCCACTAGGAGGGCGGTGATTGAGCTGAACAGGTTTGGAGTGTAATGATGAAATTAATGTGCGATAAGATTTTTTTAATATAAGCAATAATATTTATATGAAAGACAGCAGCAACTTATTCAATAAAAATCATTTTTCCTGATCACTTCAGATCAATTTGATTTAAAAAACATTTTTGGAGGAAGTTTTGAAATACATATTAGATTAAGTGTGAATTATTGTTAAATTTTTGTATGAAATACGAGAACATCTTTTGTTATTTTGTAAGTTACCTTTATTGACCATACTGATTCTGTAGTCATATATAATATATGTACTTTATGTCTGATCTATTTTTCATGCCTATCTCTGTTTAATTTTTGTTCCTTCATGAAATTTCGATTAAAGACATTTTATATTTAACCTCTCAGTTTCTTTGACGTTCCTCTATGCTTTATATTAATAGTAAATATTAACCACAACATCCCTTCATATCACCATAACAAATATAACTGCCGCTACTCTTTCTCATTTCCATTTGATTTGCTCTTATCTACACAAAGTTTGTGTTGCTTGCACTGAGGTTGATTCACTTCCGTTATAATCCTGCAATTTCGAAGTTCTTGAAATGATTAACAATTTGATGTTTATAGCGCGTGTTTGTTTGCTGAGCAAACAAAATATTTGGCTCGGTAATAATAGTGGTGATCATGGGCGTAGTCAGGATATCAGCCAGGGGGGTATTTTTTATATTTGTAGGTAATAACATACATGTTTCTACGTCCCAATTTGCTTTTCCCACCCAAAAACTTTCCATACCTATTATTTATTTTTAAAAAACACTAAAAAACAATTTAGTTTTTAAAAATTTCTATCAATTGAACAGTTGATTTTGTTGGTGATGGCAAACTGTGTTGCTTAATATTCGACTACTTACTAGATGGCGATATATTTACTTGTGTGACAAGACGATACAGGTTACTATCTTCAAATTCAACCCTTTGCATTTAAAATTTAACATTTTTTTAAACCAAGTTCAACTTTTTACACTTTAAATTCAACCATTACATTTTTGATTGAACTTTTTACGTTTGAAATTCAACCTTTTATGGTATACTAAATACTTATTTTCAGTTTGTGTGCTGTGTGCCCTTGAATAAAAAATATAGAAGTATAAAATACTAAAACTATACCTTTATTACATTACGTTTTAGAGATATAACACAGCGTTACAAAAATTATTTTTTGTTCTGTCCTATGAAGTTAAATATACCTTTTCAGAAAGAGGTATCATCGTTTCTCATAGACGTGCAAGATTTTTTTGTTGTTTCCGTGCTTTTAGTTCTGCGGTGCTCCACAGCTGTTGGAATTTGGAGTTGTTGGAATTAATTTCTAAAAGTATAAGGGCACACTGGTTTCAAAAAATTTTTTTTAACATGAATACTCTTTCCTATTGTGAATTTTTAATGTTAAGAAAAAAAATGAATGAAAAAAATAAATAAAAAACCGTAACTGGTAAAAAAAATAAATGAATGAAAACAAAAAAATTTAGGTATTACGAGTAACATAATGACTCAATAAAAAACGCAGGTGCGTGAACACGAGAGAAGCAAAGCTTGTTCGCAGTTACATAGATTTGAATAAACTAATTTTTAAATTAAAAAATTTAAAGCAACATAAAGTAAATTAAAAAACACACGTTAATATTTACACCAGTAAATTTTTTTACATTTAGTTATTCCGACTTTTTTCTCATATATTAGAATTGCTGTTTAGTTTTTGCTTGCGTTCATCACAACAAGAAAATTTAATAACAAATTATCAAAAACATCTCTTCACCCGCCGTGGGGATCGAACCCGTACCCACTGATTAAGAGTTCATTACACTATCCACCAATCCAAAAAGCCTTTGTTACGCCGACCTGTTGATTCAATATTAAGTATGAATACGTTGCTACATAGCAGCATAAACTATTAATAGATGGAGAATTGTGTATTGGCTATCCTACAGTACTAACACAAATTTGCTTCTACTTGCTACAAGATGTCACCAGCATCGGTGTTTTCTTTCGCGTACTCACATCAACAAAAAACAAACCACACCGATGCTGGTGACATAGACATAGAAATAGAACAATTCACTATCTATTGATAGATTTTGACGATCTACTGCAGCAAAGCTCCTGTTATACTTAACATTCAATCAACAACTCTTTCTAAGAAAGCTTGGTGGCCTAGTGGATAGCGTATAGAACTCATAATTAGATTGAACTCATACGAGTTCAATCCCCTCGTAGGGCAAAAAAATTTTTAATATTTATTATTACAGCATTCAATTTTCTTGTTGTTTCCATCAATTTTTAAGAAAATATCTATCGAAAGTTTTTCAAATTTCACTTAAGCAAATCACATTATATTCATAGCTTCGCTTCTTTTAAAAAGAATACGATTTTTTCAGTAAGTTGGATGTATTCATATATTTAACATTCATATACGTTATATTTTAATCGAAATATATATGTCAGTTTCATAGTCAAATCATTACAGAACAAAATTAATACACACCAAACTATAAAAAATGTTGCATTAATGGCTATTTTTTTTGGCTATATAAAGATTTAATGTTATTTTAATTTTATTCTGATTCTAGTTTTATTTTTATGATTCCATTGAATTAAAAAACTATAATAAAAGCATATAATAAAGCTATTTCTTGGCAAAGGTTGAATTTAAAGTTTCAAAATGATTAAGATTGATTTGTAAAAGGTTTGATTTGATTTGTGAAAAGTTTGAAACAGTTGAATTAAATGTGGAAAAACTTGAATTTCAAATTAAAAAGCATTATAGTTTAAGTTTCTATATAGTTTTAGTGATATAAATTCACAGAACTTTATAATTTTTTTACAAAATTATTTTATTGTTTTAACTTGCCTGATATTAATGGGGGGGGATGCTGTCCCCTTTTGCCCTCGCTACACCTATGTTGGCGATGACACTTACTTGCGATACAATTTTTTGATCAGCCATTGGAGGGAACGCATCATTATTAATCATCAGTTTGTACAAATCACAACATCAAATACCATCAATATTGTTAATATCCGTGGTTAAAATTGCTTTCATTACACAGCTGTTACATGTGTTTTGAAGATGTTTGTTTGTTATTTGTTTGAGGTTATTAAAATGTTTATTTTAAGTAGCTGCTCGATATTCCCTGAATGCAGAGGCATCCTTTGTGAATTGAATCTTGCTTTTGGTATTAATGATGAATTTTTTTGACAATTTTATATAAATAATTTTCATAACAATACCATCACCGTAAAAAATCTACAACTAACAATTGAACTTCCAAGAAGCAACTCCGAGGAATATTTCTCTATCTCATAAGCATATATGCGAGACTTCTTTGAAGATCGTTTGGCGCAGTTTAAGAGGTTCGCTTTCGTATAAAAAAGCCTTGAAACTATTCCTCTCACTCAGTATTGCAATATGGTCCGATATATCGGATTAGTATCGGATTAGTTTCAATCTTGAATCCGATGATCCGGTATTTGGTCAAGATGTTACGATTTCAGGAAAAATAGGTTCCCACATACGATTTTGCATATGCAGTGGCGGGCAAAACTGGCTGGATGAGTTTTTCTCATTTATTGTCCATAACGAAAAGTATGTACATATGATAGAACAATATAAATAAAGCTTTATATTTTATAAAAGAAAAAACAAATTAGCTCATTAAACGAAACCTAAATACAAATATCAGCAAGGGAAATTTAGAAATTTTCGCACGTTTTAAAAACCGTAACTTTATGGCATTTTCAATACTTGGTCAACAATCATTTGTTTCTAATTACACTTTTTTTTGACACTGAATCCGTTGAAATCGTTGAATTGTTTCTTAAGATATTTTTCCCACTCTCCCAATATTTTTTCCTAGAGTTCGTTTACATTTTTTGGCGGATTGTCGTACTGGGTCAACATTCTTTTTACAATAAACCTCAGATTTTCTATGGGATTTAAGTCCAGGCTTTGCGCTGGCCTGCTTAAAGTGTGAAACGCCGTTCTTCAAGCCATTTCTTCAGAATTTTTGCCGTGTGCTCGGGTTCCTCGTCTTGTTGGAAAATAATTTCATCAATGAGATATGCACTTCTCCACAAAATCAGTCAAATTTGTTCGCAAAATGCTTAAAAAACTTGTTTTATCATTATTCCATTAATTTTTGCTAATAGACCAACGTGCCACCAAGTAAAACAGCCTGAATCTGCCGTCTTTTTAATGGTTTGTTTGACTTTGTTCAATTGGTGCATTTCGCTCGGGCAATGCCAATAGCATTCTTTTCCATCATACTGATAACGGTCGAACTTGGATTCGTCGAACCATATCACTCTTATCCGAATCTCAACCTTGGATAATGTTCTTGCATTTCGCTGGTTTTTTTTGGTTTAATGGCTGACAACAATCTAATTTTTCTTAGCGCGCTAACATCTTTATTTATCTCTTTAGCCACATCCACATTTCCTCTTTTCTTGACTGAAAGAACAGTTTTGTGACAGACTCCAACCTTTTTAGCTATTTCTCTTAAATTAATATACCTCTTAGGTACTACTACGCGTCGAGGCACCGCAAAATGAATATGAATATGAATTTGAATGTGAATATGAATATGAATATGAATATGAATATGAATATGAATATGAATATGAATATGAATATGAATATGAATATGAATATGAATATGAATATGAATATGAATATGAATATGAATATGAATATGAATATGAATATGAATATGAATATGAATATGAATATGAATATGAATATGAATACGAATACGAATATGAATATGAATGTGAATATGAATATGAATATGAATATGAATATGAATATGAATATGAATATGAATATGAATATGAATATGAATATGAATATGAATATGAATATGAATATGAATATGAATATG
The DNA here is from genome assembly GCA_914767935.1 of Coremacera marginata. Classification (NCBI taxonomy): domain Eukaryota; kingdom Metazoa; phylum Arthropoda; class Insecta; order Diptera; family Sciomyzidae; genus Coremacera; species Coremacera marginata. The sequence continues at coordinate 60,057,905 of OU612045.1, read as the reverse complement.
AATATGAATATGAATATGAATATGAATATGAATATGAATATGAATATGAATATGAATATGAATATGAATATGAATATGAATATGAATATGAATATGAATATGAATATGAATATGAATATGAATATGAAAATGAATTTGCTATGTTGTAGTAATTAAAATCTATCAAAACCTTTCCAAATAGATGAAATTCATAAAAATCCATGAGAACTGTTTTACGAGGGTCGTTTGATAATCCAGTGAAAAATTAAATTTTCTGCGTGGTAACTGTAAATGCAACACTGATCCTACCAGTTGCCATCTGTTAGTAGACTACTGTCAAAATTTCAGCTCTCTGCAATGCTTAGTTTGTGTTTGGCAGCAGACGATCTTGTGAATTTTGGCAAAAATGGAAAAAAGTGAATTTTTCGCAGCGCATCGACATGTCGGAAATTGCAATGAAGAATTTGACAGAGAAGTATAGAGAAGTAAATTTTATATTTTTAAGCACACTAAACTCCAACCTAATACATATTTTCCTTTATAGTTCATACATTTCATAATCATTCTTTCCACTAGGAAAAATGTACTCAATTCAAGGGAGCAGAAGCCAATAGGGGTAGGAGGTTAATTTTTTGTGCGCGGAATACAAGAGACCCTAAGGTCACCTCTCGAAGTTTCAACCATCTACGCCCACGGATAAGGGAGCCGGCGTTAATGGGCTAAGCACACTTTGGCCATTAATCTGACATATAAGAGATGCTTATGAAATAGTTTCTTCATATTAAAAAAATTATTAAATTTTTGAGTTTAAAACGTGATATCTTGCAACTTTAAAAAATTTTTTTATGGAAAGCAGTAAGTTACAGTCATACATTTTTTTTTCTAGAGTAAATTTTAACTAGTTGTTTAATGGGACGGGCTAAAAAAATTTAAATTTATTCACAATTAAATACATAATAACATTATTTTGTAGTTCAAATTTCAGTTTGATATTTACTTCGTTTGGAAGATACAGCACTTCAAAATTCGTGAAAATTCATGTCATAGTAAAAAAAAAAATGACCCCGAAATTTGGAACCCCGAACGTAGGAATCTTATTTTCCATCTGGTATTTTGTTGGTTTATTTCAGAATATTTTTTATAATGAGGCACACCCCACCTGAAGTACCTTAAATGACACACTAAATCAAATTCGTACCAATGGTTTTTTATCGCTTATAATTTAGCAACAACAAACGGAAAAATCATTTTTTGTAAGGTATGTATAGGAAATTTTATGAGGAACCCAGTGGCAAATTTACTTTCTTTAAAGAAAATAATTTTTCTTTAAAAAATTTGCATTTAACAAGAGACCTTTAAGCTGCGCTCAGCGCTTATCCCTTAAAAGAGGGCGAGCCATGCTTTTATAGTAAGATCGTACCGAGTTTCATTGATGTGTGACTTATTTCAAAAGCTCTACCGAAAATTTGGGGTGCTGAAAAAGTACCACGCCCATAAAATGTTACCAGTGGAACGGCCTGTGTAAATTGAGGTCGAATACTGAATTCCGAGGCTGTGCGACCTATAATTCCAAAACTGTTCGATATCGAAAATTTTAGGTGTATTTAAGGTGCATTTTACGATCGGCACCAGACTTCACAGGAACCCTCTCAAGGATTTGGTATACAAATTGGCTTAGCGGTTGCGGAGTCTTTACGTGATATACACATTATACCCACATACGTATATACATTAAGTCGTCTCACACTCTTTACAAAAAAAAAGTTGTTCAGTCCGGTTCTTCAAAATCCATGGCTTATGTTATGATGATCCCCGAAATATTTCGACTAAAAATATTGGCTGGTATGGTAGTTAAAAAAAAAAAAACAATCGGTCAGAAATAAAAGGTCTTTCGCATCAAAAAATCTTAAATTTTTTCGGTTAGACCAAGATAATGCGGATTTTTATGGATTGTTTTTACTTTTTTCATATTATTTTTACTAAAATTCAGTTGAAATTTTTCCCACATTACTTTTAGTCAAATAAATTTGTAAAACGTAAAAAATGTATACATTTTTTTGTAATTTTATTCAATTTAATTCTTCACTTTACACTATATTTTATCATCAATAGATAATTTATTTGACTAAAAGTAACATGGCAAGACAAAAAAAAAATTATATAAAAAAAGTTAAAACATTAATGAAAATCCGCATTACCAAAATTTATTGGTGCAGATTGGAAGAACTTCTTCATTATTATTATTTCTGACCGTTTGTTATTTTTAACTACCACACCAGTAAATATTTAAAAAAAAACTCGATTTTTAGAACATATTTTCAACCATTCAGTGGCATACTGGTTGAGCTGCGTGGCTTGTATGCCATAGAACTCATGTTCGAATTCCATCTGACACAGAAAGTTTTTCGATTGAATTAATTTTAATGTTCGGCCGTCATCTCTATGCAGACAATGGCAAACCTCAGAGAGTAAAATCTGGTATGAAAAGCTTCTTGAGAAAATAAGCCGTTCGGAGTCGGCACAAAACTTGTTGGTACAGTTCTCGCTCATTTGTGTTTAAACATTTCACAATACGCACAACACAATTGATCATAAGATGCTCGGTCAAAGTCCTTTCAAGGGCTGAAATTGGCCATTTCGTTTTGATTTCTTTTCATTTGCGGGTTATACAAGTGGGCGTGGCAAATTTTATATATATATATATATATATTGACTGCCACTTAGAGCACCTGCATATTAAGTGTTACTATCAAAACGTGTACAACTCAGGAATAAGCATGATTTCGAAAAGTGGGCTTAGGTATGGTGTGACTACGCGCATTTTTTAACAGTTGCCGACAATGACCATATGAACTAAATTACTAAATCTTAGTCTTCTACGGTAAAAACCGTCTGATATAAAGCATTTTTACTGATTTGCGGGCGGTAAAAGTGGGCGTGACAACATTTATGTATACAAAGTGACTGCCACTTGGACCCATAGCACCTGCATACCAAGATTCACTATCAAAACGTCTACAACTCAGGAATAGGCATGATTTCGATAAAGTGGGCGTAGATATCGTGCGGCCAAGCCTATTTTTTGTACATTGGCCGACAGTAATCATATAAACTAAATTACCAAATCTTAGTCTTCTACGGCAAAAGCCGTCTGATATAAAGCATTTTTAACCGATTTGTGGGCGGTAAAAGTGGGCGTGACAACATTTATATTTACATAGTGACTCCCACTTGGATCCATATCACTTGCATACCAAGATTCACTATCAAAACTTGAACATCTTAGGAATTAAAATTATTTCTGAAAAGTGGGCGTAGATATAGTGAGACCACGCCCATTTGTTACGCAGTCACTGAAAGTAACCATCTGAACAAAATTACCCAATTTAAGATTTATACGATTAAAACCGTCTGATATATTGGATTGTTTTGGTTTGTGGGCGATAGAGCCAATTTGGGTTGTATGGGATATATCACGCCCCCTTTCCAATCAACACCAAACTTCACAGGAACACTCTCAGAATGTTGCTTCAGTATTTCATAATGTTGTTGTTTCAGTAACATCATGGACAGGTATGGGCACCACTACACCACAATTGGCAAAAAATTGCGATAAATTATAAACATAGGTTTTATGAGCCGGCAAGGTACTAAAATAAAATGTAGAATATGACAGACGAAAAGAACGACTAATTGATGTTTACACAGGGAGTTGAGAGAAGGAAATTAATGAGAAAAGTGAACTGGAGCTAAGGTTTTTCCTTTGTGTTATAATAAATCAAAATAAAATCAGACTATTTTAATTAAGCTTCTAAAATTTCGCTTAATATCAACAAGATAAGTTTAAATATTTATTTTAATTTAATGCAAAATATGCGCACTGCTCCCTTTGCAGAACACATTATAAATCTTTTTAAATTTTTTTTACATAATAACATGCAAAGCATGCAAGCATCAACATTTGTTCGCTTGTTTGTTTTTAGAGTGTAGCTTTTTAATTATTTCGCTGTTCTCTTTTGCCTTCGTCCGACATAATCTTACTCGCTTGCAGTCTTTTTCGACACTGAACTGATTTTCGTTTCTGTTCTTTGTTGTTGAGTCTTGTAATCGTTTAATGCATTTATTTGTCGTTAGAATTGAGTACTTTACCGGAAAATTTAGATTCGTACAAAAAAAAAATATATAAAATTTTTCGGTTAACTATGTATGTTGTCTGCTGTTTTTGCTCTAGCTTAATTTTGAGAGTTCGTATTTCAAAGGCGTTAGAAATGCAAATCCTATAGCATTCGATAATTGAAATGTGCAACATATTTGCTGTTCTTGAATTAGACCTCTAGATAAAAAAAAAAATGCAATTTATATTTTTTGCTAGTGCGATTCCGCAGAGCTGTTTCTTTCTGTATCACTATATTATAAACTGAGGAATTTTTACTCTTATTCCGTTTGACATTTCTAATAATAAATATTTATCAAATTCTATTATCTGGTCTTAAAAATCCATTCCAACGTTTTGGCACGAGCCAAACTCAAATCTCAAGTTTCAGACATCTATCACAAAAGAGCACATCCGACAATTAATGAGCAGTTGTTGGAGGTTTTTTCTTCGAGTTTATTCTGACAGGAATTTACTATTGTTCGGTGTCATGATCAATGCAAAGAAATGACAGCTCATTTTGACAACTTTAAAAAAATACGGCACTACAATAAATATGTTTGTGCACAACATATGCACGTCCGCCAATTTCGAATACAATGGCACAAAAATTTCCCTTTCATTACAAAACACACACATATTGCACATTTAAAGAGTGTTTCTGAAGTTTAAACGTCGTACTACAAATGAGTTCCATGCAATTATAATCAAGCGGAAGTAAAACACGCGCCATTACAAAAAAAAAAAAACAAAAAAAAAGAGAAAACCCAAACAACTGTCTTAAATTTCATAAAATTGGTACAAGGTACAATAAAAGTCGTACCAAGTTGAATAGCAGAAATAAAAAGCTATCGAAAAAAAAAAATTAACAATAAAAGGTACAAGCATGCAATCCAGCGTTGGAGCAAAGACGCAGACGAGCGGACGCAAAACACGTTATCAAAACGCAAACGTTTCCGGTGCAAATTGAAAGCGAAACTGAATGAAGTTCAAAATCAAATGTCAGCCGTTGGCGAGAATTAAAGTAAGCCCACAATAGAGCGCTGAAGAAGCAGGCGAATTCAACACGAATACGCCTCGACAGGATCAAATCTCAAGATAAACGCGATCTTCAGCCGCACCAAGCAGGATATACGACCGATCTTGTTGTTGAATTGTGCAAAAACTGGTTTGAAGTTATTCCTGTGCGAGTAGCATTGAATCGAAGGGAAATCCTTGTTAATTCACAATTTGCTATGTCTTTGGATTTGTGGTGGTTCTTCGACTCCAACAAGATCACTTTAAGGACATGCATTATATTCTAATGGCAGCTGTTTTTGTTGTACAACGACAATTGAATTGTATAAAACTCAGCTCACTCCCTCCCCTCACGTCTGCTGCTCAAAGACACGCTAAATATCTGTTCCTGTACGAATCGCAGTGTATGACGGCGCATGCGCGCGCACACATTGCTTCCTGTTCGCCCATTATTGTGTTCTATGATGTGCCACCGGATGGATCAGCAACAACAAGGGCAACAAAACTTGTATTTGCAATTTTGAAATGTGTGCATTGAAGATTGGAGATATCATACGAACAGCTAAGAGGGGGCTGATCTCAAGAGCAAGCACAGTTGCCGACAAAATGCCAAGGAGTTGCGGAATGGTGCGTGCTATTAGCGTCTGCGTTGATTTCTTTTCTATTTGATTTTTTTTTTGGAGGCGTCAACGTAGACGCATATGTAGCAATTACAGTGACATGTGTGCTCAAGCCACTCGAAACCTAGAAGACTCAAGGTAACAACGCGTGCTGCTTACCTTCAGAACATTACATTTATTATATCTTGACAATGTTGACAATCCTTCACAGTTATTTGTAAGCAAATTAAAAAGAAATTGTAAGAAAGACAGCTGTTTGTTTAAATATGGAATTGATAGAAAGTTAAACAAAATTGAATTCATTTATAAAAAAATAATAGAGCAAATTTTGATGTGTTTGATTTTATAATCAGAAGGTAGAAATGTTCCAAGCTCACACGCTCGTTGTGTTTGTTTTGTGCCAGTTTAATGTTTTTTATTTTTTTTATTCAGGGTCTTCTCGAGAGACCAGGATATCACACAACATTTTCATCACACAACATCGCATGAAGTCTGTTTTCGGGATGCGCAAAGTATCTGTTTTTTCAATGACTATCGACAATTTTGTTAAATCTGCTTTTAAATATCTCGTTAAATGTATAATTTTCCAGAGATAATTGGGTGCATCTTTTTCCTAGGAATTACATTTAACCCTCTTATGCTCAGGTCTGCCTCTAGATGAGGTTCCGCCGATTGATATAAGACCGTAATCTGTGCAAAACTTTCCGAATGGTTATCTTTGGAGTGTAGATGAATTTTCGAGTTACATTTCAGTTTTTCCCGCTTGGCGCTTACATGCTCCGTTTGATAATCATGTCAATTTGAAATTAAATTATATCATGTTTTAATGAAATCAATTCATTTAAAAAAAAACTAAGATTTTCGGTGAATTAAAAAACCAGGGTAGGGAAAGGTCTGCTCGTGTACGCACACGAGCTAGTACACAGCTTATTTTGGTAGACGCTCGTGTACCTTTTTTAACGTCTCACGTCCGTGTTCGTGAGCCAAATTTTCAAAGCGATAAAACTAGCTCATGTACTTGAACGACAAAAAATACTTAGCGTACCTTTCCACTATCGTGAACGCAAATGAGAAGATTTTTGCTCATGGAACGGGTAATGAGCCGTACATGACAATGATTAAAAAAAGAGCATAGTGGAGCTCCCAGGTAGGTAAAAGGAATTTTTATTGGTTCTATGGACTCCTTAGAAAAAACTCGATGTATTTTCAGCAATTGGGTTCCATTAGAAATTCTTTTTAATTTTGTATACTCCTTGGACAAACATTTTTGGACAAACTTTTTACATTTTAAATATTTTTGGAACTGTTGGGTCTTGGATTTTTTGGCAAAAAGGTTCCACTTGGATTAGTTTTTGAGCTATATGGGTCATTGGAATTTTTTTGAGAATTGAAGACTCCTTATACAAACAGTTTTTGACAAATAGTTTCCGCTTGGGCAAATAGGTTCAACTTTCAATATTTTTGAAACTAGTGCGGTCATCTAAGCTTGTTTGGGCGTGGTGGACTTCTTGGACAAAAATATAGGGTTCTATGGCCAATAGGTTCCACTTGGATTGATTATGGTACTTGTGGCATCATTGTAACTTTCTAGGTTTTGTGAACTTATTGGACAAAAATCTTGGATTCACTTGGATACACTTTCACTTTTAGAACAAGCTGGGTTATAGGTCAAAAAATTCATGATTTTTGTCCTAGAACTTCACTGATATCATTAGAGTTAGAATGTCCTAATTATTTCCAGAAATATTAAAAGTGGGACCCATTTGCCAAAATTTCAATATTTTTTGTTCAAGCAGTCCACTTAAACCAAAAAAGTTCCAACCACTCAACTTGTTCCAAAAATAGTGTGTGTGAGTGGAACGTATTTGTCAAAGTGGATCCTATTACATAAAAACTATTGTCCAGGTAATCTACTTAGCACAACAAAGTTCAAATGATCTAACATTGCAAAACCATTAAAAGTGAAATTCATTTGATCAAGTAGAGCCTATTTGTCAAGAAAAAATTTATTCAAAGAGTTCACTATGCCCAAAAAGTTCCAATGACTCAACTTGTTTCGAAAATATTGCAATTGTACCTATCTGCCCAAGAGGTTTTTTGTATTTGATAAAATAAATCCCATATTTTGGTCTAAGGAGTCCATTAAACCCAACAATGGACAGAGTGAATCTATTTGTCGAGAAAATTTTATTCAAGGAGTCCACTAAAACCTAAAAGTAAAGCAGTGAACTAACAAGTTCCAAAATTGCTTCAATTGGAAGCTATTTGCCCAAATGGAAAGTATTTGTCAAAAAATCCAAGATTTTATTCAAGGAGTCCACTTATCCACCTGAGTCCACCATATATAATCCATGTGGAACCTATATCTTTGTCCACAGTCTAAAGAAATCATAAAAGATTCTACTGGGAGCTAAATTTGTCCCTAAACTGCTCAGCTTTCATTCCCCCTTTCATTTCCGTGGGCGGCTCACGAACTGTCTCATTTACGTTCTCGTCCACGAGCGCGTACGTTTTGGTAGGTACACGTAATGAGACCTCATTTCAAAGTTTCACCAAAACGTACGCGCTCGTGGACGGGAGCGATAAAATATTTTCTAGGGTACAAGTCCGTGAGCGCGTACGTTTTCTTGTGTACCTTTTTGAATGGTACGCTCATAAAAGTACGCGAGCGGACCTTTCCGTACCCTGTAAAAGGACATTAGCTGAAGTGAGATTAAAGTTAAAATAGTACTGGTGAGTAGGAAATTGTTTATTCTTTCAATTGAAAGTAAAACAAAATGAAAAGTATTTAAAAAACCTTTTACTTGAGCCCGTCTCAAGGCGGACCTGGGCAATAAATTTTGAACGCCAATGAATTTTCCTTTAGGATTAGAAAACAAAAGACTAATTTTATTTCAAGAAGAAGAGGTTGGCCCAGCTGGTTTATCGATGGAATTGCAGGTGAAATAAGAAATGATTGGCCAGAATTGAAATCAATTATTTGGAAAAAGAAGAACCTCCAGCTACATATCAATAAACTGATTTTTTCCAGGTCATTTGACCGTTTTGAAAACAATATGTCAATATTTCAATTTTTTTTCACAGACGAGTTTGTTGAGGTTCTTTCAAAACACATAAGATAATTTTCTTTCCTTAATTTTTGGTTGATCAAACGAATTTGTACGCTTGACAAAAGTATATATCCATCAGAGGCTCCCCCAAATGAAATAAGCAAACAAAAAAAAAAAAAAAAAATCCACACACATTTTTGGGGGTTTTTCGGCTCTACGAAATAATACTATGTATGTTCACACTGAGGGCTAAATGCGCATTTAACGAAATGCGCATTAGCAATTTAGAATGCGTGGCCGTATGCTCCTTGTAAGAGTAAAAGAGACAAATATATACATTCAATTTCGTAAATGCGCATTTAGCTCTCAATGTGAACGTAGTATAACACCCAAATTTAATAACCCTCAATGAAATAAGCCTCAACGAAAATGAAATAAGCCACAAACTACTAAAATGAAATAATTCTCAAATGCAATGAATGAAACAGCCAAAAAGAAAATGAAATAACCGCCAACGAAAAAATTAAATAATACTTCTTTCACACTGAGATCTAAATGCGCATTTACGAAATCTATTGTATATATTTGTCTCTTTTACTCCTACAAGGAGCATACGGCTACGCATTCTAAATTGTTAATGCGCATTTTGTTAAATGTGCATTTAGCTCTCAGTGTGAACGTAGTATAAGCCCCATTGAAATACCCCACAAAAAAAAAAATTAAATAATCAAAAAAAAAAAAAAATTTTAACTCAAAATGAAATTGAAAAAATTAATAATAAAAACAAATGAATTATGAATAAAAAATGAATAAAAAATAAAAATTGAAAAATCTGAAATTCTTTGCCAATTGCATCCTTTGTGAATAGCATTTATGTGAGAAAAATAATTGATTTATTGTTCGAAATTCTAATTAATCAATTTTTAAAAATTTAATGCGAATTAAAAATCTTATTTATGAATCAATTCTGCATTGATTGACTGAAGTTCTTATATCGTTATTTAGTTGCACTTAAAAGTCTGAATATGAATTCCAATTTTACAGCACTGGTTTGGAACAACCTCTAAAAATCAAGTATTTATAAAAATATTGGTTGGCTTCATAGTTAAAAAAAAACAAACTGTCAGAAATAATAGTAAATAAAAGGTTCTTCCAATCTGCATCAAAAAAGCTTAAATTTGTGCTGTCACACCAAATAAAATGGGGATTTTCATGCATTGCTTTAACTTTTTTTATATTTCACTAAAATTTAAATTTAATTTTTTTTTCTTTGCCATATTACTTTTATTCAAATAAATTGTCACAATTAGTGTTAATTTTTTGTTATTTAATTCTATTTAATTCTTCAACTTTCACAATAGTTTATAATCAATAGACAATTTATTTGACTTAAAGTAACTAACAAAAAAAAAAAAAAATAAAAAAATTTAATTTGAATTTAAGTGAAAATACTATAAAAAGAGGTTAAAAAATGAGTGAAAATCTGCAATATCTTTGGTACGACTGCAAAAATTTAATTTAATCATGCAGATTGGAAGAACTTTTACATTACTATTATTTCTGACCATTTGGCTTTTTAACTACCACGCCAGCCAATATATTTATAAAAAAATCGATTTTTAGAGGATGTTTCGAAATATTTGGGGAATAATCATAAAATAAACCAAATATTATTTTGAGGACTCGACCCGAACAACTTTTTTTTGTGAGGTGCCTTAATGCGTATATAAATTCATATATGAATGTTAAAATTATAAATACTTACGAAGTCTGTTCAAAAAGAATCGCGAATTTTGAATTTCCGCGGGTTACGTATATTCGATATTAAATTTTTTTTGTGGCGTTATGTTGGTACTCATGTTTTTCACTTATGTCGACAACTTCGGCCATTTTGAGTGTTCAGTTAAATTTTGACAGCTGCTTTACGTGTTTTGACTCGTCTTCGATTTTTGCCTATTCCAAAAGAATGGATCAAAGAATCTGTATCAAATTCTGTGTGAAAAACAAAACTAAATATGTCCAGATTCCTCATCAGTTATGACACTCTGGAGCAAATTTGTGTCGTCGTGGACAGAGTCCAACATCTCCTTAGGCTGAGGTCAGACGATGATCGTTTGAACGGCCACTTTTTTACTACTTTTTATATTAAATACTACTTGTATTTACTACTTTTTCTCAAAAAATACTTTTACCTACTAAAAGCTAGCATATTCATTATTTTGCCACCTAAAAACACTGTTCTGAACGATGATTGCTGTCATGTGCAGCGTTCAAAAATGATCAAATTTTGATTGCTCTACAATGTGTTTATCCGTTCTCGCTGATTTTTGACAGTTTTGCAACAAAACATATCGAACGCCGTTCAAACAATCATAGTCTGACCTCAGCCTTAGCAATGTAAATGCGATGGCTGTTTTTTGTCGCAATTGATCAATTTTGCCCAATGCCCAAAATCAATGATAAAATCGAATGGCACGACTCAATCGATATGTTTAGGTCCTTAGCAACATATCTAACGGCGATTCAACGATTGGCCAAAAATATTTTCTTCACTTCATCAATGTTTTCGTCTGTTGTTGACGTGCTCGGGCGTCCGACACGCTCTTCGTCGTTCACATCTTCTCCGCCCACTGATAACATTTTGTACCTCCAATAAACGTTGCTTCGGTCCAAGGTAGCTTCACTATATGCCACAGTCAACATTCGGAATTCGTCCGCACATTTAATTTTGTTTTTCACACAGAATTTGATACAGATTCTTTGATCTATTTTTTGGAATAGGCAAAAATCGAAGACGAGCCAAAACGCGAGCAAGCAAAGCAGCTGTTAAAAATTAACTGAACACTCAAAATGGCCTTACTTATCGGCATTAATAAGAGACATGAGTAACAATAAACCGCCACAAAAAAATCGAAAATCGAATAAACGCAACCCGCGGAAAATTCAAAATTAGATATATTTTTTGTACAGAACTCGTATATATAATTATTTTCGCTTTGACCAGAATCAAAAAGGAAAAATATAAATTTGAAAACAAAATTATTTTTGATAACAAAATTCAAAAATAACACTTATCAACTATATACAACAAAGAAAATAAAAACAAAAAAAGAAAAAAAATGGTCATCCCTTGCGGGGATCGAACCCGCGACCTTTGGATTAGAAGTCCAACGCGCTATCCACTGCGCCAAAGGGACTGTTATATCTCCGTTGTCAAAGCGCCTACAGAGCAATACCAACACGAAATTAAAGCAATTCGTTGTAATCTGTAGCCAAAATATGCTTAATTTTATTTAACAAGCAAGCAATCTTACAAACTGTTCAAATATTTATACGCAAGACTGTATGTATGTATGTAAATAATCGATTAAAAATACTGCTGCTGTTCTGCAATGAATGAAGTCAAAATACACACAAACATACGATGTGTAGCGCTAAGTTGTGTGATGGAGACGACAAAATAACACGCAGTTTTCATATACTTGATGAATTCTGGTGAGTGGATGAATGTACTTATAGAAGAAACAATCAATATAACCAGGTTAGTTTTGTATGCTTGGGATGTTGTTGTTGTTGTTTGTTACCAAAACTGTATGATTTTTTTTCACATCGTTTTATGTGTGAGAATGGCACAATTCATGTGTGTGTTTTTTCTCGTTATGGAATGCTAATTTCTAAATTGCTTAAGAAATCTTAAATTTGACTATAAATTGTTAAACATTTCGCTAAATTAGTGGAACGACTTTCGCTTGGGTTGAAAATTTTGGAATTTTGTAGACAGTTTAATGCCAGTTCGAACCATGCCAATAATCATAATTTTGGTCTCTTATATAAAAAAACTTGCTTAAGGGGACATAACACCTAAAAATTTTCAAGAAATAATTTTTTTTTTTATAGCATATGTTAGAATTTACCTTTAGGTAATTTAGAATTTACCTTAAAAGATATGAGTTTAGTAAGGTGGGACAAGACATTCGCGGCAGAGAAAACAGACCTTTTTTAAAAAATTCATAACTCAGTCAAAAACAAACATTTTTCCAAATTTTTATTTTATTATTGTAGAGAATTGAACAAATTACAAGAAAAAAAATTCAAAAAAATATATTTTTCACTCCAACATGGTTTTATAGAGCTCCAAACTGGCGGCAGAGAAAAAAACGGGGCCTCTTGGTTGCAGCGCTGGGAGTTGCAAAAATTGTACGATCTGGAAAAAAATTACTTTTTTAAATCTTAACAAAATTGGTTATCGTATGACACGAGCCTTTTTTTTTAATTTTTTTTTTCAATTTTTGGTGATGATCCAAATTTGAAAGTGTGTTTTTTCGAAAACAATATTGACTTTAAAAATTCATAAAAAACCGAAAAAAAATTAAAAAAAAAAGCTCGTTTCATACGATAGCGAATCAAGTTTAAAAAAATACAAAAAAAAATTTCATCAAAAAATGAACCCGCTAGTGCCGCAACCAGTACGAAAAACATGGTTTCGAGATAAACGCGTTCAAAGTTTGTGAACAAAGAAAAAAAAGGTTACCTTCAATCTGCCTGCTTCGTACTGTATGCCTTCGTTATCTTGTGTTGTGCTGTTTTTTATAGTTTTTTTGCAATCGTTTAGCAATTTGGGCTTCACCCTTCACCCTTCAAGTAGGTACGAAATAACAATCACCAAAAGTCAGGTAGCAAGTAAAACAAGTATATACCAGCTGCCGTACATAGGTAGCGCAAAAATTAAAAATGCGCTCTCACTAATTCGGCTGTAACTTTTGAACCTGTAGGAATTTTTCTATGAAATTTTTTAGAATCTTAAGAATATTTACTAAAATACAAAGTTATTAAAAAAAGTCGATTTAAAAAAAACTGCCAATGTCATGTAACCCCTTAATATAAAAGTGAAATTCCCAAAAACAAGAATTTTTCTGAGCATATATAGCGATGCGAGTCACGGTACTCTCAAATGAATGTCTAACTTTAAATTCGATTTTTGCCAAACAACGTTTTTCAAGTGCATGATTAAAATAAAAGTATTTATCCGATCGTTCTGAAATTGAAGCACGTTAATCTACACATGTTAATGCTCAGATTTACCTACGGATGAAAAAAATCGACACACAATTTTTTGAGTTACAACTTTTTTTTTTGGGGAAAACCATCAATTTCCAAAAAAACCTCGTAATTTTTAACCGACTTAAAAAAAGGAGGAGGTTCTCAAGTTCGCCGGCTTCTGTTTTTTTTTTTTTATTTTTCTTAAAATGTATGTACATCGATATCTCCTAAGCCGTATGCCTGATTGCTATAATTTTTGGTGAACAGATAGATATCATAAGCACGGTGATGCCCGTAAAAAAGTGGGCGGTATTCGAGAACTGGGCGTGGCAATACTAGATAGTACTGTATCTCGAACAATATCAACACTAGGGTACTGCAACTAAGTGTAGGAGTAGGCACAATTATTACAAATTACCATCAAGAAAATGGGCGTTATTCGACAAATGGGCGTGGAAATATTAGAAAAACAGTGTATCTCGAATAATATTGGTACTTTAGTACTGAAATTTGGTATAGGGGTAGGTATTATTAGTACAAATTACGGTCAAGAAAGTGGGCAACATTCGACAACTGGGCGTGGAAATATTAGAAAAACAGTGTATCTCGAATAATATTGACACTAGGGCACTGAAATTTATTGTAGTACAGGGGCCCAACAAATGGGCGTGGAAATAATAGGAAAACACTATTTCAGTTAATATTGACGCTGTGGCCTGAAATGAAGTACAGGGCTAGGCACAATTATTACAAATAACGCTAAAGAAAGTGGGAGCTTATTTAACAAAGAGGCGTGGCAATATTATAAAAACACACATTGGAAAAACACTTTCGAATAATATTGACACTAGGGTAATAAAATTCGTTACAATTACATTCATAGATGATTGCATTCATAGATAAATTAATATAATTTTGATAATAAAACAAATTAGAAACAAACTAAAATAGTAAGTTTTCCAATGTAATAATATGTTTAAATAAATTATCAAATATGACCAAGAAATTAAAAGGAAAATTTTTTTTAAATTATTTTTTACTTTGTAGCGATTTTGTAGTCGGTTTTTTTTTTAAAGTTTTTTCTTATTTCCCAATCAAAATTTTTTTTTTAATGTCATTTCATGTCCGCTTTAATGCTGATTAAGACTCCGTTTTTATTTTTTTTTTTTTTAACTTTTCTAAGGACAGTAATCCTGCACGCCGTGATTTTTTTGTGTTTTTAAAAAAAAAAACTGTAGCAAACGACGCGCGGCCAAAGAAATTATAAAACAAATTTTTGTCGTATACTATAAGACCATTAAAACATATGATCAAAGTTTCATTAAAATATTCTTATTACTATTATTATATGAAGGTGCTAGTCCCCTTAATGTTGGCAGAACTTATGTTTACTAGGCAAATCTAGACAAATCTTTCAAGGTCGTTGCTCCATAAATTTTAATGAAAGCCTTACAAAGATATGGAATAATGCTGCTATTGAAACGTTATCACAACTTGGCGTGTTTGGAACAAGTTTTTATTCGCTCGTCAACACCAATTCTTTGTTGTGTAGGCGCTTTCATCACTTTGTGTCGACATTAACATCATGTAAACATAAAAAAGGTAGGTATTTACTAACATTTTGTGTTGACGTCGACGTGTTATCGATAATTTCAAAAGAGAAAATACCATCTATAGATTTTATTCTTTAATCGTTTGATTTTGTTTCATGTTTTTTTTTATAATTTTTGTATAAATATGTTTTTGTTTCGGATTCCAGTGAAAGTTCAAGCGATGCCGAAAGTTATAAGTTAAGGTAAAGCTTTTTTCAGAAATTTTTAATTTGCCGGATATCAAGCTTGTACAAGATTTTGGCTTTTTAATTAATTTGTAGCCAATATGGATTTCAAATAGTGTTGCCAAATTAGCCTTTTGCAGGCTAGATTTAGCATTTTTTTTTTTGGCATTTAGTCTGAAAAATCGAGTTTAGCCTTTAGCCTTTTTTGATAATAAAAGAAAAATTTACTCCATTTTCCTTAAATTTTTTTTTAACTTATATGTTCTGTTTTAACTTATTTTTCTGAAATCCAAATGTTATGTTTTTTAACTTTTCTTTTCTTGGTGTCTTTAAAATTCCTAAACTTTTCACTTAGAAATAAATGTAAAGATATCATGGCTTTTTAGCATGAACTTAACAATCGAACAAATCTTTCCACTATTAATGGCAATATGTTCACTAAAAAGACATAAGAAATATTGTCACGACTTTGATATATCAGAAGAGGTTTTAAAAAAATTTTAAAATTGCATGACATTTTATGAAAAATTGTACGGCAGATTTTTCGGCAAATTACGTCCAAATTTGTTTCTGGAAAAATATCAAAGATTTTTTCAAACTCTTTCCGCATATACACGGTTAAGTCGTGTGGAAATTCAGAATAAAAAAAGAAATTTTTAAATTTCCTGTTTTAATAAAAATAACATTTTAATAAAAATTTTATTTTTAATAAAAATAATATTTTATTTAAAATTTTCGAGTACTCATTCGGCCAATTATATCTCAGGAATGATTTGACCGATTTCAAAATTTTTTTCACTAAACAGTTCTCTGCTTCAAAAACTAGAACATGTTTTAGTCAAAATTTCATTTACTTAAAACAATTTTACTAAAATCAAATTCATATGTATAAACGCAAATAGCACTGAACAGCGGTTTTTAAAAAAAAAAAAACCCGTGGGGTTTCATGACTTTTTTTATATATTCAAGGCCGCTGCAACCTAGTTTTTCGGGTCACGTAAGGTTCTCCCTGGAGGTGGGTCCAGGCTAAATCCTAAGCCCCTACAATTAATGAAATCAATATTTCCCCTTTTGGGGAGGAACATTTTTACCTTAGTACCTTTGACCCCTCCTGAAGGGGGCTCCCTTACAATGCACCGTAACCCCCTACAGTTATTGAAATCGATATTTACCTCTTTGGGGATTATTTGAATAAGGATAAGAAGCTCAGTCAAAGTCCTTTCAGGGGCTGAAATGGCCATTTCGTATTTTTTTCTCTGGCGTATGTGCCACGCACTTTACCCGCTGCGCCACGGCCGCCTTTTAAACTATTCATGTTGTATTTGTTCAGAATATGTGTTTAAATTTTGTAAGTTTTAATTCGTACCACTTGGGGTATTTTAACATTTCTTCGATTTAAGCATGGTGTGAGAAACAGGGTGGTAGCGTATTTTCTCATTCTATTTGGTAGCGTATCTCTCTCACCAAAAATGTCAGTAGATCTGTTAAAAACAGGCGATGGTTAATTTTAAGCAAACCCATAAGCAAAACGAAGTTTGTGAAAATTGTGTTTTTTGTTAATTTTTAACAATACATGAGCATTTAATATAAAAGTGCATAAACTATGGAAAACAGCACTGCAATGGCGCCACCCATTGAATGACCAACTAGGGTAAAAGGGCGTTTAGTTCCCTAGATAGAGCTGTGGTTGAAGAACTAAAACTTTATTATTTAATTACCACACACACAATTTGTTACTTCACAATATAATACGTATATTGTATAGAATTTATTTATTATACTCTAAGCATAAAGATAACAAAATAAAAAATGATTTAACACTTATCAACAGTTCGCTCTGTCTCTGTCAAAATTTTTTGACAAGCATTTGATTTATCTCAAACCTAAGAGTTAGTTCTTAAAACACCTGTTTCCTTACTTACTTACTTAGGTGGTCGTAACAACCCGTGTCCGGGTTTCAACCGACCTCATCAGCTCTCGCCAGGCGCCTCTGCTTTGCGCGCGCCTTCTCCAATCGGATACACCAAGTGCGGTTAGGGCTTCCTCAGCCTGGTCCATCCATCGGAGGCATGGTCTCCCTCGTCGTCGTTGACCAGCGACCCTCGCCTCGAGCACCTTTTTCGCTGGAGCTTCGTCGTTCATACGATGGACATGACCCAGCCAGCGTAGTCGCTGCACAGTTATACGCCGAACTACGTCAATGTCATCGTAGAGCTCATACAGCTCGTGGTTCATTCGGATGCGGTAGTCATCGCCGACTCGAACAGGACCGAAGATTTTGCGAAGAACTTTTCTCTCGAACACCCCCAGAGTGGCTGCGTCAGTTTGCGAAACTACCCATGCCTCAGCGCCATAAAGCAGCACAGGTAGAACGAGCGTCTTGTAGAGTGTTAGTTTTGTCGATCGAGAGAGGGCTCTGGAACTTAGTTGCTTACTGAGCCCGTAGTAGCACCTATTAGCAATTATTGTTCTTCGCTTTATCTCCAGGCTGATTTCGTTTTTGGTATTAATGGCGGTGCCAAGGTAAACGAACTCCTTCACTACTTCAAAGTTATAGCTGCCGGATGAAACGTGGGAGTCTAAACTCCGCGCTCCCTTGTTTGTTGACAGCATATATTTTGTTTTGCCCTCATTTATCGTCAAACCCACTTTGGCTGATTCCTTTTCGATAGCGGCGAAAGCAGCGGTAACATCTCTCTTGGTTCTGCCGACAATATCAATATCATCAGTGTACGCAAGGAGCTGGACGCCTTTGTAGAAAATGGTGCCATTACGATGCACACCGGCCTATCGTACGATCCCCTCTATGATGATGTTAAAGAGATCGCAAGACAGTGGATCGCCTTGCCTGAAACCTCTTTCGGTATTGAAGGTTTCGGAGAGGTCATTCCCTACCTTGACGGTGCTGCGTGTGTTGCTCAACGTCATTCTGCAAAGTCTAATCAACTTTGCAGGTATACCGAACTCAGACATTGTTGCGTATAGGCAATCCCTTCTCGGGCTATCGAACGCAGCTTTAAAATCGACAAAGAGATGGTGTGTGTCAATTTGATTTTAGTGGGTTTCTCCAGGATTTGTCGTAGCGTGAAAGTCTGGTCTATGGTGGACTTACCAGGTCGAAAGCCACACTGATAAGGTCCAATCAGTGTTTTTGTAATCGGCTTTAATCTTTCACACAGTACGCTTGAGAGAACCTTATATTCGATGGAAATAAGACTGATACCTCTATAACTTGCGCAGATTGTTGGGTCTCCTTTCTTAAGTATAAGGCACAGTACGCTGAGGTTCCAATCGTCGGGCATGCTTTCTTCTAGCCATCTTTTGCTGATGAGATGATGCATGCGCCTTATCAATTCATCGCCGCCGGTTTTAAACAATTCAGCTGACAGGCCGTCAGCACCCGCTGCTTTGTTGTTTTTGAGTCGTTGGATAGCAACTCGAACCTCTTCATGGCTAGGTGGTGGTACTTCCACTCCGTCATAGTTGATTGGTAGCTCTGAACTGCGCTCTCCATGGGCGGCATTGGTGGAATCGTCGCCAGTAAGTAAATTGGAGAAGTGCCGTCTCCACAATCTCAGCACACACTGCGTATCCGTATTTAGATCTCCATTTTCGGCTCTACAAGTGGATGCTCCGGGCTTGAAACCTTGGGTTAGACGCTTAACCTGTTGATAGTCTCACATTGCTTAATCTGTACAGAGATATGACGCCATCAGTGGATTTTATTTTAGATAAACTCGCTGAAAGTAAGCGTAAACTGAATTTGGAAATATAGTTTTGGTTTATTTTTTTAATTTTAATCTCAATAACCCTGTAACTATCTTTTTTTATGTAAGAAACAAGCAATTGGTCGAAATTTTTTTAATTTTTACTTATTTTTTAATACAAATAAAACACTTTACCATAAGCTGCATTTCCGTGGTCGTTGATCTAGAGCGTGTCTCTATTTTATTCAGAACGCATAAACCAAAAATTAGAACCAAAACAAAGGAAAACAAAATTATTGGTTAAGGCGAATTTACACATTTCACTCAAAACGATGACAGTGAACGTTGAATGATGACAGTGAAACAATTTTTAATTTACATTATTTAAAGTGTAAATTAAAAATTTGGTGGATGATTGAATGCTGAAATTTCGTTGGTTGATTTATTTTATTGTAATTCAAAAAATAATAGCAATGTCGTCAAAAATTATAAAAAACGAAATTAATATAATAGTTCCAGGATTGTTGCAAGAACTACAAAAAGAAATGGAGAAAAACATAAGTAGGATTTGCTTTCACTTTCAACAAATGTATGAAATATTTCTACTTATTTCACTGTTCAATGTGGATGACAATCATCTTCATTTTAAAGATGAAACTCAATTTACACTTTTCAAATCGGATGATTCACCCAAAGTGAACAATGATAGTGAATCGTGTAAATTCGCCTTTAGAGAAAAAGGACATAACTGAAAGCTTAAATTTGTTCGTGCAAATGGAATGCATGGAAGTGAATTCCAAAACTTAATGAAATTGATGAAAAAGAAAATTTAAGCATGAATATTTTGGTTAGAATTTTAACATGACCATTTCAGTATTATTAAATTTAACATTCTATTGAAGACATTGCAACGTAGTTTTTTAAAAAGGTTTAATGGCGTCTTATTATTTATCAACTTTTGCAAAAAATATACAGTTTCTTGCTTTTAAGTAGCATATTATGCTTCATACCAAAATGTTTTTGCTTCTTACAGAGACATGTCTCATAACGTCTTTAGTCGTATATATAACAGTACGTTCAAAAAGTCCATAGGATGACACATAGATGGCGTTACTAGATTTTTCCATATGAGGCTTATTAAGTACCAACTTTAAAACGATACGTATAAAAATTTGACAATAATCTGACGACTGATTCATGAGTTATAGCATTTTGTGTACAACTATTGTTATTGAAAAAAAAAAATGGAAAAATTTAATTTCGAGTTTTGATAAAGCATTGCTTTTTGATGAAAAAAATATAGTGGAAACCAAACAATGGCTTGATAAACATAATCCGGTCTCTGCTCCATCGAGACAAATGGTAGAAAAGTGGATTGCTGAATTTAAACGTGGTCGTACCAGCACAAATGATGCCGAGCGCAGTGGACGCCCAAATCAGACTGTTATTCCACAAAACATCAGAAAAAGCCACAAATTGGTTATCAACGATCGCAAATTGAAGGTGCACGAGCTAGCTGACATTGTAAAGATATCAGATGATAGTGTTTTTACCATTTTACACGAACATTTGGGTATTCGAAAGCTCTGTGCAAAGTGGGTGCCGCGTGAGCTCACAGTCGACCAATAACAACGAATTGATGCTTCAGAGGAGTATTTGGCGCTGTTAAACCGCAATAAAATCGAATTCTATCGTAGATATGTGACAATGGATAAAACATGGCTTCACTTTACCACACCAGAGTCCAGAAGACTGTCAGTTGAGTGGACAGCAGTCAACGAACCGAATCCAAAACGAGCAATGACCCAAACAGTCGGCTTGTAAGGTGATGGCGTCTGTATTTTGAGATGCGAAAGGAATAATATTCATCGGATATCTCCAAAAAAGAACCACCATCAACAGCGACTATTACTGTGCACTTTTGGATCGATTGAAAGAAAAAAGTATTGTTTCACCAAGACAATGCACCGTGCCACAAATCGATGAAAACGATGACAAAATTTAATGAATTCAGCTTCGAATTGCTTTCCCACCCACCGTATTCTCCAGGTTTAGATCCCAGCGACTTTTCCCTGTTTTCAGATCTGAAGATGGAAAGAAGCTGGAAAGAAATTCAAGTCCAATGATGAAGTAATCACTGAAACTGAGGTCTATTTTGACGAGAAAGAGAAATCGTACTATAAAAGTGGTATCGAAAAGTTGGAAAATCGCTATACTCGTTGTATCGCTCTCGAAGGCAACTATGTTGAATAATATAATCGAGTTTCATAAAAATTTTGTTTTTTCTTACTTATCCTACGGACTTATTGAATGACCTGTCATGTAGTAAAAAAGTGTTCACTTTAAAATATTTATTTCCTTTTTGTTTTTAACTAATTATTTTTCAAAATAAATAACTTAAAAATTTTATTTCTTGAACTTTGTTGGACTTGTTCATAATTAGAGTACATTTGGGGCATCTAATACTATTTGATGTCAAATTTGTGCTTTGTAATTCTACTAATTTAGAAATCCCGAAAATCCCGGGAGGGGGAAAAGTCCATATTTTTCCATCCCTAAATCTGTCGCGGTAACGTTAATCTTATTACCGAAGAAACTTATCTTTTGGCAACTTTTACACCCTTTTGGTATTCTGTAGCCAAGCCTTACCAGTGAATATTGCTACCATCTCCTTAGGTGGTAACAAGTAAACCAGCCAGATGCAAGAAAAGAGCTTTATTTCTTCTTAAACGAGCTTACGACGCTTAACAGCGTTACCGAGTGTACAGAATACCGATACACAGAATCGATCTGTTAGTGACATACAAAAGTTTTTCACCAAAAATAGTACTCGTATCCATATAAAAATCTTTTATGTATAAAAATATCAAAACTTTAAAAGGTAAATTCACATCGGCTCAAAATATGACAACTCTTAAGAGGACGTTGTAAGAATCTAAGCTTATAGAAACCTTTTAGATAGAGTCATCATTATCAAAGCTCTTCCCAACCCAAAAAAAGGATCTCCCATGAAATGCTAGCAGACAAATATTATGCTTCCTGTAATAAAGTAACAACACTTCCGAAACCTGTCATAAGGGTGGTTCGCATGACATTTGTCGCGTAGCTCCTGTGACTTGGGTGCTAAATTTTCGTTTACAACCTGTAAACAAGAAGTCAAATATTCGGGCGTGTGTCGCCGTTTGCCTTTAAGTGGGAATTATTACTATTATTATTATAATCGTTGACAGAGCCAAGTTGGCTACGAAAAAAAAGGGTTCCCCCCGCACATTCTCATCTAGTTCGTGCTTTGGTGGTAAATCGTGTTCAACTTTTTCAACCCCGTATTTGAGTTAATTATTATTTGATATACTCTGTCGATATTTAATAAAACATTTCTTTCAGCCAACCAGTCATGTTTCGGTTGGAACACGCACCCAAGCCTAGAACTCAAATTCTGCCAGCTACACAATTAATTGCGACAAATTGAACGTCGTTGTGGACACGCGTCTCATAATAAGCCATCTTCCGGTTAGCGGGTTTGTCTGTTGAAGATGGTTATTATAAGGCTAGTTATTGTTGTTGTGCATGTTACAGGCTGGGTTCGGGTTGGGTTTTAGCTTTATGATGAAAGCAAATAAGTAGCTCATTTTATTCGTAGCTTCTGGTGTCGTTTTTTGCACTTCACTGGAGAAGCCTTCTTCTGTTGACTCGTTTTTGTTTTTTGTGTATTAATGATTTATTTATATATTCTTATTTCCGGTGACCAAGACAGGAGTTTGTGGGTTGATGATAATACATTGATAGTTATGGGAAAGCGTATTTTTTGCGTCGTTGTTAACGTCAGAGTCAATTATTGGCCAATAAGGCAAGCTAATAAGTTTATTTTGACCTTAATTGTCTAGTATGAAGACTGTTTTAGGAACGAAAGGATATGATACTGTCATGGTTGGTTATGGGAAAAGATGATGTGACGTGGCGTATTGTTTTGGTTATAATTAAATCTAATCTAGAATACTGAGTTGAATGAAGAATAAAGTGATTTTTTGCTAAGGAACTACTCAGAAAAGAATCTTTAACTTATTAACAGAGGTGCTAAATAATCGTAAAAGGTGTTTTGCTATAATTAGCAAGGAAGAATTTTGATCCTATACTGTTTTATAGCAATGGTAATAATAATATAACATACACACAAAACAAATAGTTCCATTAAGACACCCTCTTTCGGTTTTTTTACAGGATCTCAATAATATTTTGAAACTCAATCAACAACTCAAAAGAATCTGCTGCTCTCTATGTCCCAGTTTCTGACAGTCTTTCAGTATAGATCATTAAACAGCAACAACAACAATAACAGCAACAAAGAAAACCATATCGACCCTTACATTTGTAGACATGCTGCTCGGCGGCCTCTTTCAAAGCTGAATGTTTTGACAATTCCATTTGCAGCGATTATTATTAGCTTGAGGATTAAGGATGTTTTGGTCAGCACACCGGCTAATAGACAGAAATTAGCAATTATTTACTTCACAAATTAGTGAAAGGCACTCGCTCCAGCGGATTCTTTAGCCGGTAAATTTTTGTGTGTGGGAAAAATAATGCTCTCAGCTGGTATGCTTAAATATAGCTTAACAAGGTATTTAGTCTTAAATTCGTACGTATTTCTAATTGTTAAATTGAAGAATTTGGTTCTGGCTATGTTTCGGTATATGCATTGAAAATCATTTGAAATCATTGTTTTTATCTATCGGCAAGTAAAATCGGATAAATCGGATTCATCTACCGTTGTGTAATTTTGAGAATTACCTTTGTTATTGGTCTGATTGTTGTTGCAATTCCAGAAATTACACCTATAATCGGACTGTTGTGTTAGATGTCGAAGTATCTGATCGGATCTTATATCTGAGGTTGCATGCAAATTGCATGAGCCAATTTTGGTATTAATGTTGTTGTTGTTGTTTTGCTGGCATTACTCGCTGCTGGCAGAATGGATAGAAAATTTGCTTGCGGTATGATTTTTGTTGAAATTCCAAAAATTACACCTACAATCGAATTGTTGTGTAACATGTCGATGGATCTGATCTGATCTCTTCTTATATCTGAGGTTGCATGCAAATTGTATGAATCAATTTTGGTATTAATGTTGTTGTTTTTGTTGGCATTACTCGTTGGTGGCAACATGGAAAGAAAATTTGCTTGCGGCATAATTTTTTGTGGTGATTATTTATAGCAGCTGCATTCTTGTGCTTGAAAGCGCAATTATAATCAAAGTGTATCTTTAAGATCTTAATTTATATGGACGCTTTTGCTTTTTTAACTGGAATATACAAGTTCAAATAGTAAAAAGTCCCCTCACTATAAGTTTGTTTAGGTACTAGTAGCAATCATTTTGATTTTTAATTATTAACTTCTTGGTGGAACATTTCTTAGTTTTTTAAAAAATCTCTTTTTACATATATGCAGAGGGCGAACCCCTCTTTGTTACTGCAAAAAAAAAAAAAAATAAAAGAATTTGAATGATTTGGTGCAAAAACGTGTTGATCCTTGTTTGCTTGGAATCTAGTCACCCGTATAAAACAATTTGACTTATTTAGCGTTGAAGCAGCTAGTTGTGTGGACGTAATTTTTATTACTTGTGCTTTTGTTTTGTTCAAAATGGTTCATATGCGAAAGTTAGTAAAATTAACTGAATTATTTTACTTTTTGTGTGGTGATAAGTGAAAAAATTAGTTTGCAGTGTTTTTGTTTAGTTATACTTTGCAAATAAAAAATAAGTTCGTTTTTATTACCTGTTGTGCGGTAGGGGAGTGTTTATGCCGCCATTACATACATGGACATTTGTCCTGATATGGTATTTATGCAAATATTTTTTGTTTTGGTTTTTTGTTTATATTTAGAGAGTTGTTGATTATGGAAGAAGCTATAGCATATCTAGAAACGCTAGATTCAGATGATGAAGATACAATTTCTGATGAAGATGCTGTTGGCGAAGATGCAGGTGAAACATTAGCAGATCTATCAAAAAACAGCTGCCAGCTCCATGCCAAATTGTTTTTCGAGGTGAAGACAGTGATGAGCGTAAAGGTTAGTTACCTGATGATCAGCTTGAGAAATATCTGACGGATGTGTTGAAGAATTCGTTTAAGAATGTGGAGGCAAATCTTCCTGAAGCCAACAAAGGTTAGTTAACTAGTAAGCGGAGAAAGGGCACATTGATACAACGATCGCCGTTAATTAAAAAAAATCGCACTTATAAGTAGGTGCCGTAGTATCCAATAAGAATTGTTGATAGCTTCCTACTCGTCATGCAAGGTAGCCCCCCATTGTATCAATGTGCCCAACTCCCCCTACGTTATATGGATCGGTTTCAAAGTCGATATTACCACCACCATCAACTTCAACAATGCAACCAGCTCCGGAAGCTTCAACACCATCTCTTTATACCAGATCATATACATCACCTCAGCTTACTCCAGTGGCGTAGCGTAGGCTTCCGCCGTCCGGGGCAGAGGCCAATTTTGTCGCCCCCTTATTAAGATCTTCAAGTTCAAGACTCTGAAACATCATCTGAACAATCATCATTATTGTGTTTTGCATAAATTACAAATGAAAATAGTCATATATAGGTGCCAATTAGGATGCCTCAAAAAAAAAAATTGCCATTGCCACGGACTAAATGTGAACCTTGATCTATTTTATGACGACTCCCAAAATATTTTGGCTGTCACGATAACCGTCAGTGAGCTAACCATTTTGATAATCCTGATTTTAATGCATTTTTGTTTTGATATTTTTTTATATTATTTTCAATAAAATTCAAAATAAAATTTAAATAAAATTTAAATAACTTTTGATTTAATTAATTGAAGAGAGTTCATCAATTTAATTTCTTTCGAATTGAATATAAAGTGTATTGAATATAAAATGCAATTTAAAAATTTTTACGAAACTTTGCAAAATAAGTTAAGATAAGTTCAACACTGCAAAATTAGTTAAAACAAAGATTATTTTTTTAATTTCGGAATTCCAGGGTTGCCAAGATACCATTTTCTTGTCTTAAGGTTTAAAAATAATAACAAAGCTTAAAAACTTAACAAATTCAATCATATTTTCTTACTTTAAGACAAGAAAATTGTATTTTGGCAATCCTGGAATTCCCAAATTGAAAAAAAAATCTTTGTCGTAAATTGTTTTGCAGTGCAAATTTGAATACATTTTTACCCTAAAACCAGGGACTGATAGCTTGGCAAGCCTGGGATTGCAAAATTTAAAAAAAAAAAAAAATAAGCAATATTTTTGTAAAATTGATTCGTTCCTGTTCAAAAGTTGTCTTCTTCCTCTATTTAAATGTTAAGATATTAATGCTTTTTTGTTTTTATTAGTATAAGTCGCGGAAATATTGATATATATTGAAGATTAAACTGCTAAGTTGCCTATTGCGTTTTATTGCCAACACCTATTAACCAAAGACATACTTATGTTATGGAAAATATAAAGGATCTACGTCACATCGGATAAGACAAGTTTTGACTTTTCAATGCATATTTTATTTGTATGTCAATGAGATAAGACAAGTTATGAAAACTCTAACTATATTCGTAGATAAAAAAAATAACACAAAATTATAGTTTAAAACCCTTATGATATCCTTTAGTCTAGTCTTCATTAAACTCTTAAAATATCTGAGTTTTAAATTTGAATTTACAAATTACAGTATGAGAAGATACCGCTAGTTTTGGAACGGAGGCTACTTTTTGCCGTCTTATAACTTCGATATAAGGCAAGTTTTTAGATATCAGATTTAAAGTGCTCACGCTGTACCATTAGCAATGATTTCTCACTATCAACTCAGTTCGTGCTATAGAGTGGATACAACGAGTTTTGAAATGGAACCACTCAATTTTTTTTGTGTTCCATATGCCGGAAGAGGACACTTTAAAGATTTTTTTTTAAAAAAAGTCAACTTTCGCTTGCATTCGCAAGCATACATTTGGTTTTTGTAATTTTTTTGACAAAATAGCTCAAGATTGTGACTTAAGCAACCGCTTATTTTTTCCTTTTTGAAAGATATCTTATTTTTCTGGTTCGAAAAGTAAAAAATAAGATTTTCCAAAAAGTTAAAAATAACATTTTTTCGAAAAGAAAAAAATCACAACTCTGGTAGTTTTCTTCCAATTTTCATTTCTGATAAGTCATTTTAATTAAAAATTAAACAAAAAGCGAATTGCATACCATATTTTTTAAAAACTAGAACTTCAAAAATGGTTTTAAAAAATGCCATACAAGCTGCTTACATTCACAGCTTATTTAAGTATTCACAAATATCTTGAACCTCTTGGCGAGTGATAACAAATTCAAAAAACACTGTATTTGACTGTTAATATTGTGACACGACTGCACGTTTTATTGTCCACTTGAAATTGTTGCTTCTTAATCGTTGTAATAGATGTAAGGAAACTTCTTAGGCGGCAGTTCAAATTCAATTCAAGTACGGGTTAAGTTTAAGCAAGTTTCGATAAATGATGTAGAAGAACGATATAACGTAGAGTAGAGTGAAGGAGAAAGAGCGCATTGATAAAACCTCAGCATTTGAACACACCGTACAGAAAAAAATATTATCACAGACACAAACATTACTATTCAAGACATCCATAAAAGTATCTAGTCACTTTCCTACGCAATTATTAGCTATGTAATCTACTTTTTTAACTCTTTTTATCAATTTATGCGTTTTTGAATACAAAACGGTTATTTTTTATGTTTATATATATGATATACACGAGTATATGAAAATTTTTTTATATCTGTGATTTTTTCGCTCTCTTAAAGTGCCGCCCGGGGCGGACCGCCCCCTCCACGCTATACGACTGACTTACTCCTCAAGAAACGCCCGAAACAGAGATTGTAGAAATAATTTCAGGAAAACTTGAAACTCCCCTAAAGGAACAAACTAACTTTTTTTTAAAAACAACTAGTTAAAAAACTAGTTTAAAATAAACCAGTATATGAACTACTTTGAATTATATTAAGGCGGCATCCACTTCAATTCTAAATAGTTTTTATTACATTATATATGAAGTAATTGAAATACTACTTAAAACCCTGTGATTGATAAACTACTTTGAATTATATTAAGGCGGCAACTACTCTGATGTTGACATGTTTTAATTGAAAATTTTTATTAGATTACAAGCTTATATATATTTAACAATGTTATTTCATCAAATATTATTAATTTAGGCCATCAGTAATAGTTTTCAATTGGTTATTTTAAAGCAATTAAAAAAATTATTTAAATGTAACTAATTTAACAAGTTGTTGAAACTATATGCAGACGACAGTCAATTGACTTATTTAGCGGACATCACCATAGAAAATAAGTTAGTTCGTTCTATGGAAAAAAGTCAGAATTTCAACTAGTTGTGGTTGACAAAAAACTACTTTATCAACTACTTTTAAACTAGTTGATTTTCCTACAGGGTCGTGCACTGAAAAGAAGACCACCACCACGACGGATTTAGCTTCCACGAGCCAGCAAAGAAAAGAAACCGGGAAAACATGCAAATTTGCGTTGGAGAAAATTTAATGAAGGAACAGGCTTTAGACTTATATTTCCATATACAAATTTCACCGATTGTAGATTGTTTTTGTGCGATGAAGCAAATCAATATGCAGTTGATACAAATGTTACCGTTGCTAAAATGAGAGTATTCCTTGAAATCGTTACTGGTTATTCAAGAAGACCAGCGAAACGTGATTAATGGAATGTAGATGGCGATTTGTGTTGCCCTTGTGTAACAAATGCAATGCGACGTGATAGATTTGAAACCATTTTTCGGTAAATAAATTTTGTCAACCTAAGCCTACATAATCCAGATGATAAAACTGGAAAACAAAGATTTCTGAAAAATTTTCACTCTGAAGCTGATTTATCCTATGATGAATCAATGATTGAATACTTCGACAGACATAGTAGTAAACAATTTTTAAAAGAGAAAGAAGAAAGAGAAAAAGGTTATAAAATATGGAGCTTAAGCACTCCACGTGGTTACATGGTCAATTTTGAAATGTACCAAGGTTGCAATCCACGTATTAATCCAGAATATCAAAAACAATTTTGAAAGAACACAGCACTTTGTACAGCATCATTTGCTTTTAATATGGACAATTTATTCACAAATGTGTTAGAATTGTTGGGTTTCAAAAGCCGTGGTTATTATGTAACTGGTACTATACGAGAGAATATGATACCAAAAACTTGTCCACTGATCAAAGTTGAGCTAGTAAAAAAAAAAAAGCAATTGTGGTTTCGTAATTTTTTTGGGAGCTTTAAAGCGCATGGTAAAAGTTACCACCTACGGAAAGTGTCTGGTAGTATTGATTATTAATTTTGAACTGTATTCTCTAAAACACGTTAAAATCAGAAATGATACCTTAAATGTGAATACTAATTTTGCTTACCTTTACCAACGGGTACATGTTAATTGGATGTCGGCCCACGCTAGCAGGTACGCATACACTCAAAGTACATTCTACCAGCTTAACAAAGCTCACCACATTAACAAAATAGTTAATTTTAACAAATTGTTAATGTTCCGTATTCTGGTGAAAATATAAAAGCTCTTTTCTTTACAATTTTGTTAATTTCAGAAAGTAGCTTAACAACTAATGTAATTTATGTGTTTAAGCTGAGTATGCTGTAGGAACGAAAATTTTTGGGCATATAATTCTACCCGCAAAGTTTTGGTGTTGAGTCAAAATTTTTTGTGTGGAGAAAAAGCACTTAATAAACTAAATAAATTTGTTTAATAACAAATCCAGCACCAGCACATACTTACTGCTTTTTTTTATTGTTGAATGTCAAAATTCCGCGGCAATAAAATATACGGGCATATAAATGCCAGCGAAATTCTGACATTTTAACTCTGCACACATGGTTGTGAACTTGGCTACACTGAACAAATTTTTTCCTTCAACAGCGTACTACCTAGCGAAAACAAATTCCGATGCCTGTTCGCTGTCAAAAAACTCAACGTACTTCTTATGGGAATTTTGTTTTCGTTTCTACAGAATACTGAGCTATAGCTGGAGAATTGTGCGAATAATAGACATAATATAACTTATTATATTATATTGAATTAAAATAAATAAAACTGTAAAAAATCAAAGAACTTTTAAGAATATAAACATTTACTTTACATAACAAGAATTAACAAGAGCTCATTAGCAATTCATTGTTATGTTAACAAGCAGAATAGAGCTGTTACACTACCTAATCTCATACTTTTAGTTTCTGAGAAAATAAGTAACGTCTGGGGGACCTGGGATCTTGAACTATATCCTTAATCATGCCTTGTCCCTTATTTTAAAGGAAGTGTGTTCAAAATGGGATAAGTAACTAAAACCAATAATTTGGGCTTAAAAGTAAGAAGATACTAAGACTTAGATTGGACTGCAGTATAAACGTATATCTTATGTATCTACACTATGTAGATTTTGTCATTTATCACAAATGATTTTTCTAATCCAATAAAATTTCAATCATGATTTCAAAAATAACACCATTAATAAACATTCGTGTCATGCACACACCAAATCATCTATTGAATATCTGCAAAACCATAACCTATAATTAAGGCTAACCTTAATTTCCGCTTAACAACTCAACTCACATTGCTTGGTGGGTCGACCCCACCAGCTCTGACAGTAATCCCAGTTAAATGCTGTCAAAATTCATGCGCTTAATATGACAGCTTTCGATACGTTAAGGCTTTCGTAGCTCAAATACAGATACACATAGACAAAAACACCCACAACATGCACGCATTTGAAGCCAATTATGGAGAAAATCTTTTTGCATTTATTGACATGTGAGGAAATCTTCAATTTGAGAATTCAAAAGACTCGAACGGCTTTTGCAAACGTGACGAAAAAACTACATCATGTAGAGTTCGAAGCATGAAGAAGCTAACCACCCTATTTCTAGTCAAGCTAACAAGTGTTAAAATCTGATGCCAAAGTAATTACAATTCACACTCCAAGTATTCCAGCAAATGTGTTCTTTTTGTTCGAGAACACTTAAGCGATATATACAATCCCCATTCTCTGCTCCACGCCCACACACAACGATGCCAGGCGGCCGCACAATAAAACTCTTTTCGAAGGGATGACAACGTGAGACTGAGGTTGAGTTTTTATGCATTCTTCTATACAAATCGACCGCAGTGAGAAAAATACAAACATTATGAAAACAACAGAGTTTCATCACTTCAAAAATTAAAGCATCAGTGCAATGAGAAAAGGGGGAGAGTAACACCAAAAGAAAAAAAAAATTGAGAAGAGAAGTAGACGCTGCCAAATCTACAAATGTCACAAACAAATCGTTGCCGTTTAAAAAGGACATGCCAACAATTATAAAAATAGAACATTTTCTGTCTTTTGGGGTAGAAGAATAGCTCACTCCAATTTGAGACACAACATTATGAAGCACACGAAGAAGGGTAACAAAACAAAACTTCGCTACCACTCTTCGTTGTTCTGCTGAAGAAATCCTGCCCATTTAGTTGTCATAATTTAGATTTACACAAACAGGATTAAAATGAGAAATAAACATTGTGGCAAGGGTTTTGTCAGAGCTGCCCACCACTTTCCGCCCACTGCCAAGCAAGAATGAAAAAAAAGATAATGATAGGCTTTAAAATTGCCAACACAAAAAAGAAAAAACTAGGAAATTCAACTGTCGCTGTCACTTTGATGTCCAAATTATTGTTATTAATCTTGAACACCCCAGCCAACATCAGTAAGTTGTACCAAAGTCCCTTCACACTGCCTACATTCTATGGCGTTTTGTTTTTTTTAATTCACACAGAAATTACCCCGACACCATTTCAATGGGTGTGAAAATGTAAAATTTCTGCAAAAGAGATTTTAAGTCTATGAAAGGATTAAAATGTTTTCGCTGGTTGGTTTATCTGAGCACGGGGAACGTATGTTGAGCATTAGTTTGATTAGATTTTAAACAAATTTTAATGGCTTGTCTTGTCAACGTATTCAATGGAGAGAAGTCGGTAAGGTGAGCGATGCAGCTAAGGTATGGCTTCTGTTTGCTAAAGAGCTTAAAAGTTATTAATTGAATTAGTGTCAGAAACATCGACTGGCTTGCGGGGAAAATTAAGCAAAATTGAATTAAAATTTAGTTAATCTGTTAAACAGACCACTGTGAAATTTTTAAGGAGTAAAGCACTGTGATGTCAGTCGACCTAAGCTAATCTTGAAATTATCGCCTGGAAAATTTTATTACAAGAGATATAACTGCACTAAACTTAATACCTTAGACCTACGCTTACAACCGTAAGTCGGTTTTGGACTGTTGTAAGAATTTCCGCCAGCTATTTCCATTTTGCGCTTTCTGGCGCCAGTTGGAAGCTTCAAGTTTCGTCAGGTTGTCCTCTACTTGGTCCTTCCAACGGAGATGCGGTCGCCCTCTTCTGCGTTGACCACTACTGGATACCAAATTGACTATTTTCTTTGCTGGAGCGTCGTCTTCCATCCGCTCAACATGACCTAGCCAGCGAAGCCGCTCGATTTTTATGCGCTTTACTATGTCGTTGTCGGCGTATAGCTCATACAACTCATCGTTCCAACGTATTCGGTACTCGCCATTGAAGCAGATTGGTCCGTAGATTTTACCTAGGATCCTTTTCTCGAACGCTTCCAAAGACTTTTCATCAGAGCTGCTCAACGTCCAGGTTTGTGCTGCATATAACAGGACGGGCATGATTAGTGACTTATAGAGCGTGACTTTTGTTCGTCGCGAGAGGGCTCTGCTTCTCAATTGCTTACTGAGCCCAAAGTAACACCTGTTGGCAAGATTTATCCTTCGTTTTATCTTTCTACTGATATCGTTGGCGGAGTTAATGCTGGATCCGAGGTCCTTCACAACCTCGAAGGAGGTGTTGTCAACAGTGACGCAGGTGCCAATACGCTGGGACTGTTTGTTTGTTGACACCAGATATTTCGCCTTATCTGCGTTTACTGCAAGACTCATGCGACTCGACTCTTTTTCTAATTTGGAGAATGCTGCACTGACTTCGCGTGTATTATGGGCAATAATATCAATATCATCAGCATACGCTAGCAGCATAACACCCTTGTAGCATAAATACCTTACCTTGCCAAATATTTTCTACAAGACCTTACCTTACCTTAACTTACCGCGAAATAAATCGATGAAGATCGATGCATGATACAAGAAACCATGGCAGAATTATAAGGTAGGGCCGACTCGGAGAAGAATGAAGTATAAAGCGGAGAAAATGCGGGCTAGTTGTCAACAAGGTATTACTACCTTGTGGCGCTTCGTGCAAAGCCAATACCACCTTGTTCAAAAATATGGTTAATTTATTGGAAAAATTAAAGTACAAGTTTATTAATCCAAATCAATACTGTCGCCTTCAAAGTAATCCCCGTCGTCTGCAACGCACTTATGCCAGCGCTTGATCCAGTCACGGAAACCTTTCTGGAACACGGTTTTTGGTATGGCCTTCAGAGCATCACCGATTATTCCATGACCACTTCTTTGCTGGTGAAACGCGTTCCTCGAAGCGGTTTTTTGACTCGAACAGAAAAAAATCACACGAAGCCAGGTCAGGTGAATTTGCCAGCTGCTGGATGGTTATCGTGTTGTTTTTGGCCAAAAAGCCACGAATAAGATAAGCATTGTGCGATGGTGCATTATCGTGGTGCAAAATCCATGATGTTTTGACACAACTGCGGTCTTTTTTGGCGAATTGCTTCACGTAAACGTCGCATAACGCCCAAATAATACTGTTTATTGACCGTTTGACCATTTGGCAAAAATTCATGGTGAAAATTCATGTCTTTCGCGATAGCAACTCGGACTCTTTTTTGCATGAAATTAAGTTCTTTCGGTACCAACTTCGCAGCGACTCGTCTCAAGCCCAATTCATTCTTCAAAATGTCCTGAACGGATCCAATTGAAATGACGACGTCCTCTGCTATCTCTCTAATCGTCAATTTGAGATTTTTGACCAACATTTCTTTGATTTTTTCAACGTTTTCTTCGGTAGTCGAACACGATGGCCGCCCAGTACGAGGGTCGTCTTCTACTTCGTCTTGGCTACATCGGTTAAACCACTTGTTTGCCTTCTGATACGATAGAGCAGAGTCACCAATATTTTACGCGTATCGGCGCAGTTGAAACCATTTTTCACATAAAATTTTATACAAACTCGTTGCTCAATTTTTTCTTCCATCGTAAAAATCGAAGACACGAAAAAAGTTGTTGTAAACAAAACACCGTCACTTACCAAATGTCAACGAGAGACGCTGATATTTGGCAGCCTTGTCATAGACACATGTGGCAACTTACTTAAAAACAAATGTTCGAATCGGACAGTTAAGTCCGGTTCGCAGTGTGAACGAACCTTTATTTTTGAAAGAGGTGGTATGTACAAAGACAGTCACTTTCCCAGAATGTATTGGCAAATTTCTTAGGCACTACATTCGTAAATTCAGCTTGTCATTTATTTTACTTTTTTGATAAGGAAGAACATTTTGGTCGAATAATCACCATCAACGGTTTGTCGTTTCATCATCCAAGTGACATATTTTTATCATGGTCCTAATGCTCAATTCTTATGTCAGCTTAATTTTATATAAATTAAGACCAAATGCTAAGTTCGGCATTCTGGACTGTAAGACAAGATAAAATGCTGAGCACACCGTGAAATTGATATATTTGGGCTGTCCGCTGCACTTTCATAAGCTTTAGCAATTTTTTCGTTAGAGCATGCAGTGCGATGATGCTTAGAATGTCAGTATCTAATTAGTCTCTTCAAAAATCTTGAAAATTTTATAAAATTGTAATATCCTCAAATAGCTATTATCAATGAGCACCGTGAATTTTTGCGTTGCAGGCCATTTATCGGTACATTTTTTGTACAAAGAACACCATAAAACTCGATTCATCGTTAAAAAAAAAAAAAAATATGCATTCAAATTTTCAGACAGATCGAATTAGTGAGTGTCAAGATATGCTCCTAAGGTGCTTATCAAAACTATACGACACCAAACCAGTTTTATTTTGCACTCTCGCCAAATCTATGTTGATTACAGTCAGAAGAAAGCTCAAACACAGAATGAAAGCACAAACTGTACTACTTTAAACAAAAGCTGCATTCCCGTGGTCAGCAACAATTAGAACCAGCTTTTTTTTTGGATCTATTTCTGATCTTCTGATCTGATCTGATGCTGCCAAGTTTAAAGCACTTTTTTCAAATCGAACATAGTTGGAAAATCTGAATTACTCTTCGACGAGTTTTTGTCTCACTGCTCGCAACAGTATTTTGACACTTCAACAGGTCGTGTCATTGTAAGACTGAATATGTAAATGCAGCCAATCAGTTTCGAAAATGATGGCTTAGCGAGTCTCAATCAGTTCCGAAACAATTGTTAGATCCATAATGAAGAAAGCTCCTACACTTTTTGCCCACCATAAGATGGAACGACTTTAATTTGCATCAAATAATTTGGATGCCAACTGGGACTTGGTATATAATTATAGTTATCCTTGTAACACGTACCATTCAAAGTAATCTTTTCAGACGAAAAGAAGTTTAACTTGGATGGCCCAGATGGATACCGATACTGGACGGGGTTAAGAAAGGATCCGATAATATTTTCCAAAAGAAATGCCGGTTGATCCGTCATGGTGTGGATAGCCATTGACAAGACGTGCTAGGAGGATAACTATTATTATACACCGAGACCCAGTTGGTGGGTAAGTAAAGTAGAAGACTTCTTCATTATGGATCCAACAATCGCTTCGAAACTGTTTAAGACTAGCCACAACGTCATTTTCAAAACTGATTGCTTGCAAGTTGGGCACAAGATTTGGTTGAATTTCTGGCTTTCTTAACAATCATTCGCTTATCACGTTCCAAGAGCTTATCTTTACAACCTGTTTTGTGTTTTTTGCCTTAAATTTTCGGGTTTTTTAAAAAGGAGGCAATACACAATGTGTAAGACCAATATTTTTTTTAAATTTGTGAAAAATTTAGCCCCTGGTCATTATATGCTACCAAAATCCTTCGTGATATTTTTATCAAGAAGTTCTTGGAATTGCAATTGATGTTTATATTCAGACTAATAATGACAGGTCTACTGAAAGAACACGGGTGCAGCTTACAAAAGAACAAAATGCTGTAAGCTTGCACAATACGCTACATAATGCAAAAAACTGAAGATAAAAAAAATTCAATTAGCGGGACTTAGAAGACTACATAGAAGACTACATCGGGTATGATAGGGTTAAAATGGTTGTTATGTTTTGTATATAATGCTAATAAAATTGTTATAGAAGAAGATCAACCGTGGTTTGAGCTTTCTTCTAACTGTAATCGACATAGATTTGACGAGAGTGTATAATACAATTTGTTTGGTGTCGTACCTTACCTTACAATTTCAACAGACATAATATTAGGAAGTCTCTTCAGATTATTGAACCAGTTTTGGAGTTGACATCTATAGAATTTTCATGCTTTTCACCTGGTTAGTTATCTTTCCACAAACAGTGCTAGTTGTAAGGTTGTTAACTATAGCAAACTGGGAAACCACTAGAGGAAAGGTGCAAACTTTCGGAACTTTGCATTGTGATGCAGTTCTTTGCAAAAGGTGATGTAATACCTGAAAACGGCATACTTACAAGTTTTCACACATGTGCAGGAATTGAAGGGCCTCTTTTTTAAATGTAAACCAATATTAAAATCTGCACGCTTAAAACTCACCCATATTAACAATAAAATTAAGGATTTACACCCACACTAAGGGCTCAGGACATAGAAAAAATTTTTAAAGTATTTATCTAACATAGAATCATAACAACATGCATAATCCGTAGCGGTAAAGTAGAGGCGATTACAACGCATTGAACAACTATTGCTAGGACACAATGAATGACCTAATGCTGCATGAATGAATGAACGAATAAATAAATGAATGAATATTTGAATGGTTGGGCAACAATTGAAATGTGGTCAGTATAGATGAAAGACTGAAGAAGATAGGCCATAAAGAAAATATAAAGGTGCACTTGAGAGAAAAGAGAAATTAAACAGCTGCCTGCCTGACGCTTCTTGTGGACTTACGCATCGTACAATACTACAAAGGTAAGGACGAACGGACAAAGTGTCATTCATCGAATGTGCTCATTGGCAACAATATCCGATTTGCAAATAAAACAATTGCGGTGTGTTTAAAACTGCACAAACGTTGTAATCCGACAAATAAGGACATTAGACGATATAACCAGCTCAAAAATACGAATGAGTACTGTTTGTAAATCAATAGATGTTAAAATGAAGATAAGCAGTAACATAGAGAAAATATAAATTAATTTTACTGAATCTATGCTTAGTTGTTTTGAGAAAAATTCCCCAATTCTTTTTTTTTTTTTTTTGCAGCAACAACAAGAAACATGAAAATATTTCTATTCTTTTATTGAATATTCAGTGAAGTGTAGAAACAGCATTAACAATTTATGAAGCAAATTATATTGTTTATATGTGCGTTGCATATATACCATAGCTACCCAAAATAGGGCACCTAGAGCAAGAAACGAAAGCAGAGCGTTCTTTTGAATGTTGCACATAAGTGTGGGTAGGCTTAAAATAATATTTTGCTAACCTTCTTTTCGCAACTCTTAGTTCAAAAGGTTTAAAGGATTACCTACCGTTCACCGATTACTAACACTAAGGATTAAGGGTTGTTTTCGTTCTCTACATCTACGCTGTCAAGTTCTTTTTCGCATGTAGACTGCTACAACTCAATCGGATTTCAACTCCCCGTCACTAGGTTTCGATCACTATACAGTGTCTGAAAAAGATTTCGTACGCGCGCAATTAGTTCAAAAATTCTCTTTGTTCTTTGTACACATTCTTCCGATTTGTGCATTCTTCCGTGTAGAGTGTTTCTTCGCATGCATTGTCTTGATCTGCTTAAGACATATAAACAGATTAACCGCCTTGCAATTTACTTCTACTCTATCCGATCTTGTGATTTTCTCCATCGGATGTTGTTATTCTCCTAACATTTTAAACTCTACTGACCAATTTTATCGTTTTAGATTTGGGCTGCATTTTTCAACATGTCAAATCATTATCCTTTCAAACGTTTTGCTACACATCGTAATTCCTTAATCTTTAGCAAATTAGTTCATTAGGAGGTTAATTCACATAAACACCCACAAATAGGTTGGGATTAGGAAGTGAAAACAATAGAAGAGTATCTTTAAATTGAGGTTAATTGTTCTGAAGTTTATGGGAAATTTTTTATAATTTTTTGTATTTGGCGGCAAATTTTAAAATGAGGTTGGAGTTATAAACAATAATTCTCGGTTTGGCAAACAATGAATAAGCGAATTGGAGTATATTTGTAGTTTTTTTTTTTATCTAGCTGCTTAGATATGCTTAGTTTTTCTATTTGGTTAATTTATCTGAATCTGTGTGGAATAACATTTTACATATTATACAATAGATGCAGATTCTGCAAAACACAAAAAAAAAACTAAACCGTAAGAATAGATCAAAAATCAAAAGCATTTTTAATGGTTCGTTAGGGAACCGTGCGCTTGTAAGGTCGAACTGTAATACTAACTCTGTGTTGACCTCCAAAATTTATTTAATACTAGCTGAATAATACCCGGCCTTACTAGGGAGTTGCTATAAATAATTTTTGAACTCATTTGTCGATTTGAAAAAGCTTTTCACAAACTTTAGAAGGAATTTGGGTGCATATTTCAAGCCGGTAACTTCGGCGAAATGAGCAAAATATAGCTTCAACATCTGGAAATTATGAGAAAAAGTAATGGAAATCGTGATTTGTGTGTGCCTACCGATCGCTTGCAAAAGTATATTTTCAAATTTTATATTTCATTCAATAGATTGGACATTTTTGAAAACATCAGAGCAAAAACGAATTTTTATTTATTTTGTATGTAAGTATATTTATATATATATTTATGTAAGTTTTCTCATACATAAATGCTCTCTTTTGACCTCATGCCGTAATGTTACTGTAGCGTCCAATGTGTTCAAGCTACTTAACTTGTAGACATTTCATGTGTTATAATTGTTGACGTAGCCTTTGTGTGTTGTTTTTAAGGCTTCACAATATTTATAATTCGCAGATACTCTCTTCTATAAAATTTATATACACATAAAAAACTTTATTTAAAAAAAACCGACCACAAAATCACTACAAAGTAAAAAATAATTTTAAAATAACTTTCCTTTTAATTTCTTGGTTATATTTGGAAATTTATTTAAACATATTATTATTTTATAGGAAAACTTATTATATTAATTTTTTTTTTAATTTGTTTTATTATCATAAATATATTAATTTCTTTATGAATATAAAAGCTTTTAAGGTCGTCGCTATTATAATTAGACTTTTAATCAAAAGCAAATCAAATTAAAAAAAAATTAAAATAATAAGTTTTCCAATGTAATAACATGTTTAAAAAATTATCAAATATGACCAAGAAATTAAAAGGAAAAGTTATTTTAAAATTATTTTTTACTTTGTAATGATTTTGTAGTTGGTTTTTTTTTAAAGTTTTTATTTCTTCCTTTATAGAAAATATGATAAATTTTCGAGAAAGTGTATAAACTACATAAATACAATTGTTCTTTAAAAATTTGTTTTATTCAATTCTGTAAGATGTTGGTTATTTCAAATACCTTTGATTGAAATCGGATGAGTGGCTTAGACACCTTTTTTTGCGGTTATTGTATAACAGCGCCCTCTATGTTTTGAGACAGAGGCAAAGAAATAGGGCCAGAACCCTTGCCGTACACGAAAGTCCTTTTATAAAAATTTTCATCCAAATCGGATGAGCCGCTTAGGGGTTTTTCACAATATCTTACGAAACTCGTGCTAGAGACCTCTGGTGTTTAAGATAGCTCAAAAAAGATAATTCCAAAACACTCACTGTATCAGAAAATGCCTATATACAAATTTTTATGAATATCGGATTAACGAGTTAGGAGTTTTTCGACGTTTTGTAAAACATTTGCACTACAGCGCCCTCTGGTGTTCAAGATAGAACAGAGTAGATAAGTAATAGAAGCTCACCGTATGCGAAAACATATATATACAAATTTTCATGCAAACCAGATGAACGGTTTCTGAGATAAGATAAAAAAAAATAATGTCTGGAACCCGATCGAAGCGCCACCTACCGGGTCCAACCTTTTTTACTGGATAAAAAGCAACCTATATGTTGACCAGGAATATAAAGAAGCTACCCACTGAACCATAAGCGAAGGTTTTGAGTAAGGTGAGAGTTTTGCGAACGTTTTTGGTTAGAATTTTTTTTTTAATTTTTTCTTTTTTATTTTGTCGCTTAAAAGTGCTGGTTATAAAAGATTAAATTCGTGAAAGCTTTTCCCATAAAGAAAAATTGTGCATATTTTGCGGAATTCATTAAAAACTTATTTTGAGTAGAAAATGAATCATTTTTGTATCATTTCAGTAGGTAAGACTTCCTTGTAAATTATCCATTTTTTGTTCATAAATGAGTTCGGATATGTTTCTTTTTTGCAATCTGAAATGAGTTCAAAAAAGAATAATTTTTTTTTATCATATCAGTAGGAAACAATTTCTCATAAACGAAGCATTTTTTGTTCATAAATGAGTTCACAAATGAATCATAAATGTTACTTTTTATATTCTAAAATCAGGTAAATAAAGGAACTTAAAATGAAAATGTTAACCTTTGTACAAACGTCATATGAACTTTTTTACCAGTGCGAGATGGATGTACTGCTATACGTATGCATTTCAACATTTAATTAATTTTCAACATTTCAACATTTCTATCAAAAATTAAAATCAAGCCCAAATAGAATGAAAGCCACGAAAACATTCCATGCAAAAATGTAATCAAATAAATTCCCCAATTAATAACTTAACTATTTTGATATTTCATATATAATTTGGAAGTTTGTCAAATTGAAAAACAATCACTCCTCTTCCTCTTTGAAACATCAATATCATGAACAACACAATGCGTGAATTCCATCCCAGGTATATTAATCCTATTAACCCAATGATTAATATGATCTCTAATTTTAGTAATAATCATTTCTTCTTTAACAAAATATCGATATGTAATTATAAATAGTATTATGCAATAATAAAATTTATAATTCAAAAAGGTTATTTTTTATAACTCATTATTGAACAAAAAAAGGTTTGTTTTTGAGAGGCAATTCAGTCCAAAGATTGATACAAAAAGGGTTCAATTTTGTTTCGGTTTTTTACAAAAGAACTTTTATGGTTCATTTTTGAACTCATTTCCGAAGAAAAAACAGTTTGTTTCCGAGAGGCATTTTCGTCCGGCGATTGATTTAAAAAGGGTTAATTTCCGAGTGCCGAAAAAGAACTTTTATGGTTCTTTTTTTAACTCATTTCCAAACAAAAAAAGGGTATAGTTTATGGCTCTTTTTTTAACTCATTTGCGAACAAAATAAGGTTCGTTTTTGAGAGGCATTTTAGTCTGACGAATGATATAAAAAGGGTTCATTTATGAGTGCCGAAAATGAACGTTTCTACCCGAAAAGGTTCAAAAATGAATTCAAAAACGGCAGTTTTGGTTCACTGGCTATATGTTAAGTTTTACTTAAATCCATCCAATGGTGGATGCTTTAACAGACAGACAGACAGACAAAAATTTAAAAAATGTGATTTTCGGACTGCTCGTCATTCAAAATGTCCAAAAATATTTCATGTACAGTTATTTTTGTTACAGTTTTATGTATATACAGGGTGTCCCGCAATTGAGTGCAACTATTTAAGGAGGTGAATGCTTATGCCGAGCTGAGCAACAAATCGTATGGGAGGGTAGCTATTCTTATTAGCTACAGGGTTAATTATTATTTCACGACTTTGATTCACGTTATTGTTTCTAGCAGAAAAACTAACAAACAAAAACCTTATTTTGATAGCTCATTGCAAAGGCAATGAAATTACCTTACTAACGGTATATCAACAAACAGTACCGACTTAACCGTTACCGAGCTGTGCTCGCGTGAAGATGAAATCAGTGGTTTGAAACTACGAAATTTCAACTTTGAGCGCAAATTTCTCAGAATTTCGGTTAATAAATGAATTTTGTTTTTATGATCAATTTTGCAACTCATTCAATTCTTTTTTCAATGACACCAAAATCATAAACATACCTCTAAAAATAAAAAAATTATCTGTACTAAGAAAATTATACTATATAATTATATAATTATTATATAGTTGAATCGGTGGGGTTTGTTGATATACCGTTAGTAAGGTGATTTCATTGCCTTTGCAATGAGCTATCGAAATAAGTTTGTTGTAAGATAGTTTTTCTGCTAGAAACAATAACGTGAATCAAAGTCGTGAACTATTACTTAACCCTGTAGCTCCTAAGAATGTGAAAATAGACCCCCTCCTTATTTTCTATTTTCTTTCTTTCTCTGAAAAAGCTTTCACTTCCTTAAATAGTTGCACTCAATTGCGGGACACTCTGTATATATACATTGATATAGAAGATATATATATAGACATGCATAGATACACCCAGGGGAAAAAATCGTAAAAACAAAGAAAATGCACTTTGCCACAAAGACTTTCATTGGTTAGATTGTGCCCAAAGACAAAACATCGTAACGGCAAGGACACAAAGATTGTTAGATTCCCAAGAACAATATGCTTTAAATCAAAAACTTAAATAAATTCTTGTGACAAAGACGTACGTCTTTAAAAAAGCATGGAAAAAATTCGTAAAATTAAAGAAAATGTACTTTGGCACAAAGGCTTTTATTCGTTACGGCAAAGACGCAGACTGTTAGATTTCTAAAAAAATGAACTGTAAACCAAAGACTTGATTTTGATTTAAATTACATATCTTTTTAATTGTAACATTTAAAAAAACTGCGCTGGAAATTATAAATGAAACCAAAACAAATTTGAGCAAACTTTCTTTATTTACGTTTTTTTTACATCCTTTTTCATTGGAGGTTATGATTGCTAGCATTTTTCAAAGATTACCCTGCAGTTCTTGGAAATGCTTCTACAACTGATACTTGATTGCACTTAATATAACTTATAACTTATATAACTTTTCCACTTAATTCACTTTTTCACAAATAAAAAGAAAAACGTATACGTTGGCAGAGGCAAAAATAAAACGCTGCTGCGGCGGACTATTCAATGTTGGCAATCGCGCACAATTTTCTTATTCTTCGTATACAAATATGATTTTGAAGAAAACATTCTTTAAAGTAACAGACTTTGTCTTTGAAACAATGAAGCTTACTCTCAAAAAAACAAAGAAA
Organism: Coremacera marginata; assembly: GCA_914767935.1. Classification (NCBI taxonomy): domain Eukaryota; kingdom Metazoa; phylum Arthropoda; class Insecta; order Diptera; family Sciomyzidae; genus Coremacera; species Coremacera marginata. The sequence continues at coordinate 60,014,188 of OU612045.1, read as the reverse complement.
AGTTGTTGATTTTACATACTTTTTTCAATTATTTGTTAACAAAGAACTAAATCGTTATATTTAGTAAATATTTTATCTTCAGGGCAAAGATTGTTTCATTGATTTAGCTTCAAAGATCTTCAGCCTTTTGTTTCGATGATGCAGCACTTGCATAGTTAAAGGATAAAACATTTTTGAAACTATCTTTTCATTGTGGTAAAGATGTTTTGGTTACAGTTTTACAAGAACTTTTTTTCTTTGATTTTTAGGCCTTAAATTTCCTTGGTGTATATTACAAAAATAATCTTATTCCTTACTGAAACATTGAAAAAAAAAAATCATCTTTCAAAATCTGCTGGTTCACCTTAAAAAAAAAACAACAAAAGTAAAAATTTAACTTATCTTAAATATTGCGTGTATAAATAAGATTTGAGCGATTTATAAAATATGACTTAGCTAGTATTAAATTGCATCGAACCACCTTGTAACTATATTCATATTAAACCGACTTCATAAAATATCATCACTTCTAAAAGTCAGTATGTGTCATTTCGCTGAAGTGCAAGCAACATACTTTCTTTGCGTTTTAACCGCATCGACTTTTGTGCCAACAAAAAACACTTTACAGGAAGGGTTTTTTTAGCGTGCTACTGCTGCGTGTGCTACGTGCAACTACTAAGGCATTTTGAGTCATTACGAACCCGGCTATGCATCAACTTCAATAGCCAAACCGAATACTCATGGCATGAAGTTAATGCTGTGCATCTGGTTTGATCACCTCAGAGTGATCAACTATGAGTTACTCTAGCGTAATGAAACCATCACTTGCAGACGTTACCAACAACAATTGATGCAATTGAGCCTATCATTGAAACTCAAACACCCTACAGTGCCCACCACAGTGCCCACCCCACCTCCACATAAGCCGCGGGTAAAAATCGAAGGAGTTGCCGCAGGATCATGAAATTTCGTGGCAATAATCTTTACGACAAGAGAACTATTCACACAAAATTTCACACAAAAGCTTACCTCCCATGTAACCGAAATCGATAATTTGATATATTTCCCCAAAAAATTATCCCTGTGCAATAAAAGTTTGCACATATGTACATTTTTTTGTCACAAATAATAGTTGGTGCAAAAATGTCGATTAACATGCTAACCTTCCATATAACGATAATAACGTTATAGCAAGATATTGCTATAACGTAATGGTACAATAATTACTTTGTAGCAAGATATAGTTGGGGAAAAATAAACCAAATCGGTCCATATAATCATTGCCAGCATTGGGAAATCTGGTGTATTTTCCCAAAAAGCATTCCAGATCAATCAAGTTTTATACCCATAATTATTTTATGGCAACTAATAGTTGGTGTAAAAATAAATCAAATTAGCCGACTAATAACCGAAATCGGTAATCTGGAATATTTCACAGATCCATAAAATTTGGTATACATACTTATTTTATAGCAGAAATAGTTTCATATGCGAAAAAATATATAACCATCAGTTTGACGCATTTGAAAAAACCTCTTATTTTTCACTAAGAATTTGTTTTGCATTTGTTTTGCATGCTCCAGAAAATTGCCTATAACTTCCTAAGTTTTTAGCTGCCGAAGTCAAACTTTTCGGGAAAATATTAAAAAAGCTTTTATTAATATCATTTTGAAATGAAAAACATATTGAAAGTACGTTTTTTTTAATTGCGTTTTAAAGTTTTGGAAAATATTATATTTTTCCAATATAAATTTTTGCAATTTGGCAAAAACAATGCCGTTACCCATAACTTCTGTGGTTGTGAGTTTCCATAAAACAAATTTCAGGAGAATACTTAAAAAGCATTGTTTAAAAATACAAAAAATTAAAAACATAAAAAATTTCTTTTAGTTTCTTAAGCAAGTTATATTTGTGTGTTTTTTTAGGTTATACAGTCTTTTTTTGATAAAACAGATTTTTTTCTTCTTACGTCTTTAAATAAAAAATTTTGACGCTTTATCATGTGAAATGCATGTACGTATATAAAGAATATTGCTAGCTCAAGATACTGCAATTTGCGATCTGTTTTGAAATTCTTACTGTACTTTACTGTGAAAAATGAAATTGCATGACATTTCAGAGAAAATTAGGGGGTGTGGCATGTCTGCAACTGACAATATATCGTAAAATCCTTTGGATTTTATCTTTTTTTTCCTTTGGATGGACTTCCGACCATCACATGTTCCGGTTGATGACTCATTTCGTGGTCTAGAACTTTACTTCTTACGAAGAAGTAAAAACTTGAGTCGATTCTGGGAACGTCTCAAAAAAAAAATGAGGCATTTTTTAACGCGGAGTTCGCATGCTGTCTGAAAGTTGGAGAAAGTTGTAGCCAACTATAAACAATAATTTGAATAAAATACATTTTACTTATATTAAAATTATTGATATTAAAGCTTTAAAGTTAAAAATAAAAAAATCCTCAAAACTTACTTGTACATTCAATATTTATTTTTAAAAATTATTTTAGTCGAAAATTTTGAAAAAAATATGCGCGAATAATCGGTTATAAAAAACATACATATATTACTAATGAATATTTTTTCCAAGAACTTAAATGCTTAATACATTTTATTATTAATTAGCATTGGAGGATTGATGAAACGACCAGTTCCGGGATCCCGGTAGTGAAATTTCCGGTTCTAGTAATCATGCTAAGGGAAAAATTAGAACTCCTTCGACATCATGACACTATCTTACGAAACAAATTAAACGTAAAACTGATTACAAAAATTCTTTCATTGCGAACATTTTATTAAATTATGATTTTTTTCGTCTAAAATTGAATATATGTAATAATAATTTGACACTTTTAAGTGTTATAAAAATATTATTTCTAAAAAAATTCATTAATTTCTCCACATTATCAAATTTTGTTTCAAACGTTTCGTAGTTAGTAAGCAACATGTTAAATACAAAGTTAATTGCAACTGTAGAGTACACCTTAAAGTTCGTTCTTACCGACTAAAAAATGTCAGCTATTATTTTTTTTTTTTCAAGTCAAAGAACTGTGTGTACAGATGGTGTCATTGTTGCTCAGCTCTTTCTTGGCAGCAAAAGCTTTTAGCAGTCAAGCGAAAACATGACAGTTGCCCACGCAGTACGGCTAAGAATATTTAAATAATAGAATACTAACTACAACAAAAATAATTCGCAAAAAACAACATTGAAGCAATAGAAAAACATGGCACCTCCAAAACCACCCACAGTTGCAACAAAAGGCAGCTTAAAAACCTCTCACTTCAGAACCAGCTCTAAAAGCTAACCATCACAATAGTAGTTGAAGTGGTGCAATTGAGGATGAGGAGGAGGGGCTGACTGGTTGGCAGGTAGAGAGCCGCTGGCGGTGCCATTTCGACTATCATTTGCACCATAATGTCACCTTCAGCCTTAACGGCACATATACAGTCATACAAATACACACACATCGCCACACTCAGAGCTGCGAGACTGTTGGCCATTATTTTGACTCTAATAAAGTGTAGAAGATACCAAAACCTAGGAGCTCTATATACGAGTATACTATATTTGCATATATAAAGCGTACATATATGTATGCAAAGTGTGCGTGTGTGTGTGGTACGTCTGTAAGGCAGTGTTTAATAAATAAAAACAGGCTGCTCTTCTTCTGCTGCTGTTGCTGTAACTGCCGCTTCTTCATCTACTCTATGCCAGCAAACATTTTTTGTTGCTGTTTTGTTTTTTCTTCTTCTTTTGTTTTGTTTTTGTTAATTGCACCTTCTTGCTGCTTGCTACCTTTCCACAGTCACCGGAATGCCATTTGCACATAAATATTTTAGGGGCGGGATCTCAAAGTAAACTCAACGCAAATCATTCCAATTCGACATTTTGTACTCGTGTTGTTGTTGTTGCTGGCTCATTCATAATAAATGTCTGCGTGTGTTTGTATATGCCTTAACCTTTTTGCTGCTGAGCACACTCATCATCATCATCATCATCGTTTTAATCATTATCATCAAAGTCCTCTACAAGTCGTTCTGCCTGCTGCTTGTTACACTCAGGTTCTCGCCATCAACAGAGCAGCAGCAGCAGCGGCTGTTGTTAATCCTTAAACGAACAACAAACAAATAAAAGTTCTTTTTAAGAGCGCGCATGCCATCTCTTTCCTGCACACTCCATCATATTTTTAAGGGTTGCTCCTCATCATCCTCAACCTGGTTGCTATTTTGCTCGCTCACAGCGTTGGCTCTTTTATTTATTTGCTGTTGCTGTCGTCGTTGTTGTCATTGCTTTATTTTGTCTATTATCCTTGCTACGTTAGGATATATTCGGAAATATTTTCAACTTTTGTTAGGATACGCAGCGTGCTTGAATATCATTTCGTTTCGACAACTGATCGCGTAACAAACAAACAGCTCGCACGAGCATTTGTCGACTTGGTCTAAATTTGTACGTCGCGTAATTTGTGCAGCACCCACATTGTGACAATCTCAAGGACATTCCAACTAGCAATACTTATTGCAAAAAAAAGTGTTTATTGACAAGTGATTTGTTGCTGTTTTTTCCTTCTTATTGAACAATTAGTGGACTTTTCTGAACAGTTCTTAAAGGCTTTGATATAAAAATAAAATCAAAAGAACATTGTTAGCCCTGAAAAGAACATAAGAACAGTCCTTGAAAATTATAAAGTTGTCCAAGCAACGCAGCAATTTTGCGCAATTGCCGCAATTATCGGATACCAGCAGGCACCAACTATGGTTTACTTTGTATGTACATATATATTTTTTAAAACCTCATTAAGTCTCAACGGGTTTAATGTGTATAACGAGTTAAATTATGGTTTAGTTAAAGATTTTTAAAAATATGTACCGTCGGTATTCTGCAAACATTTGCAAAGCTTTTCAACTAAGTATTTTCAATTGTTTTCAACATTTTTATTATACTGATTTATATATAAAAACTTTCAAGATGATTAATTTTGCACATTCTGTCAAAAATGAAACGGGAATTGAGAATTTAAAAATACTGCTTAAAGGGTTATAAAAATTCCTTTTGTCTCTTAGTTGGCACACTTGTCCTCTATCCTGATGCGAAATATAAGCGCGATTTGTCATTTAATTTTTTTCGAGTGCTCGATTTTGTCAGTTTATCTCAAGAGATTTTATCAATGAATAAAAATATCGAATGGTCTGGTCGGCCATCAACGTCTTCAACAAAAGTTAAGATCAATAAAGTGAGGGAAATGGTAACGGAAAATCGTCAATTAAGCTTGGGAGAGATAGTCGCTAAACTTTCTGTGTTTCACGAATTCATACCATTACACCAATTGTTTGGACAATTTTGGCCAAGACCTGAATTTTCTCCCAAAACTCAATCGCGTAAAGTTCGGTGCCCACATTAAAAAAAAAAAGCATTCTAATTGGTGATGAAACATAGGTTTAAGAGTTTGACATGCAAACCAATCAACAAGCTTTGAAATGGCGCCTGCAAAATGAGACGAAACCGAAAAAAATCAACGTCAACGTTGATCATAAGTCAAGGTAATGTTGACTGTTTTCTTTGATTACGGCGGTGTTGTGCACAATGAACTAGGGGCGGACCTAGCGAAATATTCCTCGCAGAACAAATTTTTTGTCAAAATTAGAAAACATTATAATTATAATAAGTATGAAAACTTTAAGGAGAAGGGGAAGTTGGGAACTAAAATTTTTTACTAAAATAATATTTGTGATCATGTAACCAAAATGAAATCTATTAAATTCAACGTAAAATATAACAAATATTTTGTCGACGTTCGGAAAAGCGAAACTATTTAAAAAAAAGACAGATACACAGAAAAATATTTACGGCGTATTGCCTAAAATGACTTACGTAACTATTTTTGTATGAAACCTAAGATATTTGTGTAAATATCAGAAGTTTTTTGTTAGCTTAGGCATGCCAAAAATGTATAATATGCCAAAAATACTTGGGCAAAATTTAATTGGAGGTCTTACAATCTTTTCTCTCATTGCTTTCTGTCATACGCGGTCATTATTTGCTTTCCTTTTCTTATCATTTGTACTAACGTGCATGTATTACACAGTAATTTATTAGCTGCATTGACGAAACAAATAGAACATAAGACATCTTAGTGGATTAAAGCGAGAATCACGCAAGACTACTGTTGAGTTAACATTATTAAATAAATATTGAATTAATTAAAAACAGAAAAATAGAAAAGTGAAAAAGTGTCAAACATAACTGAAAAGATGAACAAACAAACACATCATAAGAGAACAATGCAAGAGCTTGTTGCAAAGGCCTTAGGAAATCTTCACTAGTATAAGTATAACTTACCTAAGGTTATGATAACCAAGTTCCCTTTTTAACATTGCCTAAAATCTAAGGCAACCCATTTTAGCAGAAGGCCTTCAACAGAACACACAAGTTCTAGCATAAATTGCCTAATAGAAAATAATGCGATTGCCGAAATTTCCTTTGTTGTATTATACAAATACTTAGATAAACCATTCTGGCCGAAGGTCTTAGATAAATTATACCCGGAAATTGTTTAATTTTACACTATTTTTTCTCTGTGACAAGTTTCGATAGTATCGTAAGTGTGGACGTAGAATTTTTTGTTTGATATATTTGGTAATGGATTTGTTGTTCTTGTTCATTTTTATGTTGGTTAAAAATAAATGTAATTCAATCTTATGTTTAATAAATGGAAATAAATATTTCGGAAGTCCGGAGTCGGCATAAAAGTTGTAGGTCCAGTTCTCGATCATTTGTGTTCAAACATTTCACAACAAGCACAACACAATTGATCATAAGAAGCTCGGTCAAATTCCTTTCAAGGGCTGAAATGGCCATTTCGTTTTTTTTTTAAATATTTTCGGAATAAAATGAAATTATTATTTTACCTTTAGTAAGGAACTTAAATATATTCTAAATTAAATTAAAAATATATTTTTTATTTGAAATATGTGAGCGCTTCCACCAATTATCGGTCAACTGTGGAGGTCACCATCTGCGATTTTGTGGTAACATCCCAAATTTGAAGACAATGGTGTAAAATATTAGAACATTTTTTTTATATCTTACTGTTATTATTTCAGCTACAATCAGTTATAGTATTTCTTTTCTGAAATGTTCAGTCATGAATTCTTCTATTTTTGATGGTTTGTTGACAAAAAAACACGACCTTTTCGAAAAAAATAGTACCTGATTAAAAATTTTTGAGAAAAAGCCTTTAAAGAAAGGTTTAAAATCTAATTTTTATGCCCTTACCTCCCTTCAAAAATTTTTTCTGTTTTTTTTTAAAAAAAGCTGAGAAAATTCTATATAGATTCCGTTAAATTTTAAAATGAGTTCTCTGTAAACACAGCCACAATAAAGAAATGAATAAATGTAGAGCTTTTTCATGTGTTGTGCTATGCTTTGGTTGTTGTCCTTGCTATTACAGAAACATCAAATGTTGGCTTTATATTTCATGTAATTGTGTAGAATTGATATAAGTTATAGAGTTCAAGCATAAATTTTTCATTCAGTGAGGATCAACCAGAACCACAAATGTGCTTAAATCGAGGATCAGTACGATTTTTTGTACAATCTTTAAGCATACTAAAGGCTCAAAGTGTAACATAAAAACCATTTCTGATCACAATCAACCACCCTACTAACCTCCAAGAATGACGTAATTCTACGTAAAAATATTATTTGTTTTGATATTTTAAAAATTACCCAATTTGACCGCTGACAATAATTTTAGAAAAAAAAAATTTTGTTCCAAACCTCCTCTTAAAAAAAACAAACTCTTCGTGAATGAATTTCTGGCCAAAAACTCAACAAATACTATTGACATCCGGTTGTTTTTTTTTCTTTTTCCAAAACTCAAATAACCTCTTCGAGATACCCATTTTTCGTTGATGGAAGACATTAATGAGAATTTGTGGCGAAAACAAAAGTCTTTTAGATTATTCGTTGGCATATGTGTATAATTTCAGAAGGGGCTTATCTTTAAGGCGATACAATAAACTTGAATGAATAGTAAATAGTTTGTGTTTTATGGACAAATTCCCGGTACTTTTTTGACAGAATGTAAATATGAGGGATTCGAAATGAAATTATCAAGTTTGGTTGCTGCATTATTTCAGATTTTGTTTAAACTTGTGTGATGGCCTTCTGTTGGGGGTTTGAATTCTTCTAATGATTGAAGACATGAATGAATGAAGGTGATATGTCGCAATTATCTATTTACATTTGTCCAGAAATCTATATTATATCAAACTTTGTCAAGTAGTTTATTTCTAAAATAGCCACAAACATGGTTGTTTTAAGTTTTAAAATTGTTTGTATGCACATAAGACCTTTATCCATGCATAGAACACAATAACTATGCATGTTATATAAAATAATATAATTACACATAGAATTGAAAGAACTTTGGCCGAGCTACTTATGATCAATTGTGTTGTGCGTGTTGTGAAATATTTGAACACAAATGATCCAGAACTGGACCTACAAGTTTTATGCTGACTCCGAACGGCACAAGAAGCTTTTCATGGCAGTTTTTACTCTCTGTGGTTTGCTATTATCTGCAGAGAGGTGACTGTCGAATTAGTTATTGCATATAGTTATTTATTTTCTTATTCCCATATTCAACAACTTAATTTCAATCTATTGGTTCTTTCGATCCACCTTTGATTAACATCGTTAAGCATAGTTGCCTTACAAAGCAAATCAACGTGAGTGTCAACGATTTGGTTCCCACAAAATATCGGTCAAGAATAAAAGTCGTTGTTTTACAATTGTGATTGCAAGTATAGATATACCGTTATAATATGATTACTGTTTTATGGCATAGGCATACATAACTTGTACTAGGACGTGGCTATCTTATGATATCACTACACTTGGAAGAAATCATCTTTGGGGCTCAAAAGAGGAAATTTTGATTTACACTCTAACAAAAAATGACCGGGAATCGGTCAATAAAACACAAAAAATGTATTATTCATTAAACTTTATTTTATCGCCTTCAAACTACTTTAAAGGCCCCTTCAGAAATAGTACACCATCAAAATATTCAATCATCAATATCTTTTTTAAACGCATTTTCCGGAATCGACTTCAGCTCTCGCCACGAATTATCTTTCTTTTATAGACCGAAAACGTGTTAAACGAAGTGATAATTTCAATTTTAAAAAGAGAGAATTTTAAAAAAGGTCAGCTGGAGTCAAATCAGATGAATACGGTGGTTGTTCGATGAAATTTATTGAGTTTTTGGCCAGAAATTCGTTCATAGTAGGGCTTGTGAGATGGTGCGTTGTAGTGCCGTCATAAGAGCGCGGCTCTACACTTTCCAAAAATCTGTGCAAGAAAAGAGAAGCGCAGTACAATATACGTTATAAATCATAAAGTTATTTTAAGAATTTACACAAACTGCAAAAACTTTGGAATAAAACACTGCAGTTGCCGCTTTTTGCTTGTTTGCTCTCCGATTTCATTCAATTGAATACATTGGAAAACACCCGTATCTACATAATTTTTCGCATCTATAAAGGAAATAGTTTGCTTAATATAATTAAAAATATCTTTAAAACCATCTTACCAATAGAAAGGATCGGCATTATCAGAGTTAAAGCGAAGATATAAAAATTGAAAAAATTCATAACACTCAAATTCTATTTTGTATGACTGGAAAAAATTGTGTCTATGAAAAAAATAAAAAAAACAAAGGCAAAATGCGTCTTTGTGTAGATACTGCGTTTTATTCTGGAATGATTCCTAAATTTTGTGTACACCGAGAAAAAAACTAATGTTAAATTGAAAAAAACCTAGTATAATTTATAAGATGACTTTGTCAGTTTTCAGCCACCCAAGTACTTTATCAAAACGCCTAAGTTTTACATGTTGACTTGTCAATTTTTAGTGGGTGATAAATTAACCAAGTACTTGGCAGTTTTTTATACACTACTTTAAAAAAAAAAAAAAAATTGAATTTCAAAAATAGAACTTTTTTGGGGTTTGGTTTTTTATTTTCCTTTTTTTTGAAGCTGCCGCCGCCTCTCATTCTGTGTGTTGCTTAACAGAAATCGGCAACTACACAAAATTTTTATTTTATCGACACCATTGTTTTTCTTAGAAATTAATGACTTCTCGGCTTTTCTTGCTGCTTAACATTAAATTAAATTAAATATCAAATACAAAAATTTTACCTTCGGCAAGCCGTTGAGATTCGAACCCACACCATCCGATACGTAAGCGTTTGAAGTAACTACACTATGCGTTGAGCCAATCTCCTTCGTTACGCTGAGTGATTTATTCAATATTAATTACAACTGAACCTATGCTGCAGCTATCAACAGAATACTGCGACATACTGCATCTTTTAGTACAGAATCTGTTAACAAATGTGAATCAAATATTGTTTTTTTAATTTTGTATTTTTGGATTTTAGGGTTAGGTGAATCAAATATTTTTTTTTGGCAATGTATCGAAATATGTGCTTTCAAAGCAATGCATTAAACAATAAATTGCTTTTTTTCTCGGTGTAGATACGGCAATTTAGGTAAAAATATATAGACATAGGACCAAAAATTCGGGATTTTTATTTTATAATCCTAAAGAGGATGGATGCCTTATAAGAAAAATACAATAAAATGCATTTTGATTTTCATGCTAGATGCCGCACTCTTCCATATGACGGCAGTGTATTGGCACAAAATCCATTAGTTCCCGTACCACAAACCTGGCTTTTGCGACGAATTTGCTCTTTCAAACGTAGCATAATGCCTAGATAATATTATTTATATACCATATGACCTTCAAGTAAGAATTCCATGTACACAACCACGCGATAATCAAAGAAAACAATGAACATTACCTTGACTTTTGATCGGCTTTGACGTAGTTTTGTTCGGTTACATCTCAGTTGAAAGGTGAACCATTCCGAAGTTTATTGACTGGTTTGCATGTCAAACTCGTAAGCCCATGTCACCAGTTATAATACATTTTAGGAATGTGTGTTTGGATTTGATTCGTTCTACCATGTCTTCAGCGACCTTTACGCGATTGAGTTTTGGGAGAAACTTCAGGTCTTTCGGAACTAGTGGAGCGAAAACGCGTTTCATGGCTAAACAATTGTATACAATGGTACCAATTGATTCGTGAGACACAAAAAACTTAACGGCTACCTCTGGCAGTGGTATACAAAAATACATATGCACGGTTCAAAATCCTAGAATATTATTAATTCAAAAAGTCTTAAACTTAAGACTATTCACTAGATAACAAAACTTTTAATTTAATTTTGTATTAAATTTTAATACATTTCAAATTACAGCGATATTTTATACCCTTTGGAATAAATTTGATACTGTGGTGAATATTAAATGCTGTGTTATATTTAAATAACTTCCGTTTTAATTTTCAGATTCTTAAGGTTCATAAAACTTATGATTTAGAGCTACTTTTTCATTAAACAAAGCTTTATAATACATATAATTTGTGTGGAATACTTTTTATTTGACTAAGGCAAAGAAGCAACGCTTGATACTTTCATTTCAATGATGTCGTGAGTTCCAAACCTACAATGGGAGATTGTTTTAGACTTTAAATATTGTAAATAATAAATATTTATTTATTTTAATACTCATCTATGTTAAATTGTGAACTCTACTATGGACAAAAATTTAATGCCAACTTAGTATTGAAACTAAAACCTTAAACAGTATTTAAATATATTAATGCTCAGCTTCGTAACCTGAACATTAATTTTAATTCAAATTTATATAAAAATTGAATACATTATTCGTCAAGTATCAAATTTAATACAATTTTGGTGTGGTCATATATGTAAGCCCATTTATAATAAAATTTATTCTTAAATTTTTAACCATGTATATAGTACCCGACTTAACTAAAATTTTGGCCGAAACAAAAATTCGACCCTTTTTGCAATATTCTGCTGAAATCGAAACCGAATGTAAATATTTGTTTGAACATTTTTTTTTTTTTAAATAATTTTATTTTTTATTGAAAAAAGCAGAAAACATAAAATATCATGCATACAAGAATTTTTTCAATACGTTTTTTGTCGTATGACATACAACATATTAGATTTTGTATGAGATTTTGAAGTTTCAGTTTCGGTTTAGATTTCGGCCTTATTGAGGCCAAACAGCGGTATTGCCAAAATAAAAGCGCTCGCAGGAGCAGCGAGGAAGTCATGTGTCTTACCTTCGCCTTCGTTAGAACAGACTTAGCTTCATTGCCTATTGAGCAGTTGCTGTACACTCAGAAAAAAGTTTCTAGGAATATGAGAAAAAAAGGCATCATATTTAGAGAAAAATTGTATTGACTTTGCTACAGAGCGTGATCCAAAAAATTCCCTAAAAATGGTTAAAAGCTTCCATGATAAAGATTAATATTTTTTGATCAATAAACACAGCTCCTCTTTAAAAGAAAAATATTTCTTTATAACAGGTTCAACCGTTTTCTTTATTGTGTCAATTTTTCCCAAACAAAGACAGATATTTATTGAATTTTAATAAACCTTTTTTTTAATTGCGTTCGTAGCTTCTCACAACAAAAAAAAAAAAAAACACTTTCTTCAAAATAGATATTCTTAATATTGTGCAACATATTTCTTTATTGCATTTCCATATTCCAGAAATTTCTTCCGATAAAGGATTTAATAAATGCATCCAAAAAACCAGTGGCAATTAACAACATTGCTTTGTATAGCTATGTTAAAAAAAAATCCCTTTGAAGAAACAATCGTCATAATATATAGAATATGCAACACTTGCTTTTCACTACACTCAACGCAAAAAAAAGCCGCACAGCATTTTTTATTTTTTTTGTAGTTTGAGGCAGTAAAACGCTATGGAAATTAAAAAGTGTCTTCCAATTTTGATTAGAATTTGTTATTTGGTTCATTTACAACAAAAATGTGAAAGAATCTTGATAAAAATATGGTCAAATCAATTAAAAAATATTAAAAAAAGTTCACTTTTTGCTGTTTTTAAAGGTTTGAACTATTTATAAGGAAAATACTGAAAAAATAAATAAAGTGAAAATATATGAATTAAAAACTATTTCACAGTTAAATTTTTTCAATTACGCTTATTTTTTACCGATAAAATACTTCTGTATGTGTTACAGAATTCTGTTTAGTATTTTATAATACCACCCCTAGCTTTAATGACACTTTTGACTCTATTGGGTATGGAGGCAAACAAAGCACTTAAATACTCCGCCGAAATGTCATTATACTAAACTTTTCCGATCGTTTCCCACACATTTTCGATCGAATTGAGGTCTGGACTGTAGCCTGGCCAATCCAAAGAATAATGCCAATATTTGTCTTCAATTTTGAAATCTATCGTTAAACAACAGATTGTTAAACTAAAAAAAGTTACCTAGATTGCAAGATTTCATTGTGTTACTTACAGATCTTGCTCGATGACAAGGTGCGGAATCATCTCGAAAAATCGTGCTTTCCTCCTTTTCTGTGACAGACTCAAAACTTTGTACAACTCCGTTGAATATAATATCCTTATATATTTCTAAATGAACTGTACCCTTTAACATCAAAATAGACTCCGTTTTGTATTTCGAAATGCATCCCCATACCATCACATAGGGGGAATGCTTGACGGTGGGAAGAATGCAATTTTCGGTATACGTAGGGTGCATTTTATATTTCGGGATTTGGCAACCCTGGTGTTGCAATCTGTCAACTGAAAGCTCTTTCGCAAAGTTTGACATTTGTTGGCTTATACGTACTCAGAACGTTTTGACATACGAGCGCTATTTGTGTTGTTTATAATAACTTAAAAGATTCATCTCGGTCTAAAAATGGAATTAAATCGTGAACATTTTCGTGCGATTATTTTTTACAACTTTCGACGTGAATTAACACAGCAACAGTGCATTGATGAACTTAATTCAATTTTTGGCGATGAAGCTCCATCAAGGACCAGTGTTTATCGATGGTATGGTGAATTCAATCGTGGTCGTAGTTCACTCCAAGACGAATTTCGTGAAGGTCGTCCGAAATCAGCTGTTGTTCCGAAAACCATTGATGCTGTGCGCGAACTGATATTGCAAGATCGTCATGTTACCTATCGTGAGATTGAGGCAACCTTAAGCATAAGTGGGACCAGCATACATTCAATATTGCATAAACATTTGACTGTCAAAAAAATTTGTTCGCGTTGGATCCCACACAATTTGTCCATCGCTCAAAAAAAGGCTCGTGTCGATTGGTCGAAGGAAATGCTCAAAAAATACGATCGCGGTGCTTCGAAACACGTCTATGACATCGTGACAGGTGATGAATCGTGGATTTACGCGTATGAGCCCGAAAGTAAACAGCAGTCGACTGTATGGGTGTTTCAAGATGAGCCAAATCCAACAAAAGTTGTTCGCGCACGAAGCACTTCCAAGCAAATGGTCGCCTGTTTTTTCGGAAAATATGGACATGTCGCAACCGTACCACTAGAACAACGCAGAACAGTCAACTCTGAGTGGTACACAACCATTTGTTTGCCAGTTGTCTTCCAAGAAATCAGGAAAACCAACCGCCGAAGACGGATCACTCTTCACCACGACAATGCGAGCTCTCACACATCGGCTAAAACAACTGCATTTTTGAGCACCCAAAACATCGATTTGATGGGTCATCCGCCGTATAGTCCTGACTTGGCACCGAATGACTTCTTTAAACCCAACCGTGAAGAATAAACTGCGAGGACAACGATTTTCGACGCCCGAAGAAGCGGTTGCGGCATTCAGAATGCATGTTTTGGAGATACCTCAATCAGAGTGGCAAAAGTGCTTCGACAATTGGTTCAAACGCATGCAAAAGTGTATAGATCTTAATGGAGAATATTTTGAAAAACAATAAAGTGATTTTCGATGATTTATATTTGTTTTTGTTCTCTAATCCCGAAATATAAAAGGCACCCCTCGTAGCGTTCACCTTGTTTACGACGGACTCTGCAAAAGCCATCAGGTCCTATAAGATTGAACTTGTACTCGTCTGAAAATATAACACGAGGCCAGTCCGATTCTGTCCAATTTTGTTTGCTTTAAGCCCAAATTAAACGGTTTTCCTTCATTGTCTTGGTAAGAAGTGGCTTTTTAGCAGGCTTTCTTGCTTTCATACCCATACCCTGCAGCCGATTTTGAACAGTTCTTATTGAGATATTCATTTGAAATTCTTCTTGCACTTTCGACCTAACCTGGGCTGCATTTTAAAAACGATGTTGAAGGCTTTTTCTCAAAATAATGCGATCTTCCCTCGAATTGGTGCACTTTTTTCTACCCGATCCCTTTTTCTTCTCCAATTGACAGGTTTCACGAAATTTTTTTAAAAAACGGTGTATGGAGCTTTCATTGAACTCAATTTCACGTGCTATTTGAAGAATAGTTAACATTAGAAACAGAAGTTAACAAAAACCGAATTTAAAAAATTTGGCATGTGCGGCTTGTTTTTGCGTTGGGTGTAGCATCATTCACTCGCTCTCACGCTTTCTTAATTCAATATAAGAAAATATAATATAATATAAGAAATATATCGTTTATCATATCAAATAATATCAATATAAGATATAAAATATATCAATTTCAGAAAAATATATCGTTTTTAGAAATGAAGACCTTTTTTATTTTTGCGAAATGATTTGTTTTTATTGAAGAAAATATTTCACATAGTTAATTCTTTGTCTACAATAGAGAAACTATTTCATTTTCTATAAATATTTCTCTAAAAATTAAGATTTTTAAGTGCGAGAAAAATACTTATCATTATTAGAGACATGAAATATTTTCATTTCCAATAAGTAAAGAAATATTTCTTCGAATATGGAAAAATTTATTCTAATTGAAGAAAATTTTATTTGAAAAAGAGAAAATTGTTATTATTAAAAATGGAGAAATGTTTTATTACAGAAAGATAGGCGCTTTTTTCTGAGTGTACTTAACGAAAAAGCATAGCATTAAGTGTCCCGCTTAGCTCCACCCATTTGTTATAAACAGTGTAGCCCCATACGACCATCTCTTGATTAGAACGCAATATTTGTACCTCTTAATTGTTTTAGAAAAAAATAAATTTTCACGAAATGTTCATTGAATAAAATAAGGAATATCTGTGATAACCACACAATGGACTCCTAAACCACTCATCCGACTGGCATGAAAATTTATATATATTGAAGTTTTGGAGTCCGGTGAGTGTTTTTGTCTTATACATTTTGCTTTATGTATCTCAAACACAAAAGAGCAATGTAGTTCTTAAAAATCACGAAAAATTGCTTGAATTCACTACTTTCGAATGGCACGATTTTGTTCTTTTGAGAAAAAAATAACCATTCTCAAAATTTCCCAATGTTTGGATGAAAGCCGTGGTTATTTTCCCAGGGAGCGTATGGTTATGGTTTTAATCAAAAAATTCAGATATTAACAGTTATCTTTTAACTATTATTTTAACTATTTTGTGTCTTTTTTTTGGGCAAAAATAACAGTTACTTTTGACTTTGATTTTATCGGTTAAAAATACCAGTTATTTTGTGCCATTTATTTTTTCGGTCAAACATATCAATGACCGCTTGACCGACTAAGAAACTATTATAACTGAGACGAAAATATTGGTCTCAATAGTGATCCAAGAGTATATCGGTGATGCCATGTCAAATCGGACGCTTTTGTTCAAAAACTGATTTTCACGAATCCGATTTTTTCAAATTTTGCATGTACTCCAATAAAAATATTTGGATATATATTTTTTTATTTTTTTTTGCATGTTATATTTGTGAAAAATTAAATAACTTTATCTTCCAAACTGTTAGTCCTACAAAAATATGATTAGGACATATTTAAAAGGCCTTGAATTGATCTTTTTTGCGGTGTAATTTTTTAACATCATTTTCATGAAAAATTTTAATTTTTTTGAGCACAAAAATTTCATTTACATTTTTCAAGGTCAGCACAACTATTTTTCGGTTGTTTTTAAAATATTGATTCTCCAATATGAAATTGTGAGGATGCATTATAAATTAACGCCTCAATCCGATAATGTTCACCTTGAAAAATGTGAATGAAATTTTTGGTGCCCAAAAAAATAAAAATTTTTGATTAAAGTGGTGGTAAAATTGGTAACCACAAAGAAGATCAATTCAAGGTCTTTAAAATATGACTTTGACATTTTTTTGTAGGACTAACGCTTTTGAAGATAAAGTTTTCGTACTTAATATCCAAATCACAATTTTAGCTTTTTTTTTTATAAATTTTCCAGTGTATAACTTGCAAAAAGAAAAAACAAATTAAAAAAAATATATATTGACGTGCAAAATACCAAATTTTTACAAATATGCGAGTTTCGAAAAGCGTTCAGTTTGACATGGAATCATCGATATGCATCAAATAATGTTGTTTTCGCACATTTTAGACTTGGATCGAAACTCGCTTTGGACTCGGAGATATTTAACTTATCCGATTTAGCCCTGTATCCGACTTAGCTCAAATTTCCCTTAGATCTACCGGCTCTATATTATATATATATTTTGAAGATAGTTAAGATCTTGCAATAAACCTTAAGGATGAAAATATATTCTATTTATTTATTCGAATTGAGATTAAAAACTTTTATTCCGTGTTTCATTTGAATGTACATTTTTTTTTTTAATTTTTTAAAAAATATGTTTTATTTAATTTTCTTAAATCAATTTAACATTGAGATTTCACTTTAATTATGACTTAACATATATTGAACTTATTCGAAAGAACTGCTCAATCTTATAAATTCAAACCTTTACGTAGTAGATTTCACCAAATTAAACTAGTACTTGAGTTAACTATGAAAATTAACACTTACATCGACATAATGCTGATTTGCCCCTATCAATGTTATGCCGAAAACAACAACTCATCGTCATCAACAACAATTGAAACACGCTCAAGTGAAAAATGAAGTTAATTAAAATGAAGCCAAGATTTCGAAAGACCAAGAAGCAAACAGCTCAGAGATGTGGTAAAAATCAATAAAAAAAACACAAAAACAGAAAACGGATGTCGCACATTAGTGTCCATACGAGGAGTTAATAAAAGATGACGTCTAGAAATTCGAAAGAATTAAAGTAGGAAGTAAACTTTTTACACTTCCAACCAAGTGTAAAATTAAGTAATTTTGAACAAATAGCAAAACGAGTAGGTAGTGAGTAAAAGTGAGGCGCGGCGCAAGTTTTCAATGAAAACAGCACAAGTCGACAAAGAAAAATATTAATAAAAAGAAATATTGAAGGGAAAATAATACGCTGTGTTAAAATTATGTTTAAATAGATGTAATAAAATGTAAGCATTAGCGTTTAAGCGTGATTTTACATGATTTTGGACAATATGCTGCAAAATCACTTAAAGGATTGCGCGCAAACAATTATTTGCATACTCTTAGGTAAACTGTGACCACGATTTTCGGCAAACTTTTGTTGTTTGGTGATGCTGCTGGTTTTGATTTTCTTTGGTTTTGTGAGTGATTAAAATACGCTTTACGTGACAATAGATCAAAAAAGTTGCATTTGTTTGAATTCAGTCAAGTGTAAGCTTTATAAACATACGCGTCGGGGTAGCACGGGTTAAAAAAAAAACTAAAAACAAACAATGCGGAAGGGGTTCTCTTGCAAGTGTGATGATTTTGGCACAAAAGCAAGGCATAAAAATTATTTCCAATGTTTTTTTAATTGAAATGCTCACCGGAAGTCGATTAATATTGGAAAAATAATGCCTAATGCTTCGATGTCCTGCCGGCGGGAAAACATTTTTAAGATGCTTTTGATTGTAAGCGGGGTAGGGCGTGGCAGTTTATGATGCCTTCGTTTGTTTAGACGCATTAATTGCAGTTGAGTGCACCGCGTTTTGCTTGCAGCAGCCGCATGAGGTCGGCCACAATTGTAAACATGCAAATTTCTGCATAAAAGGGTTCATCTTTGTTCACATTATAAATGATTTGACTGAATAAGAATACGTTTTTCTACCATTATTTATAGTTATTTTGAATTTAATTGATATCCCGTTGTTAATTTCTTATTTTCTCATTTTTTCTCTCACTCTCTAGAGTCCGCGTGGCATGCAACCGTGTAGTCCATCCGGTGTAATTGCTATGATGCCACCATCGAAGAGCCCCACTATGGAGACTGCCGCCGGTCAACGCGGTTCGACAACACCAAATAGTAACAACAACACAAATAAGAACGAAACTCTCACCAAACCACCGCGCAGCTCACCAAAAAGTAATACCACGGCCACAGCAACAGCTACATCGACAACAACTTGCCTAAATTCTCGCTCTGCATGTCCGCTGAAGTTCTCCATAGCCAAAATCATGGAACCCGATCAGCGCGCTAGTCATGCTCAGCAGTGTGATGGCGACGATGCCGACGATGTCTCAGAACGCTCTTGCAGCCCCATCGAAGTTATGGCTGCCGATGATGACGATGACGATCTGTCAGTGGTCGAACGTCTGAAAGCCGCCAATGCGGCTGCAGCTGCGTCCAACAACTATGACTCTGCCTTCAAGAAATACGTGCCGAATGCTTCTGCATCCGCTGCTGTAACCAATGCTGCAGTGCAGCAGTTCGTCAGCAGTCGCCATCAGGAGCTACTATCTCAATATCCGCTGCTTTACTATCCCAATCAGCTGATGTGCGCCGCGGCAGCTGCCCAATATGCTGCGCTGAGCGCTGCTCAACAACAGTCGCTGTTGGCTGCTGGCTCTGGTGCGGCAGCTGCCGCACATTTGACAAATTTTACTGCCTCGTTGAGCAGCCTTCACTCACAATCACTGCGTCGCAACCTGGGCGCCTCGGGACATCATTTAGCAGCCGCAGCTGCTGCTGCAGCGGCCCAGGCTCAAGTGCAGGCGCATCATCAGGCATTGGCAAATGTGGCAGCGGCAACGCATCCGCAGTTGCAGCAAACGCTGGCCAAGTCACCAACGTCACATGCAAGCCACAAGCCACGTGATGCCACAGCTGCCGCTTCGGTTGCTGCTTACCATACGCTGAAACGTAAACATTCGCCTGCTGCTGCCGTCAACCCCGTGGAGCACGCAGCCACGTTGACCTCACCAGAGTCAACGCAGCGCCATCGTTCGCCGACTCCCAGTTCCATAGTGGATGGCGATGAAAGCCCCATTTCCGGCGGCAAGCAGAAGACCTTCTCCTGCCTCGAGTGCGGCAAAGTCTTTAATGCCCACTACAATCTCACGCGTCACATGCCCGTGCACACTGGCGCACGCCCATTCGTCTGTAAGATCTGTGGCAAAGGCTTTCGGCAGGCCTCCACTTTGTGCCGTCATAAAATCATCCATACCGCTGAGAAACCGCATAAGTGCCAGACCTGCGGCAAGGCCTTCAACCGCTCTTCTACTCTTAACACACACACACGCATCCATGCCGGCTACAAGCCCTTCGTCTGCGAGTACTGCGGCAAGGGCTTCCACCAGAAGGGCAACTACAAGAACCACAAGCTGACGCATAGCGGCGAGAAGGCCTACAAGTGCAACATCTGCAACAAGGCCTTCCATCAGGTCTATAACCTGACCTTTCACATGCACACGCACAACGACAAGAAGCCTTACACCTGCAAGATCTGCGCCAAGGGTTTCTGTCGTAACTTTGATCTCAAGAAACACATGCGTAAGCTGCATGAGATGGGCAGCAGCTCGATGGATGAGGATGTGTGCTCACCCCCACGCAGTGAACGCAGGCGCGAGTATACGCGACGCGATGCGCTACATCAGCAGCAGCAGCCACATCATCATCATCATCACCATTTGCCCGCCTACCACCAACTGACGCCGGAGTCTTCGGCGGGCAGCTTGTCCCCACCGATCAATGTGACGACACCGCCGCTGTCTAGTGGTGGTGGTGATGCCAGCAACTCCGCCTGGCATACGCCGCAATATGCAGTACATCAGCAGCATCAGCTGTCACCACAACAACAACAATATCCACCACATCACCATCATCATCATCAGCTAAATGCAGCACAGCCGCCTGTCGCAAGTTTTCGTGCCGCCGCCGCAGCAGCAGCAGCTTCGGAATATTCAGCCAGTTCCGCTTTTATACAGCTGGCGACAGCAGCCTCGTCAACAACGGCGTCTGGTGCTGCACCAGGTCATTCACATCATCAGCCACATGCGCATCATTCACATCCATCACAGCCGCATCCGCATCACCATCATCAACGACTCTCTGCCGCCGCAGCAGCCATGGAAAATGTTCCATTTATAGCCAAGGTCTTTTGACACAGATACTACGCGGATACGTTGGCAGCGACAGCCACCACAACCACCACGTTGACCTCTACCACGAAGAGCATCCTGATTGATTGACTTCAATTAGTGGCAGCCGCTTCTTCGGCAACCTCTACGTCGCTGCATGACTTTGTCGATACAACGTTGACTGAGCTGGAAGAAGCGGCAGCAGTTGCTGCATCATCTGAGAACGAGGAGGAATATGTTGAGGTTTTGGATAACTGTCACACGCTAGATGTTGAACACTATGGGCACCACACGACTCTGGGCAATGCGGTGGATGCTTTAACCAGACTGCTATAGAGTTCAGAACGATTTGCGCTGGAGATTTTAGGATTTCAAATTAAACCTGGGTGGAAATTTTGAGCCCTAATATATTTGGAAATTTGCAAAATTCTGGATCTTAGTTCAAAAACTCTTAAATAAAGAATGATGTCTAATAAGGGCTTGAAAACTAACAAAGAATTTAAAGTAACGTCAAACTCTGCAACTTGTTAGCCTTTTTCAAGTTGTTAAGGTACAAATTGTTTTTCAATTTGAAGGCAAAAGTCAGAATATGGAAATTGTTTTGAAGTAACGATGGCATTTATGCCAGTGCAAGGCGAGCACTATTTCCAAAATGTTGCCTAAGTTTTACAACTTCTATGCTGGTGCTTAGGTTTCAATAGTATCTGGTTCCCTCCCAGGTTTCATTAACACCAGTTTTGTAGCCCTATTATAACTCAGCCTTAACAGCTACACCAAAATTCAAACGTTTCTTGTATTGAATAAGCATCTTATAGATACTTTCAGCATTCTCTCAACTTTTGGAAACAGCATTAGTGCAATATAAAAGCTAGAACCAATAAAACAGAAACATAATAAAAAAAAAAAAAAATAAAATATAATAGCGACTTTATTATAGCTGTAGTTTTAATACTATGTGTGATCTTTAAGCGAATTTATAATAATTATACAGTTGTATTTAATATGAATGATTTTAAAGAATTTCAAAATTAAATAAAGGCAAATTTAAAGCATTTATCAACTCAGAAACACAAATTGTAATTGTAATCGTGTAACTGTAAATACAATCGATGTATAGTTAAAAGAATTTATGTAGCTATATTTACATTAGTTAGCATAACTTCCCAATGATCTTGATAAATACATAAATGTACACCTACACCAAACTCACATTCCAATACAAATGAATCTATATACAGAAAAAAAAAAAAATGTATGATCACCTGTAAACTATAGCAGTTATAGGCTTTTAAAAAATTTTATTGATGATTTCTTATTCATTTGGTATTAAGTTTGTATATTAAATATGACTGGATAAAACCGGCTATTATATATATTATTTATAAAAAATTTATCGTAAGAAATTATAAGTTGTTAAGTTAAAGTCTTATATAAATTTAAAAGTAAACCATTAAATTATTCTCATAAAATCAAAGGAACTGGCATTTGTTTAAAAAAGATATATTGCTGAAGGGTGAGTAAATAGTAATAATAAGTTTGCAATAAAATATTTTCATTTTATGCAAGGGTATTGTAAGAGACAAAATGTACTTTGCCGTAAAAAATCGTATTTATCCTCAACAGCATGGTTTTGTTACAGGTTGCTCAACAATAACAAATCTTATGATATTTACAGACGATTGTGTCTCTGCATTTCAAGGTGGAAGTCAGGTGGACACAATTTACACCAAAAGCGCTCGACAAAGGTGCCGTGACATAATTCTTAATTTGCGGTCATAACACCCAAACAATTTGTGACGATTAAGGTCCCGTACAAATAAGTAGGATACATTTCGCACAAGGGAAATTATAAGGTATTTTTTGAAAAACAGACATAAGCCCCAATGGGTGTTATGACCACTTGCAAGGCGGCCATAGTCACCAAAATTAATCCTAGAATACTAATGTTCGCCTGTGAGGCGCAGAAAATAGCTTTTTTCGCAGATAGCTCAAAATTCACAAAATTCGACTTAGCCCACTATGCACAGTTGCCACAGATATAATAAGTATATATTTTAAAATTTGAAAATATGTACACATTATGTGTTTTTTTTTTAAACCAACATTTAATTAAAAGGTCCGTATTTTTTGTTTCAGTAAATAAAATTTTTAGAGGAAAAAATCTGTTTTTTATAAAAGTAGCCTCACAGGCGAAGATTAGTATTTAAGGATATAAATTTATGTTTAGTGTTCTAGGGTAAATAAGGGGGGTTGTGGACGAAAATTTTGCGATCATAACCTCCAAATTGATTTTAGAGATTATGCCCGGGGGTGTTATATCCGGGCACCTTCGACAAAGTATCTCACAGCATCCGAAAATATGAAAATTATCTTATATGGGTTTTCACTCTAAAATTTTAGCCTGGATAAAGTCAATTTTATCGAATAGACTTTTTTTATTTCGTGATAGATAATATTAAATCATTCGCTTTTACAGCAACATTTGGTGATTCTCAAGGCAGCATTTTAGGTCCATTGCTATTTTTGTTATTTATAAATGACATTGGCAGCTGTTCCTTCTATTCCAAATATCTGTGATACGCTGACGATTTGAAACTCTATTCTGTCATTCGTAATCATCAAGATGAATTAAATATACAATCAGATATTAATAACCATATTGATTAGTGTCGTAGAAATAAACTTTTTCTTAATACTAATAAGTGCTTCTATATTACATTTTCTGAGGCACTTAATGTGTTTGATTACTATTATAACACCAATGGGTCTATTTTGAAAGTTGATGAAATTGAACAGATATACTATAGGTATTTCATTTGATTTAAAATTTACTTTCATTAGCCACTTTTAGCATTTATAATGCGCAATAGCTCTGATTTCTCAGATCCCTTTACTCTGAAGTTGTTATATTTCTGTTTTGTCCGTTCAAAGTTGGACTATGATATTGTTATCTGGAGACCATACTATGCATCTCATTCTTATCTCCTTGAGTGCATTTAAAGAAAATTTGTGATGAAAATACCTCGTTCTTTGATCGCTGTATGCTTTTAAATCTTAAATCGCTACAATGCAGAGGTACCATATTATCACTGTTATTTATATAAGACATTGTTTGTGGTTCTTTAGCTTGTCCTACTCTATTGCAGCTAATTAATTTTAATGTCCCTGTCAGGTGTTTAAGTAATTGCGAACCGTTTCATATTGGTATAAAAAAAAAAACAAATTATGCTTTATACTAGTATAAAAGCCCGTCCTATGAAGGGTTGGAAGCATTTACGCTCAAACTGTAAATAGTTTATGCCATTATTACAGTGCTTTTACAACAAAGTGTGCGCATATTGAGCTCATAAATTTATTTTCTGTGCATAATGTCGGGTTGAACATTTTTCAGGACAGTATATGTTAGAAAGCATGGCAAAAAATAAGTACAGTTTGAGGGATATTAGGCGCGAAGCAGCATGCTTGCCTTTTATGCATTAAGATCGAGATTCGAAAGCTCTTAAAGAAGTAAAAGTAATTCCAAATTTCTTTTGCTTTGGATTTTTCATTTCCCAAACATATATTTAAAAGTTTTTTTAATAATATTTACTATTAGATTTAGTATTTTTAAGTGATATTAAGTTATATTTATATTTAAATAAATAAATAAATAAATTGAAATCTGTCATTAGTTCTTTCTTGATGACGTTAATTTGATTACATTAAGAGATCCGAGTATACATGTAATAACTTTATAAATTCTATGTAAATTCTGAATTCAGAGAGTTGTACACAAAAACACACACAGTTCTACTCACAAAAATTAAACAAAATTCAGTACTGAATCCGAATAATCTTGATAATGATCGACTGGTATAGCATAAATAAGAGAAAAAATTTCAGGAAATTTAATTTGTTTTTGATAAGTTGGAACTCTTGAAAGTTAAGAAATTTTTCGAGAACATTTGAACATCGAGTATTGCCATAAAATGAAAAAATATTTTCCTTATCTGAAGCATACCAAGTAACATAATTTTGTTTCAGAATTCATGGGTTTTCACTCTATGAATTCTGCAATGAAAAATCAATAAAGTAAGCATTATCCCAAAATAATTTGTAAAACAATCTAAATACTACGTTGCTTTACTTTTTTAAAGTGAAATTTCTTGTGACTCGGATTTCTTAAGTTCAGATAATGAATGAAAGTGAACCAAAACCGCTTTAAGTATAGCTATTTCGAAATGAGTTTGCATTATGTACATGGTTAAAAATCTTGGACTAAATTTTAGTAAATCCTGTACTGTATATTTGACGACACCAAAATTGTATTAAAATTTAAACCACGCCAAATACTAAAACTAAGTTTTATTCCCGCATGGGTTTAAATTGCAATACGCGATGTGGATTAAAAACCTTATTATAAGTTGTATTCGATTTTAAACCATATCGTACTTAAAACAAAACTGGTTTTGTTAACACAAATAATTATTTCTTTTTTTTTTCTTGTATCTATAATTTTTAAACTAACTCCTATTCTAGGTTTCGAACGCACGTCATCATTGAAATGAAAATAGAAAACGTTGCTTGTGCGCCATAATCAAATAAAAATTGTTTAACAAAAATTGTATTATACAGCTTTGTTTACCGAAAAAGTAACTCTGAATCATAAGACTTTTGAATCTTAACAATCTGAAAATTAAGACGGTAAGTATTGAAATATAATACAGCATGGTTTCAAATGTAATACATGTTGTATTAAATCTAATATCATGGCTATCTTAATTCAAAATCTATTCCAATTGTACTAGTTTTGAAACCGATTGTATTACTTTTTAGTTATTTTGTATTCAATATTAAAACGTAGGTACTAAAGTCCAACTTTTATTCCAACCATTGTTTTAAAAATTAAGCCAAGATTTGTATCCGTGTATGAAATATAATGGAATGATGTGATTTTAATGGAATGAAGGTATGTAATGATGGGTATGGTATGATGGTATGGTATGGAATGACGAGCTTGCTTAGGTGGTTATGTTGTGGTGGGTATTATGTGATGCAGACATGATCATCCAGTAGCTCATCTTGCTCGCGTTACCCGCTATACAAATTTTTTTCTATCATGAGTTTTGTCTTTGCTCTTATGCGAAAGCAAAACCACGTATAAAAAACAACACAATCTACAAAAAAAAAAAAATGAAATGCAAATAACACAACCACAAGCCGCTCTTGACGATCATCTAATTTTGAACTCGTAAACAACAACAATAAATGCATGCAAATTATCCGTTGCTTGCGTGTTAACGCACACAGAATTTGTTTTTGTTTTTTTATTTTTTTTCATTGCCAAAAGTTACGATGCGCAATATCTTGTATTTGATTTTGTTTTATAATAATCATTTGCTCTTCTGTAAAATTTCGTGAGCTCCACTGATATGATGTATAGTATGATGAGTATGCTTTAAAGGTGCGATATGATGAAAAGATAGTATGGAGCATGTTCTCACACGCCTTACGTTAGGCGGCGCATCGGATTAATTTTGACGTATACATGTAAGGTGGGAAGTGGGAAAGTGACAAGTTACATGAGGCAGCATTTTTAAAAATGTTTACAATTTTGCGACTTATTTTGACGTTTGTTACTGTGAAGTTTCATTGTTTGTTATTTTCCCTCTTTGTTTCTCTTGTGTTTTGGCTCAAATAAATTTTGCTTAATTTTTTTGTCGTTGCTGTTTTATTTTACTGTTTTATTTTTAACGCCATTACTCTGCCTTTTTTAAGGCGAGTGAGAACAGGGTCATGGTATATGCCAGGCTTGGCATGATAGCAAGGTAACCAACTCATGTTTTGCCCTACATTGGTTCAATGACTTTCTGATTTTTTTTCTAACTCCGCGCAATATTTTTTGATACTGATATATTCTTTTTGAGATTGGCTTATTATGTTTAATTCTAATATATTTCAAACACTATATAAATATTTTTTAAATTTAAAACAAAAAATTTTTTTAATAAAGAGAAAACATAATAAATAAATATTACAAGGAAAAATAGATGTAATGAATGGACTAACAAGAAAAATAAGCATAAATAATAATTTTTTTTGCATAATTATGATTTATTTAATGAATATTTTTTCTTTCCGATTTAATTTAACCTTGCCATTTATAAAATTTAGATTATAGTTTAGAAATATGTTCACATTATGTTGTGAAGATAATATCTATCAAATAGTGTCCATTGTTTGCTTTGACGGTACTTTGATCCCATAGAAAAGTTGGAAAGAAATAGGAGTGCTCTTATGATAATGCAATTTTGTGTGCTTGGATGGTTAAAGGCAATTAAGAAACATTTCAAAAATGATTGACGTTGGTCAGACCCTAGAAGCACCTCTCTTAGAGCTATATTAACTTTTTACGTGATTTTGTATCTTTTTGTATCTTAGCAAAAATTCGTCAGAAGAGTAGTGAAATAGAGTAATAGTTGTGTACTGAAAATGGTCAAAATCCGTTAGACCTTAGGGGTACCTCCCATGGATCTATTATAATTTTTTACTTGATTTTCTATGGGAGGTCCATACAAAGGTGGCCGATCTTAAAAAAACTTCGCCAGAATAGTGGTAAAATAAAATTATAGATGTGTACTGAAAATAGTATAAATAGGTTAGACCCTAGGGGTATCTCCCTTCGACCTGCTGTAACAAATATGTTGACAAAGCAAGTAAAACTGCAAATAAGCTCAAATAGGTGATTTAGACTAAATATTTTCAAACGTCGGACGAAGTCGGAGGAGATTTTTTATTTTTCTATGAGGTAAGAGTTTATACTAAATGGAATTGTAATAAAATTTTAGTGATTTTTTCGTTTCTGTTTTTAAAATGTCTTCCAAAAATTACAATTTTATATATAATGCTATGCAAGAAAAAGCATAATCGGTTAAAATCAAAAAATGTATAGTCTTTAAAAAAAGTACAGACTTCTAAGTTTGATGGAAAATTGTAGTATTATGTCTAGATAAGGCAAAACTCAAAATATGTCTTGTAATAAAATAAAACTTAAATAGTGGTTCAATATCGTTCAGTTTGAAAATTAAAAATCTCGAGGTGGCAACTCGATTTATACAGTCTTTTTAAAATTTTTTGATTTTTTTTTTCTAAGTTATTCCGAACTAAAAATTTTCGGAAAGTTTCATCATTCTAGCTCAACGGGAACATGGGTCAGTCCATAATGGGTTAAGAAATTGACTATATTCGTTCCAATTTTGATCTTGTAAGAATCCTAAGCTGGCAGTTCGCGTAATGGATTGAGCAATTATGTGTGAAAAAAGTTTGGTAGCTAGCTTAACCTTCTGCCTTTCGGCTCCAACAACACTTAAATTGTTCGCTGATATTTTGTGCGTAATTTTTAAATCGTTTGATTGAAGTGACAGAAGATTTAAAAAAATATCTTTTTTAACTTCCTTGGCGCTTATGATGACTCCACTGTCAGTGAAATGATTTCTGACCAGTTTAACTAAGGCAAATTTACACGATTCACTATCATTGTTCACTTTCGATGAATCATCCGATTTGAAAAGTGTAAATTTAGTTACATCTTTAAAATGAAGATGATTGTCGTCCACATTGAACAGTGAAAGAACTAGAAGTATTTCCTACTTTTGATGAAAGTGAAAGCAAATCGAACTTATGTGTCATCCGTAGTGAAACACAATTGAAAGGTGTAAAGCATCCTGCAACTCAACTCAATCCTAGAACTATGAATTTAATTCCTATTTTTATTATTTTAGACGGCATTGCTATTATTTTTTTAAACGCCAATAAAATAAATCAACCAACGAATAAATTTTGACAATCAGCATCGAATCATCCATCAAATTTTTATTTTACACTTTGAATAATGTAAATTAAAAATTGATTGACTGTCATTCAACGTTCACCTTCATCGTTTTGCGTGAAATGTGTAAATTCGCCTTTAGATGTGGCACATCACTAAACACAAACTTTTGTGTCATCGTACAAAAACCTTGCAACTACAAAATAATTACATGTGGAAGGATGTGCATTTGTATAAAAGTACCATGGCTCATTGAAATCTGCTCCAAGTTCATTAAACAGATATCGATTTCCACCGCTTAAATCGCTTACAATAGCCACAACTATAAAGCCGCAATTTTTTATTGCTTTCAAAATATTGAATAAAATTGTTTTTGTTATTTGACATTCTTGAGCAAAGCATTCTCCTGCTGCAACGTGTCTCTAATAAATAACTGTGATTGTCTGAAGTGAAAACTTCTTTAGACGCGTTAAACACTTTTTGGTAGAGAGCAAATCTATAGATTCGCGATATCATCACGCTGTTGGCGTAACAGAAATTATAGCTGTACAGAATTTATTTTTAGGGGTGAACTCACATCAGCCAAGCCGAAGACTGAAGCGATTTTCGATTACTAATCGATTACCGAAACAATTATCGATTAACAAAGCGATTACCAACCAATTATCGAACCAATTACCGATTACTATAGCGATTACCAACCAATGACCGAACCAATTACCGATCACCGAAGCGATTACCAACCAATTACCGATTACACAACCAAAGTATTTGTGTTAAAAATATTATTATATATAAACATTAAAAAATAGCAGTTTTTGCATTGAATAACGCATAAATTGATAAAAAGAGTTAAAAAAGTAGAACGCGTCTGATTTTCCGACTCCAGCTACTTCGGAAATTCAGAACTGCTATGTCATTCTACTACATTTTTTGCTTCTGTTTTGATTATTTAAAGATTATCTGCATGGATGACAATAGCGCTTGGATTGCTTTTGTCGATGCTTGTATGCATTTCAATTTGTTTTGCAACTGCATTTCGCACACTAAATACAAAACCTTCACAACTCAAAATTTACAAATTTTTACTTTTTTATGTAAAACTATTCGTAGTTTTAAAAGCATATGATTCCTTTGACTGTTAAAATTTTTTACACATCTTATTTCTATTTAATTTAAAAAAAAGTTTTGTCTCATTGTTTTGTATAGAGTTCCCTCCATATAAAATAGTTTTTCGCTTCTCTGAGAAATTTAAAAATTTTGAGTTGTGATTTGTGTGCGATTTGTCACAAAAGCACTGCTATTATCCTCGCTACGATTGCTTAAACCCCTTTCACATTGGTCAAGAATTGAAATAAATTTTCAGAGTTTGTAAGCAATTCGCCGCAAATCGGAAGCGACGAAGGGGAGAAAAAGTTGACGGTCTCGACCAAGGTTGATTTATAAGGTTGTCGCAAGGGAGAGAGCGAGTACCCATTATTGTCAAATCGAAGTTGACAGCTCATAGAAAATCTGCAAGTGCTCTCTTTTATCATCCGTTTTTCTTTCGTAGTCATTCGCAAAATTGGCTGGTTTTGACAGTTATGGGTACTGAGAAGAGAGTGCTTATAAATCAACCTTGGTCTCGATGTCTCTGTACCGTAAATTTGTTCGTGTCCTCTTTTGTTCTTTTCGTATTTTTCTCAGATAACTTCATTACATTATTTGTATATCGGTGTGCGTCTCTCTCTTTTTAATTTGTTGGCTTCAGTCGCTTTCATTTGCATGCTTTAGATTTTGAGAAAACAAGCAAAAAAGATATGAAATTAAATTCAACTCTGGACAAATGTAAAAGCGTTCGTCAAGTCCAAAAGAGAACGTAAAAAAATTGCTTTCAATTTTTGACCAATGTGAAACGGGACTTAGCACTTCATTTGGCGTCGAAGTAACTGTTGGAACCGCTCCCAGTTTTAATTTAGGTGCAAAGCGTTTGTTAAAGCTTTTTAAATTATTGAGTAAATATCTGCAAGCAAAATCTGCATTTCAGCCTACGCATTTCGAATTTCATATCTCTTTCAAAATCTTCCTGCTTGAAATGTTGAGAACAAATTCGCTCATTTTCAATGTTTGCGTTACTTGGTACATTGCAAAATGCTAACCACAGTTTTCTCTGGCTTGCATCCTTTGGAAAACAGAAAAACTGTACACTCTTCTCACTTTCTATATAAATTATATAAACACATTTTATTCCAAATTAAAAAATTTTTGTTGCTTGAAAAATTTCTTGATTTTTTTATCATTTCTTTGTTTACATTTTCCCACTGCACACCTCACTTTAGAGTTTTGTTTATAGCATTTGTGACGAAAAATTACTTCAAACACTTAAATTTGTACACTTCACTCTAAAAACTTTTATTTTAACTAATATTATAGGATTTAATACATATAATATTGAAACAAAAAGCGAAATAAGTTCTTCAATCAGCTGCTGCTGAAATATTATTTAGCGAACTTTCAAAAAATAGGGTTTTTATCTTTTAGTAAATTTATTAATATTTTTTGACGAAAAAATAATTTCTACATATTTAGACATTTCTTTTTATAAAAAAATTTTAAATTCAACAGATTTGCTAAGTGAAAATTAATCTTCATAACTTATGCATTTACACATAGAGATGGCAATAATCAAATGGCTCCAGTGACGTCGATGTCGTAATCTATGCTCTATCATTCTTTACTCTCTATAAAAAAAAAACTTGCGTCACATGTTTTTTAATTCAAAAATTGAAAAAAAACCTTTTACTACCTTTTAACTAGTAATCGGTTCACTAAGACCGCAGGGCTACCGAAGCGATTTTTGGCCTGCAAATTAAGTGCTTATATGATTTCATGACTGATTCTTATTCATACCTCGGAAGTTTTTCTTTATTGCAGATATATTTCTCCTGCAATTCTATAAATATTTCTTAGTTTCAGAGAAATATTTCTGTTAGTTGTAGCCGATGATTAATATATGATAGGTAAATTTACTCAAATGTAATAAGAAATTTCAACACAATTACGCTTAGTTTCTGCAATTTAGCGAAATAGTTCATAAATTATTGGATAACTTTCTTCAAACTATTTCACACTTCTGGTGTCAATTTGACGAAAAATATGTACTTCATTTTTAGAAAATCGGCCATGGCGCTCAATGAAGCCCAATTTTCAAACGATTGGGTGCTATTTTTCTAGATATTCTGGAAATTTTTTTCTGAGTTTAGGACCGTTGGTGAAATTTTTATCTGGGTGGTGCGAAGATGATCCATGGTAAATCGAATTAGTCGCTTAGATGGACGATTGTGTCCAGGGGATTCAACAACAAAGTTGACGTAATGAACGGTAACATTCCGTAAAAACGATTTTTGAAATAAATTTGCGTTGTTCTACCTTTTCATGATTAAATGGCAAACCGAATTCATCATATCTGAGCAATTTGTGTCAGTATAATCCTTGTTCGTATAATCCTTGAACTGTGTATAAAATTTTTTTTTGTGCTGAAAAAATTGTTCAGAGGGGCGGCGGGTAGTTACACCGAAAAAAAGCGTATGTTAAATTGAAAAAAACCTAGTATAATTTATAAGATGGGCTTGGCAGTTTTCAGCCACCCAAGTATTTTATCAAAACGCCTAAGTTTTTCATGTTGACTTGCCAATTTTTACCAAGTATTTGGTAATTTTTTGTGCACTACTTTAAAAAAAAAAAATGTAATTTTAAAAATATAACTTTTTTCGGGTTTTAGTTTTTTTATTTTCCTTTTTTTTGAAGCTGTCGCCTCTCGTTCTGTGATTTGCTTGACTGAAATCGGCAACAACACAAATTTTTCTTTTATCAGCACCGTTTTTTTCTTAGAAATTAACGACTTCTCGGCTTTCCTTGCTGTTTGACGTATATTATAACAAGAACATTAAATTAAATTAAATATCAACCTTCGCGGCATGCACCCACCGATACCACTGTGTATGAAGTAACTACACTAGCTTTGAGCCGTACTCCTTCGTTACGCTGAGTGATTTATTCAATATTAATTACAACTGAAGCTATGATGCAGTTATCAACGGAATACTGCGACATACTGCATCTGTTAACATCTGTAAATCAAATCGAAGTATGTGCTTTCAAAGCAATGTATTAAACAATAAATTGCTTAGGTGAATTAACGTAGCTGCAGTTATGTCAGCAAACAGCTGCAAAGCTGCTTGGATCGCGAGCGGGCAAAGAAAGTTTTTTCTTTTGTTTTTGTTGATGAAATGTAATAAAATTTACTGGTGTGAATATTAACGTGTGTTTTTTAATTTACTTTATGCTATTTTTGAATTTAAAAGTGGTTTTATTACAAAAAAAAAACCATTAAATTATCAAATCTATCCTTATCTCGTGTGTCTAATGACGCAGCTGTGTTTTTTTTTTGCAGAAAATAGCTCAAAACTATGCTTAAGCCATCCATGCTAGCTGTTTTTTAATTTTGTATTTTAGGATTTTGGGCTTAGGTGAATCAAATATTTTTTTTTTGGCAAGGTATCGAAGTATGTGTTTTATTCATCAATTTGCTTAGATGAATATGCATAAGTTTATAATTCCCATACAATTCTCTTTACCCAAGCCGACTTAGGTGATTCACCTATTGTTTTTTTTCTCGGTGTATGTTGTATCTCCCAGGTACTGATTTGCTCTGCTATCACTTACATTCTAAAAATCTAGGCGTGTCCATATATTTTGCATAAGCTTAAAAATATTTTCATGCAATTCATTTTGCATGTTAATGAATGCAAACTCTTGAATATACATTTAATTTTCTTCTATTTTATTTGTCTGACTTTCACTGCCTTTTGTACATCAAAGTCAAAAATGCAAATAAACGTGTCATAAATCATTAAGTGGTGGATATGTTCAGTTTTTTTGAGGTTGGAGAGAGTCTTTTGTTATAGAGACTGTCTGTATTGTTGTTTCGCATTTTTAATTAAGTTGCAATATGTTCGTTCCAAGCTGTATGACTTCGGTGGGTTGCCAAGTTGCTTTGTTAAAGACTTATTAATTGTACAACCTCTGGATGGTTAGTCAAGTGATTAATTTTGCATAAAGTTGCACAAGAATAATGTAAATTATTTATGTGTATGTTCCTAACGGCTTTTATTTTTTTAAGTTAAAATGAAGTGGATTGTGGAGAGAGAGCTGGGTGTACGTAAGTGTATTTGAAAACTCAAACTGAATTTTGCGGTAAAACTCACAGGATGTATTACTTTAAAGTCGAGTAAGAGCCAAATTAGACTCAAAATATAGAATGTGCACATGAAATGAATGAATTTAAAAACTTTATGGGTGAACCGGAGTCAATTTTTAGTTGATACACAATGAAGTATTACTTGCCTATAAAATGTTAAAATAATTTAAATTTTCGAAAGCAGAACTTCTAGGAATATTTTTTTTTCAAATCTTCTGAAACATAAGACAGTTTGTTAAAAAGAGTCCAACATAGAAAAATCCAACAAATTGAATTTTGAACATATGACAGAGTGGCTTGTTTTTTTCTTCGAAAATAATGCCACTTCATTTTACTGCATGTAAACAATATTGTTTGATGATATGTCACTTCAATAGCTGCTCTGACAGTTTTTCAAAGCAAGTGGCGTTTTTCAACATCAGACTTCAATTGAAGTCTTCGTTTGTTATGAATATGACATCATTTAAAGTCCTTAAATGCACCGAACGACATTCGAAATAATTGTTTATGCAAATATAATTCAGCCATGACGATTCATGTCAATCCATATGCTAGAGCAGACCACAATACACCAACTCCACCGCCTACTTACTTAAAAGAATACTCTAGCCTGCTGTGATTTTTTTTAAGTTATCCCAAGAAGCAAATGCAAAACACACTTCATCATTCAGTTTTGACTTTTAACACTGCGGTATCCTTTGATCCTGTAAATGATGTCGATGTCAATGCTGCTTCAATAGACTGAAGATTTTTATCATTTTATGGTAAACGTGATTGCATTAATAGAATGAAATGAAAACATAATAAATTCAAGTCAAAACTTAAAATCAGCCTCAATGAACACCACCAATACCACCTCCACCACCGCTACCACTCACTCATATACTCAATGCGCCGGAAGTTTTGGAGGAAAATAAGTTAAAGCAGGACATCTTTTCATTGTTAACAAGTGCACGAAAGAAAAAATGAGCGAGCGTCTGTCGCGCGCACTTTTGACAATGAGATCCACTTGAAGTGTCATTCAGCGGATTTTACCCTTCCTCTATATTATCTTGGACTGCTGGTCTGTCTGCCCTTTACTGCCTCCGCCTGCCGAGTGCCATGCATCTTTTTAAGGTCCTCAATGTCAGTCGGGTTTTTTGATGTTTACCGAATTCCACCCAAACGAGCCGTTAAGTGAGCCTTGTATTTTGATTTGGTCTTAAAAGGCGTATCTACAGATTTTGAACTGAAGTTATCTTTGTAGCAGATATTCGTCCTTTTTGTATTCATCCGTCCTGTTTCGAAGTATGGGGCGTTTGTGGGTGGTGCTGTTGGCTGCTTGTTTGTGCGAGTGTTTTTGTTGGGTGTGAATTCAACCGATTTTATTCGATGATATTTAATGAACTCATTTGCGATTCTTTTTTTTTCCTTTTGTGATTTTGTACGTTCAACTTTCAGTTTAATGCAATTGAAGTGTTCATTAAGTTAATTAATTCAACAGGACTACATTTGGCTTAGTGTTGCTCAAAGAAATAGGTGGCATCGCGGTTAGCACTTTGACTTGCAGCTTATCTGGTGGCTAGTGGATCAATGATACTATCGAGTCTTTAATTGACTTTAATATGTACCTATAATAGAGTGGAATGAATTTTTAACCTCAAGGGTTTTATGCATTTTTTAAAATTCCTCATCAGAAAAATATTTTCTGCATTTTTAGTTTTTTCTGCAACATAACTTTTGACTCTGCCCAAGCGCTTAGGTATTTCATTACCAGTGTGATTTTTGTTTTTAAAATCTAAAATCAAAAAAATTGGATTTAATTTTTTGTTGATTCAAACCTCTTAATTAAAGCATAACTAACACTCAGTCAAGAGTTGACTATGATACCAAAAAAGCTATGAAACAGGTCATTCGCCAATATCTCGGATCCAGTATGTTGGACAGAAAAAATGCGTAAGGGGTCGTCCATAAGCAACGTGCCCGATTTTTGGCTTTTTTTACCCCGCCCTCTCCGTGACTTTTCGTAGTGCATTCGAAAATATCATATTAAATATCATGTTTGAAAATGAGCCAAATCGGCTGAAAACTACACCTACCTCCGCACAAAGTGACTTTATCAAAACATTAATACCTCTTCATATTTCACAAAAATTTATTAAATGACTTGAAGCTATGCACATTACTTTTAAATATGCACTCTAACCTTAAAATTCGGCAAAATCAAAGAAAACTCCACCTATCTATCATACAAAGTGACTTCATCGAAATAGCAAAACCTTTATAAATTAAAAAAACACAGGTGCGTCATTGGACACACGAGAGAAGCCAAGCGTTTTCGAAGTTACATAGTTTGGAATTCTTAATATTTTTTTCTTTTTAATAAATTAACTTTTAAATTAAAAAATTTAAAATAACATAAAATAAATTACATATATGGTATACACAAAACATACTGCTTATTTTTTTATTGTTGAATGTCAAATTTTCACGCCAATTACATATACGGGCATATAATGCCAGCGACTCTCCATTATAACTCTCCACACATGGTTGTGAACTTGGCTGCACTGAGCAAATTTTTCCTTCAACAGCGTACTACCTAGCGAAAAAAATTTCGCTGCCTGTTTGCTGTCAAAGAACTCAATGTACTTCTTATCGGAATATTGTCTTCAAAAATTTCATTGTTTTCAATGCTACAAGATGTCACCAGCATCGGTGTTTTGTGGCTGCACTGCATTGATCGATATGGCAGTGCTAGTGTATTGGTTGGAATTAACGAAAAAGAGCCCTATAGGAACAAACTAACTTGTTTTTAAAAACAACTAATTAAAAAACTAGTTTAAAATAAACCAGTATATGAACTACTTTGAATTATATTAAGGCGGCATCCACTTCAATATATGAAGTAATTGAAATACTACTTAAAAACCAGTGATTGATAAACTACTTTGAATTATATTAAGGCGGCAACTACTCTGATGTTGGCATGTTTTAATTTAAAATCTTTATTATAGCTTTATTAAGCTTATATATATTTAACCATGTTATTTCATCAAATATTATTAACTTTTGGCCATCAGTAATAGTTTTCAATTGGTTATTTTAAAGCAATTAAAAAAATAATTTAAATGTAACTAATTTAACAAGTAGTTGAAAATATATGCAGACGAAAGTCAATTGACTTATTTAGCGGACATCACCATACAAAATAAGTTAGTTCGTTCTATGGAAAAAAGTCAGAATTTCAACTAGTTGTGGTTGACAAAAAACTACTTTATCAACTACTTTTAAATTAGTTGATTTTCCTACAGGGTAATGAGAATGGATAGAGAGATAAAAAGAAATCGTGTTTTTTAACAGCTGGCTTCCGCACTTTATCATTTTTTTAATAAACTTCCTTTGGATTTATTGTAATACGTATAATTGTTCAAGTTTCTTTAATAATGAAGAGTTTTATATTGTAGTGGTAACACGTCTACTGTTTTCCTTTGCGCGTTCACAGCAAGAAAAAACAAAACACACCGATGCTGGTGACATCTTATTGGCATAAGCCAATACATAATTTTCTATCTATTGATAAATTGTAACGATCTACTGCAGCATAGCTTCTGTTATACTTAACATTGAATCAACACCCATTTCTAACAGAGCTTGGTGTCCTGGTGGATAGCGTATAAGACTCTCGATCAGTTGGTTGCGAGTTTCGAATCCCTACTGTGGCAAAGAATTATTTTTAATATTAAAGTATTTAATTTTCTTGTAATAAACGCAAGCAATAAGAAACCATACAATTCTAAGAAAAATTCTGTCGAAAATTTTTCAAATTTCACTGCAAGCAAATCACAGAACGAGGAGCAAAAAGCTTCGCTTCAAAAAAGTGTTAAATTATAAAATTTTCGGGTATAATTTGTATGAGGCCTTCGGCCAGAATGGTTTATCAAAGTATTTGTATGATACAATACAGGAAATTTAGGCAATCGCATTATTTTCCAAAAGGCAACTTATGCTAGAACTTGTGTGTTCTGTTGAGAGCCTTCTGTTAAAATGGGTTGCCGTAGATTTTAGGCAATGTTAAAAAAGGAACTTGGGTATCATAACCTTAGTTAAGTTATACTTATACTAGTGAAAATTTCCTAAGGCCTTTGCAACAAGCGCTTGCTTTGTTTTCTTAAAATGTGTTTGTTTTTTTTTCATCTTTTTAGTTATGTTTGACACCTTTTTCACTTTTGTGTTTTTCTGTTTTTCATTAACTCAATTTTTATTTAATAATGTCAACTCATCAGTAGTTTTGTGTGATTCTTGCTGTGATCCACTAAGATGTATTATGTTCTATTTGTTTCGTCAATGTAATGAATAGGGGCTTTCGCATGGTCCAACAAATTCTACCAACATGGCATGTTGGATGACAATAGTACCGTGCGTAAGCTAAAAACGACAGTCGGTCCAACATGCTGGATGAAAATCAAACATTTTTGATCACTGCATTTTTTCATTCTGTTTTGGTCATCGCACGGTGAACATCGCACCGGTTATTCCAAATACTGAATTTTGAGCGGAGTTTATTAAATTTTGTAAAAGTTTTCCTGAAATATGTACAGACAAAATTTAAGCAAACGAAAATAATGTAAAAATATTGGTCAGTCATATCCAAAAATATTTTTTCATTCCGCTGAAGTGCTCTGCTTGAGAGCTTGCAAATAATGATGTTGTTCTACAAGTTGGATCGTTGTTGGAACGTAAGTTGGAACGCTTAATCAAATTTTTCCATCCAATTTATCGTACGACATGTCATCCAATATGTTGGACCATGCGAAAGCCCCTAATAAATTATTGCGAAATACATGCACGCTAGTACAAATGATAAGAAAAGGAAAGCAAATAATGACCGCGTATGGCAGAAAGAGTAACAATAAGAGAAGATTGTAAAAACCCCAATTGCTTTTGCCAAAGTATCTATGGCAAATTATACAACTTTGGTATGCCTAAGTTGACTTAACTAATGAAATTTACACAAATTTCTTAGACTTCATACAAAAATAGTTACCCAAGTCATTGTAGGCAATACGTCGAAGGTATTTTTCTGTGTGCATTAAAGCTCTGCACGGATATACTCGTTTCTGCCAGAACAATACTCGTAGTGCATTCAGTGTCGAGTTCAGTAATATACATTTCTATTACGGCAAGTGAGATCTAAAACCTCTGCACAGGTAGTCTTAAATCCATTTTCCAGACATTTGTTTGGAAACGATTGATTGTTATGTAACATTCGTTGCGAACAAATTGAAAATAGCAGAGCTGCAAGCATTCGCCGGACAAACAAATCTATATCAAACGCATACTGAATTAAGTGAATGAATGATGAATTGAAATGAAATCGAACATTTTCGAATCGAAAATTGAAATGAATCGAATCTTTTTCCCGAAACGATTAGTAGCAAAATCCTCGTCCCGAAAAGTGTTGAGAATTTAGATTGTTCTACCTTGCACAATGTGTACCAGCCTCAGTAGACTAAAAACCTGGTTAAGAAGCACTATGGCGGAAAATCGCCCTAATGCTCAGCCCATGATGAGTGTGAACAGAAAACTCATTTATAAAAACTTACAAGTGTCTTTCGATAACATGATTAATACGACACAGCTCTCTCTCTCTCTCTACTTTCCCTCTCACATTTGTTAACTTTTCGCATTACACATGTAATTAGAAATAGTTGTTATTGTAGAAGTAATGAATGTAAACTGTAATTGGAAATGGTAATTTTCAGCCCTTAAAAGGACTTTGCCCGAGCTTCTTATGATCAATTGTGTTGTGAAATGTTTGAAGACAAATGATCGAGAACTGGACCTACATGTTTTATGCCGACTCCGAACGGCTTATGTTCTCAAGAAGCTTTTCATGGCAGTTTTTACTCTCTGAGGTTTTGCCATTGTCTGCAGAAAAGTGACGGCCGAACAGAAATTTAATTCAATTGAAAAAACTTTCTGTGTCAGGTGGACTCAGGGTTCTTTAGGGTATGGGCCACACACTCTATCCGCTGCGCCACGGCCGCCACCAAAAAGTTTTTTTTTTACGACATCAAAAGCTTTATTTCTCTATAAAGTCTCCTTTCAGCTCGATACAATTCGTCCAACGTTCCTCCGATTTTTTGATTCCATCCAAAATATACATTTTCGGAAGGTCCTCAAAATAGGCCTCTGTTTTGGTGATGAGCTCCTCTCTGGTGGTAAGCCTCTTTCCGCCGAGCCGTTTTTTTCAGGTTTGGAAACAGAAAATAGTAGCTGTGGGAGAAAATCTGGAGAATATGCTAGATGAGGAAGCAATTCGTACTTCAATTAACGGAATTTTACAATGGGAGCTGGGCATGTGTGAACGCGCGCATTGTTTTGATGGAAGAGCACTTTTTTTCCTCGCCAAATGGGCACGTTTTTCTTTCAAAGCGTCGTTGAAACGGTCCAATTCGGCTGCATAGTATTCGCCATTGATCGTTCTTTTCGGTGGAAGATAATCGATGTAGATTATACCGCGTTCAACCCAAAATACTATAGCCATAACCTTTCCGGTCGATAGCACCGTTTTCGCCTTTTTCGGAGCACGTTCGGTTGGTGGAGTCCGCTGTTTCGACTGTTCTATTGTCTCTGGTGTGTAGTAATGGGTCCATGTTTTGTCCACGGTTACTAATCGACGGAAAAAATCCTTCGTATCTTTGTTCAACATCGCCAAACACGCCTTTGAATCAGTTACACGATCGCGTTTATGGTCGAGAATGAGCAATCGAGGCACCCATCTTGCGGATAATTTTTTCATATCCAAATGATTTCGCAAAATGTTCCACACCCATTCGTTTGAGATGCCTACGGCCTCAACAATCTCTCGCGCTTTAACTTTGCGATCGGCCAACACGATATCGTGAATTTCAGTCACCATTTCAGGTGTGGTGACCGCATTTGGGCGTCCAGAATGTTTGGCGTCACTTATGCTTGTACGATCGTATAGGAATTGAGTAAACCACTTATAATTCATTCCAATCGATGGTGCAGAGACCCGATAGTATTTATCAAGCCTTTCCTTGGTTTGGCTGATGGTTTTTTTGCGCAAAAAATAATAATAATAATGAAATTCACAAGATCGTCTGCCAATGGCTGTCAATGGCTGCCAAACACAAACTAAGCATCGCAGCGAGCTGAAATTTTGACAGTAGTCTATTAAGAGATGGCAGTTGACAGGATCAGTGTTGCAAGTTACTACGCGGGAAATTTAATTTCTCACTGAATTATCAAACGGCCTTCGTACCGATAATCACGACTTGAAAAACTTTCAATAATTATGATTTTAAAACTGCTAACAAGAAAACTCAAGCCAAAAAATTGAAGAAGTTAGATTTCATCTCATCCTTAGTCTTCATTAAAATCATTCGTAAAAAAAAGGTTTCAATAGATATACGGCAGCATTGTCAAGACTTAAAGGCTTTTTCCCATTATCTTTTACGCGATGAAGGTGGAGCATTAAAATGCGTTATGGTAAAAAAGTATCTAACAAAAAATTGCAAATTGTCTGCTTTAATGGGGGAAAAAAACAAACGACAACAACAGGTAAAAATTGTTTAATCTCACGAAACAAAAAAGTGAACCACCTTAAGTGTTGTTGAGCGTGGTTATTGTTAAACTAAAACGCGCGTTGACATCTTTTAAGTACAGCGAATGTGGAAAGGTGCGACTGATGATTTGTGTCGCCAACAATGGCGACAGTCATTAAGTGTGCGTTTTAGGCTTTGCTGAAAAAAAAAAGAATCGAAAGCCTTGCAATAAAAACTTACTTAGTGGATGGCTTAAGATTTACTTGATTGCAAAATAATTGAATGGAAGCGCAACGCTTTAAACTTTTTTCATTTTTATTTTTTGCCATCCATTCTCTGCTGGAACAACATAAAATGAAAAAATGTTGACGGCATGAAAATGATTAACAGCGAAATTGCAAGATACAAGATAGGTCACAACAAGGATCATGACAAGGATAATAATCATCATCATTATAATGAGAGCAGACAATGGGCTGGAGCACGCTGATGCGATCTAAGAGCGCTGAAAATTCCATAAAACCTTCGCGAATTCAACGCCTCGACTGTGAATTTTCCAAGTGGTGATGGTTGATGGCTACAGTGGACGCTGTTAACGCTATTGACACTGATGATGATGAGCCCGAAGCTGATATTGTGCTGTGGATGTGCCTGCTCAAATATGTAATCGTATCCGGAAAAGATTACGCTGCAATTTACGCTTGAGCTAAGAGCTGCTTTAAATCATATATTTTTTTTTGTTATCCTTCATGAGTGCAGCTAAATGTGTGCTCATAATTTGAAGGACCTTTCTTCTTGTTACGCAATGATAAGGGTGAGTGGCTGTGAATGCAATCATCTTGTCTATGGATGCAATGATTATGGAACGTGGAGGTGAGAGCGATTATTTTTTCATTAATGCGCTGAGTTTTTTCTTCTATTCTTATTACTGCTTTGATACTCTGTTCGATATTGTTTGAAAACAATAAGATTGGATTAACTTTTTTTTCGGTGAAGGTAGCATATGAAGAATTCGTGCTGAGCAGGACATTACTTTGTGCACTTTAGTGAATCCAATCTGGTGTAAGATGTGTTATTTCTATAATTTTTAAATAGGAAAGAAACGAAAAAGTTTAAAGAAGTTCAACATAATCGAAAAATTAAAACATGTTAGCAAAAACATTGATTAATGTAAATCAACGTTAAGTTACGCGTAAAAAAAATTAATTATTTCTCAAGTAAACCTTAGAAATAATAAACCGTTTATGACTACAAATTTTATGTAATGTAGACAACCAAAGCATTAAAAATAAATAACATTATCATATAATTTAAGTATTTTGTTTCTTACTCTACCGCCAATCTCTGCTTTTATTGCTCTAGTATCAGCCCGTAATGTCGTGATTTTTTTTTTCATTTTAATATCTTATTTAAGAATTCATAAATGTTGAGTTTTTAGAAGTAATACTATAAGGAGCTACCATAGAAGCATTTGTTGACAACTTATAAACAATTTGCTAAAATCATGGGAAAAAACCATTACTAAATAGGTTTGCATAGATAATATCTATGCATGTATGGGCTATGTATCAACTAAATTTATTTGTTTCACACAAATTCATACAATATTAAATAACAAAGAATATTACTCAGATTAAATCACGATAAGCTTCACGCAAGGTGAACCTAAGGGTGCGAACATAGTGAACGCTTGTTGCTGAGCCGAAAACCACATTGGAGCAATAAAGAGATCAAGTCATGCATCTCTTTTACTCCAATGTGTTTTTCGTCTCGGCTCAGCAACAAGCGTTCACTATGCTCGCAACCTAAGTGATGTCACGACTGATGATGGGTAGGAGCGCAAATTGCATAGAAGGCCTAGTTGAAAAAGTTGAAAATCAGAGTTAACATTACAATATATGAAAAATAATAACTTTAAACGCAATTAGATTAAATAATCACCATGTTGATTTTTTGCTTCTCTAAAAGCAAACTGTAGTAAGATTTTTTATTTGAATTATGAAATATTTGCAAGAATGCTCGTTCAAGCGTAGTTTCGGGACTTAGAGCTACTAGGGAAGCTTAAAATTTTGTAAATTTTGGGCTTCCGAGAGTGTCCCTGGTATTTAGAGCTACACATGTAGCCCGGGTGTATTGATATTTATTAGTACTTCATATATTTATTTGAATAAATAAAAATTGTCGCTTAACATTAGAAAAATCAAGCACTAATTTACATAATACGATATAAATAAGTTTTCTACTGTTCGTTTAGATGACGAACTTTTTTTTATGTTTTCTATAATTTTCAACCTTATTATATACTCCAATAAACCAAACGGACGGATAGAATTCGAAACGATTCTAGGTGAAAACTAGACCTCATGTATTAAGTTCGAAAAGGAAATTCGTTCTCGTTTC
Organism: Coremacera marginata; assembly: GCA_914767935.1. Lineage (NCBI taxonomy): Eukaryota > Metazoa > Arthropoda > Insecta > Diptera > Sciomyzidae > Coremacera > Coremacera marginata. The sequence continues at coordinate 59,969,936 of OU612045.1, read as the reverse complement.
GTTTTCGAATGCGCGAGCAGAAGAAATTCACAACACTTCGTTCTCAAAACGAGATTTTTGGAACAATCGGATCGTTTTTGAACTGGTGAAAATATGAGATATTTGCCAATACGTGACATTTCTTATGTTTGTTGAACTACAGCACAAAATCAAAATTAACTTTTATATTATGTGAGCAAAAAAAAAAAAACACAAAATATTAATTTTCGAGGTTTTTAATAACCAATGAGAAGTTATAAATTCTTATTTGATGGAAAGACTCTAACAGACCTATTCTTGCAAATTAACAATAGTTAACTAGTATTTTTCATATTTCTATGTGCTTGCTGTAAGTTTTTGATTTCAAAACAAAATTTGAAGCTTAATAATAATTTAAAAAAAAGTTCTCATCTGCTATTCATATATTCACAAATTTGGTTTTTTTAACTTCAAATTTTGCTTTGAAATCAAAAATTTACAACATACACATAGAAATATGAAAAATACTGGTTTTCTATTGTTAATTTGCAAGAATAGGTCTGTAAAAGCAATAATTATAAAGTTTAAACTTACCATGTCAAGAATCGAACCACGTCATCTGAATGCTAGTCCAGCACCTTACCCATTCGGCTCTTGCAGTTGTTAAGCATGTGTGGCTTAATTTGCGTCTTACTGAAACTTATTGAAATTCGCAGATGTGGGTTCGAACCCCGAATCAGAGCAAAAAAAATTTTTTTTTGTGTTATTTAGGGGGTTTTTAAGATTTGATTTTAAAAAATTCGAATAAAACACTTTTTTTACAAAAATACTTATTTTTTAAAAAACTTTTTTAAAAAAAGCTTTACATATTTAAAAGTCGACTTTGTTATACATTTGAAACTACTACGAGATTTCGGATTTGCCATAGCGGATTCAAAACGAGTTCGCAAAAATCCATATTAGCAAAAAGGAGAATTTTTCGGGAAGACTTTTTCATATAAAAAACTTAATCGAATATTTATTTCGAATGTATACCATAACAAAGCCGACCTTTTAATAAGAATTTTTTTTCAATGTATTTTTTATTAACTTTCTGTTGTCAATACGTCGTTTTAGTGAATATTTTTTTATAAATTTTGTATGAAAAAAAACTTCTGTTTTTTCATAAATTTTATTAAGAATTAAATGCAACGAAGCCGGCTTTTTAATATGAAAAACATTTTTTTTCAAATAAGTTTTTTTTTATTAACTATACTTACTTACTTACTTAGGTGGCCGTAACAACCCGTGTTCGGGTTTCGGCCGACCTCATCAGCTCACTTCAGGCGCCTCTGCTTTGCGCGCCTTCTCCAATTCGATACGCCAAGTGCGGTTAGGGCTTCTTCGGCCTGGTCCAACAATCGGAGGCATGGTCGCCCTCGTCGTCGTTGACCAGCGACCCTCGCCACGAGCACCTTTTTCGCCGGAGCTTCGCCGTACATACGATGGACTTGACCCAGCCAGTTTAGTCGCTGCACAATTATACGCCGAACTACGTTAATGTCTTCGTAGAGCTCATACAGCTCGTATTTCATTCGGATGCGATAGTCATTGCCGACTCGAACAGGACTGAAGATTTTTCGAAGAACTTTTCTCTCAAACACTCCCAGAGCAGCTGCATCAGTTTGCGAAACTACCCATGCCTCAGCGCCATAAAGCAGCACAGGTAGAACGAGCGTCTTGTTACTGAGCCCGTAGTAGCACCTATTAGCAATTATTGTGGGAGTCTAGACGCCGTGCTCCCTTGTTTGTAGACAGCATATACTTTGTTTTACCCTCATTTATCGTCAAACCCACTTTGACTGATTCCTTTTCGATAGCGGTGAAAGCAGCGGTAACATCTCTCTTGGTTCTGCCGACAATATCAATATCATCAGCGTACGCATGGAGCTGGACACCTTTATAGAAAAAGGTGCCATTACGATGCACACCGGCCTTCGTACGATCCCCTCCATGATGATGTTGAAGTGATCGCAAGACAGTAGATTGCCTTGCCTGAAACCTTTTTCAGTATTGAAGGTTTCAGAGAGGTCATTTCCTACTTTGACGGAGCTGCGTGTGTTGCTCAACGTCATTCTGCAAAGCCTAATCAACTTTGCAGGTATACCGAACTCATACATTGTTGCGTATAGGCAATCCCTTCACGGGCTATCGAACGCAGCTTTAAAATCGGCAAAGAGATGGTGTATGTCAATTTGATTTTCGTGGGTTTCTCCAGGATTTGTCGTAGCGTAAGAATCTGGTCTATGGTGGACTTTCCTGGTCGGAAGCATCACTGATAAGGTTTAAGGTGGGTTTCTCCAGGATTTGTCGTAGCGTAAAAATCTGGTCTATGGTGGACTTTCCTGTCGAAAGCATCACTGATAAGGTCCAATCAATGTTTTTGTTTTCGGCTTTAATCTTTCACACAGTACGCTTGAGAGGACCTTATATGCGATGGAAATAAGACTGATACCTCGATAGTAGGCGCAGATTGTTGGGTCTCTTTTCTTATGTATAGGACAAAGTACGCTAAGATTCCAATCGTCGGGTATGCTTTCTGCTAGCCATATTTTGCTGATGAGCTGATGCATGCGCCTTATCAATTTATCGCCGCCAGTTTTAAACAATTGAGCTGACAGGCCGCCAGCACCCGCTGCTTTATTGTTTTTGAGTCGTTGGATAGCAACTTGAACCTCTTCATGGCTTCATTGGTGGCACTGAACTGCGCTCTCCATGGGCGGCATTGATGGAATCGTTGCCAGTAAGTAAATTGGAGAAGTGCCGGCTAACGAAGGCTGTAGTAGATATCGCAGTGGGCTTGTTTAGAGCAACCTTGCCCTTTCCATCGCATTTTCTGGATGGCGGTGATGTTAGCTTTTATTGCTTTGAGGGCTTCCGCCAGTTGGATAATGGCACCTTCCCTATAAAGGGTCTGGACATTCCAGGTGCATATCCGTAAATCATCGTCCGTTTTTCGTTTGCGGTGGTCATCAACGTAATTGGGGTTCTTATCCGAGGCTGGTTTAGTTTTCATTGGGCAGTAGTAATGTGGCGGGACCCGAACCCTGCGCACATTCCATGTTTAAGGTTCACGGAGCGACCCGCCGCTCAAATGAGCCATTAATCTAACGGATGCCAGTTTGCCGTTGCCTAGGGAACACCACGAGGAGGCTTGACTCGACTTGGGACTATTTCGACATGGATAATGCTGGCCTCGCCAGGTTGAGGCAGTCAGACACGTTGTCATGTGAAGGTTCGCCCCCTGATCCAGAAGATGTCATTAGCATCGGCAAAAAATTAACAAATTGCCCACAAGTATGTTGAATTAACAATGAATGTAGCACGGAATAAAATAAATAAAATATTAATGAAAAATAATAAAATTTATTGTTGTGAATACCTGTGTTTTTTAATTTACTGATTTGAAAGCTATTTTATTTAAAAAAAAAAACACAAAATTATTAAATCTATGAATCTTCAAAAAAAACTTCGCTTCTCTCGTGTGTCCAACGTCGCACGCTGTGTTTTTTATCACACCGCTATCGAGATATTGCCCACTGTAGTTTTTTTTTTTTTTCTACAAAATTACTAATAACTAATAATATATCAAATTAGATCTAAAAAACTCTCTACAAACGATGCCTACATTGTTTTTTGATTGAGCTGTTAGTTTCGACAGAATCAATTCAATTTCCGAGGATTCTTCTTGTTTTTCAAAAAAGTTAAAGAAAAAGTGCAAATTTTGTTAAGAAATCAAAATATTTATTTAATTTTAATATTTTTGGCTAGAGGCCTCTATTTTTCCGAAAAAAAGCTATTGTTGAAGAAAACCTATTGAGAAATGGAAAAGTTGTGTTTAGCTGAACTAAAAATGCCAAATTGTGTGATTGTCTATTTATGCATTTCAGACGGAATTGAAAATTATTTGTATAAGTTAGCTTTGTTTAAAAGTTTCTTTTCAGCTTCAATTAACTACTTCAACTTAACTACTAATTAATTACTTAGTAAAACACCTCTAGAAAAAAACACATACTTGAGAATTTCTTTTAAATTATGAACAAAAATTACTATAGTATTGTGAAACATTTGAATATATTTCTGAAAACAATTTTTAGCGTTGATAAATCTGAAATATTTATTCAAAGTTTTTACTTTACTCTGCCAGTTGAAGAGTTCTTCACACCATTCTACTTGAACATTTTTGTATCATAGCAATAAAAGAGAGACCACGGCAACCGGAACCAACAACAAAAATAAAAACAACAACAACAACAACAAAAACAGCAAAAAATCAACAGAAAGAACAGAGCTTAATAAAAACATGGAAATGTGGAAAAATTTTTGTTCATCTCGCTAAGCTTTTCTTTAGAATTTTCGATACAAATCCATTGAAGATATTTTTGTATAATATCCTTGCCAACATCAAAACCCAACAACAACAACAGCATCAACAACAATGCCAACAAAAAAAGGAAACCTTGCAATTGTTCTCAGGTGTGAATAAGTGAATAAGATGCAGTGTCTCTTCAGTTATTAAAAGCGAAACATCCTCTCTAGGCACACGTATTTACTAAGGACGCAGATACACAGGAGAAGGAGGCAATAATGAATGACGGTTGGCTGGATGCCTTGCATATTTTGTCGCTTTTCGAATTTGCTGAACCGCAATAATTGATCCCTGTTACGTTGACATGAATAATTTTGAATGCGTTTGGAATCTTTAGGATTTACAGCAAAGCATATGAATAGCATCGAAATCCATAGAGTAGAGAAGCACACACACGGATACGCAATGAATGTGTGTGTGCATGTGTGATACTTACATGGTATGTGCATAACACACAAATCAGAAACCTCGTCGGGCTCATTCCAAAGCTTTAACTCGAGCGTGCTTTTTCATTTTTGAACTGGTTTCCGTCCGTCCTTGCTTAACTTATGAATCTGGCTCTTCATTAACGAATATAGAATATGAAAAAAAACTTCAAAATGACATTTTTACATTTACGCAATGGAGGACATTTAAAACGTAACATAAGTTTGAAAAAACATACATATAAAAGCAAAAACTGTTTTTAGCGAATATCCACAAAATGATGAATTCACTCAATGAATCCTTAGCACCAAGGATATGATCTGAAGCGAAAACAGCAACAAGAGTGCTTCAAAATTTCAAAGCAAGTGCTGGCATAGAAAAGTTTTCATAAATATGATACACTACTGAAAAACATGTGTTTTGTGTAGCGCCTTGAGGAGTTGGAGTTTAACAACTCGTATTTGCTAAGAATGTGAATTGTAACGAGCTCTATTGATATTTAATAATAAGGACGAAAAATAAACGTCCGTTAGAATTTTTTATACCTTAATAGTGATAATACTAACATAATAGTGATAGTGATAATACTAAACACTCAATAAAATTTTAATATACGAGCAAAATTCCAGCAGAGTTTCACAAGCATAGGTGCGGACATGTGTTTTTGGTAATATCAAATTTAAATGGAAGAGTGGATTAACGACTATTGACGACATCAGTATTGGTGATAGCGTGTTAGGATCTTTGGAAAAGTTCTAGTTAAGTGGTTAATAAATAAATATTCTGCTTTCCAGAAAATCGCTTTAGTAGGGAGTTAAAGAACAAGGTATTTAAAATAAATTTATTGTTTTAAGTTTTTAGGCCATAACTTGCGCGGTATAATTTTTTTTTTATGCTGTCTTTCGCAAAATTATAGCCGTCGGTTTAAATGGTTCGGTCGGTTCCACATAGACTGATTAAATAATTATAATCCTAACTATGCGTGGCGGCCGTGGCATAGTAGGTAGAGTGTGTGGCCCATACGCCAGAGAACCCTGGTTCAATTCCCACCTGGCACAGAAAGTTTTTTCAATTGAATTAATTTTTCTGTTCGGCCGTCACCTCTCTGCAGACAATGGCAAACCTCAGAGAGTAAAAACTGCCATGAAAAGCTTCTTGCGAACATAAGCCGTTCGGAGTGGGTCCAGTTCTCGATCATTTGTATTCAAACATTTCACAACACGCCCAACACATTTGATCATAAGAAGGTCGGTCAAATTCCTTTCATATGCTGAAATGGCCATTTCGTTTTTTTTTTATGCTTTGTATAGTAAAAAACCATAAGAAAAATTGTACTTCTTCAAAATTACCTAAATCCTAATATAAGCACAAATCAAAAATGTTTGCGAGTCGTGTATAATAGGGTGAAAATTCACTGTGGGAAAGTCATAACAACTCATCAGCATGGTGTTGATAATGGCAGATTCACAGTGTCTTATTTTCTTCATTTTGCAACATACTGTTTAAATTCGATTGAATCTAGTAATATTAGGTCAACTGCATTTACACTAAGGATGGTAATTCCGGGAGCCCGGACTTTTTTAATTCTCGAAAATCCAGGGACTTGTCGATAATTCCAGGGCAATTTAACAATTTTTTTTTAAACCTGTGAAATAGAAAGTTGCTTATAAAATAAACCCTGTTATCATCCTTTTAAAGTCTACAAAAGATATTTTTGTTCTACAGCAACACTGTTTGATAATGCAACTTAGTAAGTTGTTTGAGAGTTAGAATAATCGACAAACGAAAAAAAAGGACTTTGACCGAGATTCTTATGATCAAATTGTGTTGTGAAATGTTTGAACACAAATGATCAAGAACTGGACCTATAAGCTTTATTCTAACTCCGAACGGCTTATGTTCTCAGTAAGCTTTTTATGGAAGCAGCGGCGCACCTAGAAAAAGTTTTTGGTGGGCATGTTTTTAGTTTTTGAAGTGAAAATTTTATAGTCGCGTATACAACAATACGGCAAGCTAGGTGGGGGTAAAACCAAAGTAACGAAATGGTTCTTATGAAAACAACAACACAGTAATTCGCCGCACTGGTTGTATAGAAACGAAAAAAATGGCTATTTAAAAATATTTCATAAGTATGCTTTCACCGAGGATTGAACTCACTACGCTTGAATCCATAGTCGGCTATTCTAACCACTGGACTACGGAGACATATTTATTTGAGTAGCTCATACTTAATTTAAATTAACAAACAGTTGTTCTTTTCGTTTTTTCATGATTGAATTGAGTCTTTCGCTCAATACTCTGAACGTACAGTACGGTCTAAAAATTTGCCTCTGAACTTTTGAGCTTTTCTCTCACCTCTGAGCTTTTCTTAGAACATTAGTATACTTTTAGGCATTTCTCAAATTGAGTTTTGATAAATTCAGAAATCAAACTGAGTTTAGTTGAGTTTCATCAAGCAAAATTGTACTAGTTTATTCAAGAGTATATTTTGAGTTCAGCGGCAAAACTCAACTTTGTACTGAAAACTTCAACTAAACTCTCTGTGTAGACATACTATTAGCATGAATAGCACAAAAAGTATTGCCAGCTCTTCGTCAACTCTTGCTTGATAGTACTCATGGTACTATTAAAGAAGTTAGATGCATGGCTTAGATCCGAGTGTCAGAACCGTCAAACAAAAAAACCGAAAACAACACTGAGCGGAGACTCAGTTTGCCAAGTGACGGAAAATTAATGGAAAAATATTGGCGTGAAACGCTCGACTTTGCTTGTAGAATATCGTTCAATATCGTTCAATTTGAAAATTAAAAATCTAGAGGTGGCAACTCGATTTTACATATTTTTTATTTAAATTTTTTGATTTTTTTTTTTTTTTCGAAGTTAGACCAAACTAAATATTTTTGGAAAGTTTCATCATTCTTGTTCAACGGGAACTTGGGTCAGGCTTTAATGGGTTAGTGCAACTGCAACATAAAATTCCCAAAAATGTACTAGAAGCTTTACTTCTACCGTACGTGGCGGCCACTCACATACTTTTCTTGTACTTGCTTAATTTTAACTATTAGTAAATTAATAGTTTATTTCATGACTAGTAAAACTTTCCACTGCAGAATAACTACAAAGTACGGTCTCTTACTTAATTAGGTAAGTTATTAATACGAAATAGTATTTTACACACTGTGCCAAAAAAAATCAAAACAAAACCTCTGGGATGGATAATAGCATAGGTTGTAGGTATAGTTAAATAAATTTTTGTGACTAGAATTTTTTGGTGCACATCGAAGTTGTGAGTAATGGTAAAAAAAAACGGTTTTTTCGCACATGCTCTCACTTATACGCCCATACATCGTCAAATATCCATTGATTTACATTTTCTTACCGGTTATGAAAAGAAGAAATTTAGGTATTTAAACATGCCATACATGACTTAACAGGTTTAATTTTCTATAATGTAGTATTTGCTAGGTAAACCATTTTTGTTTTGGTTTTTTTTACAATTTTTTGACTTTGGTGATGTTTTTAAACACTATTTGGTTTGAAACTCCTTAAATTTGTTTTATTACTTAAAAAAATAACATTTTCACTAGTAGAAAGTGTGTCTTTTTCCTAAAATCGTTCATATTAATATAATCTATATTACTAAAAATCATTTTCTGTTTGTTTGTTCATTTCTGTGTTTGTTTGTTTGACTTTTGTACAAATCTAAACGGATTTCGCTCAAACTTAAAACGTGTATTACTTGCATCCTAGAATAGATTTTTGCATACCTAGTTTTAACCACGCCCCCTTTTACCCCCTTTTACCACAAATCAATAAAAATGCGATATTTCCTTCAGTTTCGATTGTATGATACTGAAATTTGGTAATTTAATTTGTATGGTTGTTTTCGGCAATTATACCAAAAAAGGGTTTCCACGCCCCCCTTTACCACCCACAATTCAATGAAAATGCTATATCCATCCATACGGTTTTGGTCGTATAAGGCCTTTTTCACACGGAGAAACGGAAAGTAACCCAACTGCAACACAATTGCTCAGAAAGTTGCAATTCACTGCAATTCCAAACATTATTGTAACCTATGCTTTCAGATGAGCAAGCCACGCACAACGCAACATTGATATCTCAGTGCAGCTAATAATTAAATAAGCAGCGATATTTCTCTACATCATCTATAAAAAATATAAACTTGTTAACTGCTCGTTCATTGCTGCTTCCTGTATTCAAAATGAAAACCATAAAAAAAATTTTCGGAATTTAGTTGATACTTTTCTCAACTTGAAGTATCACACAATTGTTTAAATTATCAAGAAAAACACAAGTCGTTGATATAAATTGCAGCATGCTGTGTTGCATAAAACTTATCGAGAACGTGCTGTCAATTAGTTGTAAAAAAGTTGCTTCATCTGAAGGTTCCGGTATACTTACATGGGTTAGCAACATTTGTTGATGTTGCATTGTTTTTCAATTGCTCCATATGGACCATAGGCCTAAGAATCATCGGCAACTGTACGGGCTTTAATGGACATGGTGCCCACTTTTAAGAAATTGTTAAGCCATTGGCTTATTTTTTTTTGAACAACAACGTTGTCTATAGTATCAACGTTGTACTTCTTCGTAATATTGTTCAGTTGTTTTATGTTGATACAAATATGCTGACTCTCAATCAGTATTGTTGATAATATTGCAACATAGTGTGGGCAACAGCATCTCAAAGCTGTTTCCTAGAAATTTCCTATATGGAAATTTGCCACACACAATATAGATGTGTCAGCTCTTTGGGATAATATAAACATCCCAAGACGGCATCAACGATTAAGTCAAGCGTTGAGTTAATGTAAACATTAACCCACGCTACGTTCAATTGCACCCTTCCCTTAAACCCTCAAAACCATTGCCATGAAACAGCATCGTTGTTTAACGAACGATCGCAAGATCGTTCGGTAAACAATGATAAATTCACGATGTATGCCTGGAAGCTCACTTGATGGTATTCGATGTGATACTCCTAAAAAAGCACTTCAACGAAGCAGTTTGCATTAGTTCTGGCATAACAAATAAATTGGTGGCAGCGGTGGGATTGTGACTATGGAAAAGTGATAGCAGAACAAAAATAAGTTTGTTCCTGAAGATGGTGTTAGCAAAAATAAGTTTGTTCCTGAAGATGGTGTTAGCAGAAAATAAGTTTGTTCCCGAAGATGGTGTTAGCAGAAAATAAGTTTATTCCTGAAGATGGTGTTAGCAGAAAATAAGTTGTTCTTGAAGATAGTGATAGCAGGAAAAAAGTTTGTTCCTTCAACTAGTGCCTACAACGAAAGGAATCATTGGAAAATGCTGTTATTATGGATGATGTAAATATAAAATGCGTATAAAATAAGGCAGTGAAGTGTTATAAGAAGATGTTGGTTTAAAGTGCCGAAATAGTGTCATAGGTAGGTTACGATCTGCGTATAAAATAAAGCAGTGAAGTGCTATAAGAAGATGTTGGTTTAAAGTGTCGAAATAGTGTCAGAGCTGGTGCGTGATTGTTTTGTTGGGTTTAGAGAAGAAAGATAGGTATTGAATTTTGAAAGCAATTATGGCAACATCCAGTAGTAGTACTAGTATGCAACTAGATGTTGGTACCTTAATAAGGTTAATACCTCCGTTTAGAAGTGATGCAGCCGAGCTGTATTCATTTATAAACGGATGTGACGATGCTATGAGTCTGGCATCAGAGTCGCAGACGAGTTTTTTATTCAAGTACATTAAGGTACAAATTACTGGAAACGCAAGAATAATTCTTGAGAACAGAGTAATAGAAGATTGGCAGGAGCTAAAAACCAACTTAAAAAATTTATATAAGGAAACCAACAATACCCTTGGTTTATATAGGGACTTAATAAACGCCAAACAGGGGAGTCAAACTGTAAAACAGTTTGAACAGTTCATGGAGACTATGTCTCGAAGGCTTGGCACTGATGCTAAAGATGAAGGTATGGAGCAGAGAGACCTTCAAATCATTCATAATTATATTGAGAATAAAGTAATTCTCAATATATTTATTAATGGTCTGCGGCCAGAAATTTGCAGCTATGTAAATAACTGTCGGCCAAAGACTCTTTCGGAAGCAGCAAAGCATGCTCAACATGAAGAGTCAAGATTACTAAATTTAAATAAAAAAGGGCCGAGAAACGATTTCTCGAATAAAAATTTAGTATCAATTCACACTAATACTGTTAAGTGTTATAATTGTGGGAAAACAGGACACTTGGCAAAAAACTGTTTTGATAAAAATAAAAATAATGCAATAATGTGTAATTTGTGTAAAAAGCCAGGACACATAGCAAAAAATTGCTATGCAAGGAATAAGGAGGAACCGAAAATGAATTTTCGAAAATAAGAGACGCTAAGCATAAGGCAGCGTTCTCTATTAAAAGCAAACCAGAAGAAAGTCCTTATATTTTTATAGATTATAGAAAGAAATTGTGTAAAATGCTTATAGATACGGGAGCATCGGTAAGTTTGATAAAATCAAACTGTATTTATAAAAACGATTTAAGTATAAAAGAGAAAATTGATCTGATAGGGCTAGGGAATAATATCGAAAAGTCTTTAGGGACATGCGATATAAGATTTAGTTTATGGGAAAATTCATATGAAAAAACTGTCAGTGTCCGATGGAAGTTTAACGTCATTCCTGAACAAATAGTTAACGATTATGATGGGATTTTAGGCAATGATTTCCTTAGGAAAATGAATTGTAAGGTAGATTGTTCTACAAATGTTTTAACCTTAAAAGGCCAAAGTTATGAGATAAAGTATAACAGAGATGAATGTTTTATACCTTCAAGAAGAGAGGTATTTAGATTGGTCAAGGTAAACAGAAGGTATAAAGATGAAACAGATGTTTATATCCCAAGATTCGAAAATGATAAATTAATAGTTCCGCATTGTATCAGTACAGTACGGAAGGGGAAATGCTTAGTAAGCATAATTAATAAATCAGAAGAGAAGGTTCAGAATGACATTTCATTAAATGTAGAATGGTTAAAGGATTATGTTGTAGAGAGGGAAAATAATGAAGGTAAAATAAAAGAAACTTTTAGGCCAACTAAAAGAATACTACATGTCAGAGATAGAAAAGATGTTATAAGAGAATCCCTTCGGACAGGACATATGAATTTGGAAGAAAAGGAATCAATTAGGAAATTGATTGCAGAGTACAGCGATTTATTTCTCATAGAAGGAGACATATTGAGCACAACAAATACATTAAATTGTACTATAAGAACGAAAGAAGATACAAAACCCGTGTATACGAAGTCTTACAGATACCCAAAAATACACGAACAAGAAGTTAAACTTCAGGTTGAAAAGTTGTTGAAAGAAGGTATCATCCAAAATTCTAAGTCTCCGTGGAATTCACCAGTGTGGATTGTGCCCAAAAAGAAAGATGCGTCAGAGAAGGTAAAATGGCGCATGGTAATTGATTATAGGAAAGTCAATGATTTAACCATAGCTGATTCATATCCGATCCCAAATATATCAGAAATCTTAGACCAATTAGGTACAGCTAAATATTTCACAGTTTTAGATTTGACTAATGGGTTTCATCAAATTAAGATGAATAAAGATGACATGGAGAAAACCGCTTTTACAACACCACACGGTCATTTTGAATTTACAAGAATGCCATTCGGGTTGAAAAATGCTCCTAGCATTTTTCAGCGAACAATGGACATTGTTTTATCAGGTTTAAAAGGAATTAAATGTTTTGTATACATGGATGATATTGTTGTGTATGGGAAAACCTTAGAGGATCATAATTCAAAACTGAGAGATGTGTTTAAACAAATAAGGGCAGCAAATTTAAAATTACAGGCAGATAAGTGTGAATTTCTTAGGAAAGAAGTTACTTATTTAGGCCATGTAATAGGGGAAGACGGTGTGAAACCTGACCCAGAAAAAGTTTCATCAATAAAGAAATGGTATCCTCCGAAAAATGTTAAAGAAATACAATCGTTTATGGGAGCGATAAATTACTATCGCAGATTTGTTAAAGGTTTCAGTCAAATAGCTGCACCTATTAACAAACTTCTTAGGAAAGAAGCGGAATTTGTATGGGGGAAAGAGCAAGATGAAGCATTTAAGAAACTTAAAGAAAGTTTAATCAATGTCGTGGCCCTTCAATACCCAGATTTTGAACGAAAATTTATTGTGACAACTGATGCGTCAAATACAGGTTTGGGAGCTGTGTTGTCGCAAGAATATGGTAAGAAAGATATGCCGATTCAGTTTATAAGTAGAAGCTTAAATGACGCTGAAAAAAACTATAGTACGACGGAGAAGGAATGTCTAGCGATCGTTTGGGCCGTGAAAGTATTTAGGCCATATTTGTATGGGAATAAATTTTTAATAAGAACAGATCATAGACCATTGACTTGGCTTTTTAATGTTAAAGATCCTGGATCGAGACTAGTCCGGTGGAGATTAAAACTAGAAGAGTATACTTATGATATTGAATATAAGAAAGGGCTAGAGAACGTCGTGGCAGATCATTTAAGTAGAAATGTGTTTATAACTACAAGACAGGAGAAAAAGAAGAAAAGTTGTAGTTGTTGTAATGAAATAGATAAAAACAAAACTGAGAGGAAGAGTGACGAAATAAAAGGTAAAGAAGTTTTAAAAAACTTAGAAAATGTCGACGATATAGAAGATTTACAGAATGTAAATGTAGAGATACCACAGCCTGAAGAAAATAAATCTATAGATTATAAAATTGTTGATAATGGGAGAGTAGAAGATAATCCACTCGAAGTTGAATCAGTTGTATATGAAGCAGTGGAAAAAGAAATAGTCGAAAACATTACAGAACAGGCAGATGGGAACATTTTAGAATTAAATGAGGATGAGATCTTAGAAATTACAGACAAGAAACGACAATTAGATATAATTAAAGAATATCATGATAGCATAACAGGTGGACATGCTGGTCAAAAAAGTACAATAGCTAAGATAAGAGAAAAATATTATTGGAAGAATTTAAATCAGATGGTAACTGATTTTATAAAGAATTGCAAAAATTGTCAATTGGGAAAAATTGATAGACATCCCACTAGGATGCCTATGCAGACAGTAACAAACGCTTCATATAGTTTAGAACAAGTTAATATGGATCTAACAGGACCATACCCAATATCTAAGAAGGAAAATATGTATTCCTTAAGCATTCAAGATTCCCTCTCAAAATATGTAAGATTTGTACCAATTAAAGATAAATATGCTGAAACAGTCGCGGAAGCTTTTGTAAATGAATGGATTACATACTTTGGTATACCCAAAATTATTATTACTGATAACGGAACTGAATTCTGTAATGAATTAATGAAAAACTTAGCAAAGATATTTAAGTTTAAACATATAACCACTAGTGTAGCACATCCACAATCTAATGGGGCAGTAGAAAGAATACACGCTAGATTGAAAGAATATTTAAATACAGTTAATTTTGAAAGAGATGATTGGGATGAAGCTCTAAAATTTGCTAGTTTTTGTTATAACACGACAATACACTCTACAACCGGGTATAGCCCACATGAAGTAATGTTTAGTAGACAAGGCAATAGACCTAGTAACATTGATAGTCTTAATTTAGACACTTATCAAGAATATGTCAAAAAGACTGCAGAAAGAATAAATTCTATAGAGGAAAAAGTTAAAGAAAACCTTTTGAAATCCAAACGGAGATCTAAAGAGATTTATGATCGAAAAACCAATGAAGCACCTCTTTACGAAGTAGGAAGTAAAGTTCTTGTGAAAAACCTATCGAAAAATAAAAAATTAGAGAAAACATTTTTAGGACCTTATGTTGTTATAAAAGTTACAGATATGAATGTATTCGTGAAGACAGATAGAAAAGTTAGAAAACTTTCAAAAAATTTAATAAAACCGTTTGTTCAAAATTAAAAGAAAATACGAACATTAGCTTAAATTCTTTCTCTTTCAAGTCTCATTACAACGGCAATGGCTGTAAGGATAGAAAATATTAACGGAAATGGAGGATTCTATTTTAAAAGGATTGGAGAAATAAGAATAGTGGACGGTCAAATATCTATCGTTACAAAAATAAATTTAACAATATACGAGGAACGTATATATTGGATTGGAGATAAAGTTAATCATGTTGATAAATTATGCACTGAGACATTTCATCAGTGTTTAGAGTTAGTTAATTTAGGAAAACAACATTATAATAACTTAATACAGAAAATAAACACTATTCATAATTTACTAGGAATTAAAAGTGGCTTTATGGGAAATAGACAAAAAAGAGGTCTATTAAATATTGTTGGATCAGGATTAAAAGTATTATTTGGTACAATGGATAATGAAGATGCATCTTATTACAATGAAGTAATAAGAGCAACACAGAATAATGAGGAATTTATTAAATCAAGTCTTAATGAAGAAATTAATATTATACAAAATTTAAATGAACAGAATTTAAATATGAAAAAAAGTTTTGAGGATATTCAGACCAAATCAAAGGAATTTGCGAACAAGCTAGATTCAATAATTGTAGATTTTAATGAAAACAATAAAAAGGAAGTTATATTTGAATATTTACAAGATATGCAATTAAAATTAATAAGTAGCTGTCTAGATCTAGAATCCGAACTTGAAAAGTTAGTGGATGCAATTTTATTTTTACAATTAAAATTGGTACATCCGATGATATTAAGTCCTGAAAAATTAATTGAAATATTAGCATCAAGTAAAAACGAACCATATCTTTTATACACTCCAAGTTTGAAATTTTATAATAAAATTATAAAGGAAGTTAAAATTAAAGCTTTTGAAAAGAATAAAGTAATTGTTGTTATTTTATCAATTCCGTTTTTAAAAGGTGAAGGTTATGATGGTTACAAGGTTATTCCTGTTCCAATTTTTAATGAAAACAAACAAATAATTTTTGAAAAAGAAAATGAATATTTTTTAATATCAAAAAATAAAGAATCGTTTACAATGTTAAGTAGCTTGGATAAGTTTAAAATTAGTGAAAGTGATTATTTTATAATCGAAAATTTAATAGTGGAATCAACAGTCACAATGGAAAATTGTGTACTGAATAACTTCATGAAAAGAAGTAGTAAAAAATGTAATGTAAAGTATATTCCACATAGCGTAGAAATATATTCCGAATTAAACAACAAACAATACTTGTATGCAGTTTCGGATGAAACTAAATATGAATACATATGTAAAAATGATGGAATAGAAGGAGGTATCTTAAAAGGTGTTGGAATTATTTATATGGATTATAACTGTAAATTTGAAACCGTAGATTATAAGATTCTAATTTCCGAAGATAAAAATGAAAATGTAACAAATGACGTATACCATTCATACATTGAAGATTGTTGTTTTAATATTAAAATAAATGAAATAGAACCAATAGAAAACTTACCAAAATTAAAACCAGGTAGTGTAAAAAATATTGAAGACTTAAGTATCAAGATTAATAATCAAAAAAGCTATTTATCAAAAGCATTTCAAACTGTTAACATGAAAGGAAATTCCTTATGGTATATTTCTATATCTGTATTAATATTGTTAATTCTAATTATTATATTTGTAAAGTGCGTAAAAGGAAATATTTGTATAAATATTTTTAATAAATGTTTTAATAAAGTTACATCAAGTCCAACACCAAAACCTGTAACGAATAATGTGGTAGTTTAAGCTAATGAAGAAAAATCTATGAGATCAGCTGAAGATCAGAATGAAACACGTAAAAGGAAAAGCCAATACAATTATAATTGGTAAAGCATCTTTATTGTAATTATATTTAATGATTTTAATTTTCTTATATTATATATATATTTTATAATTTATTCTAAGGTTGTATATAAATTTTATAAATAAAAAAGGGATATGATCATTGAATCTATTTTGTGTGTTGTCAGATACATCTCGAATTCAAGGTTTCCAACCTATGGCATACCTAAGAAGTAATTGTTTTAAAATTACTTCTTGTCTTGAGGTCGGAGGTGTTAAGCCATTGGCTTATTTTTTTTTGAACAACAACGTTGTCTATAGTATCAACGTTGTACTTCTTCGTAATATTGTTCAGTTGTTTTATGTTGATACAAATATGCTGACTCTCAATCAGTATTGTTGATAATATTGCAACATAGTGTGGGCAACAGCATCTCAAAGCTGTTTCCTAGAAATTTCCTATATGGAAATTTGCCACACACAATATAGATGTGTCAGCTCTTTGGGATAATATAAACATCCCAAGACGGCATCAACGATTAAGTCAAGCGTTGAGTTAATGTAAACATTAACCCACGCTACGTTCAATTGCACCCTTCCCTTAAACCCTCAAAACCATTGCCATGAAACAGCATCGTTGTTTAACGAACGATCGCAAGATCGTTCGGTAAACAATGATAAATTCACGATGTATGCCTGGAAGCTCACTTGATGGTATTCGATGTGATACTCCTAAAAAAGCACTTCAACGAAGCAGTTTGCATTAGTTCTGGCATAACAAAATCATTAAGACTCTAAAACTTGTGGGCTGATTGCGTTGAAATTTTGGCAGTAGATTGTTTTCGAGTAAGAGATGCTTTGCGGAATAAAATGTTTGCCATACCCTCTTTCACCGCCCACAAATAAAAGAGTATGGTTGCTGGAACGTCCGTGGCGAAGCCGCGTGCCACTTGGTCCTGCTAGTATTTAATGTAATATTTAATTTTGTTGAGCACTTTATAGTAAATTTTTAAAGAATTTTGTTTTTTAGAATAAGAATGTCTCTAAGTACTGCAAAATTTAATAAAACGTATCAGGCTTCTTCAATTTATCCATATAATTTTTAAGTATGTTTTGTGACAGTTTGAAGGTATTTGTTGAACTTTTAGGACACTGTTTTTGGCAATGCTACTCAAAAATGTGTACTCAATCTTTTTCATTTTAACTGATCATCATCGGTTTCTCGTTTAAGTGAACAGCAGTAATTTGTCATTATATAGATTTTATTTTTACCATCAAAGCGCTTTTCTATAGTAGCGATTTCTTGGTAAAACCACTCTCATTTCAGTCGTGTTCGGTATTCTGTTTACAGAATGTTTATTTGATTGTTAGTAACAAATTCTGCTAACAAAACTGCCAAATTGAACTTACGCATAGGTTAATACACATCATGAATCTAAAATATCGGCACATGGCTTTTTTCCTAAAAAATTAAATAACTCAATCAAATATTACTGGATTTGAATAAATTAAGGTGCAGAAGACGCAAAATTAAATGTGTCTTGAAATTTGCATACCAAAAGTAAATAGTTTTATACAAATTTGACTTATTGAATTGTGTTCAAAGTACGGTGCAGTCTCAAAAAACTGGAAAAATCTATATGTTTTTACATGTAGCTCCCTCGAAGGTTACAATGTAATACACCGTTAGAAAGGTGTTCTTTTTTTCTTTCCAACGACGTATTACAAGCTATTGTAGGATGCATAGTTTAAGACATATTAGCTTCATGCACCTCGAAAAATCGCTTTTTTAATCGTTATTGCAGAAATTTTGATCTGCACGAAAAATTTGTGGTATGTCACAATGTTACATTTAACTATAGCTACAATCTACACAATGTCGCATCCCAGAAGATTTTTGACTGTCACACCATGTTATTATTTGTAAAATAACAACCATAACTTACAATCCTTCATTAGAATATACATTACTATTATTTAAAACTATTTTCAATTTGCATTAATCAAGATCAAGAGGTTCTACCATTGGCGTGAACTCTTTATTAAACCGCATTCCGCTGTTAATCGAAATAATTAAGCTGATGTCATGAAACCACAAAACATACCTTTACCACACATACACAAACACACACATCACTACAATGCAGCGATTATCATGTATGCGTGCTCACAAGACACAAACCACTTAATAAACCGAATTTCATCAAGACTATTACTTATTTAACACCCTCGAAGCACCCTTTTTATTAGCTTCGCAATGGGGTGTTCATGTGTTCCAAAAGCAGCTAAATATCATGTCAAAATAATGGGCAACCAAGCGTTAAACATGCCAAGAATTAGCATGAAAAAAGCCAACTTAGTGAGTGTTTAAATTGTTTTTCGGCTTCACATGCATAATAACTTAACTAAATATTTTGTGTGTCTATTTTTTTGGGGTATAAAAACTGCTAGTAGAGTATTTTATCGACTACTTCCTTGACTTTGTGGCACACTAAAAATCAGCAATGGCTATAAATCAGGTGCTTTTCAGTGTTGGTTGATTTGTGCTAAGGTTAAATGACCCTTATATTCTTTAGACAGCCAATTGTTACAAATTAATTGAGCTGCCGTTTTTTTCGTGTCACTGTCAAATAACATTTGAATTTGTCAGCTCAATGTTACGAAGCTTTGCTCGAAACGCATTTTAAGGACCTTCAGAGTAACTTGCTGACGATGATGGTGATGGCGGTGTGGTGGAGGTTATGGTGATGTCCTGAGTTTGTCGCTCTAGACAAGGGTGTCTCTTTTGTTGTTACTGTTGTACTGTATATAGTTGTTGTTACTGCACCCGATTAACTCGTTACGCTTTTGTGCCTTGCTTGTGTGACACTGTTTTCAATGTGAATACCTGGTCAAGAGCGGTTGATTTGTATTCGTTGTGACAGTGAGTTGTGGAGTTTTTATGGTTATCTGTGAGCAAGCTCACCTGATGTACTGTGCTCTATTCTGTAATGTTTTTGGTTTGTTGCATGTAGCTCAGTAAGGTTTCTATGCTAATATAATGTATTAACAAGCTTATGTTGACGAACCAAGCGTGTGCACCACGTGTGACCAAAACCAGCTGGAGACACTTCGGTGAATAGAAGACATGTGGGCTGGAGGTGTGATAAGTTAACAAGTGAAAATTTTAAGCGTCGCTATTAAGTTCGCCAGATATAAGCTATCGAGTTGAGTATTATAGGTTGTGAGCAAAATTTATCAATTGTTTTTAAAAAAAGACTATGTTTACGGTAAAAGAAAAACGGGGTGCAATTGTCAGGACAGCCGACGGAAGCGTAAGCGTCTTAGCGTTAGATGTGAAATGAAATATAGTACGAGTATTAATTGGATGAATAAACATGTACACACTTTTAAGTCAACAAAGTTTGTTTATGTTTTTTAATGAAATTGATAGCATACATATTTTGATTTTTGGTTAGGCTATGTACAGTGAAGGGCAAATGTCTACAAGTGTACAGCATCGAGTTTTTGATTTCCGCAAAACTTATGAATCTTAATGAAAAGTTAAGTATGCAATTTCATAAGAGATGACTGTAAATAAAAAAAGAATACCTACCTTTTTCGCCCATAAAAAATCTTTAATTTTACATAAATCAATCATAAAATAATTTAAAATAGAAAAAAGATCAACAATTCTAGTGCATGATTTAAATAAAATAATTTTTTGATTCCTAAGCTTTTAATTTGATTAAAAAAGATACACAACTAACAGAGGCGGATCTACATACGGGCTAAAAATGCTTTACACGCCCTCCCCCCTTGGGATTTTGTTTTTGTTTGGAAAAGTAATGAAAATAAGCCTTAAAAGCCATTCTAAATTGAGTGCATATATGGAATGATTGCAATCGAGACCTTTATAAAAATTGAATTACGGAAACTCAAAGAAACTTGTAATTTAGTTTCAACGTCACTACTGATTAGACGAGTGAATAGAGCGTGCGGCTGTCGATACAAAGTTCAATCCGAGTTCAATCCGCTGTAGTTAGGCCATGGTATATATACAAAGTATACAAAGATTTTTAAAATTACAAGTTTTCTGTTCTAAATAAAATTAAATGTTGAAACGTTGAAGAAGGATATTACTAAAAACAATTATTATTTTTTCTTTCAGATTCTGAGTGAGTTCCTGAATAAGCCTTCCATAAAATCCTTATATTAACTTACTTTATACAAGTTCTTGTATACAGGAAATAATTTCATTCGCCTTTTTTCCTTGAACAAACTTCTCCCAAGTATTGTTCAAAGAAGTTTAAATTACTTAGGCAAAGCTTTACTCAAAGCTTATTTAGGCAAAATTGCTACCTGGGTTGGGCTCCAAAACTGATAAATTCAGTAGTAATAATTTTAGCAAAGTTCGATAAACAAATTCACACATTTAATGACTATAGCAAAATAAAATAAAATAACATGAAAAACACGTAAGAAGATGTATGGAGGGTCTTTCAAAAGCTTTCACTTTTTATGTTTATAACACATAGAATGCATATATGCATCAAAGCTTCTGACGTTTCTGTTAAACACACGTAAGCTTATGGGATCATGCTTAAGGTTGCGAACATTGTGAACACCGGTTAAGACAAGCAGACAGATCAGATCAGAAAACACATTAGAGCAAGAGAGATGCATGACTTGGTTTCCTTATTGCTCCAAAGTGAAATCTGCCTGCCTGCCTGAACCGGCGTCCACTATGGTCGCAACCTCATGCGTGTAAGTTAATCCATCAGCTTACGTGTGTTTTACAGAATGTCAGAATGATGCATGCATGCCTTATATACAGTGCCTCCAACGAATAATCGGACAAACTTTTTCGTTTTTTTTTAATATAAAATACATCACGAAGAAGCTAGAAGAAAAAAAAAAAATTGGTACGCCATTTTATTTCTAGATTTATTTTTATTATAATATGAAAAAAACAACAACAACAATTCTTGTAACTAAAACAATAACATACTAAAAAAAATACTCAATTTCTGATGTTCAACAAATAATCGGACAAAATTTAAATTCAATAAGTAATACGAAAAAAAACGAACATTGCAAATATTTTAATATTTCGCGGCATATCCCTTGGCTTGGAGTACTGCCTGGAGGCGATTGGGCATTGACTCAACCAAATTATTGCAGACCTCAGGTGGTATTGAAGTCCATGGAGTCATGGAGCCATGGAGTCATGGAGTTGTATGGGCGAGTGTAAACTCTTCTCGCTAGTTCTTCTCACAGATGCTCAATCACATTTAAGTCCGGGGACTGAGCTGAAGTCTGTAACAGTTTGGGACAGTTGTGGATCAACCAAAGCTTCGCTACTTGTGAAGTGTGCTTGGGATCATTGTCCTGGTAGAACGCAAAGTTGTCTGAAATGCCCAATTTTTCTGCGCTCTGTTTAACATTTTTCTTCAAAATGTTTAGATAGACGAACCGGTCCATTTTACCATCTATAAAATGTAGGTTGCCTACCCCATCACTGGACCAAACCAAACCATTGCAGAGCCACCACCGTGCTTAACTGTAACACGCGTGTTTCTCGGATCGAATTCTGTGTTTGTTTGACGCCACACATGCGGCTTTCCATCCGATCCGTGCAGGTTGAATTTGCTCTCATCTGTAAAAAGCACCTTTAAATTAAAGCAAACAATTAGAATAAAATCATTATTGCCGTTTAAATTCAGTTATTACAGTTTTCCAAAATAGGTTTGGTTTCAGCAAATATCTGCATTTAATTTGACAATAAGCTGTCTTATTTCAAAAGCAGCTTGTTTTCCTCTTGGAGCCATAACGCACTACACCCAATACTGCACCAATTTAAATTTTCAACTGAATGCAAGCTAATAACTTAATAGACTAATATGCAAAAGAATAATTAGAAAAAGATCATTACTCTTAATTCTAACGGTGTTTTTGCGTTTGCTCTATGTTTTGTCCGATTATTTGTTGAACACAAAAACTAGGCTTTTTGCCTAAATTTAAGCCGGTTTAGTCGGAATAAATTTTTTTGTTGTTTTTTTTTACATGATCGTGCGAGCGCCAAACAAAGTAAATAAACGACACAACAATTTTTTTTTAATTGCAGCTTCTTCGTTATATATAATATATTTAATAAAACTAAAAAGTTAGTCCGATTATTCGTTGGAGGCACTGTATGTAAGGAACTTTACAGAATTATGGTTTGTGCCTTGGAAGAAACCTAGGAAGAAACTTCGTTTCAAACTACTAAGTTAAAAAGACTCATGTAAATACATATATAAAACATAATGATGAGGGATGCAGCTTGTGCCATCCGAAGTTAAAACAAAAATTAAACCTTTAAATTGTCTTTAAAACACACGAAAACTAAATTTCTTCTCATTTGAAGCACGACGACTACCCGTGCCGACATTCATCGAAACATGTTCATACATACATATATTTAAGGGATAAATGAATGAAATTAAGACATAGGTGTTAAAAAATCAGAGAATTTTTCGACTTTTGGGGACTTTTTCGTTAAAATACCTAAATCCAACCTAATAAAAAACGAAATGGAAAACACGTTATGTTGGCAACCCTAGAATTCAAAAATTTTTCGAATGAAAATCAGAAATATTATTCTAGAATTATTAAAGTTACTTCGAGTGAGATATATGTATATATGTTTTTGATTTTATATAATTTTTTTTTGTGATCGAAATGCTAGAAAAGGGCACTTTAAGTATTTTTGAAAAACGTAAATTTTCAACAGGTATAACTTTTTTTCCCGAATTTTTGTTTTTTCAATTTCATGCAGAAAATATCTTAAGACTATGTTTAAGTCATCCGTCCTGTTGTTTTTGATATTTTGCATTTTTGGATTTTTGGGAACTTTTTTTGTAAAAATACTCAAACTCGAAATTTTCAAAAAGGTACACTTCTAGCAAAAAAAAAAACATAACGATCAGGTTATTCAACATGGCTTGATTTCAACAAAATTTTTTCCAGTGGCGTGGATAGCTTTTCTTTCTGGGAAGGGGGAGAGGTCTAAAAAAAATGATTACCTTCAAAAAATTTTGTTTTGAACACCTGAGTACCAGGGTGTTATGTGACGCCGAATGTCAGTTTCACCGGCAAACTTTGACGTGTCAAATATGTATTTATATTTACATATATATCGATGGTTACGCTTTCAAAAGTGATAAGTGTTCTTTTGACGAAAATGTGCTAACTGAATGGGCATTTTTCAACTCGTCAAATTATAATCTATATTGTGTAAAATTATGTTAGGTGAAATCACATTGGAAGAAGATCAGTACAAGGCTAAAATAATTGCTTTGTACTAAAATATTTGAAATTTAAAAACAAAATCAGTGTTGTTGAAAATTTTAATATTCTAAATAACTTTTGTTAGCTGAATCATCGATATATATATCTGTGGCACCTGTGCATAATGGCCTAAGTCAAATTTTGTGAATTTTGAGCTATCTGCATCACTAGAAGCGTAATTTTTTTATCTTTCCTTGTGTCTAACGGGATAAGTGTTCTGTCCATTGCAATGAAGGGTATTCTTTTATGAATCGTGGGCTGATATTCCAATCTTGAACTTTTACTTGTGAAAAGAGAGTTTTAATCCAGTTTTCATAAAAACGTAATTTTCGCATTTAGCTCACTATGCACAGGTGCCACAGATATATTTCCGGGTGTATTTGAACAAGCGACAATTTTCTTCAGTATGTCATATACTAAGTTAAGTATGTTAAGTTAAGTATGTATACAACATCTGCTTTTTGCTTTGTTCATATTTTGTTCACTTTAAAAGAAGAGAGGCGATGGTAGCTTGTTGAACTTGTAGCCGTATGGTGCGCGGTTCAATGCAAGCATGGAGTGGAGAAAGCAATTGGTTCCCAAAAGGTTTTTTGACAGTTTCTTAAATGTTTGTTGATAAAAAATATAAATGACAAAAAATAAAACAGCAGGGTCTGCCGTCTGTGCTGTGAGGATCGAACCTGCACAGCAGAAAATGTCATGCTTGATCAGGCTGTTATTCAATCCTGACAGACATGCCTTAGGCCTGACTTTTCCTTGAAAACATCCCTGATTTTTTTATACAATTGATCGACTTTTCAGACCTGAAATTTGGTATAACTTTTTTTAAATTTTTATTTATAATTTCTAGTCTGAATATAAATTTTTATTTCAAATTCAGATATGAAATCCGGCCTGAAATAAAAGAGGATTGATTCTTGGCTTCATTTCCTGTAATATTATAATAAGCCTGTATTATATTTAAATTTCAGCCTTGAAACCTGGAGGCATGATTATGTTTAAGATTCAGTCCTGAATTCCAGTCTGACTGAATGTAGTCTGAAGGACACCGAATGTAAAAAAAATTCCAGATCTAGTTCTGTATTGCCATGTTAATAATACTGTAGAAATTAAAAATGGTGGAGGTTAAAGAATGAAGAATCACGAAATTTCAGTTTAATATCTCAAAAACTGAGAGAACTCAAAGCAAATTCTCTGATTTTTTAATAATTGTTTATAGTCTCATGCTTGATTGCTTATTGAAATTAGTTTTAAGGGGGGACATGACATTGGCAGTTTTTTGAAATTGAAATTTTTTTTAATAATTTTGTATTTTAGTAAATATTCTTAAGATTCTAAGAAAAATTCCTACGGGTTCAAAAGTTACAGCCGGATTAGTGAGAGCGCATTTTTAATTTTTGCGCTACCTACGTACGGCAGCTGGTATATACTTGTTTTACTTTCTACCTAACTTTTGGTGGTTGTTATTTCGTACCTACTTGAAGGGTGGGTTTTATTTTGTGTTTTTGAATTTCTTTATATTTCTTTATATTTATAACTCATATAGTGGAATTTTTATTTTATATGCTCAGTTATTTGGCATCTTTTGCAGCGTGAAGTCGTGGTTTTTTTTTTAAAAATATTGAAAAATGAAGCGTCGTTCTTTAGATCGAAATGGCAAAAGAGATTTTTACTTACAATGACGGCGCTTATTGTTATTTGCAAATGTTTCAACTACTTGGTATCACCATAGGAGCTACAGCATTGAATTTTTCCAAAGGAAATGATGCAAATCGTTTGAAATGCGCCAGAGTGAAGGCGTATGAATCTTCAAAAGAAGCCCGAATTGCTAAACGATTGCAAAAAACTATAAGAAACAGCACAACACAATATAACGAAGGCATACAGTACGAGGCAGGTATGGCAGATTGAAGGTAACCTTTTTTTCTTTGTTTACAAACTTTGAACGCGTTTATCTCGAAACCATGTTTTTCGTACTGGTTGCGGCACTAGCGGGTTCATTGTTTCACGAAATTTGTTTTTTTTTTTGTATTTTTTTAAACTTGATTCGCTATCGTGTGACACGAGTTTTTTTCGATTTTTTATGAATTTTTAAAGTCAATATTTTTTTCGAAAAAACACACTTTCAAATTTGGAACATCACCAAAAATTGAAAAAAAATTTAAAAGAAAGTTATCATACGATAACCAATTTTGTTAAGATTTAAAAAAGTCAAGTCCAGATCGGACAATTTTTGCAACTCCCAGCGCTGCAACCACGAGGCCCCGTTTTTTTCTCTGTCTCCAGTTTGGAGCTCTATAAAACCATGTTGCAGTGAAAAATACATTTTTTCGAATTTTTGAAGCGAAGCTTTTTACTCCTCGTTCTGTGATTTGCTTAGAGTGAAATCTGAAAAATTTTCGACAGATTTTTTCTCAGAATTTTATAAGGTTTCTTTGTTTCTGTGTTTTTTAAAACAAGACAATTTAATATATCAAATATAAAAAAACTTTCCCCGCCCGCCGTGGTGATTTGAACCCATTAACCTATGACTGCAGGTCTGTACTCTATCCATTGAGGCAATCCCTTCTTAACGCAGAAGCATTAATTTAGTATTAAGTGCAATTGAAGTTATGTTGCAGCACAATCATTAACATATTAATGCATTTGTGTGGTTTGGGTAGCTGCTAAACCACTTGCTACAAGAATCATCAGTATTGCCACTTTTCCACAATTGTGGTAAATCAAGCACTTTTTTGGTTTCTACCACTATTTGAATTTTTTTTAAATCTATCACTTTTTAATATATTTATATAAAAATGGCTGCATTATAATTAAAACTTTAGAAATTTTATTACTATAATATATTATTTATTATTGCATATAATATTTCATTTTAGTGCTTTTTCAAGAACATTATACGAGAATTATTTGCAATAAAACAAATTCAGCGTGAAAAAATTAGCTTTATGGTATACTTCTCTTATGATTTGTTTTGCTATTGGAAATCAGTCGAATTTTTCCTTTAGAAGAAAAATATATTCCGTTTTTAAAAATTCACCACATTTTAGACTCAACCTACCACTACCTAAAATTTCCAAGTGACAACACTGGTCATCATCCTCAATTTGGTAACGCCATCTGTTAACAAGTGTTAACATAGCTGCAGTTTTATATTTAATATTAAATCAACATTAATCATAACAGAGCTGTTTGGTTCGGTGGAAAGATTGTAGGTTTACTAATCAATGTATCATGGGATCGATCCTCACGGTGGGCGAAGTAATATTTTATTTTTTTTTTTATGTGAATGCGCTTGTGCTGTTGTTGGTACATGCTTTTATTTTAACAATGACTGTAACATGTAATAAAATAATAATGAAATGTAATAAAATTTACTGGTGTGAATATTAACGCGTATTATTTTAATTTATTTAATGTTGCTTTAAATTTCTGAATTTAAGTTATTTAAAAAACCATTAAATTATCAAACCTACACACAGAAAAATACCTACGGCGTTTTGCATAAAATGACTTGGGTAATTATTTTTGTATGAAGCCTAAGAAATTTGTGCAAATTTCGTAAGTTTTTTATCAACTTGGTCATGCCAACATTGTATAAAATGCCAAAGATACTTGGGCAAAAGCAAATTGGGATTCTTACAATCTTTTCTCTCATTGCTACTTTTTCTGTCATACGCGGTCATTATTTGCTTTCCTTTTCTTATCATTTGTACGAACGTGCATGTATTTCGTAGCAATTTATTCGTTACACTGACGAAACTAGTAGAACATAAAACTGCTAAGTGTACCACAGCGGAAACCACGGAAGACTACTGATGAGTTAGGAAATCTTCACTAGTATAAATATAACTTACCTAAGGTTATGATACCCAAGCTCCTTTTTTAATATTGCATTAAGTCTACAGCAACCCATTTTAGGAGAAGGCCTTCAACAGAACACACAAGTTCTAGCATAAATTGCCTAATGGCAAAATAATGCGATTGCCTGAATTCCCTTTGTTGTATTAAAAAAATACTTAGATAACCTATTCTTGCCGAAGGTCTTAGGCAAATTATACCCGAAAATTTTATAATTTTAAATGTTTCCTCTGTGTGTATGAAACTGAAAAAGCTTCGGTTCTCTCGTGTGTCCAACGACGCACCTGTGTTTTTTTGTCTTGTAATTTGTTCAATTCTCTACAATAATAAAAAAAATTTTGGAAAAATGTTTGTTTTTGACTGAGTTATGAATTTTTAAAAAAAGGTCTGTTTTCTCTGCCGCGAATGTCTTGTCCCACCTTAAGTCAACCTGGTCAACCATTTCACATCATCACTATCATACTATCATAAGAATTTGCGAAAACTTAACTCTTCAGTCTTCAGCGCTATGCAAAGTTACAAAATTTTTTTTTTTGGAATTTTTGTTTTCACCGTATCCAATGAAGTAGACGCAGATGATATATTTTTCAAAATTTAAGTTTATACAAAACTTATTTCGGTTTTTTGAAAAAAATTTGCAATTTTTTCTCATATAACCAAGTACCGACATGTACCGATGCAAGTCGGCACGGGTTCCCGTGGTCTTAGGTGCACCAAATTTTTTTTACATTTATTCCAACATCATACGAAAAATTGAGGGGGTACCGCATAAAAAAAAAACAACTTCGACTTTTTTGGACACCCTAAAGTATATTATACCTTAATGAATACAGGATGATGACCAGTGTTGCCACTTTCAAATATTAAGTAGTGTCAGATTGAGTCTAAAATAAGTGTTAGATTTTAAAAATGGTGTTAAATTTTTTCATCTTTCGAACAAACTCGGCTCAAGCCCTTTAGCAAAAAAAATCATATAAAAAAAATCATACCATAAGTCCATAAAATAATTTTACACGCTGTTAGTTTTATTGCAAATAATTTTCATTTATTAAAAACAGTACGCTTAAAACAGTATTGCATCCACTCTTTATATAACAAAAGGAATAAAATATTAAGGGAGTATTCCTGGTTGCAAGGCTGTTTTTGGACCCTTTTTGAAAAACTTCTCATTTGAAAACGCAAAGAGTTATTTAAATTCTGTTTTTATATTATTGTATTAAGAAGATATTAAATTAAATAAAAATTTTTTTGTTCTTTTGTACGAGGGCTGTTCAAAAAGTTGTCGGCCTTCAAAGTTGGGCGTTGAAAAAAAAGGTATGCTGCTTGCGGCCCGGATAACTCGACTTCGGATCATCTGAAATGGAAAAAGTAAATGGCGTTATATTCAATACAGATGTATTTCTGGTCTCTATCGCAATCACAATTTTGGGGTACAATTTTGCATACAAAATGGCGGTCATTGAAAAATGAAAAACCGATTTTGGGTCTTTTTTTAAAATAGTAAAAAATTGTTGAAAATTGTGATTGAGGAAGGGACCAAAATAATGACAATTCTGCGCCGATTGCTTTTGGTTTCATCAAAATCGGTTCAGTAGAACCGGAGAAAAGTGACTTCGAAGTTCAAAAACGAGATTTTGAAAAGACTCAGAGAAAATTTTATGCAATAAAACGTTTTATTTTTTGTGAAATACTTACATATATCAATATGCAATGCCAGTCCCATTAAGAACTCCTTCCTCTTCTTCAAAAAATGAGGACTCAGCGGCTCTTTGTGCTCTTCGGCCAGTTCTACCTTCTTTTGATGCGACACATAGCACCAGAATTTTCAATCGCCGAGAAAACTGTATAAAACTCCAAAATGAAATTCCCCGTTTTGTTGTCAATGCTTATGCCTTCGTTTTCATTATTTTTACATTTTTTTGCCGATGTACTTGTGAATTCGGTGCCCTCATCTCTTTCGTGTTGGTTACCACGAAACTGGCGTTTCAAGGAACGAGTTTTTCGATTGCTACCTGTGTTTCTTTTATTTTTACTTCTATTACTTTTTCTATCCATTGTCTTTAGCACAAACAAAAATTTTTATCAAAACTGTACTTTTCAAAACTGTATGCGCGCGCGCATCCGGTTTATAACTCAATTCAAAGTGAACTAAACGCTGCCAACATTCGAATACCTAAGCTCTAAAATGTGTATTAATTTATTTTTAAAATGCGTATACAAACAAGTTATTACCTACTAAAGAACGCGTTGAACGAAATTCGGTGGTTGCTTCAAACCGTTGCATTCAAAAAGTAGCCAAATTAAGCAAAACGCATTTTGGCGAAAACACTGCTGGACAAAAAAGGCCATATCTCCTAAAGTATTTCGAATTTCAAAAAACCCTTTTAGGACGATATTCTCAAATATCCAAGCTAAAAAAAAATAAGGAACACAATTTTTGCCAACCAGGAATACTCCCTTAATTGTAATAAATTTTCTAATATTGAAATTATTATGCAGTATATTTATAAAATATCATTAAATTAAGTCTTAAATAAAAAGTGTTAGATTTTGGAAAAATACAAATAGTGGGTGGTAAAAGTGGTAGAAAACAAAAAAGTAAAAAAAGTGGTAGTTTAGTAAAAGTAAAAAAAAGGCTTAGCAGCTATCCAAACAACAAAAATCTATTCATAGATTATTGTGATTTGCTGCAACATAGCTTCAGTTGTAGTTAATATTGAATCAATGACTATGCGTTACAGAGGTGTTTGGATCTATGGGCAGTGTATAGCGACTCTTAATCGGTGGGTTACAAGTTCTTATTACAATAAACGAAAGCTTAAAAGAAACCAACAATTTCTAAGAAAAAATGGTGCCGAAAAAAGTGTTGTTTTTGAAATTTCACTCAAGTAAATCACAGAACGAGGCGTAAAAAGTTTCGTTTCAATAAAATTAAATTTTTGTACAACTAACTGAAGATCAGTTGAAGCTGATCAGCTAGTTTGGAAGCTCGGTTAATAACAAAAGCTTTGCTCTGAGCGCCACTCTGAAACATTCAGCTATACTTCAACTAACCTACTCCAATAGTTTTGCTGCTTCAAAGCAAAGAAAGCTTGAAATTTTTTATAAGGATATTTTGTAAAGTTCATAAACCTTTCAATAAAATTAAATAATATAAATTTCAAGTTATAAAATTGTGTTTTTTTATGATTTTTAATCAAATTAATTATCAAGTTAATATATTTAACACGAAATTACTACTTTTGAACTTTATTCTAAAACTTAATTCAATAGTTCACGCACACGCAAAAAATAATTTAACTTCTCTTATTTTCTTGATTGAAAGAATGCATTAAAATTATTTAATACGAACGAATTTCGAATTAATTAAATGATAAAAATACTGTCCTTGAAAAACAAAGAGAAAAAAAAACCTTAAAATGTTTATTTATTAAATTTTATTTATAATTATGTATCTATAAACACTTTTGGTTTTCCTTAAGTGGTTAAGGGATGAAATAGTAGTATAGGCATCTATAAGACCTCCTCATAGCCGTATTGATGAATAATCGGCGGGTTTCTTGTTTAAAATAACCTTTAATAAAGTAACCAATGACTTAGAAATTGTTTGTATCTGTAAAATTTCAGTAAATATTTGTATTTTACAAATAAGTTTATCAAAAAATTGGTTATATGAATGTTATGACTGTAAAAAACTATTTGCGTAATAAAACCATTTTTGAAAAAAGAAGTAAAGTTTTATGCTGATTATGTTGGATCAACATGTCACCAATATGCAAAAGTATTCAACATATGAACAGAAATAAAAAAATTTCCAAAAATGTACGTAAAGAAATAATGAAAAAACTCAAAGTTTGAACAACACATAAATAAAAACAACAACTAGTTGGACGTCAATTGGTTGCACTATGGGGTGGCTTTAACAAAATAACAACAACAACAACCATCCAGCGAAAATACCAAAAAACATTCCACCCACTTATTAACAAAAAGGATCAACAAATAAGCCAACCAAAGCAGCACCCAAAACCACCCAATTTCTGCAGTTCGATTTATCATGAATGGTGTACATAGAAAATAAGCTACTGGATGGGTGATAGAAATATATTTTGGAGTGACGTTGAGTTAGTGTGGATGCGGGTGTTTGCGTAGTTGTGCGTATCTATGTTTATTTGAAGTTATCTTGCTAGCTGCGTTTGTTATTGTATTTATTGGACTTCATTCAGTTCTACAACCATTCATCTTGCTACATGACAAGCACGGACAAACCAGTCCTCCCGCCCCCTCTCCCCCTCCTTCGACACTTCATCACCAATACCAAATAGCATAAAAGTAACAAAAATATGCTTTGTGCGTGGGCGTGTCTGTCGTTGGCAGACGTCCTCGCCGTCGTCATCGTTGAGAATATGAGTTGAGCGTAATTAATGTGTGGCGCAGGAGCGCTGAGGGGGTTTGAGTTTGCTTGTTTTCGATTGGGCGCAGCTATAAATTATTCATAATTTGCTTGGTTCACAGGATGGCGAGGGTGCTGCTTATGCATGTATTTGCTTGGCTGTTTGTTTGCTTGCCGTTTTATGAGCGGTTTGTACTGTGTGCACACACATTCGTCCATCCATCCATTCCAATGTAATATTTAAGTAATAATTAATTTTTTTCAAGAAATTCGTTTCAGGAATTTTTAGAGTGTTGTGAAAATATGTATTTGCTAGAATTTGAATGGGTTATTGATTTAAATTCGCTTCTCTGGCCATAAGTTGGTTACCATGAGTAACATATTTCTCGGATGTAAGTCTTCAACAGGTTTAATTTGGATTTTTTTAATTTCATGGCAACCAGTTAGGTCGTCGTTGCTTTTTGCACTTAATTGGAAAAAATATGTGGGTCGAAACAGTTAATGTGGCATAATTAAGCTTAAAACCATTTTAAGTGGGTCCTTTTTCGAAAAACTAGGTCTTTTTCAATTTATACTCTTAAGATTATTGCAATTAAGTAAAATCTGCTATTATAACATAATATAAGGCTTATCTCAATGTTCTGAGAACTAAAGACGGAAATAATAAATGACCGATCATAGAAAGCTAAAAACATTAATTAAAAAAAAAGAGAAATACGTTAGTTTTGAAGCAATTAACCATATTATACTTAATAAATGGAATTCCTAGGTACACCGAGAAAAAAAACAATAAGTAAATCACCTAAGTCGGGTTGGGTAAAGACAATTGTATTGGAATTATAAACTTATGCTTATTCACCTAAGCAATTTATTGTTTAATACATTGTTTTGAAAGCACATACTTCGATACCTTGCCAAAAAAATATATTTGATTCACCTAAGCCCAAAATCCAAAAATACAAAATTTCAAAAACAACTAGCATGGATGGCTTAAGCATAGTTTTGAGCTATTTTGTGCAAAAAAAAAACACAGTTGCGTCATTATACACACGAGAGAAGGATAGATTTGATAATTTAACGTTTTTTTTTTGTTGTAATAAAACCACTTTTAAATTCAAAAATAACATCAAGTAAATTTTATTACATTTCATCAACAACAAGAAAAGAAAAACAGAAAAACAAGCATTTCTTTGCCTGCCGTGCGGAATTGAACATGGGAATTTTGGTGCCAGTCCTTCGCTCTACCAACTGATCCAAGCAGCCTCGCAAGCATTCTCTTAATAGCTGCAGCATAGCTTCAGTTGTAATTAATATTGAATAAATCACTCAGCATAACGAAGGAGTTTGGCTTGAAGCGAAGTGTAGTGACTTCATACACAGTGGTGTCGGTGGGTGTGGGTTCGAATCTCAACGGCATGCGAAATTAAAATTTTTGTATTTGATATTTAATTTAATTTAATATTCTTGCTATAATATACGTCAACCAGCAAGAAAAGCCGAGAAGTCATTAAATATTAAGAAATAAACTGTGTTGATAAAAGAAAAATGTGAGTTGTTGCCGATTTCAGTCAAGCAAATCACAGAACGAGAGGGCGACAGACGAAAAAAAGTTATATATTTGAAATTAATTTTTTTTTTAAAGTGGTGAATAAAAAAATGACCAAATACTTGGTTAATTTATCACCCAATAAAAATTGCCAAGTCAACAAGTAAAACTTAGGCGTTTTGATAAAGTACTTGGGTATTTTCATTCCATTTTTTTCAATTTAATTTTTTTTCAATTTAACATAAGCTGTTATCTCGGTGTAGCATTGTGATAGAAAAGTGTAGAATAATCAGAGTTTTACTCAGTTTGTTTCAGTGAAATATACAGCTCTGATGCGATAAATAAAGAACACAAGTTGAATGGTTTCAAAGTCAATGAATTGAAAATGTTATTCTTATATTTAAAAACCTAATGCCTTTAAAGTATTAGATTTCAGATAGGGAAAAAGTGGGCCCTTTACATACATTTTTAAAAAAAAATTCAAGATTGAAAAAAAATATAAAGAAAATAATTTTCATAATTTGTATGAATTATAGATAGATGGCGGCAAAGTCAAAAATCTCAGGATTTAAGACAGTTAATCTCAAGATTGGTTGAGCCAATTTTGAAAAACCTTGTTTTATTTTCTTTATAACTATATTCTCTAAGGCAATCTATCAAAAAATCTCAAAAAAAAAATTTAAAAAAAAAATTTATTTTAATATTGCTCAATTTTTTCTTTCTTCAATTTTTCAAATACTATGGTATAATGCCGGGAGGAAGGCATCCCTCTTAAAGAATCTATTTTCTTTTTTTGTTTCAGAGCTTAACTGTCCGCGATATGAACACTATGGAGCACTACATTTTGGCGTCATCTATAACTCATACAAATTATAAGATAATAATTTTTTTAAAAAAATTTATGTTGAATCTAATAAAGAGCCCAAGTAATTAACTTTAGAAAATTGCTTCCTTTTTCATTATCCGAAACTGTAATAATACCTAAAGAAAAATAACAATTATATTGGAAACTAGCTGAATACCCGGTGTTACTCTAGAATTGATATAAATACTTTTTTAATTCACTCGTTGATTTCAAAAAACTTTTCATTAACTTATGAAGGAATGTTGTGTGCATATTTCAAACTGATAACTTCTGTGGAATGTGCAAAATTGCACCTATAACATCTAAAGATTATGAGAAAAAGTTTGGAAAATCGTGATTTGTGTGTGCTTGCCGATTGCTTACACAAGTATATATTCAAATTTTATATTTTATTCGATAGATTGATTATTTTGAAAAAATTTCGTAAAAATGAGACCAAAAACGAATGCTTGGCAAGCATTTATGTAAATTTTCTGAAATATGAGTGAAACATGAGTTTTATTAAAGTAGATAGTACAGAAACGATTAGTTTTTGTTGTAAACTGAACAAACTATTGCTTATGAAGGCAATGTCAAATGAAAGGGAGTAAAAACTGCAAATTTGAATTTAAATTACTTTTGTAAAAATAACAACGTATGCACAATTTTTTTAGAAACATGAGATATTATGGATCTTTCTAAAAAAAAGAAATATTTAAGAATATATATGCAACCTAAGGGTATTGATATTACTATTTAACATATGTATACATCCGATTTTTTTCTAAACCTTATACTAACGGTATTATTTCTATATGGTTACAACAGTCACCAAAGTAACAATAGACTACTTTGCTTTCAATAGCGACAACAAATATCACCTCTAAGTAAGAAAGTGCAAAACATATTCAAATTTTTGTATGCATCATTGTGGAATTGAATTTACAATAAAATTATTGCTTTGTTAAAAGTCAATTCAAAACAAATTAGGTATGACATTGAGAAGAACATTTTTTCTCAATTCTTTGGGTAAGTTGTTTTTTCTCGTGGCTGGTCAAAAATTGTGGGTTAATTAGCTCAGATAACAATTTTACCTAAATAAGTTCTGAGCAAAGTTTTAGACAGAGGATTTATGTAGGAAGGAGAATTTAAGGTTAATTGAATAATCCTAAAAACAAGTTTTATACAAAATCTATACAAGGAGAAAACGCGTATGAAATGAATTCCTTTATTCAAGAACTTATATAAAGTTTTATATATGTTTTGTAGGAGCAAATGAACAAAGTATTACATAAGGTATTTATTTAAAGCTTTCTCAGGAACTCAGGAAATTGAGAAAAAAACACAAATTTTATTTATTGTTATTATTAAGTTGAAATTTTATGCACACATAATATCTACTGGTCTATTAAGAAATTTGCATGATTAACGTTGAAACTACATTACTTTTTTTTTTTAATTTCCTTGAGTAAAACCTTATAAAAGCCTTATTTAGGTACTGCTTGAATAAGGAATTATATTTAAAGATCTAAAACAAGTTCTTAAAAATGACTTCCTTAAGCATTAAAACAAACTTGAACTTTCTTTTACGTTTGCTTATGAACTCGTCAGTCTATAGCAGTGGTGGATCTAGAAACTGTCCGTGAGGGGGGAGGGGAGCTTAGTTTACCAGAATGATAATGCAGTTAATTTTTATGGAAAATATATTTTATAACGAAATCAAAAAATAATAGTCACATTCCACGTTATTATAAAAATACATTTAAAAATAATAATGCATTTTTTTTTAATTAATGTAAATTAAGGTGTTTGTACCAATAATAAGTCTTCGAATAAGTGTTCGACCGAATACTCGGCTTCCGAATTCGACATAATCGTACAATTTTTTAACCTTCGGCTTCGGCCCAAAATAGCCGAATATTTTTGTCGAATGTTTTTGCTTTGTAATGCGGGTTGATATATTTGTCAACTGCTTTAGCTATTATAATCCGGTTTGGAAATAACTATTAATAAATATTTTTTTTAAATTAAGTCTGACTGTTAACTTTTTATTCAACCCTCCATTACTAACGCAGGGTGGATTACACCCACCAGGTTTTAAAAAAAAAAAAAATTAATTTCCGTAATTTTGATATATTTTTATTAATAAAGGGTGGTTAAATTTTAAGGGCCGATGTTGATTTTGAATAAAACACAAATTATTTCGGAAATTATTGTCATTTATTTTTATTATGACAATACTGGTATGGTTCAATTATGTACGGAACAAAATATCGGCCAAATGGCAGCCGCGACCTCGGTGTCAAACCTCCATCCGATGGTCCAAAATTTCGATGACGCTGAGGCATAAGTGAGGTTCTATGCCGTTAATGTGCCGAATTATCTCATCCTTTAGCTCTGGAATTGTTGCTGACTTATCGACGTCCACCTTTTCTTTCAAATAACTCCAAAGAAAGAAGTCCAACGGTGTCAAATCACATGATCTTGGCGGCCAATTGACATCGCCACCATGTGAGATAACACGGCCATTGAATTTGTCGCCCAAAAGAGCCATTGTTTCGTTAGCTGTGTGGCAAGTGGCACCGACCTGTTGAAACCACATATCTTCCAATTCGGGCCATAAAAAGTTCGTTATCATCTCACGACAGCGAACACCATTCACAGTAACTGCTTGACCGGCCTCATTTTGGAAAAAATACGGCCCGATGATGCCGCCAGCCCATAAACCGCACCAAACAGTCACTCTTTGTACGTGCATTGGTTTTTCGACAATCACTCTTGGATTATCATTCGCCCAAATGCGGCAATTGTACGCACATTTGGACGATTAAATTGGCCGAAAAAAATCACGAAGTGCACGATATGCATTTTGATTTGAACGCTCATTTTTTATAATAAGCCTGAATAACTTTAACGCGTTGCTCGATTGTGTATCTTTCCATGGTTCAAATTGAGTTAGTCTGAAATTGAGAAATGTCAAATGAAATGCAGAAAAAACCTGACGTTCAGGTGTGGTTCACACTCAACATCGGCCCTTAAAATTTAACTCCCCTTTATTATATATTAACTAGCTTATACCCGGCGCGCTTCGCTGCGCTCAGCGCTTATCCCCTAAAAGAGGGTGTAGCTTTAGTGAAGCCATACTTTTATAGTAAGTTCGTACCGAGTTTTATTGATGTGTGACTTATTTCGAAAACTATACCGAATATTTGGGGTGCTGAAAAAGTACCACGCCCCTCGACCAACGCCCATAAAATGTTACCAGTGGAACGGCATTTGTAAATTGAGGTCGAATACTAATTTCCGAGACTGTGCGACCTACAAAAAAAAACCAAAACTGGTCGATATCAAAAATCTTAGGTGTATTTAAGGAGCCTTTTACGGTCGGCACCAGACTTCATAGGAGCCCTCTCAAGGCTTTGGTATAAAAATTGACTTAGCGGTTTCGGAGTCCTTAAGTGATATACACATATACCCACATACGTATATACATTAAGTCGCCTCACGCTCCTTAGAAAAAAAAGTTGCTTAGTCCGGTTCTTCAAAATAACCCATGGCTTATGTTACGATGATCCCAAAAAATTTCGACTAAAAATATTGCCTGGTATGGTAGTTAAAAAAAAACAAACGGTCAGAAATAAGAGTAATGAAAAAGTTCTTTTGCATCAAAAATCTTAAATTTTTCCGTTGGACCAAAGATAATGCGGATTTTTATGGATTGTTTTAACTTTTTTCATATTATTTTCACTAAAATTCAAATTAATTTTTTCCCATACTACTTTTAGTCAAATAAATTGTAAAATGTAAAAAATGTGTACATTTTTTTGTAATTTCATTCAATTTAATTCTTCACTTTACACTATATTTTATCATGAATAGATAATTTATTTGACCAAAAGTAACATGGCAAGACAAAATAACTATTAAGTCTGACCGTTTGTTATTAAGAACATAAGAAGATCGGTCAATGTCCCTTCAAGGGCTGAAATGGCCATTTCGTTTTTGTTTTTTTTTTTATTTCAAACTATTCCAGCTACTGTCGAAATATTTGGGGGATCATCATAACAAAAAGCGTTATTTTGAGCAACCGACCCAAACACCTTTTTTTTTGTGAGGAGCCCTAGTATACAAACAAACATTTAGGCATGGCAACATTTATATGTATAGTGACCGCCACTTGGTCTTATTGCACCTACATATCAAGTTTCACTATCAAAACATGTACAGCTCAGAAATTACAATGATTTCTGAAAAGTCGGCGTAGATAAAGTGCGACTTTTACTGTAAATTTTGATTCATATACTTTCACGGATTTGTGTTTGCCACTTGGACTTATAGCATCTGCATACCAAGTTTGACTATCAAAACCTTCACATCTCAGGAATTTAAATTATTTCTAACCGATAGCCCTGGCAGCAAGTGCTTACTTAGTTATAATTGTTAAATTGAAATTAACTATAATAAATAAATAAATAAATAAATAAATAAATTAAATAAAATTATTGCTGAAGAGTGGGCACAGATATAGTGCTACCAAGCACATTTTTTGCAAAGCTGTCGAGAGTAAGCGTATGAACTTAATTTCCAAATTTTAGTATTTAACGATGAGAATTGTCTGATTTATAGAAGTTCTATTGATTTGTGGGTAAAAAAAGTGGCGGCCGTGGCGTAGTGGGTAGAGTGTGTGGTCCATATGGGATAGAACCCTGGTTCGAATTCCACCTGACACAGAAAGTTTTTTCAATTGAATTAATTTTTCAGCTCGGCCGTCACCTCTCTGCTGACAATGGCAAACCTCAGAGAGTAAAAACTGCCATGAAAAGCTTCTTGAGAACATAAGCCGTTCGGAATCGGCATAAAACTTGTAGGTCCAGTTCTCGATCATTCCACAACACGCACAACACAAGTCATCATAAGAAGCTCGGTCAAAGTCCTTTCTAGGGCTGAAATTGGCCATTTCGCGTTGTTTTTTTTTTATTTGCGGGTGGTACAAGTTGGGGTGGCAAATTTTATATATATATATATTGACCGCCACTTACAGCACCTGTATATGAAGTGTTACTATCAAAACGCGTACAACGCAGGAAAAAGCATGATTTCGAAAAAGTGGGCGTAGATATGGTACGCCCACGCCCATTTTTAACAGTTGCCGACAGTTACCTTATGAACAAAATTACCAATTCTTAGTCTTCTACGGTAAAAGCCGTCTAACAAAAAGCATTTTTACTGATTTGTGGGCGGTTAAAGTGGACGTAACAACATTTGTATATACATAGTGACTGTCACTTGGATCCATAGCACCTGCATACTAAGATTTCCTATCAAGCCGTGTACAGCTCAGGAATAAGCATGATTTCGAGAAAGCGGGTGTAGATATAGTGCGGCCATGCCCATTTTTTGTGCATTGGCCGACAGTAATCAAATAAACTAAATTACCAAATCCTAGTCTTCTACTTTTTTACTGATTTGTGGGCGTTGAAAGTGGACGTGACAACATTTATATATACATAGTGACTGCCACTGGGATCCATAGTACCTGCACACTTAGATTCATTATCAAAACGTGTACAGCTCAGGAATAAGCATGATTTCGATAAAGTGGGCGTAGATATAGGGCGGACATGTCCATTTCTTGTACACTTGGCTGACAGTAATGATTAAAACTAAATTACCAAATCTTAGTCTTCTACGGCAAAAGCCGTCTGATATAAAGCATTTTTACTGATTTGTGGGCAGTAAACATGGGCGTGACAACGTTTATATTTACATAGTGACTGCCACTTGGACCCATAGCACCTGCATACCAAGATTCACTATCAAAACGTGTACTACTCAGCAATAAGCATGATTTCGATATAGTGGGCGTAGATATAGTGCGGCCATGCCCATTTTTTGTGGATTGGCCGACAGTAACCATACGAACTGAATTACCAAATCTTAGTCTTCTACGGCAAAAGCCGTCTGATATAAAGCATTTTTACTGATTTGTGGGCGGTAAAAGTGGGCGTGGCAACGTTTATATTTACATAGTGACTGCCACTTAGACCCATAGCACCTGCATTCCAAGATTGACTATCAAAACGTGTACAGCTCAGGAATAAGAAAGATTTCGATAAAGTGGGCGTAGATATAGTGCGGCCATGCCCATTTTTTGTGGATTGGCCGACAGTAACCATACGAACTGAATTACCAAATCTTAGTCTTCTACGGCAAAAGCCGTCTGATGTAAAGCATTTTTATTGATTTGTGGGCGGTAAAAGTGGGCGTGGCAACGTTTATATTTACATAGTGACTTCCACTTAGACCCATAGCACCTGCATTCCAAGATTGACTATCAAAACGTGTACAGCTCAGGAATAAGAAAGATTTCGATAAAGTGGGCGTAGATATAGTGCGGCCATGCCCATTTTTTGTACATTGGCGGACAGTAACTATACGAACTAAATTACCTAATCTTAGTCCTATACGGCAAAAAACGTCTGATATAAAGCATTTTTAATGATTTGTGGGCGGTAAAAGTGGGCGTGACAACGTTTATATTTACATAGTGACTGCCACTTGTATCCATTGCACCTGCATACCAAGATTCACTATCAAAACTTGAACATTTCAGGAATTAAAACGATTGCTGAAAAGTGGGCGTAGATATAGTTAGACTACGCCCATTTTTTGTACAGTCACCGGAAGTAACCATCTGAACAAAATTACCAAATTTTAGTTTTATATGATTAAAACCGTTTGATATAAAGCATTTTTCTTGGTTTGTGGGCGATAGAGCCAATTTGGGTTGTATGGGAGGTACCACGCCCCCTTGTCCAATCAACACCAAACTTCACAGGAACACTTCCCGAATGTTGCTTCAGTATCCCTAAAAATTTCATAAAGTTTGGTTCGGTGGTTTTGGAGTCTATACGTGATATACACACATATCCACATACCCACATACCCACATACCCACATACATACATTCATTTTTATATATATAGATTGAACGAATTTTATATTTAATAGAAAAATAAAATACACGAATGTAATAAAAACATAACCGTTTTACTGTTTCAATGTTCTCTCTTACAGATTCGTTAGTTAAAATTTATGGGTGGACTACACCAAATTAAAATAAATAAAAGTTTAAATTTTCTTTTAATATATTTACATAAAAATATTTA
Source organism: Coremacera marginata (assembly GCA_914767935.1). NCBI lineage: Eukaryota > Metazoa > Arthropoda > Insecta > Diptera > Sciomyzidae > Coremacera > Coremacera marginata. The sequence continues at coordinate 59,928,263 of OU612045.1, read as the reverse complement.
ATTTAATTAAATTTAATTTCATTTCATTTAATAAGTAATATCTTTACGGATTACAAATCCTTACAGATTAAGAGAAAAGAAGAATACAATAAACAAAATTACATATGTTAAAGATTAAATAAATTACAAAATACTCATTAATAAATTCCTCATAGCATCAATCTACTCAATAGTCAACATTGATATTATTGAAATGAAGTAGGGCTCTATAAATGGGAGCATTTTCCACACAATTTGTCCCGCAAGTAGGAACATAAAATAGATTAGTATTGACAAGTATCCTTGAGGGGACATTAAACTGAATTTTTTCAAGAAGTTCACGGCAATCTACAGATCCAGTAATAATATCATAAGCAAAAAGTACTGATGTAAGCTCTTTGTACTGTCTAAGGATTTGAGACTAAAACATCGCTCAATATATGAGGGAAAAGCGACATCAGTTAATAAAATGCATAGAGCAAATCTAATAAAAGATTTTTACAAACGTTCAATCCGAAGTTTATGTGCGTCATAGAATGTGTGCCAAATGACAGAAGTGTATTCTAAACGGGAGCGAACCAGATTTATATATAATTTTTTGAAGGTAAATGGATCTAAGGAAGAGTAAGATTGACGAAGAATGAAAGCTAATAGCGCATAAGGTTTGGGAATAATGAAATCAAAATGAGGAATAAAACAAAATTTAGTGTCAAAGACAACATTAAGATCTTTGAATTTATGAAGTTGAGATAACGGAGTATTGTTAATATTATCATAGAATTTGTGCCTTTGAAAAGGACATAGAAGCACATTTATATGAATTCAAGAAAAGGGCATTTTTCACGGAACACTTTTACCAAGTTCAGTTTGAAGATGGAAAATATCAGACAGATTTTTGTTTGTAAGAAAAATTTGAGGTCATCGGCATAGATGAGGCATCAAGAATGTTTAAAAACTGAAGAAGATAATAACCAACAAGGTATCCAAAATACTGCCTTGTGGAACACCAGAAATTGCAGTATATGAGAAAGACTTAAAATTATCGAAGGCTTACGATACACTGACTATCAGTGTCATCAAAAAAGTAGAATGAAAAACAATGTTGTTTAATTTTCTGAGAAGTAGAATATAAGAAACTTTATCAAAAGCTTTTGCAAAATCTGTATATACTACGTCAACCTGAAAGCCATTTAAAAAAGCTGAAATGCAATATTCAGAGAATATCAAATTTGAAAACAATAATGATTGGAACTCGTAAATTTACAGCACATATTTTTAAGAAGCATGCAGACAAGTCATCTCTGTCAACTAGGAATTTTTTAGAAATTGAATACCATTAAGAACATCTTCTTGAGTGATATAAAGAGTACCAATAACATCAATGTTATAATTTAGATAAGTTCGATTGGGAAAATTTTGCAAAATGGTTTGCTGTGTAAGTACCATCAAGGAATGAATATCTGAGCATCCTTTTTTAGATTTCAGAAAACTCCAGAAAGCTTAAGGTTTTGACTTGATGTTGGATTCATAATTTGATATATATTTTCTATAGAGGTATTTCAGAATATCAAAATTATTTAACATTAACTTTTAAGAACTAAAGTTATTCCTCATTTTTAACTTTAATTCATAAAAGTTAATATATAAGGGTCTTCTGAGACTTTTATTCTTAAAAAAAGTTTATAAAATTCTTTTAAGATTTTATTTCAAAAAATCAGTAATAAAAGTTATTTGAGACTTCGTAGAAAAAAACTCTTAGAAGGATTTAAATAAAGCTTATTCAGCATTTAGCTTTACTAATAATAAATTTTCTTAAATGATTTTCTCGATTGTTTGAAAAATGATTATAACATTTTTCTTCATTGTAGCAAATTCAGATAAAGGTTTCTTCTTCTTTACTCTCTTTATTTGGAATGCTTCCAAATTCTTCCAAAAATTCTTCTTATTGGGATTTTGTATTTCAAAAATTAGCGCTAAGTTCACAGCAGATGATTTTTTTGGTATGTTGTGACGTAATACGCAGTTGAAAATCACATTAAGTCGTGATCTTGCATATTTCATCAATCCTGAGTTGCTGATTCATAAATGAGATGTTAAATAAGCTTTTTAACATATATGTAAATATTGATATCATATGTTGATATCAACAATGAACTTAATAAATATCGAAAGAAATTACGAAATTTTATCATTTTTATTTTCTTGAAAAAAATGTTGTTAGTATCAATAGTACAAATGTTGTTAGTACCTTCAGCTTGGGCACCTTCAGCAAAATTCACAGTTGGTCGGACACTAATAATACGATGTACGCAGATCGTCAGCATTATATTTTTTTTAAAGGTAAACTTTTAAAAATATGTGTTTTTCCATAAATAGTTTGAGTAATACAAGAGTAGGGGGGAACAGCGGGCGAACCTTCACATAGCAACGTGTCTGACCGCCTCAACCTGGCGAGGTTGAGGTTGATTATCCATGTCGAAATCGTTTCAAGCCGACTCAAACCTCCACGTGGTGTTCCCTGGGCAACGGCAAACAGGCATCCGTCAGTTTGACGGCTAATTTGAGCGGCGGGTCACTCCATAGACCTTAAACATGGAATATGCGCAGGGTTTGGGTCCCGCCACATTACTACTGCCCAATGAAAACTAAACCAGCCTCGGATAAGAACCCCAAATACGGTTGACGACCACCGCAAACGAAAAACGGACAATGATTTACGGATATGCACCTGGAATGTCCGAACCCTTTATAGGGAAGGTGCCATTATCCAACTGGCGGAAGCCCTCAAAACAATAAAGGCTGACATCACCGCCATCCAGGAAATGCGATGGAAAGGACAAGGCTGCTCTAAACAAGCACACTGAGATATCTACTACAGCTGCCATGCAGAAAGGCGCGAATTTGGATGTGGATTCGTTGTTAGCCGGAAACTACGCCACCTTGTTTCCCGGCTCACACCTGTCAACGAAAGATTGGCCACGATCCGCATCAAGGCAAAAATTTTCTCCATCAGCCTTATTTGCGCGCACGCCCCGACGGAGGAAAAGGACGAAGCCGTCAAAGACGCTTTCTACACTAGTCTTGAGGATGTATACGACCACCTTCCGGTTCATGACGTGAAAATAGTCCTCGGCGATTTTAATGCGAAAGTCGGAAGGGAAGGCATCTTTGGCCCCACTGTCGGTTAGTTCAGTCTTCATGAGACCTCCACGAACAACGGTCTAAGACTGATCGACTTCGCCGCGGCGCGAAACATGGTAGTTAGTAGCACCAGATTTAAGCACCTCGACATCCACAAGGCCACCTGGCTGTCCCCGGATCAAAAAACGCGAAACCAAATTGATCATGTTGTAATCGACGGAAGGCATGCCTCTAGTGTTCTAGATGTTCGTACATTTTGGGGGGTCAACATTGACTCCGACCATTATCTTGTTGTAGCCAAGATCCGCATGCGATTATGCAATGCGAAGAACATACGCACAGGAATGCAACGAAAGCTAGATGTCGCTAAGCTGCAATAACAACAGACTGCCGAAGCCTACTCCGCTCAACTCTCGGTTAAGCTCAACCTACCAACCTCTGGACCCGACGACGCCGGCGGACTTTGGGCGCATATATCCCACTCCATGCGCGCTGCCGCTGAAGAAGTCATTGGTTTCCGGCGCCCGCAACCTCGGAATCAATGGTATGATCAGGAGTGTCGCATTGCGACTGCAGTAAAAAACGCCGCATATAGAAAACCGCTGCAGTCAGCTGCAACGCGAGCCGTGCGAGAAAACTACCGCGAAAAGAGGAAGGAAGTGAGGCGCCTTTTCAGACGCAAGAAAAGAGAGCAGAAAAAGCGTGAGCGTGAGCAATTATAGGTATACCAGGGCAAGAAGGATGCATGAAAATTCTATCAACAGTTTAAGCGTCTAACCCAAGGTTTCAAGCCCGGAGCATCCACTTGTAGAGATCAAAATGGAGATCTGGTTACAGATACGCAGTGTGCGCTGAGATTGTGGAGACAGCACTTCTCCAATTTACTTACTGGCAACGATTCCACCAATGCCGCCCATGGAGAGCGCAGTTCAGAGCTACCAATCAACAATGACGGAGTGGAAGTATCACCACCTAGCCATGACGAGGTTCGAGTTGCTATCCAACGACTCAAAAACAACAAAGCAGCGGGTGCTGACGGCCTGTCAGCTGAATTGTTTAAAACATCAGCAAAATATGGCTAGAAGAAAGCATGCCCGACGATTGGAACCTCAGCATACTGTGCCCTATACTTAAGAAAGGAGACCCAACAATCTGCGCAAGTTATAGAGGGATCAGTCTTATTTCCATCGCATATAAGGTTCTCTCAAGCGTACTGTGTGAAAGATTAAAGCCGATTACAAAAACACTGATTGGACCTTATCAGTGTGGCTTTCGACCTGGTAAGTCCACCATAGACCAGATTTTCACGCTACGACAAATCCTGGAGAAAACCCACGAAAATCAAATTGACACACACCATCTCTTTGTCGATTTTAAAGCTGAGTTCGATAGCCCGAGAAGGGATTGCCTATACGCAACAATGTCTGAGTTCGGTATACCTGCAAAGTTGATTAGACTTTGCAGAATGACGTTGAGCAACACACGCAGCTCCGTCAAGGTAGGAAATGACCTCTTCGAAACCTTCAATACCGAAAGAGGTTTCAGGCAAGGCGGACAGTGGATCCACTGTCTTGCGATCTCTTTAACATCATCATGGAGGGGATCGTACGAAAGGCCGGTGTGCATCGTAATGGCACCATTTTCTACAAAGGAGTCCAGCTCCTTGCGTACGCTGATGATATTGATATTGTCGGCAGAACCAATAGAGATGTTACCGCTGCTTTCGCCGCTATCGAAAAGGAATCAGCCAAAGTGGGTTTGACGATAAATGAGGGCAAAACAAAATATATGCTGTCTACAAACAAGGGAGCTCGGCGTTTAGACTCCCACGTTTCATCCGGCAGCTATAACTTTGAAGTAGTCAAGGAGTTCGTTTACCTTGGCACCGCCATTAATAGCAAAAACGAAATCAGCCTGGAGATAAAGCGAAGAACAATAATTGCTAATAGGTGCTACTACGGGCTCAGTAAGCAACTAAGTTCCAGAGCCCTCTCTCGATCGACAAAACTAACACTCTACAAGACGCTCGTTCTACCTGTGCTGCTTTATGGCGCTGAGGCATGGGGTGTTCGAGAGAAAAGTTCTTCGCAAAATCTTTGGTCCTGTTCGAGTCGGCGATGATTATCGCATCCGAATGAACCACGAGCTGTATGAGCTCTACGATGACATTGACGTAGTTCGGCGTATAACTGTGCAGCGACTACGCTGGCTGGGTCATGTCCATCGTATGAACGACGAAGCTCCAGCGAAAAAGGTGCTCGAAGCGAGGGTCGCTGGTCAACGACGACGAGGGAGACCATGCCTCCGATGGATGGACCAGGCTGAGGAAGCCCTAACCGCACTTGGTGTATCCGATTGGAGAAGGCGCGCGGAAAGCAGAGGCGCCTGGCGAGAGCTGATGAGGTCGGTTGAAACCCGGCACGGGTTGTTACGACCACCTAAGTAAGTAGGTAAGTAAGTAAGTAATACAAGAGTAAAGGCTTACCCTATAAGGCCTTAAACGTCATAATGTACCAACTTTGACATTTCTTTTTTTAGATAGAAAAGATGAGATAAAAAAAAAATGTTTATAGATAATAGAAAATGTACCATATATTTACATTTATATAAAGGGACAAATATTAATTTTTCTGCTTAATCTAAATGTTAATAGCTGACGAAATACGTACGAAATTTTTAAAATATCAATTTTTGAATAAATCTTTAGAAAAAAATAGAATTCCAAAACAAAAATTGACAGAAATTTGGTTATATCTTTAGCAACTTTTAACATTTTGTAAAATCAGTAGCAATTATTTCAGTTCTGCCGATTTGGAAAGGTGTATTTTTTTTAAAGCTGCCCTGTGGCCATTTTTTTTTAATTTTATGATATTGGTAATAATATGCTTGTAACCTAAAACTTTTAGTTGTTGCCTTACACAGCAACAGCGAGATTTTTGGTCAAATGATGTTTTTTTTTACTTCAAACCAAAATTGAATAAGTAAATAAAGAGCAAAAAATCATGGCAGAAACATGAGGATAGCAGAACATGAATCAAGCATTATACAGCATGTTGAAAGGATTAAGCACATGCAGAGTTGCTTTGGATGTTAATATGTTAACCTCAAGAGTCCATCGAATTTTACCACGGGAACACAGGCATCCATTCCACTCAACGCCTGTTCAGGAAAGTAATTTCGAGCAAAGCGCTTTAGTACGATTTTGATATAACACAGTCCATCAACATTTTTTTAACACGACTTTTTCGGTTTTGCACGATGAAATAATTTTTTTCACCAACAATTTGTATTTGTATTGTATTTGTATTTTGTGTGCGTATTTTTATTACACGAATTTTTTTTACACGTTTTACTTAGGTATTTACGTATCTACCGTGTAAAAAGATAGTTGAGTGTATCTTTGAACTTAATCTATAGATATGCGGACTTTATTTTACACATTTTTTATAAATATACATTTTATGAAAATTATGAAACTTTTTTAATGTGCTAAGTTTTATATCAGTGAATAAAATTGCAATTTCTCTCACCGAAATACGCATTTAAGGGGGTCTTCTCATTGAGCAACTTTTTTTTCCAACTTTTTTTTTGCATTTATTTATAGCTTGGGTTGTTGTGAATATGTCCCTAAAAGGATTTTTAGAAATTCGAAATACTTTAGAAGATACAGCCTTTTTTGTGAAGCAAGGTCTGATGGACAAGAAGGTGATGGAGGTAATAAAACCAGCTTACGAAGCGCTGTCGGCAGATAATTTGCTTGAAAGATGCCTTGGATCTGAAACTCAGAATTCCAATGAGTCCTACAATTCTGTTCTTTGGTCACTTTCGCCCAAACACATAAACTCAGGCGCACGCACCATCGAAGTGGCCAATTTCATTGCAACGTGCCTCTTCAACGACGGTTTTATACCCATACTTAAAATTATGGGTTTGATGGGTATTGCGATTGGCAAAAACGCATACGAATACGCACTATCTCGCAATGAAGACAGATTGAACCGATCAGAGACTCGAGCTGCGGCATCATCAAAAGCTGGCAGAACGGCTCGCAGAGCAGAGAGGGCAGAAGAAAGCAGTTTCTACGAAAAAGAGGAAGGTGGCCTGTATGGAGCTGGCATCGCCGACTAATATTTGTAAGTAAAAATTGTCAGCTCTTTAAAACTGCATTTCAACATTTTTGATTTTTTTTTTTTTTTTCCCAAAAAAATTACTTCAAACTTTAAACGCGTTTATCTCGAACCCACGTTTTTCGAACTGGCGGCCATGATATCTCCAGTTCAACTGAACCGATTTTCATGAAACAAAGTGGAATCGACGCAGAATTGTCACCATTCTCGGGTGAACCTCGATCATAATTTTAAAAAATTTTTTACTATTTTTTTTTTACACTAAACTCCAAAAAAAAACCGAAATTGAAATTTTTTTTTTGAATGGCCGCCATTTTGTCAAAAAAAATCACAAAATGAAGCTTGAGGTTCACCCGAGAATTACATCTATACTGATTATAACCCCGTTTTTTTTTTTTTCATTTCAGACGCTCCGGAGACCCGGAATCGTGGCCGCCGTGACGACACCTTTTTTTCACCACCAACTTTGAAGTCTCATTACTTTTTGAACAGCCCACGTATCGAGGCAAAAAAAATTTTTTTATTTACTTTGAACCTTTTGTAATATAATAAATAAAAAAGTTTTCAATTATTCTTTGCGTTTTCAAATAAGAATTTTTTTAAAAAGGGTCCTAAAAACGGGTTTTGAATGAGAAGACCGCCTTAATTACATGAAATCATTTTCTTCGATCAAACTGATTTAAAATCAAACGAATAAGGCAAAAACTTTGTCTATGTTTTCTATGTATAAACAAAAGGATTGTTTATTAAACTTTTAAAACTTTTTCAAACTCATAACCAGAATATTTTTACTGTAATACTGAACGAAACCATCTCTAGCTCCAATACGTTATGAGGTTTATTTTACTGGCCTACATTTAAATACATTAATGTTCGATTTTCTTCTTTTTAAACAGAATAAGTACAATTTTAAAATCCCCAAACAGCGCCAAATCTCCAGTCAATCTCATAATTTTGGCACCTTTAAGAAACATATAGCAGCAGGAATTTATTTTCTAGTTTCCTCCGTGTTGGGCTATAATGTTTAACAGATTTTAAAAACATACATATTCAACGTCATAATCACATGTATTTCAGTTGGCTATTTCTAAAACTCTGCTGGAGTTTATTGTGACCATATGATTAAGCTTTTTTGGCTTAACATTTTGTCCCATCAACAACATATTCACCATCATAATCTGTTAAACGCAACCAATTTAAAATGTACGTCATTATTTTTTTTATCCAATCAATTGACCAGCTTAGAACTTTATCAACAAGAGCGGTGAAATTGGATAACAAGCGCCCACCACACCTCACTACAAATGTTGCAGGGTGTTGAAGCTTATTAAACTTTTGCAACAACATATTAAGTCGATATCCTTTAAACTGTTTCCACTCTTCTATTGACTGATGCTTTTCTGGTATTTTGGGGGTTGCTTGTTTTTGGCCTTGAGCTCTACCTTGTGGCGTTGTTCAGTTTAGCTTCTGTTTGTATCAATTAACGTGTGTCAATATTGACGTAAGCTCTTTTTTGGGAGAAGGTGGTTGTGGGGGTTGGAAAATACTGAATGTTATTTGGCAGTGTCAATTCCCTGAGGGTTTCACTTTGTCGTTCAAGTGGATTTGATAGAGCGATTGAAGTGGACTTGTTTTGTGAGCAGGTGGAATGGTTTAATAATAGGGTGTGTTGTATAGTAAATATTAAGATAGTAAACAATTTTTCGTGAGCTTTATATTGACAAAATTTAACCTTAAAAATTTAAAAATTTGTGCTTAAAGCTAATAGGATAAAGTCAAATTAAGAATATAAGCAGATATGTATGTGTAAAATTATTAAATTATTTATTATTATTGTATTACTTCATATTACAAACTCATGGTTAACCAAATTTAAGATAATTTTTATTATTTTGTACAAAATTTTTCCGTTAAATCGTATTTACTGCTAATGAAAAAATAAAATAGTCTTATTTTATTTAAAACTTTTTTTAAGATGTAAACAGAAGTTGTATTGTAGAAGATCGAATAACCGTAAATAACGATAAATAAAAATTGTGTGAACAAAAAGCTTCGTTATGTCGAACAAATATTTTGGAGAAATATTTTTCAAAATCAAATCACTTTGTTCTCTACTAAATTCAAGATTTTTTTTTTTGGAGTTTACTTCTTTAGAATCGATTCCATATATTGCCCGCGGAATGAAAATTTTATGGCGAGTGAAATCAAGCTTTATCTAAAAAATCAAGCGTTACGCAGTCAGCGTTATACCAACAAAATAGATAAAGCAGAGAGTTTCAATAAATATAAAAGCTTGGTTTATTATAAATCCAACCAGATTTATCATTGAAATTAATTAAAAACTCGTCGAGTTACTTAAATTTTAAGCATTAATCTTTTAAAAACAGTACAAAATCGTTGGTTTTCATGCTGCTTTGCCTCAACTGAGTTTTTCGCAAATAAGATCAAGCAAAACATAGTTATTTTAGTGAATTTGTAGTGAAGTAGAAATACTTCAAATTGGATAAGTCGACGAATTTTCAACCGATTTCAATTAAATAAAACTTGCTGGATTTAGAATTAGCTAAAACTTTTATTGCTATGACATAACGGGACATTTAATACAGAATATGTCCACAAATTGATCTTAAATAGAACAAATATCAATTTATCAATCAATTTACCTCATAATGAATTTATGTAAGATATATATTTTAAAATTTAAAAAGTATACAATCCTTTTACTAATATAAGAGATGCCTTTATTCACCCCTTTTACCTTTAATATAAAGGGTGGTTACATTTTAAGGGCCGATGTTGATTTTGAATAAAGCACAAATTATTTAAGAAATTACTATCATTTTTTTTTATTATGATAATATTGGTATGGTTCAATTATTTATGGAACAAAATATCGGCCAAATGGCGGCCGCGACCTCGGCGGCACACCTTCATCCGATGGTCCAAATTTTCGATAACGCTGAGGCATAAGTGAGGTTCTATGACGTTAATGTGCCGAATTATCTCATCCTTTAGCTCTTGAATTGTTGCTGGCTTATCGACGTACACCTTTTCTTTCAAATAACCCCAAAGAAAGAAGCCCAACGGTGTCAAATCAGATGATCTTGGCGGCCAATTGGCATCTTCGAAAATTGATCATCCACTGTTGCCATTTCTTGCCACCATTTTGACCATTGACGACGCTTGAAATGGTGAAGAGGCTTTAGTTCTTGACTCAATTGCACTTTGTAAGCGTGTAAATGTAAGTCTTTATGCATAATGTTCATCAATGACGAGCGTGAGAGGTGCAATTGTTGGGCACGACGACGAGTTGAGGTGGTCAGCGTTGGAGCTGACACGCACACTTCTTTTTTTTTTTTAGAAACAGTTAAACGGCCTTAATTTTTTGTCTACCCTTTTGATTTTTAAAATAATGACTTTAAATAAATTGACGAAAACGGATTTCCAAACGTATAAAGATGGAAAAAAAGGAAAAAATTAAGTCTCCGCATAAAATCCGCCATCGAGCCACTCTAAAACACGGTGGTGATAAGGGATTGCATGGCAACTTTATGCGTTGAAAATATAATTTTCATAGAAGGGAACATGGTAAAAACCAGGTATCTTGGTATTGTGTGACTCATAAAAAAAGACACCGAAACCGATCCGAACCGATTAAAAGCGCAAAATCAGAATCTACGACATCTAAGCGAAATATTTGTCGTTTTCAATTCCGATTAAAAGAGCAATTGGTTTCTCCAACAACTCCGATAATTAAATGAATGGAATAATATAAATCCAGAAACGACACAAAAACTGATAGCTTCAATACAAAATCGTCTAAAGACTGATTATATCTCAAAAAGGTATCATATTAAATACTAAAAGTATTGAGAAAATTTAATATTATGCAAGATTATAAAGGTATTACCTATGCTCAAACTAGCTGCTAAGTTTGAAAACAGTTTTATCGTTTCATTATAAGTTTTTTAGAACAATTTGACAAAATGAGAAATACATATTTTTGTATATGACGCACAGTCTTACGAGGCGGCCATAATAGCGCAAGAAAAAAACGTCGTAAATCGGGAAAAGTAAGTATGCAGATTTATAGTTATGTGTCTTAATTATGTGAATTTGCAAAACGATTTTTCAATATCTTTCATATGTGGAAGTTACGCTCTTTGAATGTTGCCTAACAAGTTTATTGAAATTTCAGTTTTTACAGTTTAGTACTGAACGTTTTCTAGAATCGTTACAACTTTAGCTTAACTTATATGCAGAACTTCAACAGAGATATAATTCACATATTGTAGCCAATAAAAACAAAAAAGAAATATATTTAAAAAAAAATTTCCTATACCGAAAAAAGTCTCAGAAAACACAAAAAGTGAAAACAAAAAGTATGTCTTAGAACAACTCTTTGTTAACACATTTGGAAAAAATTTGGATGGGAGAAAATTAAGGATTTCATTACTCTTTTCCTAGAGCATGTTTTGGCGAATATGAGCAAACTTTGTATGGAAAAATAACACTTTTTTTAAATGCAATAACAATAGAGTTCTACTACAGCTTTATCGCACTTCCTCAGCATTAACCCATTTAAAGCCACGACCCAGTAATCATTGAAAAATATCAATGTTATGGATACCAGTGACCACAAAAGAGTTAATGTGGATAAAATTTACCCACCAATAAATGGGTTGGGCTCAGGGACAACACAAGACGTAACAACTAACCATGCGTATACATAGATCTAATTACACAACTAATTTTATTCTACTTTTGAGTTGACCATTAACATCAAAAACGCTACAATTGTTAACAAAGCAACTCATGCTACTTAAAGGAGCAGTAGGCATATAATTTGTTCTACTAAATGGCAAATAAATTAAGTTGTTAGCGTTTCTACTGCTTCTGCGGTTAGTGTTAAAATGTATGTGAGAAAGAAGTTCTGGAGAATCGAATACCAGTTATGAGCTGGTGTAAATATACGATATCTGCAGATTTCCTTCGATCACTTAAAGACTGCATTTTTAACAGTTTCAAACGATCCTCATATGGAGGAAGGTCTAATATGTCCGTTCCACTTAAGCCCCACAGAGCAAACCGAACAAAACTATTTTGGATTCTTTCTATTCGATCAACATGCACATTGTAACTTGGGGACCAAACTTGACTTGCATGCTCTAAGTGAAAATACAACATTGTAGTTGTAATCATGCTATTAAATTCTTTGGCCCAGCGTTTTATAAATCCAAGCATTGAAGATGCTTTTTTTAAAAAAAATATAATCAATGTGAATGTTAAATGATAGCTTAGAATCCATGCATATACCTAGGTCCTTGACGGTATCTACACGACTTAAGGCATTATTTTTGATCTTATAATCAAAAATAAAATTATTTCTTTTTCGCGAAAAGGTCATAGTTTGGCATTTATCTGGATTTAGAACATATTATTTTCAGAACACCAAACTTCAAAATATTTCAGATCAGACTGGAATAGATCTGAATTGTCTTTAGAATCAACCGTTCTGTATATTTTCATATCATCTGCATAAATAAGCAGATGAGAGTGTTCGATGATGTGAGTTACAGCATTGATTGCTAAAATAAAGAGAAGTGGACCCAGGTGGCTACCCTGAGGAACACCTGATTCAGCACTAAATTCAGAAGACAATACGTCTCGGAAACGTATTTGATAATATCGCTCCTTCAAATACGACTTTATCCAGTTCACAAAATATTGTGGAAACCACATTAACTCGAGTTTAAATAAGTTAAGATTGTGTGGTAGTTTATCAAATGCCTTACTAAAGTCAGTGTAAATACAATCGACCTGGTTACCAGAATCAATTGAATTTAAGCAGAATGTTGTGAAATCGAGAAGATTAAACACAGTGGATCTGCCATTAAAAAAACCATGCTGACGAGTTGCTCTGACTTCCCCACAGTGAATTTTCACCCGATCGTACTCGATCCACTCAAAAAGTTTAGGAATCGATGAGAGCTTCGCGATAGGCCTATAGTTATTGACATCATTCCTGCAACCCTGTTTTTAAATTGGACTAATAAATGATTTTTTCCAAAAAAGTAGAAAATAACTTTCATTAATTGATTTATTGAATAATAAAAAAAGTGGTTGACTCAAAACGGAACCGCATTATGTTAAAACTGCGGCAGGAACACCGTCGGGTCCAGCGCCAAAATCCTCATCGATCGATCCAATATACATTAAAATATCCTCTGGATTAAAGGATATATGTTCCAAAGAAACTCTGGATGCGGAATTCAAATATTCAAAGTACTGTCCATCAGGATTAAAAGAATCTGAACAGAAAGGCTCTTTAAAAATATTGGCTAATCGGCCACAAATTTTGACGGGATCGTCAGTAAATCCTTCAGGAGTTCTAAATGAAGAAATGAAGAATCGATCGGATTTCTTCTTTGTGTTTATGAATCCCCAAAATTTCTTTGGATCGGACAATATCCTCAGCCTTACATTATCTTAATATTCGTGATATAATGTAGCTGAGCGATTTTTAAATTCCAGAAACAAACGTTTCTAAGTTTCTAGGTCATTTGAGCCTAACTACAGACGTATTTCTTCCATGCCCTGTTCCTGTTGTTGCGAAGAGTCTTTAAATCCTTTGTGTACCAGGGGTACGCAGAATTTCTCGCAAATTTGAGAATATATGGTACGGACTGAGAAAACATAGCAAATAGTTCCATATAAATTAATGGAGTCATCAAGGCAATTTCCATTTATGTATTCTAAAATTACACTAAGTTTACTATGAAGTAACTGATTCGACTTCAAAAAGTCAGCTTTTTTAAAATTGAATTCATAAAGCTTATCTATTGAATTCTTATTTACTACATTTTCTCTATCGGATTTGTACCAAATACTTAAAGGTGGATGGTATTCATCAACAGTAGTTAGAGCATGACAGGCCTTCTTAACAACAACATTGTTACTGTCTGTAGTTAAGACCAGGTCAAGAAGTCTTCCAAGACTATTATTAATACAGCTCACTTGTTGTAAGTCTGAAAATATATTATCAACAAATATATGTATGTTCTTGGCGGGTCTTCGAATTAGATCAGAGCTAATCAACTGGCGGCAGCGCGGGCAAAGAGCTTTCTCTGCCGTCACACGTATTAAAGCACACGAAAGCAGCTATAGCTTTCAGTATGATTTGAAAACTCATGTGGGGAGGATGTAGATGCGCATTCCCTTCAAACGTAATAAAAAAACACTCTCGCTGCTAGAGCTTTCAGATGCGCATTTTCGCTTATTGTTTTGCTTGCAAACATTATTAAAAACATTATTATAAATAATAAACATTACCATTCACTAAAAAACTAAATATTTTACAAGTGTATCAAAGCAACTCTTAAAAACTTTATTCTGCGCAACCACCTTTTTTAGAAGCTTTACTCCGCGCAACCATTTTTTCTTTTGACAGCACAAAGCTTTTCAATGCACAAACACATAGACATAAGTGCCAAATTTGCGGTTGTGTAGGAATGCCCAGCTCTGAATTAGATGCACAATAGTATGTATCATCGTCAGAAGAATGCCATTTTAAATCAGGTAGATTAAAGTCACCCAATAATAAAATGTCGTCATTAACGTCAAGTAAATCAATTATGTTATCTAAGCACTCCGCAAGGCTTGCATAGACCTCTACACTACTCTTAGGAGGAAAATACGCATTAATAACATATACATTAGAGTTACAATCAGGGATGATATTGGCTTAGTTGTAAAAGGGCCAAAATTTATACAAAAATAGGGCATTTTTGCCAAGAATGGGGCCTTTGGTGGTAATTCAATATTAAAAACTTTCTATTTAAATATTTAGCCTTTCGAAATATTCTAATAGATTTCGATTTAAGTGTTTCGGGAAATTAAAACAAATTGAAGTTCAGTTTTCATGTTTTCGTGTTTTTTTTTTTTTTTTTTTGCTTTCACTGTTTTAACCTAAGCGGGGAAGTTTTTGGTTTGTCACAAAAATAGTACACTTTAGTTTAAACAATCAGCTCTCAGAATCAAAAATTGTGGATCAAAGAGATGTAGTATAATTCTTTTTTTTTAATTGATTTTATTTCATACATAAAGGTCCCATTGCACCTTAGCAAAAAGGTGCATTGTGCAATGTGCATTGATTGCAAAAGTCAAGAATATGCCAAAAAATTATCCATATCAGTTAATTTCTTCAAACTTATTTTGACAAAGCCATTTATTTAATAAGTTAATAATACAAATAAAAATAGAAAAGCATTTCCACAAAAAACCGCAAATTGGATCGATATATTCATCGTTAAAGAGTCTTAGGAGTATTTTTTGAGTCCTTTGTTATATACATAATAATGTCAGAAATATATGAGGAAAGATATGCGTTAAGACTTGTAAGAACTCAAATCAATGATGCGGGTCGAAATGGGCATGATACCAAAACAAAATCAGTTCTACCAAAAAAATATATTCAGAAATGACTCAATTGAAAAAAGAATAATTTCATAAATGTTATAAAATTTTGGAATATAGAGCCTTGAGCAACAAAATTAGTTAAAAAATCACTTTTTTATGCAAATAAATGTTTATTACTTCTTAAGCATTTATTTAAGATACATTCTGATGCCATAATCTGAAAGAGCGTAAAATACGTCGGAAATTATTTTTGGTGCAGATAAAATAAAAAAAAATGGACAAAAATTCTTTGAAAATTGACGCTATAGAACTACTTTGGGATACCATTAAAACTAAAATCGGTTCAAAAATTTAGACATTCTTTTGGAGAGTGTGCAGGAATTTTCATACATTCTGCATTATAGTAGATACCAAATGTTTGTAAGAAGTTTTCGTGTAGAGACATTCAATAATACAAAAATTGGTTATTGTTCATAATGCTACCATGGTGGCTTTATACAAAATATAAGAAAGTCAGTTTTTTAAAAATGTTCTTCAGTTTTAATAGATTTTTACAATTGTACTATTTCTGTAGCCTACCAAAATCGTACCTGCGTAGGCGTATATAGCTTAAAAAAGCAAAATTGGGGAGAATTGTTTAAGTTTTTTGTTTTTTTGTTGAAGCTATAATTTCAAAACATTCAACAGGACTTATTTTACTGAGAACGATTTTATTACAAATTTAAAATTTGTACCTCGATGACATACTTCTTGATATTTTTCAGTAGAATTTCAGAAAAAGGGCCTAAAATGAATCGAAAGGGCTTTGGGGCTTACGAAATCAAAAAGGGCTCGAAAAAGCCCCAAAAGCCCCCAAATATCATCCCTGGTTACAATGTATTACTTTTACGAAAATTAGTTCAATATTAGAAGAGCAGGGAATGTCAACAATAAAACTGACAAAGCAGTTTCTCACAGCCAAAAGGACACCACCACCGACAGAAGAAATATTGTCAGTGTATCTGTCTTTTCTAAAAACTTGAAAACTATTGTCAAACAATTCCAAATCCTAATGCTTCCGTTCAGCCACGTTTCTGTTAACGCGATAATGTCCTCAGAGCAATTTTGAGTTGATAGAAATAAGCTCTGCGTCTTAGAACGTAGTCCCCTTACATTTTGGTAGTAAAGGGACAGCCTATTTAGTTTTTTTTTTGAGTCTGGCGGGCGGCTTGAGTCACCCTTTTAGACTTCTTTTTTGACTTGAACTCAGTAACAAGAATATTATCGGCCCACAGATTAAGAACATTTGTAAAATCATCGGCTGCAACTGTTAAAATAAAAGATGCATGGGAAGGCTTATAACCAATTTTTTTGCATGAACAGAATGCATTTGAGTTCACTAACTTGGATTGCCTGACAAACGTCAATATATTTTCTATTGATGTGTCGGGCTGAAGACGTGAAATGAAAAAATTTCTGGTCCTCGAAACTGCTCTTAAAGTCAAATAACTGTTAGGCGTAGTTGAAATCGTATTTGGACTACTAGTCAATGGAGGAATAGAAGATGGTGTATAAGAAATCACCGTATTATTTTCTGATGGCATTGCTGAGGGCTGCTCTGCCTTGGAAGGTCTGGAGGACGCTTTTCGGCGCTTATTTTTGTTTTTCCTCTGTCTTCTAGAGCTTTTAAGGTTTTTTTCTGATGAAACTGTGAAAGAAGCAGTCATGGACGAAGGAACCGAAATGTTATCCTGAACAGTAATTTCATCAGAAACACTGGTAGTGGGTGCGGCACTAACTTCGCTAAAAAATGAAACAATTTCTCTGAAGTTATTATTTAATAAGTTAAGGCTTTCCCCAAAAAGCTTTATTTTAGAATAGAGTTCATCCGGGGAAAGGGCCCTGCACGAAGCACAATACCAGCGAAGACCAGATCGCACTGACATTAAATCGTCAAGGCACGATTTAGAAATACCAGCACAATAAGCATGAACATTCGCTCACATGGGCCAGAACAGCTGAACATAGGGTACAGAATATTCTGGCTCTTGCATTGCTCGTTCAGAGAACAAGCAGCAATATTATCAATGGAAAAATAATCCATTGGAAAAAATTAAAATTACTTTGTGAGCGTTTTTAAATGTAAAATGTGCTTTCAGGGTTGGCACAGTAAAATGCAGCGTACACAAAGTGTTCAGCACAATAACAACACTAGAGACTCTCACTGTACAACAGGTAAACAAACACCGCACAAAGAGGAATAGAAAAACTTAGGAATACAAACACTAGATTGTGTGAAAAACAATAAAAACTGTTCTATATTATTAACATAAATTATGTATTCACTAAAAAAACACTTTAAACAAAAGAAATTTTACACATAACACATAAATACAACTCTTAATAGTTTCTAATACTAACGATTAACTAAAATTTTAAATTTTCCGTAAATACACACTCATAATAATTACTATTACAACCCTATAGGAACAAACTAACTTGTTTTTAAAAACAACTAATTAAAAAACTAGTTTAAAATAAACCAGTTTATGAACTACTTTGAATTATATTAAGGCGGCATCCACTTCAATTCTAAATAGTTTTTATTGCATTATGAAGTAATTAAATACTACTTAAAAACAAGTGATTGATAAACTACTTTGAATTATATTAAGGCGGCAACTACTCTGATTTTGACATGTTTTAATTGCAAATTTTTTATAAGATTACAAGTTTATACATATTTAACCATATTATTTCATCAAATATTATTAACTTTAGGCCACCAGTAATAGTTTTCAATTGGTTATTTTAAAGTAATTAAAAAAATAATTTAAATATAACTAATTTAACAAGTAGTTGAATATATATGCAGACGAAAGTCAATTGACTTATTTAGCGGACATCACCATACAAAATATGTTAGTTCGTTCTATGGGAAAAAGTCAGAATTTCAACTAGTTGTGGTTGACAAAAAACTACTTTATCAACTACTTTTAAATTAGTTGATTTTCGTACAGGGAACCCACACTAAAAAACAACACCGATACCGACGACAAGTAGACGAGATCAACTCAAAAAAAAAAAAAAACTAAAAAACTCAAAACTAAAAAGTTTGAAACGCAATAAAAAAATATCCGCACATTTGATATTATTTATTTTTAAGCATGTCTTAGAACAACTCTTTGTTAACACATTTGGAAAAAAATTACCTTTTTCCTAGATCATCTTTTGGCGAAAATGCGCATTTATTGCGCACCAAAAACGTGCACTACAGTTCTTTTAACATTTCATTAAAAATAAATGTGTTCACATTTACATTATTAGAAATGTATAAATATTAATTAAAATTAAAAACTAATAAAAAATACTTAATAAAATAATTTTTGTTTTTGTTATTGGCAGTGTTGCTCATTATTGGTACTTAGAAAATTAATAAAGAGAAGTATAAAAACAAACAATATTTTGACTTATGAAAATCTTTGTTATAATGTAAAAACAAACAAGTTGAAAAGAAACTATTGAAAAAATTATTAAAATAATTATTGAAAAAATTTAAATAAATATTTACAAATAACACAAATAAATATTTACAAATAACATTTGATAATAAGTATAAAACCATTGAAATTGCTTGGAGCATATTGAAATACGTTTTATTTTGTAGTGGCTGAAGTAATAAAAATTATTGATATTTTTAATAAATGGTTGGAGTGTAATGCATTAAATTACAATAAAAAAAGTGAGGCTTTTATAAGTTTCATAAAAAATAAGTTCGGCAATGATGTTTAATTGGATTTGGATGAGCTCTACCGAGATGTGAAATTTTTGCAAAAAAAATTTGAATTTCAGTTGGAAAAGTGCTCCCGCAGGAGGTCAAGGTTTGAAGAGAAAAAACCCGACTGGTTTAACTCTTTTTTTACACCTAAATTAAGAAGTAATGGACCTACAACTTCTCATGAACAACAACAATATTATGATGTAAGTAATTTAAATTTAACAATAGCAGTGTTGTTTACCAAGCGAGCCATAAAATAAGTTAGTCACTCAAACATTTTTTTTTAAACTTGAAATATCTTATGCTACGAGTATTTAGCTCATTGGTGTTGGCAGCTCATTTTCGCTTAGTAAACAACACAGTCAATGTTTTAAATATGATCGGTTTTAGAGTTCTTATAAACCAACTGATTCCTTAATTGAACAGTTTTAGGGACCAAGTACTAGTAAAGGAAGGCCAAAACTTCAGTTTGATGTTGTCTCTGAGGGACGAAGAGTAAACGAGCTCGTCTCGAGCACCTCAGCTGAACAAATTCAACGTGCTGCTAATATTATAAATCAGAAATCGAATGAAAGCAATAAGTGTTTGTCAAATAACCGGACACTTGCTTTGTTTTATGATCTTTGACTTTCTGTGAGCAAATACAAATTACTACGGTCGGTAGTTAATAGCGTTCACATACATTTTTTCCCAAACAATTATTAAGATGAGTTGTTACTGCGCCCGATTATTGTTTCAGAAACATCAGCTGAAGTTCCTCTGTAACAACTCTTGAACAAAATTGCCGAAAGTTAACTGAAATTGTGTGATATTAATGAGAATATCAACATTATTTTACATTGCAAACGGGGCTTTGATGATAGCTCCGGACATAGCGTATATAAACAAAGATTAGAAGACTGACGAATTTATGTTTTTACACCTTTCATAAAGAGATTTGGAATAATAAGTCGCCATCGTCAGCACTCTATTGCCGGCCCATGAAATTTATTTTTATGAAAGAGAGTTCAGCGTTAATTCACAAAATTGAGAAAGATTTTGCAAGTCAGATAGAAAAGCTATCCGTTTTTTGTATTGAATTAAATAATTTTCAAATAAATGTTTCATTCAAGATGCATCTTACGATGAGCGATGGTACGGTTGCTAACGCTTTAGCCGAACACAGCTCTTGCAGTAGCTGCTATCTTTGTGGTGCTACACCAAAGATAGCACAGGATTACAAAAAAAAAAAGGCCGGACTATTAGACCGGACCATTGTATTTCGAGGTATTTTTGCGTCCTGAATCCGATTCCGGGGTCATCTGAGACCCATCACGTCAGAAAAAAGAGATTGCAAGGTCATTTAGAGGCTAAAATTACCATTTTTTGGAACTGGATCCGGGACAATTTCTCAATCGACCTGTTAAGTTGGAGGGTAGATGTTTGGGTCTTGAATACCTTCCAAACCTTGGAATGGAGTTCTAAATCTCGACCGGGACTATCATAGAATCGCCCCAGTGGATAAAATGTTGCCCGATTTTAATTATCTCTGACGAATTGTATTACAATTCCTTTATTGTTGCGGATTTTGTACCGATTTTTCGTTTAACGATATATAGCAGGGTACCATGTCCTTTATCCGATTTTAACCAGAATTTGATTTTTTCTTAATTTAAGTAATTTAAACATCTGTACCAAGTTTCAGCTCTCTACGAGAACGCTTTCTATTTTTGGCCACCCGTTGTATGAACTCGCGACACTGTGTAACGACTGTGACTTATAAATTATGCTTTAAATGGCATTCTTCTTTTTCAATACCCCATTTGGTTTAGAAGTTACAAAACTTTAACGTCATATTTTATACTTGCATTAAATAAGCTGACACCCACTGTAAGTGTTAAAAACGATCGTAAGGGCTGTACACATGCATACTATAATAAAAATCATTTTGTTATCAAGTTTGTTACCTGAGCCAGGCATCTCTGGCTGAAAACGTTTTATGGCGGCTGTGACAACTCTACGATCAAAGGGTTATAGAAACTCGTGTAATGAGCGGATCAAAAAACTCTTTCGCACTAACATTCCAGACGCGTCACAGTGGCGACATCTGGCATTTCTCGTTTCAAAAATCATAACTTCTGAATGATTTGAGATATCTCTATGATTTTGTTTTTGTTATGGACAGCAAAATAAAACAGCTTTTACTGCACAAGATTTTATTTGAATAATTGATTTGAATTACTTGAAAGACGCTAAGGAATTAATTCTTGAAGAGTTAAAAATCTATAAAAACGAATTTTTCAGAATAACTTTATTTATTAGAAAATAAATTTATTATAAATGCAGTTTTATATGAGTACCTATAATTTAAAAGCATAACCTAATTTTTTTGGAAACATTAATCGATATTTATATAATTATCTAATAAATCTAACATTTCCGGGTAATATATTTTTTGAATTCTCTCATTTTCAAGCCTATTGTTTTTTATTTACATCTGTTGTATTTAACTGTTACTGCTGCTGCCAGTTGCCCAGTAGAAATGGCTTCTGTAGCATCCATAAGTTCCCTTTTTTTTTGAATGTTTGAATTTCGTTGGCCTTCTAAAGGCTGGTTTAATTTTAAGGGCCGATGCTGATTTTGAATAAAACACAAATTATTTAGGAAATTATTGTCATTTATTTTTATTATGATAATATTGGTATAGTTCAATTATGTATGGAACAAAATATCGGCCAAATGGCAGCCGCGACCTCGGCGGCACACCTCCATCCGATGGTCTAAATTTTCGATAACGCTGAGGCATAAGTGAGGTTCTATGCCGTTAATGTACCGAATTATCTCATCCTTTAGCTCTTGAATTGTTGCTGACTGAACGACGTACACCTTTTTTTTCAAATAACCTCAAAGAAAAAAGTCCAACGGTGTCAAATCACATGATCTTGGCGGCCAATTGACATCGTCCCCACGTGGGGAAGAACACCATTCACAGTAACTGCCTGACCGGCCTCATTTTGGAAAAAATACGGCCCGATGATGCCGCCAGCCCATAAACCGCACCAAACAGTCATTCTTTGTGGGTGCATTGGTTTTTCGACAATCACTTTTGGATTATCATTCGCCCAAATGCGGCAATCCTGCTTATTGACGAATCCACTGAGGTGAAAATGTGCCTCATCACTGAAGATGATTTTCTTCGAAAATTGATCATCCACTGTTGCCATTTCTTGCCACCATTCTGACCATTGACGACGCTTGAAATGGTCAAGAGGCTTTAGTTCTTGAGTCAATTGCACCTTGTTAGCGTGTAAATGCAAGTCTTTATACATAATGTTCATCGACGACGAGCGTGAGAGGTTCAATTGTTGGACACGACGACGAGTTGAGGTTGACGGCTCTTCAGCCACACTATCGAGCAGATTTACTTGCAGATTTTCAAGTACATAGCAATTCGTCGGAAATGTCTTCTACTTCCTCATAGTCGATATCAGTATTTTCCTGTATCCAGTTTTTATATTTTCAATCGAATGATTTATCTAAACTGCGTACACTATTCCATTAAACTTTCACTCTATTGAATACTGAATGAATTTTTTCCCGAATTTCAGGTTTTTTGGATTTTTTATCAGTGAAGTTAAGAAGTTTTTGTAATGCTGCTCCGAAATCTAATTCAGTTGATGAACTGTTAAATATTTCATATATGACGTGATTTCAAATAGACATTTGTACACGTGCTTCTTTATGCAAAAAAGTGAAACACTCTGTTTTCAGTTTTTTTAAGAACTGATAGAAAAACTTATAGAATATTACTATTTATACTATCCAAATGAATATATTCCTTTAATTTTTCTTCAAATAAGTGGAAAAAAAAGCATACAATTTTTATTAGCCCAGTGGATCGCCTCGTCTAAAATCTCCTTCGGTCATTTTTACCTTCACGCAGCTACGTGTGTTGCTCTACGTCATTCTGCAAAGTCTAATCAACTTTGCAGGTATACTGAACTCAGACATTGTTGCGTATAGGCAATCCCTTCCCGGGCTTTTAAACAAACACATTTTAATAGTATTCCTTTTTGCATTGGCTTGAATAATACAATAATTATTTTGTTGTTTTAAATTTTGTATTTTATTTGTGTTTCTATTTTTGTTTTAGTATAGTTATTGTTTTAAAGTAAATTAGTTTTTTTATTCATAATTAATAATAGTTAAGTTGTGAAGAATTCTTAGTTGTTGCATTAATTAGCATTAAGACTATATATATATATCGATATATTTATATGTATAAATTATGTGTTAATAGTTTCTTTTAACAATTTCGAATAATAGTTGTTAAATTTAATAAAATTACGAATTAATACAAGTTTTGGAGAGTAAGAATAAATTTACACTAATATGCATGGTAAGAGAAAAATGGAAACCCTCTTCAAAAATCTTATATTGCATATTTTTATTTGAATATTTTTTTTTAAATTTCAAGCCAGTATGACGCATACACAAATAAACATACATTTGCATTCTATTTTTTTTTTGACGCACAGCATATGACAAAAAAAAAATCCAAATTTCAAACAATTGAATCTTTTCATTAACTGGCTTATTATTTTAGCCATACAATTTTTAAAAATTTTATGTAGCTATTATTAGTAAAATTTGGCAAATATTTTAATTAGGCTTCTTTTTCGTTTAATCTTATTTTCAGTACAAAACAAAGGCGTTAATGGAAGGAAATCTGACACGAATCTGCTTAAAACTAGACAAAAAAGAAAACAAAAATATGCTCTCAACTAATATTAATAAATAATTGCTAAAATAATCGCACTTAAGTTACAACAAAAACAACAACATGTTGTTGCTTGTTGTTATGTTAACTAATTTGTTACAAATCGAATTGGCTTAACTTACAATTAGAAAAAAATCGAGCCAAGTTAGCAAAAATTAGAGTACAAACAATAAATTTATGCTAAGTAAACGCAACAAAAAACATTGTTTTAACTAACTTAAATATGTTGCTTAAAACCTAAATAGAGTTCCATTAACAACGCTAATTAATACACAATGCATGCTTGTTAAACTAAGCCCGGTGCATGATGTTCTCTTGACTTAATCTGTAGTTAACTTAAGGTTAGTAATATTTTGAAATTTTGTTATTTTTGTTTGTTGTTGCTTTGTTTTGTTGCAAATGAATTGCTAGTTTTAGTTAATCGTAAAAATATACATTATTTCGTGAAATTGTTTTTCTTTTTTGCTTTTGTTTTTTTATAACTATTAATAATAAATTATTTGCTAAACAACTAGGAGTTATTCTCACAGTCATCGGGTTTGTGCTTGCTTCTGAAATTGCTTAGAAGATCGGCGCAATTGTTGACCATTAATAGGTAGTCGCCGTTTTCTAGATTCGCCTGTTCGGTGGAGCTGTAGGCGTTGGCATGTTGCGAATTTGTTTTGTCCAATCTGTGAAAGAAAGAGATAAGTGAGTTAAAAGTTTTATAAAAGGCAATAATAATAATAATTATTATAAAGACAAACTATAAGGGCTTTTATGGATATTTTTAGGAGATTTTTATTAATATTTATTAACGTTCTCTAAAAAGACAATCATAAGACTGTGATTAAAATTATGTGTAGATTTAAGCATGAAATTTAACCCTCTAACCACTAAGAGAACCTCAAGGCAAGCATAACAAAAATCAGTTTTGCATATGAAGATGCCATTTATCGTTATGCAATTGAGTTCAATGCTCTCGGTCATACCTTTAGTAAAACTTCTCTCTCGCGATATAATGGAAATCTTATGCACCGTTTGTCATCTATTATCAGTTTATTCCAAACAGGAGGAGAAAAGGCTCGTGTTTTTGTTTTAAAAAATATTTAGATTTTCAGCATCAAATACCTATTTTTAGTTTGGAAAAGTGGTTTTAGCCTTAGAAATTTTTTCTCGTAAAGGTACATTTATAACCTCGATTTTTTTTATTTGTGATGTTGAAAAATATTTAGTCTTTAATTTAAAAATTTAGCCCTCAAAACAATAAAAGCTGACATCATCGCCATCCAGGAAGTGCGATGGAAAGGGCAAGGCTGCTCTAAACAAGCACACTGCGATATCTACTACCGCTGGCATGCGGAGGCGCGAATTCGGATGTGGATTCGTCGTTGACCGGAATCTACACCACGTTGTTTCCCGGTTCACACCTGGGAACGAAAGATTGGCCACAATCCGCATCGAGGCAAAATTTTTCTTCACCAGCCTTATTTGCGCGCACGCCCCGATGGAGGAAAAGGACGAAGCCGTCAAGGACGCTTTCTACGCTAGTCTCGAGGATGTTTACAAACACCTTCCGGTCCATGACGTGAAAATAGTCCTCGGCGATTTTAATGCGAAAGTCGGAAGGGAAGGCATCTTTGGCCTCACTGTCGGTCAGTTCAGTCTTCATGAGACCTCTACAAACAACAGTCTAAAACTGATCGACTTCGCCGAGGCGCGAAACCTGGTAGTTAGTAGCACCAGACTTAAGCAACCCGACATCCACAAAGCCACCTGGCTGTCCCCGGATCAAAAAAAGCGAAACAAAATTGATCATGTTGTATTCGTCGGAAGGCATGCTTCTAGTGTTCTAGATGTTCGTACATTTCGGGGGGTCAACATTGACTCCGACCACTATCTTGTTGCAGCCAAGGTCCGCATGCAATTATGCAATGCGAAGAACATACGCACAGGAATACAACGAAAGCTAGATGTCGCTAAGCTGCAATTACAACGGACTGCCGAAGCCTACTCCGCTCAACTCTCGGTTAAGCTCAACCAAACAACCTCTGGACCCGACGACGCCGGCGGACTTTGGGCGCATATATCCCACTCCATGCGCGCTGCCGCTGAAGAAGTCATTGGTTTCCAGCGCCCACAACCTCGGAACCAATGGTACGATCAGGAGTGTCGCATTGCGACAGCAGTAAAAAACGCCGCATATAGAAAACCGCTGCAGTCAGCTGCAACGCGAGCCGTGCGAGAAAACTACCGCGAAAAGAGGAAGGAAGTGAGGCGCCTTTTCAGACGCAAGAAAAGAGAGCAGAAAAAGCGTGAGCGTGAGCAATTATAGGTATACCAGGGCAAGAAGGATGCATGAAAATTCTATCAACAGTTTAAGCGTCTAACCCAAGGTTTCAAGCCCGGAGCATCCACTTGTAGAGATCAAAATGGAGATCTGGTTACAGATACGCAGTATGCGCTGAGATTGTGGAGACAGCACTTCTCCAATTTACTTACTGGCAACGATTCCACCAATGCCACCCATGGAGAGCGTAGTTCAGCGCCACCAATCAACGATGACGGAGTGGAAGTAATACCGCCTAGCCATGAAGAGGTTTGAGTTGCTATTTAACGACTCAAAAACAATAAAGCAGCGGGTGCTGACGGTCTGTCATCTAAATTGTTTAAAACCGGCGGCGATGAATTGATAAGGCGCATGCATCAGCTCATCAGCAAAATATGGCTAGCGGAAAGCATGCCCGACGATTGGAATCTCAGCGTAGTTTGCCCTATACATAAGAAAGGAGACCCAACAATCTGCGCCAACTATCGAGGCATCAGTCTTATTTCCATCGCATATAAGGTTCTCTCAAGCGAACTGTGTTAAAGATTAAAGCCGTTAAAAAAAACATTGATTGGACCTTATCAGTGTAGCTTTCGACCTGGAAAGTCCACCATAGACCAGATTTTCACGCTACGACAAATCCTGGAAAAAAACCCATGAAAATCAAATTGACACACATCATATCTTTGTCGATTTTAAAGCTGCGTTCGATAGCCGGAGAAGGGATTGCCTATTCGCAACAACGTCTGAGTTCGGTATACCTGCAAAGTTGATTAGACTTTGCAGAATGACGTTGAGCAAAACACGCAGCTCCGTTAAGGTAGGAAATGAACTCCGGAAACTTTCAATACCAAAAGAGATTTCAGACAAGGCGATCCACTGTCTTGCGATCTCTTCAACATCATCATGGAGGGGATCGTACGAAAGGCCGGTGTGCATCGTAATGGCACCATTTTCTACAAAGGTGTCCAGCTCCTTGCGTACGCTGATGATATTGATATTGTCGGTAGAACCAAGAGAGATGTAACCGCTGCTTTCACCGCTATCGAAAAGGAATCACAAAGCACAAATTTATAACTGGAACTAACAGCTTTGGGGTGGATCCCAATATGCAGCATTTTTATGAGTCTGAAAACCAAATTGAATATTATTAACAATTGTGGAAACATGTGCAATTTTTTTATTTCATAAAAGAAAAGTAGACATTCTATGGATGTTCTTCAGCCGTAGTTAAGGTGCTTGATGATATTCGACCTGAATATGACGCTGGCTCTATGACCTAACTCTGCTTGCTTGATTTTCCAAGGCCTTTGATAAAGTCGATCATAATTTTTTGTGTCAAAAGCTTAAGTTTCTTTTTGGTTTCTGTGACAGTGCGGTTAGTATTATGTCTAGCTATTTTTGTAATAGAAAGCAAAGAGTTAAAGTTGGTCAAGTTCATTCGTCTTATAAACTAGTCATAAGTGGGGTTCCACAAGGCTCAATACTGGGTCCTATATTATTTTCCATGTTCATTAACGATATCTTTAGTGTATGCAGGCATTCATGTGTTCATGCTTATGCGGATGATGTCCAACTATACCTGTCTCGGCGAACTGGTCTCACTGATGATCTTTGTTATCGTTTGGATGAAGATCTCAGAAACATAAACAAGTGGGCTAAATGTAATGCGCTTCAACTAAATTCTGCAAAATTTTATGTCTTACCTATCTGTAAGAGTAAAATTTGTATTTATGATTTCCCTGATCTGTTTATTGGAAGTAGCAAACTGACTGTAGTGCGTAAAATAGTAAATCTAGGTTACTTTATTAATTCTTCTCTGTCCTGTGTAGACCATGTGAACAGTGTTGTGCAAAAAATGTATTATGTCCTACGTAACTTGAGAATGTCTGCTAGTGTTACTCCAGTTGAAATTAAACGTAGATTGGTTATACAACTGATCTTACCTATAATATACGTAACTTATTCAAAGATAGTGCATAGTGTTTAAACTTGACTCATCTTCCCAGCTAAAAATTCAACTTGCATTTAATTACGTCACGCGCTATGTGTACGGTCTTCGTAAATATGATCATCTGTCTCGTTTCCGAAGTGCAATACTTGGATGCGACATAGTATCTTATCTCAATGCCAGAAATTGTATGTACCTGCATAAACTGATCCATGAGAAAACACCCTGCTATCTGTATGAAAAACTTCAGTTTTGTGTATCTAGAAGAAGTCAAGTTTTGATAGTTCCGAGGCACAGCTCATTAAACTCTTCCAACCTATTTTTCATCAACGCCATTAGGTTGTGGAATGGTTTGCCGCGACGGCTTAGGGAAATCACTATGAGAGGTCTTTTTAGGCAATCAGTTTTTTCGTTTTTTTTCTACTCCATAGTTTCTTTACTCTCTGTCTCTTACTTATCCTATCTATGCTTTTGAGCCTTTTTCAATCTATTCTGTTATCTATTTTTACAATTAGATTAAGTCAATACTGCCATACAATTAAGGACAATATTTAATGTTTTCGTATTAAATCTGTTGTTATAATTCTTAACTTTACTTACCTTACCTTAACTTAAATTAAATTAATGTTAGACTAAGTTAATCTTATATTGTACTATATTGTACTTATGATTTTTTAAATAAATAAAAAATAATTAAAAAAAAATTTGAATCTTTCATATGACCCCAATAAATCTGGGTGAGCTTAATTGAGCCAATAAAGAGATACCCACGCAAATTTAAGTTTTTTTTTTTTACTTTTAAGTATGAATAAATGTTTATGTTACAATAATTTTTTTTTTTTGCAAAATTAATAAGAAAAAAATGTTTATATCCATAAAAAAAACCGAAGGAAAAATGGTTGAGGTGAAAATTAATGCTGACTTCAATTTAAGGCAAAAATTGGACAATTTTAAAACTAAAACTAGTAAGGATGGAGCTTCGGCAGGGTACCGAAGCTAAAATACCCCCGCGGCCATATTGGAGTATATTCGAAGTCTTTAGCCACGACATACACGATGACATTCAGTTTTATATATTAACGAAAGTTTTCCACTTTGTATGAGAGGTAAGCGTGGTTTTGATCCGATTTTGCCAAATATCATAGAGATGGTTCATATTATATAAGCTAATGTGTAAAATTTCAAGACATTTCTTTAATTTTTGTGGGTTGTTAAGAGATTTTACGTTTAAAATAAAGCCACTTTGTATGGGAAGTGGGCGTGGTTTTCATTTGATTTTGCCATATACCATACAGATGGTTTATATTAAATATCAAAGCTTTATGTGCAAAATTTTAAAACATTTCTTTAATTTTTGCAGATTTTTAAGAGATTTTACGTTTAATGTAAAGCCAATTTGTATGGGAGATAGGCGTGGTTATCATTCGATTTTGCCAAATATCATACTGATGGTCTATATTATATATCAAAGCCTATGTGCAAAATTTCAAGACATTTCTTTAATTTAGCAGATTTTTAAGAGATTTAACTTTTAAAATAAAGCCACTTTGTATGGGAGGTAGGCGTGGTTTTCATCCGATTGAAGAGCAAAGCTTACGTGTAAAATTTCAAGACATTTCTTTAATTTTTGTGGATTATTAGGAAATTTTACGGTTAATATAAAGTCACTTTGTATGGAAGGTAGGCGTGGTTCTCATTCGATTTGACCCATTTTCGAACTTGATCTTCCTTTTTCAAAAATAAACTTATATTTTGAATTTCATCGCGATAGCTTAAAAATTGCGGCTGTAATCGTGTCGACAGACGGACACACGGAAATAGACTCAGAAGGTGATGCTGATCAAAAATATATATATTTTTCTATACCTGCCGCGCCTCCTTCTTTACAAACGGAAGTTACAAACGGAATGACAAAGTTAATATACCCCTTACACAGTACGCGTTGGGGTATACAAAACCGAGACTTTGGAATATTCTTCAACTTCTTTTTCATCTCGCTCAACTTTTTAGACTACGGACCGCTTATTGTGCCAAACAATATATCTACGAAATTTAATTGAAGCTAGACAAACGGCGTAGAAGGAGTTTGATTAAAATAAATGTGCCACGCCTGTGGTTAATATTGTTAATTTTTCTAGACTACGGACTGCTTATTATGCCAAAGTATATATCTTACACTAAATACAAAACAGAACAGCCACAACTCAAAATTTTTAAACTTCTAGGTGAGGCAAAACACAATTTTATTTGTGATGGAGGTCCATACAAAGCAATGGGACAAAACTTTTTTTTTTTAACTATAGAGAAAGAAGATGTGTGTAATGTATTTTTGTATTACTTTGTAAAGCAAAAAATTCCAATCAATTGGAATATGAATCTTCTTGAGTTATAAATATGTAAAAAGCCCTTATAAGGTGAATATGCTATTCTAAAGAAACTCACTTATTTTGCGTTATATTTGTGAGCATATTTTGTGTCATGATTACAGCATTTTCCAATTCCTTTAGCATAAGTGAATCCTCGCAGTTCTTGAGATTCGCATGCAGCTGCATAACAGTTTGTGTCGTTGAATACAGTTTATTGATGACATTGTGAACTTGTGATTTCGCTATTAAAAAAAATAAAAGTTGACCGGAGTTTCATTAAAAAATTTCAATAACATACGATCACTGCTACTGCCACTACTGCCATCTAAGACAGCAAACTCGGGCGCCTCAAAGGCACCACGCGACTTAACAACATTCGGACTATTGAGTACTTTGGTCTTATGATCGAAGGCTAAGTTACGCGGGCGTGGCGGCACAATAGGTTTGCCAACGTGTGTTGTAGAACCACCTTGAGTAAGCTCCTCCGAGCTGGAGTCATCTTGTGGCGGTGCAGCTGGCAATGAAAAGCATATATTAGCAGCTGGGGAAAAAGATTAATCTTTGTTTTTTAGTTACTATTATTGTTGAAAGTGGTTTGTTGTCCCTTGCGTCGATTGTTGTTCAGGTTGGAGCTTTTATTATTATACTGTCGGGCAGCAGCTGAAATTTAAAATTTAAATAAAAAATTGAACTTTTAAAACATATATTTTAGGTCATCACAACTTACCAACAGGTCCATTGCTGCGACTTTGATTGGCGCTAACTGAGCGTCCACGATTTGTATCCTCGATTTCAGAGTCACTCTGGCAAGTTTTCGTGGTATTAAAAATATTAAAAATACTTTCAGGTAGTATATTGTTAACACTTACGCCTTGATTCAACACACTCATCGAGTTGCTATTCTGCGCTGCTAACATGCTGGAGGAGCCCTTTATTTGCAAACTATTTCTCTTATTGGCCGAACGTGAGACCGAGCTGCCACGATAGGTGACTCCTGGTTTTGTATTACCATTAGTTTTGATGCTACCTGTTATAGTTGAATAAAATGGTTAAATATTTTAAAATAAATTGCTATTTTAATTTAAAACATACCCATTTTTCCCAAGTTACCCATATGCAGATCACTGAGTGAACAGGCTCGTCGTATTGAGGACTCCTCAATTGGCATAGGAAGCAAACTTTTTGGATTTCCTGAAAAATGGAAAATTTTTTATTAAACAGACATTTCAAATTTTAAAATAAGTGTGCTAAAAACTTAATGAATTTTGAACTGAATCCTTGCAATTGCCTAAAAAGTGTTTTTATTTAATATTGAAAACAGAAAGTTGTGGAAAAGTGTCAAAAATATAAGGAATGGAATATATAATAAAATAAGTGCCAAAGGTGAAGAACATTTGTAGTGAAAAAAAATCTCAATTGAGTTCAACGAATGGGATGTGGTATGATGGTCCAATCTTATCCATATTATTTTTTAAAAATAATTTCTGGTAGTATATACCCTGATATAAATTTCGAAACTATAATTTACATTAGAGCTTAGATATATATGCCGTTATTATCATTATGGTTAATTTTTCGCGGTCCGGTTCCGCTAATTGTAGTTTTGGTTATTAGTTTTAAGTATATATATGTATATAAGTATATAGATTTAAGATTATTGATTTATTAAGCGCCAAGAAATAATTTTTTGGTTTTTTTTTTTGGAGACATTTCACTTTGAACCCTAATTATTATTTTACTAGTTATTAATTGTGGTAAATAATCATTGCATTATTCTCCATTTTAATGTGTGGGAGTTCTATAAAAATTGCCACGAGCGTTGCCCAATTCGACCCATTTATATTTTGATAAATATTTCTGATACCACCGTTAACCCATCATGGACTGACCCATATTTCCGTTGAGCTAGAACGATGAAACATTCCAAAAATATTTAGTTTCGAGTTGTCATCAAGTTGTCACCTCGAGATCTTTAATTTTCAATAAGATATTGAACATACTCTTCCAAAAAGAGCTACAAAATTTCTCAAAAAAAGAAAACCTTGGTGCATTTTGCGCCAATATTGCATCACAAGAATTCCCTAATACAACAAAAAATATACAAAAACGTATATCGTTAAAGACCGGCATTGTGTTAAACCAACGAATACATTAAAATGAGCCACGAGGGAGCCACGAATGTTAACAAAATTAAATTAAATTCATAAATTAAAAGTTAAATATAAAGTCTAAAAGAGATGCTCGTTATAAGAATTATATTTTTTTTTTATTTTTTAGATTTTTTAGAGGTTTAAAATGAAAAAGCTTTCAACAGGTGAAATGATGTTTGATGTACTTCACCCATTGTGGGTTCATATGCAAGTAGAAGACCCGCGCAAAAAGAAGAGAAAGAAAAACGTTCGGCATTGTTTTCTTAGATTTTTTTTTCTTTTTACTGCGGTATGAATTCGGTTACGTTCGCACATGAACGAAGAGAAAAAGAGAAGAATATAAACAGAGAAATTGGCGCCAGCAGGCGCAAAACAGAAATGGCTAGCGGTATTTCTTACACCAGGCGAAAACTAAGTAAGTATAAACAGAGACGAACGAACTTCTGTGTATATTTGTCGGCCAAACGTACACAAAAAGAAAGTTCCCTATAAACTTTTGCCACTTGACACCAAAATAGACAATTTTTCTATTTACAGTTTGCCGCTCACAATGTGCTCTCTTCTGAGCGAGAGACTGGTTGCGAATTCATTAGGAAAACTCTATTTTGATATGGTCAAATTTTGGCTACAGGCGATACTTTTGATTAAAGTTGGTTTGAATTTGTCTCACCAGAAATTAAAGGGGAGTAACGATGATTCGGCCTAAGAATTACCCATCTATGTTATTGTTACGCAAGCGCTTTTTTTTTATGATGACTTTCAAAAACAGGCTAACAATTGAACGGTCTTGCTCTGTAGATGTGCAAGAAGGTCTTATTATTCTTTAAATATTGTGTATTTTTTGATAAAAAGCTGAAACAATTTTCTATGAAGCCTAAAAGAATGTGATCGATTTTTATTATAATGCTTATTATAATTTAACAATTCAACAGAAACATAGAAAGTTTCTACCTTGCCTCAAAGGTAAAAATAGTCCTTAATATAAAAACAAAATCACGAATCACTAGATACTTTTATTTAGGCGTTTTAACGCAAGACGGAAATACTAGTTTTTACGAATTTTTACGATTACGAGCTACTGTTAGTGGAAGTAACTTGACTTGATTTAAGTATAATAAAGCAACATTTGAAGAATATCTAGTACAAATTATATTGAAAAATGTCAAGAAGTAACAAAATGGCGGCCGTTTTCCGGAAGCATCCCCAAAAAAAGTGGTTTTGCGGTGAACAGCACATCCCATCAGCGGATCAACTGAAATCAAAAAATGAAGATGTTTAACGAAGCTAATAAAATTCGGGAGATAACGCTGTCGAGGTTTTTGTTTTGATTTTTAGCAGCACTTGAAAGTCAAAAAATCCATTTCTAACCAAAAAAACGACATATATTTTACTGTAAAATAAAAAATAAGCAAAGAAAAAATAAAATCTCAACAGCGTTACCTCATGAATTTGGTTGTGAGTGTACCAAATTTCAAAACGATCGAATCGATTCAGCCTCTTTGGATGGAGAGTGCTCACCGACTTTGAAAACACGATTTGTGGGAAAATTGCTTTAAAGTTTTGTACACTGCGAAAACGACGTTCGAGGTACACTTACTTAAAAATTCATATCTCATAATACATAACTCGGATCGACTTCAAATGTGGACACAATATTCTTCTGATGTTTTGTAATCATATAAAAAAAAAAAAAAAAAATGGTAAAAAATAGTAAAAACCTTCCCCCCTTAACTCTTAAAGACCAAACTGGACGCATATTTTAAACTTTTTTGGAGTTCTTCACAAAAATTCATTAATTTTTCATTATTATGGCCGCCATCTTGGATCGGCCATATTGAATATAGAAATGCATAGTTTTACTTAGAGTTTATGGATGCGAGAGGTTAAGAGAGAGAAGAATGGGATCAAATTAAAGGTCTGCAGAGAACCATCCATTCAACTTGTACAAACAGATAAAACAAGTAAAAACTTGATATTATTGGTACAAATGAAACGAGTGGAGCTTAACTCTTGCTTACATGTTTTGGATTAAGCACAGAGCGTATCATCACTTTCTCTAGCTCTCATTGTAGTGTAAGCTTGTTTTTAGTCTTTATCGGCTCCAGTAAGCACAGTAACTGTTATAACTCTTTTTTAAATTGATATATGAATTCTGTAAATCAATATTGGGTACTTGTGCCACATTTATTAATAATTAATTAATTAATTTTAATTTTCATTAAGTTATCGACAAAAATACTTTTGTTATGTTTATTGTTTTTTATAAAATAAATTAAAAACTTGAATGCATTGTACTTATATGAAGTGTTTCTTTTATTAATTATTTTTTTATTGATATAATTCGATCTTTATTCTTTATGCACTTGACGTCACATATCCAGATGTTCCAAGTAGAGATAACAATATTATCGATATATCTGTTTGTTGCGTATGTTCTCAAACAAGTAATATTGATGCTTGATAATTTCACTCTCTCATACCTGTTCTATCGTTATGTAAAAGAGAAATATTCCATACCATACTCAATGCTTACAGAGCGAAACCGATACAAGTTGATATAAGAAAAAATAACAGCATAACTAGTATGCTTGGATGGTTCTTTGTGGAGCTTTAGATCAAACTATGGAATCAGAAGTATTTAAAGAACCTTATACAGGGTGTCCCGCAATTGAGTGCAACTATTTACGAAGGTGAAAGTTTATGTCGTGCTGGGCAAAAATTATATGGGAGGGGGGTGGGGGGGAGAGAGGTATATTTTCACATTTTTAGGAGCTTACAGGGTTAATTAATATTTCATGACTTTGATTCAAGTCATTGTTTCTAGCAGAAAAACTAACTTACAAAAAAGATATTTTGATAGCTCTTTGCAGAGGCAATGAAATCACATTTCTAACGGTAAATCAAGAAAACCCATCGACTCAACCGTTAACGAGCTGAGTTCGTGTAAAGATGAAATCAATCGGTTGAAACTGCTAAATTTAAAATTTGAGTGCAAATTTCTCGGAATTTTGCATAATAAATGAAATTTTTTTATGCGGTTCACGAGATATATATAAAAAATAGTGGATCCCTTCTCGCCCATACGGTTTCTCATATAAAATCGCTAAAAATCTGTGAATAAAAAAACACTGAAAATCAGAATGAAGTTACTATTGATGGTGATATCCTGCTACCGGGAAACTAAAACGGGCATTGGACAAAGTGCGTGGTGTTAAAAAAAGGATCAAATAAAAGTTTTCAATATATTTATTATTTTCCAATAAAGTTTTCGGATGCAGCAACGCACACCGGGTATAAGCTAGTTTTTGTATATTTTTAAGGACAAATGCTTTAAACTCGATTTCCTCGAAACCAGTTTTTTTCAAAACGGCTCGATAGATAACTCCAAATCTATTGGTTCAATTTCAATGAATCTTAATGCATTTTGTTCGCAATTTTGTTCTTTAAGACAATCCTTTCTAAATTTAAGTACCTAGTATTTTTTGTTTTATAGACAAAAAAGCGCGCGAAAATCTATCTCTTTTCTTAACTTTTTATTCTAACTTTCACAATAATTTAAAAAAAAAAAACAAACCAAGCCCCAGGAGTTCGTGCGTAGGGGGGATGCCAAATAAGTAGTCTGTACTAAATCAAATTTGATTTTTATGTTTCAGATACACGGGAAAGGCGATATCTATCGAACCGTTTGGTATGTCTTTTTAAAAAATCGCTTTAAAAATTCGTATACATTTTTTTTTGTCCTCAAAGCCACAATTTTTTTATAAATCTAAAATTTTGAAAATCTCGATATCAATCCCTAGTCTTAAGTGTGCCCTTTAACAGGATTTGTTTTTTGTTTTCTTTTTCAGATTTTCTAAATCCGATGTATCCTCCCCACCAAAGGAGCTCTTTTTTCTTGGTGCTTCAGGGTTTTTATTATTGTTATATTTAATTATTATAATTTTTTTATCAAAATTAAATACGTCTTTGAAAATATACAAAAAGTTTTAAATCAATATTATCAACCGTTATTTCGTAATCCTCTCATATATAACACAAAAATTGTTCACAAAAATGAATATAAGTACCCTTAAATAAAAATAGATATATAAAATCTGTAAGGGGCTGTTCATAAATTACGTAACACTTGGGTCGAACATTCGTAACGTGTGACAGCGCGGTCGCTCATGCAGTTCACAAAAAATATTTCAACTCAGTATTCAAAATTTTATTAAATTTTTAATTTTATTGTAAATACTGCTTCAATTTTTTATCCATTAAAAAGCGCACCTAATAAAACGAACGCAGCACAAACCGAAAAAGACAGTTAAACTATGTTTAAATCGAGCAAAGGTATAAAAGGCATTTGAAACACCTACAATAAATGTAGCAGCTTCAAAAAACAGTTTTTTGCTGAACTAAAAAATTGGCCCATAACATATAACGTAATTTATGAAGAGCCCCTAAAAGGGTTGGTTCTTATTCAGATTCGTCTATGTATCAGAAAAAATCGTCTTACATACAGATTACAGCAATTTTTTGTATGCTATTTGATTTGTATATGCAGTGAAGATGAAAAAGAAAATATTTATAGCTAAAACTCTAAAAACAACAAACTACGATCTTTGCCTCAACTAATGTCTACAAATTTTGGAGAATCATGAAATACCAGTGATTATTGAAATCTAACTAAAAACATGATATGTGCGCAAATGATATTGTAAAGAAATTATTAAAAAACGAACATAGGTTACAATTAGCATTTCACAAAAATTGCAAACATCCATAATCGCAATTAAAGCTCGTAAAAAAAAGAAGGTGAACTCGATAAAGGTGAATGAAGTCAACAGAAAAACAAAAAAAAAAAAATAGTGGTCAAAGAAAATCAATCAGACATGAACGGCAAGCAAAACCAGCAAACCTTGATCCTTCTCATCACAATCATTGCGTATCTTCTCGCTTTCATGTTCATCGCGCATTGTGACCTCTTCGGCCACATCAACATCCGAGTCGGCAACAACTTCGCGCGCATATTCCACCTCCACATCATCATCCCCACCCAAAACTTCTCTGCCTTTGGTTAGCTGCACAAAGTCAACGGAACTCTTCATGTGCGCGCTCTCTAAAACATCCGGCAGACTAACATTACGCTTAATATGTCGCGCATAGGCGCACAAATCGTCCGCATTGCTATCAGCGCGCAAGCGACGCTGTTCATTTTCAATATCCTGCTCAATGCCCTTCGCCAACATATCGAAGTTCATGGTTAAGCTCTTAACGTAGCCCTTCTGCTTGGAGTTGCACTCGAAGGGACGCAAGCGCGACTCAGTGGCTTGGCGTATCTGCTCTAGCTTTCTCTCTTCCATCTCGATGAGCTTTTGAATGATGTCAATTTTCTTCGCGATGTTTTTACATTGATTTGAGGTTGAAGCGTCCGTGACGGAGAGAGTCTTCTCCTCGTTGGCTAGATTCTTCTGATGCTTCGTAGAGTCACGTTCGCGATCACGTTCGCTTTGAATCTCATCGAGCACTGCTTGAAGCTCGGGCTTGGTGTACAGCTTGAGGCTATCCATGTTCATGTTTTCGTAATCGTTGCCATTCTCAGCGATATACATCTCGAAAGTCTTCTCCTCGTAGTCGTTGCTGGAGATGCTGCTGCCAGCAGCTGTTGGCTCCTCCTCCTTACTTTTGATATCATTCAGCGGACAGGTGGTAGTTGTAGAGGTTTCCGTTGTAGTACTGCCACCTGTGGACAAACGCTTGTCGCTCGGCGTGTACTTGATCTGACTGACTGTGTTGAAACGCACTGATATCTTTGGACGTGAACGCGAACGCACGCTAGTGGCACGCCGCGAAGCTGGACTGGCATCGAACTTCGAGTGTTTCTTGAGGCAGCTTTGAGTGGCTAATGTGCCGCTGCTGACTGAGGAACGCATGCCGCTGCGCTTGGCCTGTTGCTCAGCCTGCTTCTCGCGCTCAAACTTTTGCAAGTTTCGTTCGAACTTACGCACTACGCTGGCGGTGCGCGAGGTGCAGCGTCTAATGTCAGAGGTGTCAATGTCAAAGGAGCAGGATTTCTTCAACGCATCCTTTGTGGTCTCTACCGTGGAGGTTAGTGTAGAAACAGCTAACTTTTGCGGCTTCACCGGTATTGGCGGTTTTGGTTTAACGATTTTCTTTACAAATAGGACATCCTCGTAGGCGGCTTTGTCCACCTGCTGCATGGGATTGGAACTCTTTGTGTGGCGTTGTTGAGCAAAATTTTTGCTGAGACTCTTGTTGACGCTGGTGTTGTACTGTTTGTTCTTGCAGCTGAGTGTCGGAATTTCATCACGATGCTTGCGCTCGGGTTTCTGTTCCGCATAATCGGCTAGTCTAGGATATGTCTCGGAAGTAGCCATTTTCTTCGAGGAGCCACTGAGACCTGTGGCAGCTGCAGTCAAGTTGCTCAGATCGTAGTTAGAGACATCGAAGCTTTCGTAGGGCGATGAACTGGCTGGTGGATGATGTAGCAGCTGACGCTGTTGCATATAGTAGTCGAAGCTGCTGCAGGCATTTGGGCTGGAGCCGTAGGATTTAGTTACCATAGGTGGCACTGCTGGCGAGCCGATGTGACCCTGTAAAATAAAATTACGCACTCCTGCGTGTTGGCGTGCAAGTTGCTGCTGCTTTTCAAAGAGCGCCGCCTCTAATGGAGCGCTTTTGCAGTCGCTCTCATCGGAGAGAATGCTTTCCATGCTGTTGCAATAGCTCTCACCGTCGAGAAAGTCCTCGGAGAGCAGTGACTCTTGGCTCTTGCGTTCGGGATAGTTTGTGTTGGTCAGGAAAAAGCTAGCGCTAGAGTGACGTTGAGCCTCTAAATAATTAGCTTCTTCCAAACGACGTCGCGCTTCGGCAGCGGATTTCACACTATTATCGGGGTCGAGAATATCTGAGAGTGACACCTTGCGTTGGGGTGTTGTGGAGTAGTAGTCCTGGTACACGTAGTACTCGGAAGTAGAACGTTTGGGTGGATTGGTTAAGTCTTCTGCACTCTCATCCAACGACTCGTTACTTAAATTGGTGGCAATAGCAACGGGTTGCGAGAGATGTGCCGGCACGGAGTGCGATGTCACCATATGTGCTGGCATTCCAACTGACTTGGTATGATGCATGCCATCTATCACCAACAACTCATCGCCGTCAGCATCCAAATCACCATATTTGCGCGTGATTTCATCAATCATTTTCTCAGTGTCGGAGTGTATCATATCGAGTATGGTGCGGGCATCATCTGAGTAGACAGAATGTCTTTTCGGTTCGTTGTGATTGCTACTCTTAGACTCACTGCTCGCAGCACACTCCCACTCTACCTCTTCGCGCACCGGCGACACAGGGCAGGATTTGTAGTTCTTCAGTATACTATAGCTTTTGCGTGAGCTACGTGATTGACCACGTTCAGAGGCGGTGGAAGCAGAGGAAGCATCCAGGGTAAGATTTCCGGGTTTTGATTTCTGTTGATCGTTTGTGTTACGATCCGAGGGCAGCGTGGAGCTGGAATACTGCTTTTGATGTGGCGTTGATTGGCGTTGTGACATGTGGTTTAGAGTTGGTAGTGGTGCTGGTTGTGGTTGATAGATCTGATAGACCCCCACATGTCTGGGATATGGTGGATAGTGTTGTTGCACCTGACGCATGGCTTGACAGTTTTGTTGCAGCACTGATTTGGGAGCAGCACAATTGAAAAAGTGCTGCGTTTGTTGTTGGTAGTGATGTAGAGCATAAGAGGAAGTGTGGCCGCTAGTATAGGCATTGGGCGATGCTAGCGGAGCGTAGGGACTATAATACTGTGGAGTAATTTGATTGGCATTAGCTTAAAGATTAGTAATAGTAGATAAAGTAAAGTTTACACAATTTACGGGGATCAAAGCAGCATGTTACAGGGTGAGAGAGAGACAAAAGAGATATAGAAACAAAAGAGCGCAGTTTAGTAGCAATTAATATTGGAGCACGTTTTCTTTTTAGCTTGTGATACATAAAGAAGTTCTTGACTTACCTGTTTTGGCGTAACGACTAGCAGCAACTGCTGATCGGGAACCGTCCAACGTGCTGGCCAAGCTCAAATCGGATATGCTGTGACTGCCTCGCATCGAACGATAACCAACCTTAAGAAAGCCAATTTGATAGTATTAATATAAGGAAAGGACATAAGCATAGTAACGTATTGTTTTTAATTTGTATGGTTATAAAAGTGTGATTTTATTTACAAACGCATTATATGATTAAGTTTGAGTGCAAACATTTTTTAAAAAATAAATTGATAAAGAAATTGAATCAAAAATAAGAAAATTAAATTTCGGGCTTGTTGCACAATTATTAGCTTTAGGTAGGTAGTCAAGGTCTATGTCATGGTATATGATTTCACTGTTTTTGGCAAGTGTGATCCTAAAAAAAAAATATAATCAAAAGTATACGCAGATGTCCGGATACACAAAATGCAGGCCAAACTAAGCGTCTTACCCCTTACAACCATATTAACACTACGTCTGATCTAACCAGAAAATATCAAATACCAATTTATTCAGGAATGGACATCACATGTCTCTTTTTCACATTTAATTTTTGATGTGAATCATCTGAACAGCATGAATAAATGTCAAGCCATATATTAAACTACTAATATAAATTCGATTTATTCCTGGAGTTGCTCATGAATCGGAACATACTGCTTGCCACTACCAAGAAAAAATCAGTTGAAGATAGAAACAGGATGTAAAAAGAGAGAAAAGGCTATAGGTGGTAATATCACAGTACACTTGATGGCTTCGTACATACCCTAAATGTAATGCAAAATTGGATAACCTTAATTAAAGAATTTCATGAAAAAGTATATGTATTGACTCATGCAAAGAAATGTACATACACTCCCTGTCAGCAGAATAGGTTCAGTTGTTTTTTTTTATTATAAAGCTGCGCTGCGTGTATCAGAGATTTTTAAAGTTGTTGTTGCAATTTTAGTGACTACTAAACTCTTAAACAAAATTATGCAAAAACAGCAACGTTAGCTAATTTTTTTGTTGTTTTTTAATTGCACTGAGAAACAAGTGCTTATTTATGCATCATGAGAATAGGCTCACTATATTTATATCACTATATTAATTCACTATATTTTATCTCCGTACTGACGGCCACACTCGTATACTTTCCGGGCTAGCCATCTCCATACATTTTCCATAATATTAAGATCAGGCGAGTATGGAGGCCAGTCCAGCAATACCAAGTTTTGCTCTTTTATCCAGCTCTTTACTGTTCTTGCAGTATGGATTGGTGCATTATCCTGTTGGAAAGTCCATTGTAGATGACGGAATAAATTAAAAAATTTCGGAAAAGCCCTTTCCAGAATTTCCTTGTAGTGTCATTTTTGTGGAGTGAAACTCCAGTTCGATTGTTTCGAAATAGGATATTGATCGCGACTATGATGGCGATCCAAAAAACGTTCATCTTTTCGAAGATCGTGAAAATAGAAATTGTAGCCGTCAGGTCTGTCAAAAATAAACTTTTTTTCATCTGAGAACACTACATACTGCCACTCACGCTTCCATGTCATGTGCATTTTTGAAAATTGCAACCGTTACGCCTTACGTTGTGCATTTAGTGGGGTTTTTTCTTTTTAAATGTTGTACACTCTTAATGACACGTCTTACAGTTGAAAGACTGGCATTTATAGAAGCTTCTTCCCGAATTTTAGGTACAGAATAAGATGAACTAGAGGCTATTCGAAGGATAAATCTTCTATCTGCAGCTGATATTGCTTTATGTGTGCAGCCTTTCATATTTTACCATATTGGCTTTAATTTCTTAAAAATTGCTTATCAAATTCTGAGTTCTGTCTATTTTTTGTGCGATTTTTCGAGCACTCCAACCTTGTTCACAAAAAATTAATATTTTTGTTTTTTCCACTAAATTCAGGACTTTTCCACGACCCATTTTTGCTTACATTCATTTTTTAATGCAGATTAAAAAAGGCACTTCTCACCTGATACCGACACTTTCAAAATTCGCGACGCAACTAGTAGCTTTTCATTGTGAACCTATTCTGATGATACATAAATAAGCACATGTTTCTCAAAGCAATTAAAAAATAACAAAAAACTTAACTAATGGTAATACTAAGGTTGTTGTTTTTGCATAATTTTATTTAAGAGTTTAGTAGTCTCTTAAATTGTGACAACAGAAACTTTAAAAATCTCTAGTAGATGCAGCGCAGCCTTACACTTGAAAAAAAACTGAACCTATTCTGCTGACAGGGAGTGTATGTGTACATTATACCAGAAGTTTACATCTTTAAGCAATTAAAAGATATTGGTGTCGAAACACAGCGAATTCTTCTATTTGTAGCTTCAATTATAACATAAACAAAATAAGTATCTAAAATTTAGAAAAATGCAGATACAGCTGTCAAAATGGTTAGACAACTATTGAACAAATACGAACTGACAGATATGGATTTATGGAGCTTCTATGGTATGTAGTGTTTCTTTATTTTTACGTACACTTAATTTGTAAACTTTCATACCAGTCTTCCTCTACAACTAAAAATTTGTCTGCAGGAGCCACTGTGAGTAAGTTGAAGAGTAGCTTTATGTCTTCTTTTTTATGTTATGGCTTACAAAGACATAAACCTAATAGCTGTGCTTCTGTATATGGTCGGATAAATGCATTTTCATTATAATTTCTAATCCAGCAAACATTCTGAGTCTTTAACAACTGATCAAAGACTGTTCAAAGACTCATAATTATGAGCATGTGCGCTCATAATCACCCTGATTGTGGAAAACGGCGTATCAGTTGCGACGGGAGTTGATACGATCCGCACTCCCTTCACTTTTCAAAAAAGTCATATTGTTGAAACCGTGCGAATGAACTGCAATACCGATCCGCAAAACTCGCTCCGAAAAACAGCTGTTCAGCTGCCAAAACAAAATAAATAACGAGTAAATATGCTAAACAGTTGAACCTTAAGTAAAATAAAGAAAACGAAGGTTTCAATGTAAGTATTTAATGAATGCAGTAAATAAACATGTTTAAAATACTTTCCAAACAGGAAATGGACTGTATTGCATTGTTTTTTAGATAATAGCTTGTTTTTAGCTTTTAGCACCTACATATTTTCAAAACTTCATCTAGAAGTGAAATTGTTTTTTTCGCTAAAAATT
Source organism: Coremacera marginata (assembly GCA_914767935.1). NCBI lineage: Eukaryota > Metazoa > Arthropoda > Insecta > Diptera > Sciomyzidae > Coremacera > Coremacera marginata. The sequence goes on along the minus strand of OU612045.1, from coordinate 59,884,133 downwards.
CTTATTCAAATCCGATTCAATACGTTGGAAAAAAACGCAGCTAAAAGTCAAATTTTTTGTTAAAATGTGCAAAAATTAATTTTTTTATGGAGAACTGAAACTTTGGCTTGATAAAATTGGAAAGTAAAATATTTTTTCTAACAAATTGTTTAATTTTTTTTATATATTGTTTTTTTTTATTTATTTGTTTGAATTTACAATTTACAAAAAAATTGTGACGACCAAACAAATTTTTTAATACAGATTCGAGTTCAGCGAGCATAAATTATCTTAAATTAATGAAGCACATGCCATTTTTCAAATTTTTTTTATTCAAATCCGCACCAAACTTGTTGCGGATGAGAAGTGAGTAAATTTGGATGGAGTGCGGATCTACTGCGTTTTGAACAATCACTCTTTTTACTCGAATTCCGCGAACTTTGTTATCGATCCGCACCGAACTAACTCGCCGGTTTCTACAATCGATAAACCAACGAGTTCGAGTAATTTTCCCGCCCCAACTGACCCGCCGGATTCCACAATCAGCATGAATGAGCTCATTTAAGACTTCGATATTAGAATGTTTACCTTCCTGTAACGACACATTGATCTGCCTTCTAACTTTTGTTATTTGAGTCAAAAAAGAGTTTAAAATATGTAATATTAATAGAAGTTATCTTCTGTGTGCTTTCTCTTGTTCTGTGCTTTCACCTAGCACTACAGGTATTTGTTGTTTTTTTGTTACTGTTGTCCATAATCTTTTTCTAACGCTAACTTTGCCGTCTGAGCAGCGCGGAAGGCTACGAGGTTGAAGAGGAAAGACAAGGCCCGCTATGGCGAGCCCCAATACCTTGGTAAGGCTACTGTTTTTCTCTGAGTCGGCCAGGTCAGAGGAGGATACGCTAGACTACAACACAGTATACCCTGCAAACTACTCCGTGGGCACCATTCCCAGACTCCGGAATTAAGGGGGAATAGCTCCTAGTTCATTGCTCCACAATGACCTGTATGACACGGGTGGCCCTACCAGAAGCTTAAGCGTCAAAGTGGCTATCCTTCGCCAACTTAGAGAAACTTTCAACTCCTAAACAGAACTGGATGGTTTTAACAGATACAGGATAAGAAGTTGTGGCATCAAAACTGCTAGATAGAGGATACTTATCCGATACTGCCTCTAGCGGTATCACCACTCAAACTAACCATCAACCAGAGTCAGAATTAATATTGTTTTCAGAGTCTTATAAGAGTCATGTTTAATAGTCTTTTCTGACTCAAAAACAACAAAAATTATGATGCTATTATGACTAATATAAAACAATTATTCGGATAATTTTAAGTGATTCAAGATTCAAATATAAGTATAAACAACGAAAACAGTTACGTGATTTTTGTCCATTTTTTTTATTTCATATTTTATAAACACTATCTATTGCCCACATTTCCGAATTTGCCGTTTTTTATATCTCTTTTCGTTTAGAAGTGATCAAAAACAGCTTTGTACTCGCAGTACTAGAAATACACTGAAAAGAAATTCGTTTTTTTGGTCTCTATTGTTGGGTCTATTTCTTGGCGCAGCGACGATATGCTTATAGTGTTTATAAAAAAATGTTTAACATTGACTTAGTATTATAAGTCATCTATTTAATATAAATCAGAGTGTTATAAATGAAATGGGTATATAAAAAAGCCAATTCCAAAAAAGAGATAATGCTGCCCATTTCAAAATTTTTACTATTTATGCCGGCGAGCATTTGTTTCTCTGCTAGCGTGTGTATTGGCATTGTCATGCTGGAAAATTTAGCTTTTGTCAGGATGTTGTCGCAGAAATTGTAATAAACTGTTTTGAAACGCTGTGATGTCGTCGGCACTATTCATCTAAGATGACGTAAGCTGGATATCCAGCGCCCCTTGCACTGCAAATGCTCCGAAGACCATTACTGACCCATCACCAAAACTCTGCACATAGAAGTAGTGGCATTTTTTCGCAAATCTCGCCAATAAAAGTGTGAACCATCTAATCCATCAAGGTTCAGTTTTTTTTTTCAACAAAAAAAAAAAAAATGACCACGCACAAACGTGAGTTCATACTGTTCTCTTGTTTATTGACATGCAAAGAACCAATCCATGTCCACATTTTGTTCCACAAATTCTAGTCACGTTGTTTTGTGTCGCTCAAGTAGCCATGTAGCCTTCATTTTTGCTCGGCAAATATTAGGGCATTGAAAAGTATCCAAACAGTTGTTTTGGACACTTTGCTATTACAATATCTTGCCATACGAGAACCACTGGCAGTCAGGTTATTCGAAATGTTCCTCAATATTTTCAAGAAAATTGACCATCACGCATCGGGTGCGTTCGAGTTTTCTTGATATTTCGATGCATAAAAAATTGTCGGAAGCACAACCTAATATTTTTCCTTTTGCTTCTTCGGACGAAGTTGTACGATGTCGACGCAAATTTAGATTACATAAAGCAATATTGGCTTTAATTCTTAAAATAAAAGTGATATAATACGAACTTCTTTTTTTTTTTTTTTTTTAAAGAACTTTGAATGGGTTATAATTATGAAACGATAAATTCACTAGCAAAACTTTACTTCTCAAATGTTTCGTTAAAATGTAACGGTATTTCAAAAAGCAACACAAAATAGGATTGCCGTTGTAAACTAATATTAATTAATAAAGGGAAATTAATTCCTTAGTTTCTACAGGGTTGTCCATATTCGAAGCGCCCATCTGGCAACACTGTAACTTTTCGCAGTGATGCCAAATCGACTAATGACATACCGCGTTTGAAGCGTCATTCCAAGCAAATGTTTACAATGGAACAGTACACGCCACGCGAACGCTCTAAAATTGTTGAAATTTACATTCAACAAAACAAGTCAATAGTGAAAACTCAACGTGCTTTCAAAAAAATAAATAAAGTGAAAAGTGCGCCTTCCAGATTTAACGCCTCCAGACTTCTTTTTGTGGGGTTATTTGAAATCAAAGGCTTACGTCAACAAGCCAAAGACCCTAGAAGAGCTGAAAACCAACATCCGTCAAGAAATAACCGCCATTCCCATCGAAATGTTGAAGAAAACCATGGAAAATGCTGCAAAACGGGCACAATATGTCGTAGAGGCCAATGGCGACCATTTACGAGATATCATATTCAAGAAATGATGTAAGCAAATCTACTTGAACCCAATTAAATGATATTCATGACGAAAATACAAAAAATTGTGGTTTCTTTGATTTATTTAAAAATAAAATGGGCGCTTCGAATATGGACAACACATATATATTAGGAGTTATTAAGAGGTCTTCCTTGAGTGCGGTATAAATATGAAACGCATCTTATTTAGTATCTTTTTTAGGTCGGAGGTCTAGATCTGAATCTTGCTTTTCATTAATAAAGCAAACACCTGTATATATTTTAATTCAGCCAAACACTCTCTAACAACAGATGTCGGTAATTCAGTTAATTGGCTACATTTTTTGATTGACATTTCCCAAAAATGGTCCTTATTATGAGCTGCGTTCGATCTTCGACTGTAGTCGAATGGCCTGATCGAACGAATTTGCATTTGGTATTATAACGTGCTTTCGACAACGAATATCGCCATTGTGAATTCGCTTATTTGCCTTGGTCACTATGATCTCTTTTTAGCAGCTGCAGTCATTTTGAAAACTACTATTCTTTAAAAATAAATTGAAAAAAAATTTGATCTACGATTCGCCAGAAGAGGATGAAAGCTTGACGGAACTGGCTAGAAGCAGTAAACGATTGAGTTTTCTGCCACCACATAAGTGCAATCTGTCAGAGATGTTTTGACATCCACAACGTACAGAAAATGTGTTAACAGATTTCTACAGAACTTCTGACTGTCCAAGGAGGCGTTTGTGGACTTGATGACAACTGCAGGCTAACTGCTTAATCAATGCGCACGAGCAAGATGAATTACAAACCTATTAACATTGGAAACAGTTCGGCGATTTGTTGTTCACCGCTTTTGACATACATACATACAATTTACAAAAACAGTTAAAAAATAGTTTGTTGTCGTCAAAAAGTAAAAAACAATCACAAAATACTCATATTTTTAACAAATATCACTCAGTATGCAGAGCATCGAAATCAAAATTCTATTCGACTAAAAATTCGACGAATAACGAAAATTTCGACAAGGTTTCACTGCTCAGATTAAGAATTTGACATTCGGTATTCGCTGTTATAACCAGCTATAACCGGTATAACCAGTTATAATCACCGATAACCAGCGAAGATCGAACGTCGAAAGCAACTCATAATAAGGGCCATATACAGGGAATGGAAACGTTCGCCAATTTGAAATTTTTTTAACTGATTGCTTTGTAAAAAGGCTTGCAAAAGGCTTCTTTTTTATAAGTGGTTCTCAACAGGACTCTTGGTTCTTTTTCTCGCTGATGCTTTGCAGCCAATACACGGAATCTGCGAAGAAAAAGTTCACAATCGAGCTACAAGTCAAGAGCCGTGTGGAAAGTTGCTTAGAGGCGAGTATATCCGGTTCCTACGTTTTCAACCATATTGATTATAAAGATAAGTTAACATGTTATTAAATTGTTATAATTGTACAAAACAAAATCGTTCTTCAATTTAAGTAATGATTTCTGGTAGTAGGCGCGAGCACCTGGGCCACCAAACTACTTTGGTTCTCAACAACGCTTCCGAGGCTTCAACTGAAAAGTACATCAATAAATTAAAGAAAATGGTGACGGAAAATCGGCATTTACATTAGAGAGATAGACGATGAGCTTTCTGTGTTTCACGAATCAATTCGTACCATTATACGAATTTGTACAATTTTGTTTGGGTATGAAACGCGTTGACGCTTGACTAGTTCCGAAAGACCTGAACTTTTTTCAAAAACTCAATCGCGTAAAGGTCTCTGAATACATGGTAGAACGAGTCAATAACGACTTCACATTTATAAAACGCATTATAACTGGTGATAAATCAGACAAACTAGCCAAAAAAAAACATGTCAAAGTCGATGATAAGTCAAGGTAATGCTGACTGTTTTCTTTGATTATAGCGGTGTTGTGTACAAGAAATTCTTGCCTGAAGGTAAATAAAAAATATTATCTGGGCGTTATGCGACGTTTGAGAGAGCAAATTTGTTGAAAAAGAAAATCGTCAAAGAAAACTCATAAATGTTCACAAGTGAACTCACAAGTGAATTATTTTCTGCACAAAGCCTCAATAAATGTCGTTGAACTGAGTTTTTTCTTGTTTCAAAACTCAAATGACCTCTTCGCGGCACCCGCTTTTAGTCAATAGAAGAGATAAAAGAGAATTCGCAGAGAGAATGAAGTCGATTCCGGAAAATGCGATTGAAAAATGTTTTGATAATTGAATTATTCGTTGGCATAGCGTATTACTTCGCAAAGGGTCTACCTTTAAGGCGATACAATAAGTTTGAATGACTACTGAACATCTTTATGCTCAGTACTATTTTGACAGAATATATGTTTTAAATGCAATTGTCTCATACAACTTTTGCTTTTATTTGATTTCTTTGAAGTCATGTACTGCTTAGCTGTAAACTTTCTTGAATGGGTAGAATATTACGGTCTTTCTTCACAGACTTTCTTTCTAAGATATGTTCAAGCGGATATCGGGACGTGTGAGTAAAATTGACTTGATGAGAATATAAAAATTCACACGTCTAAAGTTTTTATATTTTTAGATATCTTGAGAAAATTTTTAAATTTAAAATTTACTGCATAAATAATAATCTATTAAAATAAGCTTCTGTTGTAGCTCCAAACTAAATGTACAGAACTTATTTCTGCGTTATATACTTTTTTTTAATAATATTATAGAGTGAAAACAGTTCGCAACAATTTTGCTAAAATTATCGAACATTTTGTTCAAAAAACTAACAAAAAAAACAGTACATTTTATTAGAATAACAGTAATTTTAAGTAGTTACATTAAGACAATCGATTTACAACTGACTACAACAGACTACATTTATGTATGTATATTAATAAAAAAATAGCTAAATATGTATGTCACTGAATTAAAAAGTAAAACGTTGCCATAGTATATATATTTTTTTCGCTTCTTTGTTAGGAACAGCAAAAGTTTGAGTTAATAGTGAGATTAATTAAGCAAGACAATCTATTTTTAGATCTCACTGTTGACTGGTGAGAGTTGGTAGTACTAGTTGTTAAAAGTTGGTATAAACCGCAAGCAGCAATTTAATAGCAAGCATCGGTGGTTCAGTGGTAGAATGCTCGCCTGCCACGCGGGCGGCCCGGGTTCGATTCCCGGCCGATGCAATTTATTTTTTATAAAATTTTATTTTTTTTTGCGATATTATATTAAAATATTTAGTTAAGCTCGTTATTCTTCATAAATTTAAAAATGAAAATGTAAGTTATGGGCTCAGGTTTTGTTTGGTTAAATGGAATGAGTTCATCTTGGCGTTGAGGCAGCCAATTTTAGTCAATGAAATAAAAAAACAATATGATGTAAGATACTGGTATAAAATATTAAGCACCGAAGCAATGATTTCTTTGCATACAATGAAGTATTAGTTGAATTAAACGCTTTTTTTTTAATTTTGAAGCTGTCGGAAGTCCCATGCTATTTAGTTGTTGTTTCTTACACTTGCAGTATTTTAAAGCTTTTTGCATTTTATACCCAGATGTTCTTGTTTTTTTCTCACCTCTTGAATAGCATTTAACTTTTTAATTCCATTTTTGCGTGTACCCTACATTATGTGCACCCAAAGGAATGTAATTTTTGTTTAAAAACAATACATAAAGAGAAACAAGGAAAAAGAAAACAAAATTAAGAAGAACATAAAAATGTGAAAAGAACCCAACAAATGTGTCAACATCCAATGCTTTGAATGTCACTTACATTTTCCAGCTTTTGTTTGGCCTCGCTGATAACCTTCATCAGCTCCTCTTTCTTGGTGCTGGTGTAGGACTTTGTTATGGTGGGTGGACCTGGCGACTTGCCATTCTCCGTATTGTGTTTGGCACTGATGCTGCGACGACCTTGATTTATGAGGGGGAATAAATATTTATTTAAACTGTAACAAATTTTTATGCCAATTTTAGCTTACTGCTGCTACTGCGCTCCAGCAAGCCTGGACCATCTGGTAGAGCTGCCTGCATAAAGTTGCTGGTTGCCTGCGGTATGCTTTCCGAGCTGCCACCTAGCGTTGAAGCCAGCGAGCGTTCGGCATTCTCGCCACTGGGCGTTGAACCCTCATCTTCAGTGTCGGATGTACCGGTGCCAGTGCTGGCAGTATGTGCGCTGCCATTGCCACCGCTGAGCGTGAGGCCACATTTTTCGAACTTCTGACGACGCACAGATTTGCGTAACTCATCTTCGTTCATGGCGGTGACCTTAAAGTCGCTGTTAGGTGAATGGAAAAGAAGGAATGCTTTAATCGAATATAAGAAACAACAAACAACAATTACTCACGTTGGTGTGCTCGGTGATATGTTGTTGTAGAACATGCCATGATCTGAGCTGGTGCGTTCCCCATCCGAGATGTCCTCGACATCACCATCGTGATCATTGCTCTGTGCATCAAAACGAAAACCGGGTTTCTTTTTATCCGGCATCAAACGTGACACCGTGTTGCTGTTACCATTATTTGTAGCCGCACTCATGCCAGCTCCAGAGCCCAACAGCACTGTGCCCGTGTTGCTGCTACCAACAAACTTGAGTTCGCGCCGCGTTTCCATGCCCGAATCTATGGAGGAGTCTTCGCTAAGATATGTTTGATTGTACATTATGTCCTTGGAGGAGGCGCTATTGTAGTCCGAGGTCTGCGTATTGCCTAAACCGCCAACACCAACACCCGCGGTGGATAGCGTGCCGAGTGGACTTTCAGAATTTGAGCGTAGGTCGGTCAGAGCATCAGCATCCATTTGACCGCGTTGAGCCCAACGGCCGCGTACTCGTGGTACGCCACCCATACCCAGCTGACTGGGCGATGAACTCAGCAAATTGGTTATCGAAGAAGCTGCATGCATGCTGGACGATGTCGATGCATGCGGAATAGCCAAGCCACCCGTTTCCTGCTCAGCGGCAGCAGCGACTGCTTTGCGCTTCGCCCACTGTGGCAGCTGCCCGACATCTGAGAACTTATAGCCGGGCGTTAGCGTTATATCTTCGGCAAAGTGACTAGGTGATGAGGAGTACTTTTGCGCAATAGTCAAGTGCTCCATTTCATGTGTGGGTGACTCGATGATTATTTCTTCGGGTGCTGCTGAAATGGAACGCGGCAGCGGAGCATGCCCGGAACGCAAACGCTGCTGTGAGAGACGCGCCTGCATCGTGACAATCATGTCGTGCGGCACCTGCCAAATAAAGATGCAGCCGTCGCCGCTGGCCGAAATGAGATGCTTGCAGTCGTTGGTGAATTTCAGACCCGTTACCAGCTCACTGTGGCCGTACATGCGCGCCATGCACTCGTTCGAGTAGTAGTCATAGACCGCGAGCGTCTTGTCTGTGCACGAGGTAGCTATATAGATGCCGCTCGGATCGAGACTCAACTTGATCAGGCTCCCTTCGTCCGAGTGCGAACCTTTGAAAGTTTTGGTGTGTTTGGCATTTTGTGTGCCATAGACGCGTATATTGCGATCTTGGCAGGCGGTGAGTATGTGTTTGGAATTCGAGTCGATCTCCATGTCGTACAGCGTCGTCTTGCCGGAGGTGTGTGTGCCGCGCAGAAAGATGTTGCCCTGCAAAGAAAATAAAAAAAAACAGACCATGAAAGTATAAGCATAAAGTAGGATGTGCTGTCTAATGGCCGATATGTGCTATTATGTGCCGCACTGCTAAAATATTATTCTAGTAGTATGATTATTATGAGGTATGGCTTTTCAATAAAATTGAACAGTGCCTTTTTCACGAATTCAGAAATTGTGCTATAATGTAGTCCAGTTGTGCTGCAATGTGCCATATAAAATTTTCAAAAATGTGTATTTTTGTGAATCTCATTAAGAGTACGGCATGATTTTTCAATATTTGAAAATTCAGAAATTGTGCCGTGATGTGCTTGAGTTGTGCTGCAATGTGCCATAGAGAGGTTAAAAATCTTTTAATTTATTTCATTTATTTCAAATAAAACAGCGTTTATATCTTTATAAGCAAGTAGTGAAATGTCACCGCTTTATATAGTTTCCAGCATTTGAAATTCATATTTAAGTCAAAAGTCATTGATAAGGCATTTTTGTACCATGTTTACATTGCTACTGCTGCATTTCAACCAAAATTAATATAGTTGTGAATGTTTAATCTATCTATAGCACATTGTAGCACACCTCATGAATATTACAGCACAACACTACCGAATTTTGGAAATAAAGTAAAAAGCGGGACTAGCTTTATTAAAGTTCGAAAACTATTTAAACTAACTAGAGTACGCCAGTGGTTGAAATTCGACCTTTTTGCCATACCACCGCAGTGCGACGCCCGGTATTCCAGCTAGCATATTTCTTTAAAAGCTATTCGGTGAACTCCTTTCCCTGCTATGATTTATTTAAAAAAAAGAAATCATCGAAATCGGTCGAGAAACACCCTGAATGCTATACCAACCCTGAGCAATGCCGGGTATTCCAACTTTCCATTTTTTTTATTTTATGCCTATTTATTTTTATAATGAGGCGTGGCAGGTATGAAAAACTATATATCTTTTTGATTAGCATCACCACCCGAGTCGATTTCCGTGTGTCCGTCTGTCTTTCCGTCTGTCTGTCTGTCTGTCCGTCTGTAATCACGATTACAGCCGTAATTTTAAAGTTATCGCGATAAAACTCAAAATATAAGCTTCTTTCTAAAAAATTTAGACCAAGTTCCAGAATGAGTCAAATCGGATGAAAAAACAGACCATGAAAACCCCGCCTACCTCCCATTCAAAGTGACTTTATTTTAACCGTAAAATGTCTTAAAAATCCACAAAAATTAATGAAATGCCTTGAAATTTTACCCGTAAGCTTTGATCTTTAATATAAATCCAGACTATGAAATTTGTCAAAAAAAAAAATCGGATTTAAGCCCCGCCCACCTCCCATACAAAGTGGCTTTACATCAATCGTAAAATCTCTTCAAGTCTGCCCAAATTACAGAAATGTCTTGGAATTTTGCACATAAGTAGGCTTCGATATATAATATAGACCATCACTATGATACCTCTCATACAAATTGGATTTATTTCAAACGTAATATCTCTTAAAAATCTGCAAAAATTTTAGAAATATCCTGAAATTTTGCACATTTGCTTTGATATTTAACATAAACCATCTCTGTCATATTTGGCAAAATCGAATGAAACCCACGTCTACTTCCAATGCAAAGAGGATTTATTCTAAGCGTGAAATCTCTTAAAAACCCACGGAAATTCAAGAAATATCTTAAAATTTTGCACATAAGCTTTGAAATATAAGATGAAACATCTCTATGATATTTGGCAAAATCGGATGAAAATCACGCCTATCTTAAATAGAAAAACTTTCGTAAATATATAAAACTGAATGACATCGCCCACATAATTTATCCAACCCATACATATATTATTCTATATAATGTGGAGTCTTTAGGCTAGAAAAGTGGGTGTGGCAAATTTACTTTTAATCGAACTTCTGTTGCACCGTGTGCCTGACTTTAAACAAATTTTGCACACACAATCCTTGGTAATTTTAAAACAAGCTCCATCTACACAGTTTGTCCGATTTTAACCAAATTTCTTACACATATTTTTTAGTAAAAAGAGAAGTTTTAAGCCCACAAAAGTGGGTGGGACTGGACAAGGGGCGTGTCAATTTAATTCTAATCGAACTCCTTCTACACCGTTTTTCTGACTTCAACCAAATTTTTCAAATATATTCTTTGGAATAATGAGCAGTGATTAGTCTAAAAAATTGGGCGGAATTAGCCAGGGCGTGCCACTTTAATTTTAATCGAACTCTTTCTTTAGTCTTTGTCCGACTTCTTCCAAATTTTCCATATTCTTTAGAATAATGAGCAGTCAGTTGTTTAGAAAATTGGGCGGAATTGAACGAGGGGTGTGTCACTTTAACTTTAAACGAAATTATTTTACACCGTTGGTATAAATTTGCACATACCAATCAAATTTTGCACATACCAATCAGTAGTATACAAATTACTCTATGTGACAGCTAAGGGTAAAATAAATAAACAAATATTTTTGCAGATTATACATAAACGTTTTGTAGATGACTAAAGACTTCGAATATACTTCAATACGGCAGATGGGGGTGTTTTAGATTCGGTACTCCGCCGAAGCTCTATTCCTTACTAGTTCCTTAAAAAATCGTCCATGCTCTGATTCATAAAAAAAAATCATAAAAATCGGTTAAAAAATACAGGAGAAAATGGTACTGAACTGTTTTGCCTTCGCCTATTTATATATATATCATAGATTTCTTAAAATTCTCTTAAGTACATCGCAGCACACCCCGAGCTCATAACAGCACAACAACCAAATTTCGAAAATATAATAAACTCGGGACTATGTTAAGAAATTATTTACAAATAAACCAATTCATAAAAACTCTCTTCGGCACATTGTAGCAAAATTACAGTACATAACAGTATCATTTCAGAATATCTAAAAATTTTAGACAAACAAAGCAAATGACACCCTTAAAATAATTTTTTCCAATGTGGCAGGTAACAGCACACAGCGGCACCACATTTAATTGATTAATTATGCATAATAACTAATCAAAATGATTGAGTGCTAATTTTACGCAAATCAAGAAGGTAGTATTTAAGGTGCCCCAGAGACTCACCTGAAAAGTTCTGAACATGATCGATTTGTCAGCGCCACAGGAAACCATCTGAAAGTTCAGAGCCTGGCCGACAAATTTTATCGAGGTTATCGATGACGAATGATCGTCCAGCGTCTGTAGCAGTAGATAATCCTGAGCAACATCAAAAACATGTATCAGTCGATCACGACTGGCGCTGGCTAGCAGCTTGCGTTCAATCTTATCATTAGAATACTCTAGGCACAACACCTCCGATTCATGTGCCTCTATGGTGGTGATAAGCTTTAAGTTGCCCAGATTATAGATGCGTATGTTGCCACTGCGATCGCCACTAGCCAAGTGTTGCAGTTCCGGACTAATTTTGATGCAACGGACGCCATTGCGTCCATCATAGGTAGACGAAGAGTTGCTATTCTTGTCATTGCCCACTATTTCCTGATCTTTGATAAAATTGAGTTCGTCATCGATGTAGACTACTTTCAGTAGCTCTTTTGAGTAGATATTCTTGCGGTACATTTCGTTGTTCTCACAGTCCTCGAGACCCCAGACGCGTATGGTGTCATCCGAGGAGCAAGTCACAAAGGATTCCTCAGGAAGCGTGTGTGAGAGCTCACGCTCAATATTGTATGGCACTGTTTCGACACCCCAAATGCAGGTGGAATGATAGAGAAAGGAGTGAGACTTACCAACGCGCTTGATGTCTCGCATATCCCAGATGTACAGCGAATGATCGTTGTAGACACAACTGACCTGGGAATGGAAAAGAAGTAAGCTTTAATGTCTTTAATATTCCAAGATTGGTAGCTCACCTTAGCGCGCTGCTCATCGTAGACCATCGCAATGCAGTCCGGGTACTTGGCATGCGGTGGCACCGTCATTATGTGATTGATATGTATGCCCTGCGCCACATCCACACCCAGATAGTGTGTACGCGGCAAAGTGGTCACATACTCCAGTGTGGCTGCATTGAAGATGCGTATAATTGATTCAGCACAACCGACGAGTATAAACTGGCCATTGACGCAGATGCAGTTGGCGCTGGTGGTGCGACACTGCACCCACTTGTCCAGCAAGCGACGCGAACTGAACTCCACCAGATGTCCTTGTCGCGTTATGGCGTATGTACTGTCTGCACAGTCGCCTTTGCCGCAGGCCACGGCACAGAAATCATTGTCGCGCAAATCACCCAGTATGGCACTGCGTCCCATCAGCGGTATGGGATCTTTGTACTGTGTTAGAGGCAGAGATAATTTTATTTTTAGTAAATTTGTCTAACCTACTTATACGGCTAAGGCCACAGACCACCACTCACTTTATGGCTACTCACCTTGCGACCACCTTCTAAATACCAGTATTTGACGTGTCGATTGCCCACTGTTACAAAATAGCTGCCGTCTTCGGCAAAACTTATTGCCGACACCTTGGAACTGATTTTATTCGAGGCCATTTTGAGATTTGAACGCCAATCAAAGACATTCACAATCATATCGTGTTGTGAGCCGACCGATACCAGGTACTTGCCAGTGGGTGAGAAGGCCTGTTAATTAGTGAAGTTTGGATTAATACACGTATTGATAAGATACCATTTGTTAAGAAGATATTGCTTACCACACACGTAACGGCGTACTTGTGGTCAACAAACTCCGCCACTACATTGCCCCCCGTAGTGTGCTCCAAATTGCCATTTGGCGTTTCGAGTTCCCAGACTTTGATGGCTGGATTGATGCCACACTCGCCGGTAGCCACATAGCGCCCGCAGCGCGAGAAAGCCACGGATGTGAAAGCTTTGCGGGATGTGTTGACGAGGTAGGCCTGAGTTTGGCGTTTCGCATTGAAGAGCACGACGGTGCAGCTAAGAGTGAGAAAAAAAGAAAAGAAAGGCAGAAATTAAGTTGAGGCCATAAATAAAAAATAAAAAATGTTGGTGAATTCTGGAAAGGAATTAAAAGATGAGAATTCAATTTAAACAGTCGTCACAAAACACTCAAAATCGCAATCGGAGATATTCGTATAAGTTATTTTATATTTTTATAAGATCAATCGTTTCGTGTAAAATGCAGTTTGTTCATGTTTTCGAAATTTGTAATTCGAACAGAATCGCTGTTTAGCTGGCGAACGACGATGTAAAACAGTATTATTTGTGCAATCTGTATCCCTAACAGTCTTGTCATATGGTTCCATATATCGAATTTATTACGATTCTCAGTTATGATTTTATAAAATAAAAATCCGACGACGGATTTTACTCAAAATATATAAAAACTTTCATTAATAGATTAAAACTGGGCTGCCGGGTGCGGCTCAGGAGTAAATCCCAGGTTGAGCGGTCAAACATTCTCACTATCCAGGAGTGCCATATATCTGCGTGTCATACGGGTGTCAAGGTTTTCGAAATAATCTTACACAATTTGCAAGCATTTTTCTGACCTTAGCCTATTCGTGATAAAATACTAAAACAAACTGCGCACAAATGGCAATAGCATTATCAGATCTGCCCCAGTTAAGACAGTTTAATCCCTGTCGGAAAATGAAACCTCTTAAAACATCCTTTACCAAAAAGGACTTATAATACACATCAAAGTTTAAAAAGAAGATTAAAAATGGAACATATAGCAGTTCTAAGATAATATTTCTTTAATTTACTTTAAAAACTGGCCAGGATAGTCAAACAGCTATTGAATACCACTTTCCTTCATGGAATACTAAATTCATGACTACAAAAACGAGTGTGATAAGCAACACTTGATGACACTATTTGAAACCTGAGATTCAAATTTTGGAATTATTAACAAAAAACTTCAAAATTTTAAATATTTATTTAGAAATTAAGAAATTTCTTTATCTATAAGAACATTCCACAACAATTTATCGATTTTTTTATCGAACTAATTTTAAAAACAAAATTTTCGATTTTACTCCATAATTTGTTTTGAGAAAAGGCCCAAATTGAGAACTTGAAGTTGTCTTTTATAAAATATAATTACAAAATTTAACTTTCCCTTACAATACATTTTTAGGAAAAATAAAGACTTTCTTACAACAAAAAAAAAAATAATTATTTTTAAAGAATTTTTCATTCTTAACACTTCTATAAATATAAAAAATTCTATAGTAAACAAAAATTCTTTACTTTGAAAAACTCTTTTCAGTTTTGTCTAAAACTTATATTGTTGTATTGGTGAAGTTTTTTCAAGGGAACTTTCTACTTTTTGGGTTTTTTTTTGCAATTATATTTTTTAAAAAACAATTTAAAATTTTCAATTGTTTAAAAAAATTAGAGTAAAAATCAAAAAGTTAGTTCTTCAAATTAATTAGATAAAAGAAAAAATCAATTATATCTCTCTATTGGTTATTTAAGAAGAAGTCATAAGTCATTATTCTTCGTGTTCTTTGCTGCAAAATTCTGGCTACGGATTTGATCCAAATATATCAAAAATATAATTAAATTTTCAAAGCTTCTTTCCTATTGCTTACAATTTGAATCTCAAATAAAATTTTAATGTTATTCTGTGTGTTATAAAATATCTCATCTTTTCTGATAGAAAAAAAGAAAAATTAATCATGTTTTTCCTAACATATATGTTTTCTTTTTGTTTGCATTTTTCAGCTCACGTTAGAGCGTTAAATTTTAACTCTTTGCATTATTTTCGTCTGTAACAAGGTCCTATTTTAATAATGATCCATGACTTTTACATTAATATGCAAACAGCATGGTCCTCGTGCCGTATAGTAACATCAATTTCAATTAACTTGCGTCACGCGCACCTCAAATCATTTCATTTAAGTTTGAAAAAAGGACATTGAAACCAAGTGTAACCAAACGCCCACATGTTGGTTAATACCAGGCAGCAAGCGTAGGGCAAAACCTTCATCGTGCAGCTTCAAATGTCCTTGATGAGCGCATGAAACAGAAATGCTGGGAAAAAAGCATAAATAAAACAGTACAAACGTCGACAATGTGTCGCATACTGCTTTCATAAATAAAGGGAAAAATTTAAAATTCACTACAGTGTTGTGCAGAACTTCAGCAACTAAGCCTTCCCATTAAGAATTTTTGATTGCACAGAAAATAAAATAAGAAAAGCTTTTACTTTTAACTAAAGCGCATTTTATTCAATTCTTGGTAATTTTTTGGTAGCTTTATCATGGTGTAATAAATATGTTACAACTTTCGAATAAAAAATTAAATCATTAAAAAAAGGACAGAAATCGTAGTAAGAGATCACAAAAATTTTATAAATCAATAGTTTTTGGGACTATTTTTTCTTTATAAACGCAATGAAAACATTGCAAATGCCAATTTTGGAAGAACATCTCGAAAAGTTAATTTAGAAAGATTTTCCTATCTTAATAAAATAAATAAGAATTAAAAAAAAATTATTGCGGCCGGGGAATCCCGGTCAGGAACGAAGATCCTTAGTGCTTTGTCTTCAACTCCGAATGCAATTCGAAATGAAAGTTGTATATATTCCTTTTTATTTTTTTATTTATTTTTTATTTGAACGAATGAACGAATCAAATAAAAAAATCAAAAAGTTTAATTTAAATTTTTTAAAAAAAATATTTATTTATTGACCACTATACACAAGCACTTTGATGTGTTAAAATTTTTTTCGCTTTCGATTTTCTTTTGGACGCTGAACATGTGATTTGCCTACTGTCTCTCCCTATTGTATGAGATTAAATAACATTTGCATATAATTATAACTTATGGAAAACGGCTCTTTTCAACGAAGAAGGCTATTGAACATGTTCAATAGTGTTCAATACTTGTATGTAGCAGTAGAATACTTAATCCACGTTTTTAAAGGGTCTGTGAAAAATGCATGAAAAACGGGATTGAGTTAAACTTTCTTCTATAATTTTGGCCGTGGCTTCAACAACTAAACAAAACGTTTAACAGATAATTTCATTTTGAATTTTAATTTTGAAAAATTATGAAATTATAAGAAATTATAATGCTGAAAAGACATAATTCACTTTGGTGGAAGTTTATTTGAAGGCTGTTTTTTTTAGAGATGCACAACTTTGAATTGAAATAAGATACTGAGACAACATAAGTTCAAGCTGAAGATTGGCTTTATAAGAAAGTTCATTTTATGCCATAAGTGTTTAAACATGATTTCAGGCATGTGCGCGCCTAATTTCTAATTCCAAGGAATTAGAATTGAATTGTAATGAATACTTTTCGATCCAGCTCTGATTATAGTGACAAAATCCAAAGTTAAATATTTGTTCTATTCGCCATGTCACTGATATTTTGGCATTTATTTTATCTTTGTACGTTGAATATTAAAGATTGCCCATCATGATCCCAAAAAGTGAACAAAACGTTGCATGTGCTTGACAAAAATTTGCGAAAAAGACCGTCTTACAAACCGTAAAAAGTAATTCTATGTCAAAACATCCTTTATAATAAAGATTCATAAAACATATCAAAGTTTAAAAAGCAGATTAACAACGTTATACAGGGTTGTCAATATTCGAAGCGCCCATTTTATTTTTAAATAAATCAAAGAAACCACAATTTTTTGTCTGTTCGTCATGAATATCATTTAATTGGGTTCAAGTAGATTTGCTTACATCATTTCCTTTGATTTCAAATAACCCCACAAAAAGAAGTCTGGAGGCGTTTTGACATCAAACCATTTTTTGACATCAAACGGCCAGGGAACAATTGCTCCAAAAAATCGATTGTAGTGCGGCTTGTGTGTGGTGGCGCGCCGTCTTGTTGAAACCAGTAGTGCCTGATACGCTTTCGACGAACGATTGGCATGAAAAAATTGTTTATCATATCGCGATAACGCTCCTGATTGACAGTAACTCTGTGGCCATTATCATCTTCGAAAAAGAACGGCCCAATGAGCATGTACTGTTCCATTGTAAACATTTGCTTGGAATGACGCTTCAAACGCTCGATTTGGCATCACTGCGGAAAGTTACAGTGTTGCCAGATGGGCGCTTCGAATATTGACAACCCTGTATATAATAGTTCAACAATAATTGATACTTTTTCTTTAATTTCATGTAAAAAATGGCGAGGATTATCAAATAATTATTGAATACCACGCTACTTCATGGAAATAATAAATGCACGACTTCAAAAAACGAGTGTGATAAAAACACTTGAGGAGATTATTTAAAATCTGAGAGAATCAAATCCTCAAATATTGTTAAAATTTCTAGCTTTTGTACAGCCTATTTTGAAATATTTTTTGCTTTATACCCAAGAAAAACAATTTTGGTTTTTTTATAAATGTTAGTCATACTCTATCTATACAGGGTGTCCCGCAATTGAGTGCAACTATTTACGGAGGTGAAAGGCTATGTCGAGTTGAGCAAAAAATCGTATTGGAGGAGGGTGGGGGGAAGGGGGAGTCTTTTTACACATTCTTAGGATCTACAGGGTTAATGAATATTTCACGACTTTGATTCATATTATTGTTTTTAGCAGAAAAACTAACTAACAAAAAACTTATTTTGATAGCAATGAAATCACCTTTCCAGCGGTATATCAACAAACTCCACCAACTTAACCGTTACCGAGCTATGCGCGTGTGAAGATGAAAACAATTGGTTGAAACTACCAAATTTCAACTTTGAGTGCAAATTTCTCGGAATTTTACGTAATAAATAAAAATTTTTTTTTGATCGATTTTGTAATTTAATTTATTAAATTCTTTTTTTTAGTGACGCCAAAAACACAAGCATATCTTTAAAAATAAATTATACTTATTAGAAAATAATGATAAACCATGACATTACAATTAGTTATGCAGAAGATATCAGTGTTTTCTGACATGACACATAGATGGCGTTACTAAATTTTTTCCATATGATTTTTATCTAGTACCAACCTTCAAACGATACGTATAAAAATTTGACAACAATCTGACAATTGATTCGTGAGTGTTTTGACGTGATTTCATAAGCACAAATTGATTTTGTGTGCAATTATTGTTATTAAAAAAAAAAAAAATGAAAAAAAAGTGGATTTCGAGTTTTGATAAAGCATTGTACTGCCGTCATAAGGAAGAGTGCGGCATCTAGCATGAAAATCAAAATGGATTTTATTGCAGTTCTATATTTGTTATCCAACCTCTTTAGGATTATAAAATAAAAATCGAGAATTTTTGACCCCAAGTCTAAAAATTTTGACCTTAATTGTAGTATCTACACAAAATTTAGGTATCATTACAGGATAAAACGCAGTATCTACAGAAACAGAGTCAAAAATGCCGTATCTACATGTAGATGCCGCACTTTGACTCTGTTTTTTATTGTTTTTCATAAACAACATTTTTTTGAGTCATACAAAATAAAGTTTACGTCAAAGAAATTTTTTTCATTAATTGATTGTAAGTAAATATTATACATTCAGTTTTACCCTAATAATATGGATTCTTTATATCGGTAAGATGGTGTTAATGGCATTTTAAATAAAAATAAGCAAACTTTTTTCTTTATAGATGCAAAAGGTAATGTAGATACGGCTTTTTAAAATTTTTCAATTGCCTGAATTTCAAGAAGAAGCAAGCAAAAAGCGGCAACTACAGTATTTTATACCACAGTTTTTACATTATTGGTAAGTTCATTAAAAAACCTTTAAAATTAATACTGTACGGGGTTTAACTATCCTGACAAACTAAATTTTTATAATTATTCCATCCCTTGTTCATGATATATTAATTTTTTATTTTTAGGCATTTTCCTGAGAATTTTGAAAAGATGCCGCTCTTTTCCTTATGACGGCAGTGTACAATTTCTTTTTCTCGTTAAAACAGGCCCCAGTTTCAGCGATTACTTCATCACTGGACTTGAATTTCTTTTCAGCAAGCATTCTCTTGAGATCTGAAAACAGGAAAAAGTCGCTGGGGGCTAAATCTGGAGAATACGGTGGGTGGGTAAGCAATTCGAAGCCCAATCCATTCAATTTTGCCATCGTTTTTATCGATTTGTGACACGATGCATTGTTTTGGTGAAACAACAGTTCTTCTTTTGCAAATGTGGCCGTTTCTTGGCGATTTCAGCCTTCAATCGATCCAAAAGTGCACAGTAATAGTCGCTGTTGATGGTGGTTCCTTTTTGGAGATAGTCGATGAATATTATTCCTTTCGCATCCCAAAATACAGACGCCATCACCTTACAAGCCGACTGTTCGGTCTTTGCTCTCTTTGGATTGGGTTCGTCGGCTGCTGTCCACTCAGCTGACTGTCTTTTGGATTCTGGTGTGCAATAGTGAAGCCATATTTCATCAATTTTCACATATCGACGATGGAATTCGATTTTATTACGGTTTAACAGCGCCAAACACTCCTCTAAAGCATCAATTCGTTGTTGTTTTTGGTCGACTGTGAGCTCACGGTGGCGACCGTGGCGTAGTGGGTAGAGTGTGTGGCTTCTACGCCAGAAAACACAGGTTCGAATCCTTCATGTAACATAGAAAATTTTTTCAATTAAATTAATTTGTCTGTTGGCCGTCACCTCTCTGCAGACAATGGCAAGCCTCAGAGAGTAAAAACTGCCATGAAAAGATTCTTGAGAACGTAAGCCGTTCGTAGCCGGCATAAAACATGTAGGTCCAGTACTCGATCATTTGTGTTCAAACATTCACAACACACACAACACAAATGATCATAAGAAGCTCGGTCAAAGTCCTTTCAATGGCTGAAATGGCCATTTGGTTTTTTGTTTTGTTTTGTTTTTTTGTGAGCTCACGCGGCACCCACTTTGCACAGAGCTTTCGCATACCCAAATATTCTGATATCTTTACAATGTCAGCTAGCTCGTTCACCTTCAATTTGCGATCGTTCATAAACAATTTGTGGATTTTTTTGATGTTTAGTGGAATAACAGTCTGATTTGGGCGTCCACTGCGCTCTGCATCATTTCTGCTAGTTAAAGCAATGCTTTATCAAAACTCGAAATTCACTTTTTTCCACTTTTTTTTTCAATAACAATAGTTGCACACAAAATGCTATAACTCACGAATCAATTGTCAGATTGTTGTAAAATTTTTATACGTATCGTTTAAAGGTTGGCACTAAATAAAAATCATATGGAAACAATTTAGCAACGCCATCTATGTGCCATCCTACGGACTTTTTGAACGTACTGTTATTTGTATAAAACTTATATCGGTGGAAAGGTGTTTTCGAGTAGATGTGCACAAAATAATTTTTATTTTAATATATTGTCATTAAAGTAGGTAAAACTAAGCAAATGTAAAACCAGATTTTTCCCCAATGGGACAATAAGAAACCAACAACAAAATATATTGCGGCGCATTTCTATTAAACATCGTTGATGTAGCATACACGAGCAAAAGTAGAATGAGAGAGAGAGTCGCAGACACTTCAAAAGAGCTGTGCATAATTATTGATGTTGGTGATTTCTCTTAATATCTCTCTCAACAAAATAAATTTGCCAATGCGTCAGCTTCAAAAAAACTGTTAAACTGCTGCTTGCTTCATATAACACATGCAAAGACATTTATAATTGTTTATTTTGTTCAATATTTCTGTACATGCTATGGGTTGGTGCGTTCAGAAAAAAAAAAAAACAAAAGAAAAACCGATTTTGATATGGCCTAATTCGGGCCACAGGCGTTACTAGTAAATTTGAAAGGAGAACCTTTTCTTATTTTATTTACTGCGCAATAAAAGAGGCTAAGCTTATTTCAAATGAGCAGAATAAGTTGCTTACCTTTTGCACAATACTGTACATACATTCAGGCATACACAGCTAGTTCTTTAGTTGAGGTTAAAATGAAAGAAACTAGGCTGCGTTTCCAGAACCTTGTAGAGACAACCTGCGGCGTTTAAGACTTGAAAGAAAACAAAGTGCATAGTTTTCAGACTCTCTATGAAAGGGTATAAATATAGAAACAAAATAGGAGGGGGAATATGAAACAATTTTTAACATCCTTGGCCAAGAGGATGTAGATTGAGTTCAAGTTGTTGCAGTTGTTTTTGTTGGAAGTGTGCAAAGATTAGCTTCTGTTGTTTTGGTGTTACTTGCTGCTGCTTGACTTGTGCATTTGTTAGTTTTTACTGCTGTTTTACGATGCAGTTTTTCTTGCATTCATTTAATGTACTATGTATTTTCTC
This sequence comes from Coremacera marginata, assembly GCA_914767935.1. Lineage (NCBI taxonomy): Eukaryota > Metazoa > Arthropoda > Insecta > Diptera > Sciomyzidae > Coremacera > Coremacera marginata. Next base: position 59,862,256 of record OU612045.1, on the reverse strand, counting down.
TCTTCTTTTTATAAAATGTTGGCTTAACTTTTTATTAAAGCTAAGGTTAACAGTAGTTAAGGTTAATAGTTTGCTCTTTTCATTTTTATTAGAGCAGAAGCTGAACCATTTTTCTCTTCTTTTTTATTAGTTTTAATTCAGCGCTTAAATGCTAAGCGGTGCGATTGCTCGCAGGATGTTGTTGGCGTTAATTGTATCCGCTATGTTGCATAGTCACTTTGAAACCAAGGTTCTTAAATATCAATTCAAAATATAACATTTTATGCTCTCTTACTTAATTAATGTTGCTCATACGCTATGTAGTACTCATTTACACTGTCTCAAATTAGTTTGTTTTATGTTAGCTCAAAGCATGCAAATATGCTTTAAGAAGTGTTTTTGAACAATTTAATTATAGTATTAATAATTTGTATATATATTCGAAAAGATATGTATTCCTTTTTTAGATAAATTATTTTTTTGATTGGCTGAAAATTACATTTAAAATCTGAAATAACAGGTCATTCAATAAGTCCGTAGGAAAAGTAAGAAAAAACAAAATTTTGATAAAACTCGATTATATTATTCAACATAGCTGCCTTCGAGAGCGATACAACGAGTATAGCGAATTTTCAACTTTTCGATACCACTTTTATAGTACGATTTCTCTATCTCGTCAAAATAGGCCTCAGTTTCAGCGATTACTTCATCATTGGGCTTGAATTTCTTTCCAGCAAGCATTCTCTTGAGATCTGAAAACAGGATAAAGTCGCTGGGGGCTAAATGTGGAGAATACGGTGGGTGGGTAAGCAATTCGAAGCCCAATTCATTCAATTTTGCCATCGTTTTTATCGATTTGTGACACGATGCATTGTTTTGGTGAAACAACAGTTCTTCTTTTGCAAATGTGGCCGTTTCTTGGCGATTTTAGCCTTCAATCGATCCAAAAGAGCACAGTAATAGTCGCTGTTGATGGTGATTCCTTTTTGGAGATAGTCGATGAATATTATTCCTTTCGCATCCCAAAATACAGACGCCATCACCTTACAAGCCGACTGTTCGGTCTATGCTCGCTTTGGATTCGGTACGTCGACTGCTGTCCACTCAGCTGACATTCTTTTGGATTCTTGTGTGTAATAGTGAAGCCATGTTTCATTCACTAACATATATCGACGATAGAATTCGATTTTATTGCGGTTTAACAGCGCCAAACACTCCTCCGAAGCATCAATTCGTTGTTGTATTTGCACAGAGCTTTCGCATACCCAAATGTTCGTGTTAAATGGTAAAAACACTACCATCTGATATCTTTACAATGTCAGCTAACTCGTGCACCTTCAATTTGCGATCGTTCATAACCAATTTGTGGATTTTTTTGATGTTTTGTGGAATATCAGGGCGTCCACTGCGCTCTGCATCATTTCTGCTGGTACGACTACGTTTAAATTCAGCAATCCACTTTTCTACCATTTGTCTTGATGGAGCAGAGTCCGGATAATGCTTATCAAGCCATTGTTTGGTTTCCACTGTATTTTTTTTTCATCAAAAAGAAATGCTTTATCAAAACTCGAAATTCACTTTTTTAAATTTTTTTATTTTATCAATAACAATAGTTGCACACAAAATGCTATAACTCACGAATCAATTGTCAGATTGTTGTCAAATTTGTATACCTATCGTTTCAAGGTTGGTACTAAATAAAAATCACATGGAAAAAAATCTAGTAACGCCATCTATGCGTCATCCTGTGGACTTTTTGAACGTACTGTTATTTATAGATGAATGATTTTATGACATAAGTGTTTTAAATTCCATAAACTAAATAATAGAAATGTTATTTTTTCTATATAGAAAGCGTTAACCTAAGATGCAATCCATAATATGCAAAGAATGCAATATTAACTCACATATATTTCCAGTTCTCACTGAAGTTTTTCTTGCAGCTCTTCTAGACACTACGAACTCAACAGTAATGCTTTTTTACAAATAATTATATGCCAATTAACTAACGATTTTACATTTTAAATCAAGTCGGTATATCGGGAGTAGTGTTAAATTAACTATCTATAAATATTTCAAAATAATAACGGCATCATTAAACAATCACTTGAAAAAGAGTCCATAAAAACTTCAAAATTAAAAATGCAGAAAAGCTTTTAATACATCGACTCCAAGATTAATTTTGTAAATTTACTCAAGCAGTGGCAGTTTCAATATTCAACAATTAAGTAATTAAAGTCAAATTATGTGTAGAGATGGCGCATAAGTTAGCGTCTGTTCGACAAAAGAGCTTCATTGCAAACACTTCATATAAGAAAAGAAAAAAAAAAGAATCAAATCAAATCTTTATAGTTTATGAATATTATTTCAATATATTAAAAGGTTGCATTTAAAATAATGAGGTTAAACTTTATCTCGAAATTATAAAGAAATGGTTTTAATTTAAAGAGGTTTCAAAGAAAGAAACTATTGAAATTTAAAAAAAAAATTAAAATAAATAAAGTTGCTTTTGTTAAACAAGCGAGCAACGAATAAATTTTCATTGAAACACACAACATCGTTTCCAAAAATAGTCTTGTCTTAGTTCTATCTTAGTTGTTTTTGATTGCCAACACTGTGACGGAATTAAAATTCCAACTGAAGAAGCTTCTCTTAGCAACAACAAAATTATTGAAAATATATCCAAAAGTTCGATAGGAAGAAAATTCCAGAAAAAGAAATCCTTATTTGTATATGTATATCAGGTGAAGCAAAAAGAAATGCATTATTTTTTCCTATAAATGGCTTTAGTAATCTGTATCACGCGTTGTATAAGTGCGATCGGGTAACGCTAGATGGTCTTAGAAATATAAGATTTCGTACTAAAAATACTTCCCACACGGTTTTGTGATTGCTTGACTTAGTTTTGTTTGAGCGCGCGTCAAAGATGAACAGCAGCAAAGAGAAAATATGCCATATTTTACAGTTTTTCTTAGATAAAGGCGCAAACGCAAGCCATGTGAATAGTGTTTATGGTACTGATACTTAACAGCTAATCACGCGCAATTTTGGTTTCATTTATTCCATTTCGGTAATTTTGATGCCAAAGATGCACCGCTCTCTGAAAGGCCAATTTTCGAAAAAATCATAGAAATCGGTTTATGATTTAGTCCTGATATGAAAAATCAGAAGATTAATATTGCACAAAAAACCATTTGGCACCACTTGAATAAGGCTGGATACAAAGATAAGCTCGATGTACGGATGCCACACGAGTTAATGCAAAAAGAGTCCCTCTAGACTGTAATATCCATTTGCGAATCACAACAAAATCGACTCATTTCTGAAACGGATGGTGACTGGTGATGAAGAGTGGGTCTCAGAGAAGGATTTATGTTCCATTAGGGCAACGCCAGGCCACACACATCTATAGTGACTCGTCAGAAGCTCCGGGAGCTTGTTTGACGGATTCTTATACATCCACCTTATAGTGCATCGGACCGTCACAAAATTATTATAAACTATTATTTTTCACCATGAATCCTCCAATCATCCTCTTTTCATATCCAAATTATAACACAAGTTTTTCAATGATAATAGCTCGAACAAGTTGAGCGCAACAAGGGACGAGCGCTAATTGTCACTTTTAATTTAGATGTATTTCTATTGGGACGCATTTTTTGAGACTTTCGTGCCTACAATCTATTCGTTGATCAAATCGCAATCAGATATATTTCACCAAATTTCATCGAAATTAAAATATAATGTGGCCAATGGCAGTTGAAATACACTTGGAAATATTGACAATAAATTTCGTATTCAGTTCTCTATCTAAAATTACATTTAAAAATGTTTTTCATCGTTAAATATTGATTCTACTTTTCAAATAAAAAACCTGCTTTATGACAAAATTTGAAAGGAAAATCATCCTTTTGTGCAAAATTGAGATAGGAAGGTTAGGTATAGACAATCATCACCTAAACTTATTTCATCATTTGGAAAGTTTAAAACAATTCTTAATATTCGTTCTTTGTTCAATGCTCATCTTCCGCCGGCAATAAAAATATATTTATTATATTTATTCAAATGCCAGATAGCGCGTTAGATTTTTAAAAAAGACACAGTTTCGATAGTATCGTAAATGAGGACGTAGAATTTTTGTTTGATATATTTGTTGATGAATTTGTTGTTTTTGAATTTTTTATGTTGGTTAAAAATAAATATAATGCAATCTTTTGTTTAAAAAATTGAAATAAATATTTCGGAATAATATGAGTTTATTTTCATTCCTGCAGTAAAGAACTTACATATATTTTAAATTTAGTTGAACATTTAAATTTTAACAAACAAAATATATTTTTAATATGTAATATATATAAAATTAGTTCAATAAATAATACGAATTTATTATATTTTAAAAATAAGTGAAGTTTTTAATAGTAGTAATGCTAGCCAGCCATGCCAGCCTGCAGTCTCCGTATATCTAAACCAGCATAGTAGTAATATCATTTTTTGTATTATTTATGCATTATTTATTGTATTAATCTTGCTGAAGATTAACAAAATCAATAACAAACTACAAAAACGAAAAAAGTATAAGTATGGAAATATTTCATACATACGTATTAATAACCACAACACAAGCAGTTACGATTCTTGATTTATATACTAGTTTATATGTAGTAGCGCTGCGTTTTTTAAATACCAAATATAAACTAATATAACGAACCATAGTTCATGGAGTCTGCCAGCAGACTGAAAGCTTCTTATCGGCGCAAGCACTTATATACGTATGCATCAGGGATGATATTTGCTTAGTTGTAAAAGGGCCAAAATTGATAAAAAAATAGGGAATTTTTGACAAGAATGGGGCATTTAGTGGTAATTCAATATTAAAGGCTTTCTATTTCAATATTCAGCCATGACCACAAATAACCAAATAAATTTCGAATTAACACTTACAGGAAATCAAAACAATTTTAAGTTCATGTTTTTTTTTTTTATTTCACTTTCGCTGTTTTAACCTAAGCGGGGAAGTATTTTATTTGTCACAGAAATAGCACACTTTAAAACGATCAGCTCTCAGAATCAAAAATAGTGGGCCGAAGTGATATAGTTAAATTGTTTCCTTTAAATATATTGCATTTCATATATAGAGGTCCGATTGCACTTTAAAAAAAAGGCTTGTGCATTGATTGCAAAAGTCAAATATATGTCAAAACGTCATCAATATAGTTGATAAAAACTTTTAACAAAGACATTTTTTTAATCTATATCTATACTATTAATAAATCTGTAGCCACTTTTTATGTTCACTCATCACGTTTAAACGACAACTCAGATTTTTATAAAATTTTGTACACATATTTATAGGTCAGCAGAGAGTGCAATAGGATACTTTATTTTAACCCATTAACAACCAATGTTACTATATGGAAACATATGCGTCTCGAATTTTCATTAAATACTGCATAATATTTCAAAAGTTTTAGTGCCAGTTTTTTAAAAAAAGTCAAATTAGCATGCAATAATAACTTATATCTGCTCAATGGCATACATAGTTTTCACCAAAATGTTGCTTCAAGTCTAAAAATGTCTGTTTTTTATGGTTTCTTTCGGCCCTAATGGATTAAATTGCACTTCGGTTAAACGAGAACAAAATCAATAAACGCTTTTAAATTTCCTTCAATTTGATACCAAAATCATGTATGTAGTTTGAAAACTGTGAAAAATTTTAGTACCAGATCTTTTTAGTATTAATTATAAGCTGAGAATGAGAGAAAAACGACTTGAAATTCACACTTTTAGCTTTGAAGGCAAATATTTCAGTCAGTTTGCAATGGATTTCAATAATTTTTTTTGAAAAATGTTGTTTGTTAAAATATCCTTCAAACATAAGTTGAAATTTTTACTAAACCAAAGTATTAATATTTTTAAAAATTTTTTTAAAAAATGTTCTAAAATTTTTAGTTTAAGCCAAAAAATTGGATAAAAGTTGTTTTTGTTGTAAAAAAATTAAATCCAAAATTTAGGATTTCGATTTCCTATCAGATGATATAACAATCTTAAGGTTAATAATTTGTAGTATTACTTAAACAATAAAAAATCGTTTTGGTAGCGAAAAATCAAGCCTACCCACTTTTGAATGAAAACTTTTTGAAAACCCGGCGAAGCGGCGGGTTTAAGCTAGTAAGTTAATAAAAATAGCAAAGTATTTCCACAGAAAACCGCAAATCGGATCGATATATTCAACGTTAAAGAGTCTGAGGAGTATTCGAGTCCTTGGTTATATACATAAGAATGTCAGAAAGATATGAGTTAAGACTTGTAAGAAAACGAATCAATGATGTGGAATAAAATGGACATGATACCAAAATAAAATCAGTTCTACCAAAAAAATATATTCAGGAATGGAAAAACTTAATAAAGAATAATTTCATAAAAATTATACAATTTTGGAATATAGACCCTTGAACAACAAAATGAGTTAAATCACATCGAATAAGGTGACAAAAAATAGTCAATCGCAGTTTCCGCAGTATTATTTTTTTTTAAAAAAGCTTATAATTTTCGAGTTAAAATATTTTGAAACTGAAAAATTTTCATTTTGGGTGCCATTTCAGCGTTCGGCTGAATTTTTTTTCAAGCCCTATATTTCTTAAAATGTATGACTCGAAAATACTTTTCTATTCGGAAAGGAGTGTGTATAATACCAATTAAATTTTTAGATCTAAAATTTCTTTTCTTATTTATAAATTAATTTCGACCTCTTTTCATAAGTTTTATGTTATGTTTATAACTCTAATAATTTTTTTCAATTACTAATTAAGACCTTGAGTTCGAAAATATCTCTTTTAATTAATAATTGAAAAATTATTAGAGTTATAAACATAACATTTCTTTTTTTAGGTGGAAAAAATCGCATTTTTTTGCAAATAATTGTTCATTACTTCTGAAGCATGTATTTAAGATAAATTCGGACGTCATAATCTGAAAGAACGTGTTGATTTATATAGCATCCCAAACGTTGTAAAATATTTTTGGTACAGATAAAATAAAACAAAATGAATAAAAATTCATTGAAAATTGACGACATTAAATACTTAAGCGGTTAAGGCTACTTCAGACTACGATGGAGCTTTTTTTAGTGGATTAGTCTCTTCATCTATATGCATAATAAAATGATTAAGGCATGTTTCGTGAATTAAGCTGTCCACCTCAAAATTCCATTCTTAAACCTATAGAATTACCTTGGGATACTATTAAAAGTAAAATCTTTTTAAATATTTAGACATTCTTTTGGAGGGTGTGCAGTAATTTTCATACTTCCTCCATTATAGTAGATATCAAATGTTTGTAAGGAGTTTCCCTGTAGATGTCAATCAATAATACAAAATAGTGGCTATTCTGCATAACACTATTATGATGTCCTTACAAAATATAAGAACGTCAGTTTATTAAAAATTTTTTTCAGTTTTAATAGATTTTTTCAAGTGTACTATTTCTGTAGCCTAACAAAATCGTACCTGCGTAGGCTTATATAGCTTAAATAAAGCTTAAAAAAACAAAATTGGGGAGAATTCTTTGAGTTTTTTGTTTGCATATAAGTCTATGATTTCAAAAAATTCAACAGGACTTATTTTACTGAGATAGATATAAAATCATTTTATTAAAAATTTAAAATTTGTACATCGATGGTATACCATCTAGATAACATTTTTTCAGTAGAATTTTTAAAAGGGCCTAAAATTGATTAAAAGGGTTTCGGGGCTTACGAAATCAAAAAGGGCTCGAAAAAGCCCTAAAAGCCCCCAAATATCATCCCTGGTATGCATTGCTTGTAAGGCTCTGAGAAATTCAAAAACGATTATATTTAACAAGCAACACGATGTTGCGTTCGAGATTTCGGCACGAACTAAAGCAACAAAAATAAAAACGTCAGCAGCAACTGAATCATCAATCAATGCATTTTTCTCATACAAAAATGTGAATTTCTCTTCTTTTCTTTTGCTATCGTGTGGCTTTATTACAGAAGTGACAAAATTAAGATATTCTTTTTAGGCACAAAAAAACTCATATTTTGGCATACATTTTATCTTTGTACGATGATTATTAAAGGCTGTATAAAGTGTCCCCCAAAAAACGTTAGCATGGCCTTGAAAATTTTTTTGAAAATACCTCCATACAAACTGCGCTTTAGACGTTGTTATACGTCAAAAAATTCGGGAATTTTTGAAGCACACCTTGTATATGTGCATACAAGATAATATAACGAAATTTATAAAAAAAAGACAACGGAAACGTTAAACATAATTTAAATAAAAATCGACCGAAATCAGTGAAAAGTTTCGTACCTATTTCGTTAAAAAAATTGCATTTTAATAACTATATAACGGACTATACAACGGGGTTAAGTCTATATAGTTAAAGCTTATTGAAATACCACAAACTTCTTTGACATGAGAGCTCATTAAAACTGAAAATAATTAATATAAATTGATAAATTCTATAGGAATCAATTAAATCGATCAAAATGTATGAGTAATTCTTTAATACCTTAATTTGAAACCTAAGAAATACAGTCATTGCATAGACAAGCTGAGTAAATACTATAATATTTAACAACACATTTTAACTGTGGATAATTAGACAAAATTACTATAATAAAAATGAGAGCAAAATTTTTTTGTACAAGTTTTATTAATTGTACATATCGCACACTAAATACAAAACGGTCACAACTCAAAATGTTTAAATTTCTAGGTGAAGCAACAAAACAATTTTATTTTTGAAGGAACTCCATACAAAGCAATGAGACAAAATTTTTTTTAAGCGAAATTTTGAGTTGTGACTGTTTTGTATTTAGTGTGCGATATGTGCATTGACAATCAAAACTCTTGTTGAGATAAGTGGTATTTTAGTTCGCTAGCTGAGGTCATTTTTTAAGTGTCATTTTTATATATCTGAGCTGAGGCTAGCTGCGGTCATAGTTAAGTGACATTTTTATATAGTTGACTTAGATTGTTGAAGATTTAGAGTCAACTATTGAAGATTTCTAAAAGTTATGTAATAAACTTAAGATTTCATTCAAGCACAAGCTTTAAAACTGGGAGCAGAATCAATAAAACGTAATTATGGCATCAATAGAAAAATATGCTGAAGCCATTAAAAAATAGAGCATTAAAAATGTTTTTAATTTCAATCATTTTGCGATTATTTTTATAAAGCAATTTTTTGAGTGCGACAAACACTAACAGATACATTTAGATATAAACACTTCAAGATTGGATTCAGCATTGAACAATTAAAAACACGCATAAGATATTTCATTCAACATAACTTTTGATTATCGATTGTAATTTGACCCATAGAGGATAACCTTGGCTGTATAATGGAATGTATGAGAAGTTTCTTTGGCAATTATGTTTTTTTTCCAAAAAGTTAATATGCCGTAATTGCAAAATAGCTCGGAAATGTTATTTTAAGTCCATTAATGGTTTTACTATATAAACTATACACAAAGCAGAAATAAATTTCATATGCCGCAATTATAACGAATTTAACAATGCAATATAAAAATCGACATTTGAAAAAGTGGGATATTCATGAACCTTTTTGCAATAAAAAGAAGTTTAACTCGTGTCTTGCAACCAATAATTTTTTGTTTTTAGAAAAGCTTACATATGTGCTGTTATTTATAACAAGCATGATTACTTAAACCTAATACTTAAATAAAATACTTAAACATAAATTAACAGGCATATTCTGTTGAGTTGTCAAAGCTCACCAAATTGACAATAGTAAACTTGATTACAGTAAAGATTTCTCATTGTGAAATGAATTCGAAAGCTCTTTCCTTGACAAATTGTCAACACCAGAAAAGGTCTTGATAGGAAATAGTTTAACAAAATTTAAGACTTCAGCTTAATATTCAAAAAAGATCATAAGACAAAGGCTAAATGCTTTTAACTCGTTCGCAGAGGAAAGGTCAACAATTAAGACTGCATATGCGACGAAGGTCTTATTGCAGTCTATCGATAAAATATAACATTTACACATTTATGTACACGCAATGTTATTGTTGCAGTATTTACATCACACAGCACACATTCACTTGAATTAACACTACATTCACTTCAAAAACGATATCACGAACGAGTTGAGTTAAACAGTTTTGGAATCACCGCTATAAATTTCCATTTGTTCAAATTTGCTATTGTTTTCCATACAAGCGATTCCATCAATTATCGGCCAACGGAGTTGTAACGCAATATATTTTGAATCTTTTCAGCTTTTCGAAAAAAAAAAAAATAAGAAAATATTTTAAAACAATTTTCAAAATGGGGCAATGACATAAATTTAGATTTTATTTTCCCCTTTTAAGAGCATTTCTCAATAATTTTAAATGAGGCTGTATTTTTTCGAAAATGTCATGTTTTTAGAGCCCTGCATAGAGTATGCTTTTTCGCCTCCCGGAATATATTCTCTTGCTATAGAATAAAAAATTTCCCTATACCTTTTCTGCTTTGCTCATACCTGCTCATACACTCTGTTTGTTTTATTCAGATATAAGAAACGAAGAGAATAAGAACACGATGCTTTACTAACACCAGCAGGTAGCAAATAAAGCAATAAAAAATAACAAAAGTATCAGTGTTCATACACTGAATATTTAGCGAATATATTTTTATTTGTTCGTTCGTAGAAAAGATTTGTTTTTTGTATTGGAACCCAAAGAAGGGTGGTAGATAGGGGGTAGGTGTGTTCGGGAGAAATGTTGAGGGGCAAAAAATAATAGGATCAACTCATATAACACTACGTTCAAAACGTCCATAGGATAACACATAGATGGCGTTACTAGATTTTTTCCGTATGATTTTTATTAAGTATCAACCTTCATATAACGATACATATAAAAATTTGACAATTGATTCGTGAGTTATAGCATTTTGTGTGCAACTACTGTTATTGAAAAAAAAAATGGAAAAAAGTGAATTTCAAGTTTTGATAAGCATTGCTTATTGATGACAAAAAAAAAATACAGTGGAAACCAATCAATGGCTTGATAAACATTATCCGGACTGTGCTCCATCGAGACAAATGATAGAAAAGTGGATTGCTGAATTTAAACGTGGTAGTACCAGCACAAATGATGCCGAGCGCAGTGGACGCCCAAATCAGACTGTTATTCCACAAAACATCAAAAAAATCCACAAATTAGCTATGAACGATCGCAAATTGAAGGCGCACGAGCTAACTGACATTGTAAAGATATCAGATGGTAGTGTTTTCACCATTTTACTGTGCACTTTTGGGTCGATTGAAGGCTGAAATCACCAAGAAACGGCCACATTTGCAAAAGAAAAAAGTGTTATTGTCACCAAGACAATGCACCGTGTCACAAATCGATGAAAACGATGGCAAAATTGTATGAGTTGGGCTTCGAATTGCTTACTCACCCACCGTATTCTCCAGATTTAGCCCCCAGCGACTTTTTCCTGTTTTCAGATCTCAAGAGAATGCTTGCTGGAAAGAAATTCAAGTCAAATGATGAAGTAGAAAGTCAAATGAGAAAGAGAAGTCGTACTATAAAAGTGGCATCGAAAAGTTGCAAAATCGCTATACTAGTTGTATCGCTGCTCTCGAAGGCAACTATGTTGAATAATATAATCGAGTTTTATCAAAATTTTGATATTTCTTACTTATCCTACGGACTTATTGAATGACCTGTTATGCATAGAAACATTCCATACACACGTTCACTTTTACATACACACATACAGCGAACATCAAGCGTTTTAACAGCTTCTTTGATTTGTTCGATTGGTACTCTGGTTGTATTATAAGCGGGATTAATTTGAACATTTTTTTTACATATTTTCGAATAGTTGTACAACAAAAATCAATAAAAAAAAAAATTCGATTTTCAAAAAACTGTTTGCTTAAAACCTCCCTTGTAATTGTGTCAAAAGTGAAAGAAATTTCCCTATAGGAACAAACTAACTTGTTTTTAAAAACAACTAATTAAAAAACTAATTTACAATAAGCCAGTATATGAACTACTTTGAATTATATTAAGGCGGCATCCACTTCAATTCTAAATAGTTTTTATTGCATTATACATGAAGTAATTGGAATACTACTTAAAAACAAGTGATTGATAAACTCTTTGAATTATATTAAGGCATGTATAAAACATTTTGACATGTTTTAATTGCAAATTTTTATTAGATTACAAGTTTATATATATTTAACCATGTTATTTCATCAAATATTATTAACTTTAGGCCATCCGTAATAGTTTTCAATAGGTTATTTTAAAATAATTAAAAAAATTATTTAAATATAACTAATTTAACAAGTAGTTGAAAATATATGCAGACGAAAGTCAATTGACTTATTAAGCGGACATCACCATACAAAATATGTTAGTTCGTTCTATGGAAAAAAGTCAGAATTTCAACTAGTTGTGGTTGACAAAAGACTACTTTATCAACTACTTTTAAATTAGTTGATTTTCCTACAGGGTTATAATGAAAGTTCAAAAGTAAAGTAAGTTTATCATATGTGTGGCGTTTTTATGAAACGGGATAAATTGGTTAAAAAAACTCTGTTACCAAAACGCTTACTTTATTTTTTCCTTATCTAGGATAATTTTTGATTAAAGTTTCCAAATAGATTTCTCCAAAGTACCCTGCTACTTTTTTTATTTATGATTTATAGTATATGTTTGTAATTTCGTAGCCGCCTGAATACGCCCGTTTTGACGTAATCTCTGTTTGATGTTTTGTGTTTTTGTGTCGATAACTTATTTTAATGGTGGCGGCCGTGGCGTAGTGGGTAGAGTGTGTGACTCTTACGCCAGAGAACCCAGGTTCGAATCCTCCATCTGACACAGAAAGTTTTTTTCAATTGAATTCATTTTTCTATTCGGCCGTCACCTCTCTCTCTGCAGACAATGGCAAGCCTCAGAGAGTAAAAACTTCCATGAAAAACTTTTTGAGAACATAAACCGTTCGGAGTCGGCATAAAACATGTAGGTCCAGTTCTCAATCTTTTGTGTGCAAACATTTCACATCACACACAACGCAATTGATCATAAGAAGCTCGGTCAAAGTCCTTTCAAGGGTTGAAATGGCCATTTCGTTTTACTTTTTTTTTAATTTTAATAACTTTTAATGCTTTTCATAAAAGCTTTGAATCCATATGGTTATGTATGTATCTGAATATGGTTATGTATGTATCTGAATGTGTCTTTTAGTTTTTTAAATAAATAACTAATAGTCGTGCCCTTTGTTCATATCATCAGAATTTAGTTTTTTCGAAAGAAGATGGGATATTTTGAAATAATAATAGTATTCTTTGTTTTCGATCGGAAGTACAAAAATAAAAATGTTTATTAGACACAGGAGTGGGGCTTTATCCACTTATTTACAGCCTTGATTGTGTACCATATTTTTTTAGTTCTATGGCACAACCTATATAACCCTTTTTGTTTTATATACGCATTCTTTTTTTTATATACCACATTTCATGTTGTTGTTGCTTAACTAAAAACTTACCATGCACTCCAATTTTTGAAAATAAAAAACATCCATGTAAATATTAAGTATGCGGTAAGTGGGCGTGGAAGTTCCCAATGCCGCCCATTTTTTGTAAGGTTGTTACAAGCCCTAACAATAATATGTGAAGCTAATTTCATGCCTATAGCTTTTATATTAATAGAGTGATGTGGTGCATATTTTGACGCATTGCTTAACTTTTCTGGAGCTTTATTTCTCGAAACACCACTATTTGGTAGGTAGTTTACATTTTTATGCTCTGTATAATTCATTTTCACTTCTTAACAAAATTCTTAGATTTTTACAAGTACTTTGCTGCTTCTAGAAAGGACATTGGATGGCTGCAGACAAACACAGCTTCAAAATGTTCTGCGAACGCGAGGTTGATCACGTTAAGTTCGATTTTTTTTTATTTATTATGCTTGCGATTTACAATAGAATTTCACAATAGAGTAACGAATAATCACGTAACCAGTTTTTTCGATACCTCCAATAGTTCAATAAAATAGGTCGTGCACGGTCTTCTTGAACATACTGTAACACAAAGCAACAAGAAACAAAAGGAAATTTAAAGTAACAAAGCACAAAATTTAACAAGTTTGCATATGAATTATAAACATGTATTAGAAATAGAAAAACAATATAAATTTTTAAACATGTATGTATGAGAGACCTGCAGCGAATCGTTTTTTTAAGATTCTCAATCACTCGTCAAAAACCGAGTGCGAGTGAGTGCGGTTGCGCACAACAACAACCACTTGCACGCGAAGCGTTCTCATAACAGCGATGAGCGACGAGTGCCACTGCTGTCACACATCGCTCATTAGAAAGACTGCTGAATTCTAAGCATATGATTCTAAGCAACCTCAATGACTCTAGAGTCATTGTATGATTTGCGTGCACTTCAGTATTGGCGTGCGTTTTCCTTGTTTTACTTTTATTTTGTGTTTTACGTGTTGATTAAGATAAATAGCCAGCTTCTAAGTTGGGGATCGTTAGTTCAAAGAATTAGGTTGCAACAAACTTACTTTATACTTGTATGTTGTCTATTATTTGTTGCTTGTTGTTATTGTATTGTTTTTAATCAATTTTTCAATTCACTTTAGGGATGCCATAAGGAAAGCGAAATAAACAGAATTGCCGCTTTTAAAATTTTTCCAAAAATTTTTAAATTTTTTTTTATTAAGTATATGCCTTTAAATATTTTTTTAATACTATTTTAAGATTTATTTTCATACATTTGCCGAGTATGCTAGTATTATAAGTAAAGGGTCCGCCATCTAACGTTTTTTTTTCAACTAGTGCTTATTTCGTGAATGGTAACACTTAGCACATGTCTGATTTGACAGATAATTAGTTTTATCCTTCCGCTGAACGAATATGGTTGTGTATACGCTTGAACAACGCTGGGAAATATTACCTGCAATCGACTTACAGAAGATGCCGATTTTGCCAAAAAAATCATCTTTTCAGATGAAGCTCATTTTGATCTTGGCGGGTATGTAAACAAGCAAAATTGTCGCATTTGGGGCACAGAAAACCCGCACGCATACATTGAAAAACCGATGCACCCAAAACGAGTCACTGTTTGGTGCGGATTTTGGTCCAGAGGCATAATTGGGCCATTTTTCTTCGAAAATGAGCAAGGAGTGGCCGTTACAGTCAATGGCCATCGTTATCGGGCCATGTTGAACGAATTTTTGTTCACAAAAATTGAAGAGGAGGATATTGGCAACCTTTGGTTTCAACAGGACGGCGCTACGTGCCACACAGCCGAAGCTACACTTGATGTTTTGCACCCTGTTTTTGAAGATCGCATTATCAGCCGCAGAGCTGATGTCGTTTGGCCACCTCGGAGCTACGATTTGACACCGTTGGACTATTATTTGTGGGGTGCCCTCAAAGATAAGTGTTACGCCGACAAGCCAGAGACAATTGACGCTTTAAATATTCGTGAAGCCATTGGTGAAATACAGCTGCACACAATCGATAATGTGCTTAAAAATTGGACCGATCGTGTAGGCTACTGCATGTCCAGCCGAGGCAGCTATTTGAATGAAATTATTTTCCATTATTAACCGGAAGGATTGTACATTCAAATAAAAAAAGAAATTTGAGAAAATATTCCGTAGTTTTTTTTTGCATTTTCAAAAAAAAAAAAGTTATTTGGCGGACCCTTTATATAATAATAAATTTATTCGTCATTCGTTCGAATCATAGATTCGTTGCAGTTCTCTGGTATGTATATGCAGAAAGTATGAATTTTTAGTACGAATATGAGCAATAATTCAAGCTAAAGCAACAAAATCTAAAAACCGATGAAATTTTTAATGTAAGCATGCTTATTTTATTGTTCGTTGAATATTTAAGATGACAATCTTAGCATCAATTCCACAAAAAAAAAGTTGAATTTTTTAGAAAAATACTGTGTTGTGTGGCAACATAACGATGGCTTTTTATAGATGATTTTTGCTGTTATTAAATCTGTGATATAAGCAAAGGTAGCGTGCAATTGTGCATAAATTTCAATTTCAAAGAAATAACGTTATTATAATTGCGAAAAAGCCATGTTTTAGACACGTTATCTTCTTCCTGACTGTCAACTATGCTAACCTAAGCAGAAAATTGCACAAAGTTGAGATTTGCATATCACAGCGCATCACATCATATCGGATCGTTCAAAAGCCATCACATCGGGTCGGTCGCAAGGCATCACACATCACAGACAACGCATAAGTTGACGAGTGCGAGAACAACTATCTAAATCCTCAACCCAACAGCAGCAGAGTAGCTGCCTGTAGCTACTGACATCAGCACATAAAGTGCAGCAGGTGTCACGAAACTGTCAACATAGATTTGCCAACTATTTAGGTTGACAAAAAAGTTGCACTGAAATTTTAACAGCTGCATACAAAATCTGGGCAAAGCTCAATTTTGTTGTTGTGCAAATTTTTTGGCTTTCTCAGAGCAGGCAAGGAAGTTGCTAGCAGCAAAATGCGGAAGTAGCACATACGTGCAGGAAATGGTTTTGAAACGGAAATAAGCGGTGCCTTAATGTCAAAGCAAATGCAATAAAAAGCTTGAAATAAGTGGGTACAGAAGAGGTGGGTTAAGTTGAAGCTTCAGGGGTTGTTTCAATATAGCACACTTTTGTCTGGAGGCTATTATATATTAAGACATGTTTTATTTATTTTGATCAGCATAATAAGAATATTAAATTTTATACGTAAACATTAAAAAATTTAACTTTAAACAATCAAGTTGAAAAAACTTTTTGAAAAAACTTCACACAAAACAAGCGCGCCATTAAAACTTTTTGATGTGATTGTTGTGCACATTTTTCTTATTTGATAGAAAGAACTATGAAAAACCAAAAACAACTTATACAAAACAGTCATTCATTCATTCATTAAATTGCTGCTACCAAACAAACAAACGAAAAGCTCAATAAGCAAAACAAAAACAACCTCGAATTCTACTCAGCATAAAAAGCCCTAGTATAGCGGCAATTGTTAACGGAAGCTTGTGGTATTGTTGCTTAAAAAGGATTTGGTGGCAAGCAAGTGCATTAAAGTAGAACTACTGCGGTTTGAACTACTTTTCAAAAAAATGCTCGAAAAGTAGGAGCTTTTTGTATTTATTCAAACCTATCATTGGGTTCGCGGTTTGCGGTTGGTTTCGCGCAGAGTTCATTTTAATTTTACTTTAAACTTACCCTGCTGGATAAGCCAGTAGACCACTAATTGGTGATACATCCAAGGCTGCATTGCTGCAAACTGTGAGGCCGAGCACTTTTTTGAGCTTTATCTGTAATTAAAAGAAAAGAGAGAACAATAAGATGGTGTTTTTTTTTTTTAAATATACACAGTTAAAAACTTAAAGATATAGATATGACCGAGCTTAAAATGTATACAAGAATTTTTTTGTGCGTTATTAAAATGTACAAACAAATAAAGGTAGGATTTGTGATTAGAGGGATAAAAGGTTGATGTATTTTTTGATAAGTGCTCAATAGGTTGTTTGGGATTTCCAAATGGCATTTAAAAATCAGCGAACTCAAATCAGCATAATTTTACTATTTTTCATGGAAGCATATACAAAAAATGTTGATATCAAACGAAAGATAGTAAAAAGCCTGATAGCATAACATTTGAAGAGTTAAATGCTGTTTTAGTTTTGTTTTTGTAATTTTTAATAGTATTTATTTACTATCAGTGGCGAATCTGGAAATTTATTTTGAAACTAAGGAAAAAAGTGTATCTATCAATAAAAATATGGTGCGCGGTCATTCAGCATATTTTTTTAATGTAAAACATATGTTTATGCATATAAAATAAATAAATCAATAAAGTTGTCATTTTTTTAAGATAGAAATATAAAATATTAACCCTGACACACTACACCTAATTTACCTTACAACAACAAAAAAGGGAACTTAACTTTGTGTAGTTGTGGTTCATACATTTTTACAAGGAATGGTAATTTTAGTTCTTTTAAAGAAAATAGATTTTCTTCTGAAAATGCGTATTACATTGGTCAAGGGTTAGCTGCTTTTTAACCAAGCTGAATTTTGAAGAGAATGTAGTTTATAGACAACATTCGTAAGTGAAGTAAATGTAACGGCAATCAATAGTTAAAATGTACGACATATTTGTTGTTCCATAGTTAGATCTCAAAAGCGAATTTCAGCAGTTTAAATCGTTTGAGTCTGAACTTGCACTAGAGTGTCATTTAAGGGTTAATGGAGCAACGTTGTACCAAATTTGTATTCATTTCCAGGAGAGAATTACTCAAGCCCTCTTTACTCGGACAGGAACTCAGGCCGTAATTTCTAAATATTATCAGGCAGGCCTCCATTTATAACCAGTTCAAATTTGAAGGCTGAAATTTTAGTATAAATAAGGCTTCCTTTTTACAGACCTATATTCTAACCAGAAAAAAAAACAAAAAACCTGTTTTTTCAGGACATATTTAATATTTCATATCCATTGTTTAATACATCATATCCAGAAATCATGGACAGACACTAAGGTAATCTAAAAAGGCCTGAATTCAAGAATGATAAGGCATTACATTTTCTGTTGTAGCCGGGTCTGGAAGGAACATTTTTTCAAAGTATTTAATATATATCCCAAAAATATATCTCAACACTATTCAAATTTCTTATTATAAATACGTTGCACGCGAGCAATCTCACTGTAAATTATAAATATTTGTATATTTTGCTCAATTTTGGTTTTTTTCACTATTATCATAAATTTAAAGGGCTGTTATCATAATTTAAATGTTAAAAACATATATATATTTAAAATATATTGTTTAAGTGAAGATATCTGTGTTATCTTATATGATTATAAAACTATATAAGACTATAAAAGAAAAAAATCTCTACATGATATATTTTTTGAAATTCTTATTCCGCTGGGCATTTCGAATAATGCGGAATTCAAAAATGTTATTTTTAAAAATTTTGTCTGCCTGCTTATTTCTTAAAGAATCAAGCGAAAACCATTGCATGAATTTAAATAAAACTTGACATGTGGGTTCCTTATATCCATGTTCAACATAGAGGAGAGTTTTTATCCAATAAAAAGGACTCATTTCAAAATAACGGTCTTTTCGCAAAGCCGAGTTAAAAATTGGAGATACATATACATTATGAATGAAAGAATTCATCAAACATGATCTTTATTGTTTTTGTCTACCCATAAAGAACACCCTACAGTATGCAGTTTTTATTCAAATTATGTTATGTTAACATATGCAAACTATTTAGAATTTCTTAAGGCGGTCTTCTCATTGAGCAACTTTTTTTTTTGACTTTTTTTTTTGCATTTATTTATAGCTTGGGTAGTTGTGAATATGCCCCTAAAAGGATTTTTAGAAATTCGAAATACTTTAGACGATACAGCCTTTTTTGTGAAGCAAGGTCTTCGTCAAAATGAGCTATTTGATTTGGTGATGGAGGTAATAAAACCAGCTTACGAAGCGCTGTCGGCAGATAATTTGCTTGAAAGATGCCTTGGATCTGAAACTCAGAATTCCAATGAGTCCTACAATTCTGTTCTTTGGTCACTTTCGCCCAAACACATCAACTCAGGCGCACGCACCATCGAAGTGGCCAATTTCATTGCAACGTGCCTCTTCAACGACGGTTTTATACCCATACTTAAAATTATGGGTTTGATGGGTATTGCGATTGGCAAAAACGCATACGAATACGTACTATCTCGCAATGAAGACAGATTGAACCGATCAGAGACTCGAGCTGCGGCATCATCAAAAGCTGGCAGAACGGCTCGCAGAGCAGAGAGGGCAGCAGAAAGCAGTTTCTACGAAAAAGAGGAAGGTGGCCTGTATGGAGCTGGCATCGCCGACTAATATTTGTAAGTAAAAATTGTCAGCTCTTTAAAACTGCATTTAAACATTTTTGATTTTTTTTTTTTTTTTTTCCCAAAAAAATTACTTCAAACTTTAAACGCGTTTATCTCGAACCCACGTTTTTCGAACTGGCGGCCATGATATCTCCAGTTCAACTGAACCGATTTTCATGAAACAAAGTGGAATCGACGCAGAATTGTCACCATTCTCGGGTGAACCTCGACCATAATTTTAAAAATTTTTTACTATTTTTTTTTTACACTAAACTACAAAAAAAAGACCCGAAATTGAAATTTTTTTTTGAATAGCCGCCATTTTCTCAAAAAAAATCACAAAATTAAGCTTGAGGTTCACCCGAGAATTACATCTATACTGATTATAACCCCGTTTTTTTTTTTCATTTCAGACGCTCCGGAGACCCGGAATCGTGGCCGCCGTGACGACACCTTTTTTTTTCACCACCAACTTTGAAGTCTCATTACTTTTTGAACAGCCCACGTATCGAGGCAAAAAAAATTTTTTTATTTACTTTGAACCTTTTGTAATACAATAAATAAAAAAAGTTTTCAATTATTCTTTGCGTTTTCAAATAAGAATTTTTTTAAAAAGGGTAAAAAAAACGGGGTTTGAATGAGAAGACCGCCTTAAGGATAATTAATTTAAGAAATGTATTGTACAGTGCATTTTTAAATATATCACTGTTCACTTGAGGGAAGAAAAAACTAAAATTCGAAGTTTTTATTTCGATGCCAATTTCCCCGCTGTTTCCACATATATTTCATTCCAATAATTCAATTTTTTCATTTAAAGAACAATCAAATTGCTTAAAAATATTTCATATACAATTTTGTTGTAATTTTTTATAGCATTTAGTCGATATCATAAGGGTCCCGAACCAGTAATTGTTTCATTTTCACGTATGCTTGATTAAGGACAATTTAAGGAGTTGCCTTTTATGTTTTAAACATTTTTATTTTTTTATATTATGTTAAAATGTTTTTAATTTAGAAAAGAACATATTTTCTTCGAAATATTTTTTTTATTATGTCCACAATATGGGTTTCAAAAATGTTTTTTTTTTTTTTTGACATTTCAATATGTGCAGATATTTGATTGGAAAAGTTTATTAGTTTTTATAGGGCTT
Organism: Coremacera marginata; assembly: GCA_914767935.1. Classification (NCBI taxonomy): domain Eukaryota; kingdom Metazoa; phylum Arthropoda; class Insecta; order Diptera; family Sciomyzidae; genus Coremacera; species Coremacera marginata. Next base: position 59,841,211 of record OU612045.1, on the reverse strand, counting down.
CCATACGAACAGCGTGCTTTTTACATGTTTACCTGAAAACCTGAGAAATCCATTAGAATTTCAAAGATTTGAATTTCAATGCGAATATCTCTGCTGATCTTTTAACATATTTCACTGAATTCTTTTGTGTCTAAAAGTTCAATACAACTACTTGATACCATTGATATCAACAGTAACCATTAACTGGCATTTTACATTTTTAATCTTTTCATCAAAAACGGTGTAATGTTTTTACAAAAAACTAGCACAAAAGTGGTTTTTGTTGTAAAAATTATTTATTATAAAAATTGCATTAATGACTTATTTTCATATGACATAACATAAGTTTAGCATATAACATAACCAATGAAATAATATTAGCAAAAGTTATTTGTTTTTGTTTTACACACAAATTAAATTTTCTGTATAATCTATATTAATAAGCGCTTTCGATTTTCGAGCACCCGGGCTGAGAGAATTGTTTATTATAGTTCATAATTCTTCCGAATTGACCCCTAGAGGGATCAAATTAAACTAGTCCTATTACTTTTCCCCCTCAACACTTCAGCAAGTTTAAAAAAATATATAAATTAAAAGTTGCAGTTTTCTTCTTTCATGCGGCATAACATTTTTAGATTGTGTAAAAATGATCCCAATACTTCTTTTCAATCAAGAAAATCACTAAATTATTGACTTATTTTCTTATATACCAGTATTGTATTATGCCTTATTTTTGAAGCGTTAGCTTCTTTAGCGAAGTTATTTACAGGAGTGAAATGAAAACTTTACACAAGCGTCAGTTACGATTGCATTTACATTGAACTTTGCATTTACGCTTAGCGCAAAATCAAAAACATGTACAAACAGCAACAACACAAGTCACTCTCGATGGCATTTTCAAACACGCTAAACAAAAACAAATGTATACAAACGCAATAAAAACAACCCTCACTCGATGATTAATATACACTCCGCATCAGCAGAATAGGTTCACTGCTTTAATGAAATACCAACCATTGTTTCTCTTAAAATGAGCGTAAGGGAAACTTTTTTGTTGTCGTTTTTTCTTAAGTGTTTTATTATAAAAAGTTTGGTAAAGAGAAATTGTACATAAAGGAACCGTTAATTGTCTGTTGTTGTTTAAGATTTGGCATTACAAAAATATGCACTTTTTGGAGCGTCATTAGAATAGGTTCACAGTTAACATCTTCAGTTTCTTTCAGAGTTTCAAAAAGATCGGTACTAAAATAAATAATAAAAAAGGTGTTACAGAATTTTGAGGCAGTATGGGATGCTGAAAAACAAACTTTAAGTTCGAAGGAAAAAATTAAAATTGAGGTGTACAAAGAGCAAAACTTAAGTACTCGTGAAATCGCTAGCAAAATTGGAAGAAGTCAAAACATAGTTGCAATTTTTTGAAAAATAAGATCGGCTATGGAAAAAACTTAAAGGGTGTACATATTCTGCTGCATCATATGCAAATAAGAGAGCAATTATTCGGAAAGCCTCCAACTCTTGCCTTTCAGCATCAAAAATTAGACAAAAAGCTGTGGTAAGCGCCAGCCCTTCAACCGTATAGCACTTAACACGACGTAAGATTAAGAAAAAACAACCACTAAACCCTGAACTGAAGGAAAATTGGTTGAATTTTTGTAAGAATCACATGACTTGGAAGGGAGAATTGCAGTACATAGTTTTCTCAGACGAAAAGAAATTAAATTTGGATGGACCGGATGGTTATAACTATTACTTTCATGATCTAGGAAAAGAGGAACTTTTTTTAACTCGTCACCATAACCGCGAAGGAGGCGTAATGGTATAATGAATGTAATGCAAATTTGTATAGAGCGATGCTAGAACAAGCTTTTCCAAAGTCTCAGAATATTTTTGGACCCCTGAAATGGATTTATTAACAGGATAACGCTCCTATCCATACGGCACGTATCGTTACAAGCTGGATTAGTGAACAAAAATGTTCAACTGTTGTCATGGCCTCCACATTTTCAGGATCTAAACATTATTGATAATATATGGAGCTGATAAGTTCGGAGAGTGTATGACTCCAGTCGACAATTTGAATACAAAGAGTCACTCATTTCTGCCATTAAAGTGGCTTGGAGTGAAATTTCTTTGAACTACTTGAAGCAACTTTATGATTTCATTCCAAATCGGATTTATGAAACTATCTTAAATAAAAAAGGTAGTACTCATTATTAAAAATATGTTAAAAAAAAAAAATAAAATATATTAAGATAAAAAAAATATTTTCGATTCCATTTCTTCAAGTTAATGAGATGAACCTATTCTAATGACGCACCAAAAAGTGCATATTTTTGTGTTGCCAAAGTTTAAACAACAACATAAAATTAACGGCTTCTTTATGTACAATTTCTCTTTACCTAACTTTTTATAATAAAACACTTAGAAGAAACAACAGCAAAAAGTTTTCCCTTACGCTCATTTTAAGAGAAAAATGGTTTGTATTACATTGAAGCAGTGAACCTATTCTGCTGACGCGGAGTGTATATAAATATGTAATATGTAAATATATAATGTTTGTGATGAAGCCATTTTAGGGTCTTACTTAACCTATTATCTTCATAATTACATTAATTGTTACAATTCTTTATTTTCATAAATGCATTATTAAATTATTTTAAAAATAGCTTACATTTGTTCACACTAGCCCCTTACACGGGGACCCACTGATTTTACTTGGGGCTAGTGTGGACACCATTAGAAACCTGTTAATAGTTCAAATATATATTTTTCAAGATAATAGAATACATGTTCAATACAAATAACAAAATAAACTTCTATCCCATGTTGTATTTGGAGAAATTTCTAAAAAAAAAAAAAACGAAATGGCCATTTCAGCCCTTGAAAGGGCTTTGACCGAGCTTCTTATGATCAATTGTGTTGTGTGTGATGTGAAATGTTTGCACACAAAATGATCGAGAACTGGACCTACATGCTTTACACCGACTCCGAACGGCTTGCTTATGTTCTCAAGAAGCTTTTCATGGGAGTTTTTTTAATCTCTGAGGTTTGCCATTGTCTGCAGAGAGGTGAAGGCCGAACAGAAAAATTAAATCAATTGAAAAAACTTTCTGTGTCGGATGGAGGATTCGAACCTGGGTTCTCTGGCGTAAGTGTCACACACTCTACCCACTACGCCACGGCCGCCACACGGCGGAGAAATTTCTATCAAACTTAATATGACTTACTGATAGAGATGTTCTCGGCGGTTTTTGTGGTTGTGGTATTTTTGACTGATATCAGGTAAAACGGGATACGTGACTCCATCGTTGTTTTTTTTTAAAAACGTAATGTTGACATCTTTAGAACCAATGGCCAATATAACAATTTTGTCAATATAAAATTAATTTTGCTTCTTAACTGTTACGACGAACTTACTATTTTGAATTTAATTTAATTCATTTATTGGTGAATTTAATATCTTTTTCTGGATTTGGAAGTGGACTCTTTCTTTTAAGTGTTTCTCCAATTGTCTTCAAAGTTGATTCGGTAAGAATTGATGACTTTCCCCGCTTTCGTCGACATTGATACTTTTTTGGACCATTTTTTGTTTGTTTTTATGTGTGCACTTTAAATAATTTAAATAAATTTAAATAATCTCGATTAACCCTTAAATGCCTGGTGGTACAGCGAGCAACCAACCACTTCTACTTTTTTCGTACCTTTTCCATTTTAAAATTTGGCGTTTTCGCGATCGAAAATTTTTTTTCAATGGTGTAATTAATAAACAACGTAAGTATTGAATATATAAATTAAATAAACTTTCTGCAAAAAAGTCAACAAGAAAATCAGATTTTGTTCCCAAAAGCAAACAATCATAACTCTGATAATTTAACTCTGATTTTCAGGTTTGATGACTCATTTTAAAGAAAAATTAAATAAGTGCGTACCAGTTTTATGAGAATTGGAACTTATAAAAATGTAATTAGGATTTCATCGGGAAAACAGCTCTATTTTCCCATATACATCAGATTTTCAATATAAGAGGTCGCTTGAGGCTATTTTAAATATAAATATTTTTTCCTGAAAATTTCACAGTTCAACTCTGTCATGTTAAGGAACAAAGCCCCGTTGCGTAATCCGTTACTTTCGAAAAAAAAGACCACTTTAATGCTACATATATCTTAAACTTTGATAATATCAGTAAATCCATTGACACATAAATCTCTAAATTTGTTTAATTACCAACTCAACACGACCAAATTATTTAAACTAATTAAAAAAATTCACTAATCCAAGTAAGTGAGCAAAGATTTGGCTTAAATGCATGTCAGTTTAATCGTTGCTGACAGACAATCGTCAATTTGTCAGCTAAATGTGCTGCTCAAAGCACATTTTTCATGGTTGTTTGTTTTATGCTGTTTTTGTTGTTGCTTTTATGACTGTTTTTCTTTAATCTCATATTATTTAATGCTTTGACGTAGACATCAAAGGTAGGCGCGCACATATTATTTGCGTTGAATAAAAAAAAAAAAAAAAAAAAAAAATACCATTACAACTGCGCAAATATTTGAAATTCAGCGCAAAGTACACACGCACACACACATACCCTACAAGCACTCCTACAGATTAAGCTGTCTTAAAATGGTTTAAAGCACCTGTCATGATGTTGTTGTCGTTGCTGTTGGTTGTTGTTTAAGTTTTTTGCTTTAAGTGGTAAGCAGCAACATGTGCATCGCAAGGTTTTTGCTTAAACTACCTTGGCGGCTTCCCCAACAGATTCTGCCAACGACATATATGAACGTAATTATTTGCAAGTAGTTGTTGTTGTTGTTGTTACAGTGTGTGAGTGTGTGTGTGTGTAGGTGTGCTTTTTGTCTTAAAGTTTTTAATTTTTAAGAAGTAATAATATTTTGATGATGCCATAATAGCAAGCTTCTACATTTTTTTATTTTACATTCTTTCTTAAGTATCTTAAGAGTTGCTGCGCATGTGCATTGCTTTTATGACATATTTGTTTACAAATCATTGCCAGTTTATTAGCCAAAACATTCCAAGGTATCAAAATTAGAATAAGCACTGTCTGCGACATGCTTTGATTCAACTCTTTAACGCCCTCTATGCTGTTATTATTTTATTTCTCTTCACTACAGAACCTTCACAGAAATGTTTTGCCAAAAATCACAAAAAAGTTCAGCATTAACACTAACAACTATCAACAAATACATTAGCAGACATGGTGGCAGCCACAACCGTAGCCACTTCAACTGGCGTGTGATTTAGTGGCTTACATTTAAGCTCTAAGTTATTTACATTTTTTTTTTTCTCACTGTGTAGGTTGCAAAAATTACCAAATTTGAATAGTTTTTTTATTCTATCTTACACATTCTATTGCGGAGCTGTGCAAAATATGGTCCTACGTATTTCATTCTACTCTTAAATATAAACGTATTTGGGTTTAACCCTGGCTTTTATGAAGTTTTCATGCGGTAAGAATGTTCAGATCTTGCTTTTATTCTTTGAAAAGTAATGCGAAAAACTTATACACGTTGGCTTTTAAGTCGATTTCTGCTATTTTTCCCATACCTTAAATAGAACTTTAAATATAAGTTAAGTAAAGACGCAAAAGTTTTAAAATGTGCTAAGGAAGCACATTTTGAGGGGAAAAGTAAGAAGAACACATAAATTAAGTCTAAATACGTTGATACAATTATTGTTCAAATGGTTACACAAAAGTGATTCTTGTTAAGCTTCTGTTATTTTTTTTTTTTGAACTTGAAACTTTTTGGAAAAATATTTTATATTTATTTATTTAATTTTGCGTAGTTATTTAATTTTATTTTTTCATTTAAAATTTTACATCAGCAAATTTAAATTCAAAATCTTTTTGAATCTACAAACGATAAATATATATAGGCAACTATTGACAATTTTAACCCTGGATAACCGATGTTAGTCGTTTCGACCAACATTGCTCCCTTTTTTGCTTACAGCTTATAATAATATGTCAAAATAAAATAAAAATCGAACACCAATAATTGTGTTTTTATAGTTTTTCCATTTTCAACAGTTTTTAATGTAATTTATTTACCACCAGCTCCTCAAGGACGAATTTTGAAGCGTTTTAGTCGAATCGACTCACATTGGTTTTAACGCATTAGAAATATGAGTGCTTATTCAGGGTTAAGCTTATATATATATAATTAAGACGTCCAATAAAAATGGGCCTGACATTAGTTTGACAACAAAATAAAAATTTATAAAGAGACTTACATATTGAACGATAAAGCGGAGATAACATATATAGACAACAATTGCTTATTTAAAACTTTTATAAATATAATAAAGACGACTAATAATAATAATAGATAACAATTAGAATGCTTAGGAAAAGATATATATATATTGTCAAAGAAAGAAAATTAACAATTAAAGATTAAAGTAAGTAGAAGAAAGATAAGAAAATTAAGAAGAATCAGTGAAGGTATAAGAATTTACAGGGTAGAAATGTACATAGTAATAAAGAAATAGTTTTTAAGCCCTCCATACGCTTATCCATTTATCTAACAACTGAGTTGGAAACTGATTTTGTACTCGGCCACACACAATTCAATCGATAAGAATGACTTGGCATTCAACTTTAATTTTACTTTGGCTGCGGATGATATTTGAGTCGACGACTTCTCCACACACTATTTGATCTTGATGAGTTGCGTACAAAAATTCAAAATATTTAACATTTCCCTTAACCAACTCGACAACTGCCAAATAAATCAACTGACTACGCCATACACAAGTTGATTTTCTGATAGTTTTGTCTAAACTGGTTGTTAAGTTCCGAAGTGTATGGGTTGTTTTAGAACCCCTATTATGTGAAAACAATATAAAAAAACACTACAATATAAATGGGATACAATACAATAATTCGCACTTGTAGCTAATACAAGATTCACGAAACTATATAAAAGCTTCCATATTAATTAATGTAAGTTAATTAACTGTAATTTAACGTACAGTATTTTACGTAGTCATTCCACTAGATGAAGCTTTTTAAAACCACTGAAAAAAAAAACCAAAAGTTTAAATATGAACTTTTGCAACTGGCCGTGTAGTTTTTACACTAAATCGTGCATGACTTGCATTCAACCTCGTTATCAGTTCAGGATAGTAAAATTCATCACTGAATACTCGAAAATACATAATAATCCAAGCTTCCTTCCTAGGGATTACTAACAAGAAAAGGTCCCCAGGTGTCACTCACCGATTTGAATCATTTTCAGATATGTGATAGAGGACAAATATCTAAGGTTGACGTATTTTTTATACGTGCTCAATCGATGGTTTAGGATTTCAAAATGGTGTTTTAAAATCAACGGAAAATTCGTTTTTTCGCCATAATTTAACTATTTTCCATAGAAAAATACACATATTTGGTATCAAAGGAAGGGTATTGAGATGGCGCACATGACGACATCTAATTTTTAAGAAGAAGTTTTATTGTTATTTTGTTGTTGAAATTTTTAACTAACTAAATTTTTAAGAGCCCTTACTCGTACTCGTTTTCACTTATGTTTAATTTCAGCTAATTCTAAAAGCTTTTAGGTATTTTTTAACTGTTACCTTTTTAGATTAAAATTTTCTTATTAGAAAATGCACTAGTTTTCTTAAAAATAAAATATTTTGTTGTAGCTAACGACTACATTAGGGTATCAAAAATTTTGTTTTTTCTCGAACTTTCGTTTTTAAAAATATGACTTTCGATGCCAACATCTCCGCTAGTATTAAATATATTTCACTCAATTCTTTTTTGTCAAAAAGTTCAGTAAAATTACTTAAAAAAATTAGAACAAGAATACCATTTGCTGTGCATGAATATTTTTAATCTTTTTTTCAAAAATAATCCAAAATAATGAATGTTCACGAAAAGTTACATAAAAGTAGTTTTTGTTGTAAAAGAAATTTAAATCAAAAATTACATTTTAAATTCCCTTTTACATGGCATAATATTTATGAGCAAAAATTGTTTCAGCATTACACAAAAATTAATTAGCTGTTTTTGTCATTAAAAAACAAAATTTCTGTCATTAAAAAAATAACAAAACTTCTTTCTAAAAATTAGATGTCATCATGTGCGCCTTCGCAATACCTTTCGTTTGATACCAAATATGTGTATCTTTCTATGGAAAATAGCTAAATTATGGCGAAAAAACGAGATTTCCGCTGACTTTTAAACACCATTTCGAAACCCTAAACCATCGATTGAGCACGTATAAAATAATACGTCAACCTTAGATTTTTGCCCTGTATCACATATCCGAAAATGATTCAATTCGGCGAGTGACACCTGGGGACCTTTTCTTGTAAGTCTCATGCTCTTATATATAACTCTTTTTATGGTCTTTATGTCAGCGATGGATTAAGTCTCCTCACAACTAAAGTGGAAAAAGATTAACCCCATGCTAACAAGTTCAACTGTATAATCGCTTGTTAAGGTTATATAATAAATTTCCGTACAAACATTCTTCTTTTCTTCAGGCTTTGGAGAGGCAGCCGCATCATCCTGATGCTAACCTGGCGGTTCTACCGTAATGCACAATAAATTTTTCTAAGTATATTATTTACATGGTTCGAACACGATAGCTTTGAGTTTACATAACATCTGTTCAAAATTGAACCGGACTGTGCAAACAAAACAACAACGGGCAATTATTCGTCAATATCTATTTTATCACCTTAAAAATAATCACCATCGGAGGCTATAGACATATGCCAAGGTGTTTTCCCATTCCTGAAAGCATTCTTTATAGACCGATATCGGAATGGCGTTTAGCTCCCTCTGCGAATTCTCTTTTATAATTTGAATAGTCTCAAAATGTTTTCCACGAAGCGACAATTTTAGTGTGGCGAATAGGAAAAACACACAAGGGGCCATATCTGGTGAAAATGGCGCTTGTTGAACGATATGACTTTGTTTTTGTCAAATCATCGCGTACAATGCGTGATGTGTGAGCTGGTGCATTATGGTGGTGCAGAAAACATGAATTGTTCTTCCATAATTCTGGCCTCTTCGCCGAATATTGACCGAACGTTGACCGATTGATCTTGCGGAAGTAATTCAGAGTGCATGAATAGCTTTACTGGACTTATCTTTGGACAAAGCTTATCCTATAAGGTTTCTAATAGAATTGTCTCTGGTGAAGGAGTACATAAAATCCATACAAGTTATAATGACACAATAATGTAAATATCTCTGTCCCAGTGAAAACTATTTGTCAAGGATATTGGTTTTTTGCAGCGAAGCTTCTTACGCCTTGTTTTGTGATTTGCTTGAGTGAAATTTTCTGAGAAATTGATGTTTCTTTATTGCTTGCGTCTATTACTCGTATAACAAGAAAATGTGTTTGGTCCGCCGTGGGAATCGAACTTGTACCCTGAATTTTTTAATTCAAAAGTAGTATTATTAAAAAAAACCCCCCTTATTATCAAATCTATGAAACCAAAAAGCTTCCCTTGTCCTGTGTGTCCAACGACGCACCTATGTTTTATTTTAAACATAATAATATAAATTACCCCTGGGAAATTATTTCTCAAAGATAAGTTGATTTTTGTGAAATGGAAGAAAAAATTATTATTACTAAAATTATGAGATGGCAAAAAATTTTAATAAACGACAAAAATCTTTGTAGTACAATCCTTGCAATCTTTTCATTGTACATTCAGAAACAGAAGTGAGATTAAGAAAATAACTATTTTTAAAAATTAGTTAATGAAAAATTAATTGTGGCATTTTTAATTTATATTTAGTTTTTAGCAATTCTTAAAAAAATTAATTTTCAAGAATTACATTTGAGCTTTATGCCAAGTAATTTCATGAAGCAACAGGTTGCCACAACAACAATGTTCTTTACAGAACAACCACCAGCAGACTAGACAGCTGTTTCGTTGGTCGCTACACCAACTCATCAGTAATCTTCTGTGGGTTATGCAGTCCATTAACTTTGAAAATCTTATAAGCACAGCTTCTGCTAAAACCAAAGCGGAATTGCAGTTGTGTGCTTTCCAATTTAAAAAGCAATGTTTTTCTACTTCTTAGCACAAAGCAAAGGTTCAAAAAATTGACTACATTAATTCTGCAAAGACTTGTTGTTGCGCTCTTTGTTTACTTCTTTTCACGATTCCATTCTTTGGCACCAACAATTCGTTGATATTAAACCATAGAAGGCGTGAGAAGTTTTTTTCATCTTTTGAGTCATCTTTTTTTCAAAAAAAAAAGTTTTTTTCATCTTTTGAGTCATCTTTTTTTCAAAAAAAAAACTTCTCACGCCTTCTATGGTTTAATATCAACGAATTGTTGGTGCCAAAGAATGGAATCGTGAAAAGAAGTAAACAAAGAGCGCAACAACAAGTCTTTGCAGAATTAATGTAGTCAATTTTTTGAACCTTTGCTTTGTGCTAAGAAGTAGAAAAACATTGCTTTTTAAATTGGAAAGCACACAACTGCAATTCCGCTTTGGTTTTAGCAGAAGGTGTGCTTATAAGATTTTCAAAGTTAATGGACTGCATAACCCACAGAAGATTACTGATGAGTTGGTGTAGCGACCAACGAAACAGCTGTCTAGTCTGCTGGTGGTTGTTCTGTAAAGAACATTGTTGTTGTGGCAACCTGTTGCTTCATGAAATTACTTGGCATAAAGCTCAAATGTAATTCTTGAAAATTAATTTTTTTAAGAATTGCTAAAAACTAAATAAATATTAGTTAATAAAATCATTTTTAATAATTAATCATTAAATTGCCACCTACCAATTAGCCTTATACATGTAGAACTGATATCAATTACCGGTTTGTTTTGCTAATGCAACGGAAATATTGCTACAAAGCCACCCATTCAGTCAAGATCAAGGTAATAAGAATCACACGTAACGACAATGAATTCAACTAAGTATATTTTTAATGATGTTCTAGTTGAAAATAATAACAATTATAAAGTCAGAAATGTTAGTACATTAGAAAAAAACAATAAAAAATAATGAAATGAGAAAAAAAAGTTATAATTATAAAATACATTTACGACGCAAGGTTGCAGAAGTGTGCTGCATTGAGCACATTTAAACAAATATTTATTGTAATAATAAATTTGATGTTAGCACCAACAAGCTAACAAAATTCAAGCATAAAAATGGTTAAGTCAATGAGTCAATAAGATCAATATACAAGTTCAGTCTGGCTAACATTTTACAAAAATATTTGCCAAAAATTACGTAAGTTTGACATTGAAATCAGTTTTAATGTTGTACGAATACAAAATTTTATCAGCACCAGAAATAAACGTTAATATATTAGTGGTATTCGCTCTTTCGTGTATTAGATGTACTGATTATAATTGTACCGATAAATACAAGGGAAAGAGTGAGTGACTTCTTCCACAGCAGTGTATCTACTATTGGCTACACTGGTGGCAATTGAACGTTTTTTCCTTATTTTAACATTTTCCATTACAGATTCCATTACAGATGGATTTTAAACAGTTCTAATTAGAAAACGATATGATGTGACGAGCTAGCGCGAAAAATTATGGCGAACAAAGGACAAGAAATGGTGCCAAGAATGGTGCCAAGTAATGTCAAAATGATACAATTAACACATACAACTACATTACAATCATATTTTGATGTTGTAAAGAAACACATAAAGTGTAACTTCAAAAGCTATGGTATTTGTTGTTGCATGTGTATTTAATGTAATTTTTTGACAGAAGTACACTAGTGTATTCATAAATACACAAAAGAGCGAATACCACTATTGTGTTTTTTTTTATTATCATGTACAATTTTATAACAACATCAACAACAACAAAAAGATAGCAGTATACTATAGTAAAGATTGTAAATTGTTTGTTTCAAAACTAATGAAAAAAATTTTAAGAAGTCAGTTACAGATCGATTCTGTCGCGGTAACGTTAATCTTATTACCGATTTAATATCGACTGATACCGATGAATACCGATCACTAAGACCTGTAACGAATTACTATTACCGGTAACGCACTGAATCTATGTGTTAAAGTCTGTCTCGCTTGAACACAGTTTAAGGTACAGTAGATTTGAGTATGGTTAGATAAGCTGAGAGAAGGTAAGGTAAGGTAAGGTAAGGTAAGATAAGGTAAGGTAAGGTAAGGTAAGGTAAGGTAAGGTAAGGTAAGGTAAGGTAAGGTAAGGTAAGGTAAGGTAAGGTAAGGTGAGTAGTGTCTGGCCGAAACCGAAATTCGGCCATTTTTGTATATCCGCCCAAAACCGAAACTTTGTATTTACATAAAAATTAAATATTTTTAAGTGAATTTTTTATAATTAAAAGCCGAATAGCAGTAACTGTAAAAAAACGCCGAAACCGAATATTCGGTCAGATACTAAAGGTAGGTAAGACAAGGTAAGTAGTGTCTGACCAGTTTTGGTCAATTTTGGTCCTTTTTGACAGTTATGGCTATACGGTCTAAATATGACTGAAACCAAAACTTAAAATCTCATCCAAAATCAAATAATTTGTATGACATAAGAAAAAAACTTATTGAAAAAATTTAATGAATATGAATTTGTTATAACATTTCTTTTATTTTTATATGTATGTAATGTGATGTGTTCTGCTTTCTTATAATAAAAAAAATTATGTACTCAGTTTCAATTTCGGCCGAATATTACAAAATGCGCTGAAATTTTTTTTTGTTTTGATTAAAATTTCAGTTTGGGTCGGCAGGTAAAGTCAAGTCAAGTCAAGTCAAGTCAAGTCAAGTCAAGTCAAGTCAAGTCAAGTCAAGTCAAGTCAAGTCAAGTCAAGTCAAGTCAAGTCAAGTCAAGTCAAGTCAAGTCAAGTCAAGTCAAGTCAAGTCAAGTCAAGTCAAGTCAAGTCAAGTCAAGTCAAGTCAAGTCAAGTCAAGTCAAGTCAAGTCAAGTCAAGTCAAGTCAAGTCAAGTCAAGTCAAGTCAAGTCAAGTCAAGTCAAGTCAAGTCAAGTCAAGTCAAGTCAAGTCAAGTCAAGTCAAGTCAAGTCAAGTCAAGTCAAGTCAAGTCAAGTCAAGTCAAGTCAAGTCAAGTCAAGTCATGTCAAGTCAAGTCAAGTCAAGTCAAGTCAAGTCAAGTCAAGTCAAGTCAAGTCCAGTTTAATTACTTAAGTTAAGTTAAGCTAAGTGAAGTTATGTTAAGCAAAGCAACGTTAAACCAAGTTAAGTTAGGTTTTATTAAGTAAAGTTTGGGCAGTTTTCTAGTCTAGAGGGACAAATTTTGGGCATTTTTTAAAATTCAATAAAAAAGTAAAGATATTTTCAGTATCCGTTTTTGTACTCTAGCTCATTAATATTTTAATAATACACGAAATTTTATGTTGAACGTGCCGAAAAAAGCTATTTCGAGAAAAACGCGTTTAACAGTTTGAGCTCCAGTCGTACTATGTACATAAGATGCCGCAGCACTAAAACTCGTTAAATAATCGAAATTTTCAAAAATCTTTTCAAGGTTTAAACTTCGTAAAATTTCGATTTGTTCAAAATTCTACATTAGTACTGCCTTAAATTAAGTTAATCTAAGTGAAGTTAAGTAAAAAATAAGTTAGGGTGAGGTCAGGTCAATTGTGTTTAATCAAGACAAGTTAATTTGAGTTTATGTAAGGAAACACATTTCCATTTTAAATACTAACACTTGCAAGTTTATAAAACGACACTGATGTGGTAGAAAAAATCTATGAAAGTGAGATCGGTAATTAAGTTATTTACCTTGTCATCAAAAGAAAATTTCTCTAATCAATATTTAATGCAATTTTATAAAAAAAATTCTTATTAGCAAAAACTTGAATTAAAAATAGAGTTAAAAAAATAAAAATTATTTTCAAGAAATTATCAATTCATCAGATGGAAATTTTAAACTCACTTCAACAGCTAGGTGGATTAGCAGTGAGTTGGCATGATAAAAAATGCATGTTGAATGGCTAATTAATATGCTTAAAAGACAATAAAAACGCTGACGATAGTCATTATTGTCATCACCACCATCGTCATCATCATCATCATTAGCATAATAAATATGCACTACTTTGGGGTTAACGACCGACTGAGTTCAATATTGAGGTTAATCGACATGGCGTTAAGCGTGCGTAGTTATGCACAATTTGCTGTTGTCTTTGTTGTTGTAGCTGCCATGGCTAACAGACAGACTAAGCAGATGCCAAATATTACACGCATTAAAAACAATTTATTGGCGAGAATATGCGTAGATCTAAATGTAAAGAAATTTAAATTCAATGAAACAAAATTGTTAATATGGAAATACTGATCGGAAATTTTGATCTAAGAATAATGTTTTTAACCTTCACTTGGCATGCTCATCCTGAGTAATATACCTGGACTTGTGAGGTACGTACGAACCGCAGTGATTAAAATCTTTGTAAGAATGGAAATATTGATTATTTTGTCTCAAAAAAATTCAAAGATAATTTTTAGATACCGCTTTAAAGTGTAGAATAGTCCAAGTTGAAAAAAAAAATAAAGATCAGCGTTCATTAAAAATTTCAGAAAACTGGAAAACTTGAAAAATAGTTCTTTTTACTCGTTTTACTTTACGATTTCGAGTTTCGAAGATTTAGATATCGAAAATCGACGGGAAAAGCTTGGGTTATGTAGGTACCCCACGAGGCCAGGTGAAGGTTAAATAAGTGGTTATGTTTTTATAGATATATTTTATAAATTTTCTTGAGGTCTTTGTATTTGAGCTTTATTTCATAATGAAAGAAACTTACATTTATGGGGTCATATTTCATATTTATTTTGGAGCCTACTTTCCCAACCAATCTATCTCGATCAAATCCGGATTTGTTGACTGACCGGATTATGGTTAAGTTGAGGTTATAATTTGTTTTGGGTCGCAATCTGGCAGATTTGAAGGAATCATGCTGCCAATCCAATAAGTAAAAAACTGGCTTTAGGCACTTAAAGAAAAAACCATGAGAGAAACTTTTGTTGACTCTATACTGACAACAAATTTATCAACTCAACCTAGGAATTTGTCGATACTAATAATGTTATTCGCATATAATGAATCATATTGACGAATTCCTAGGTTGAGTTGAGGAATTTTTTGTCAGTATTCTGTCAAGGTTTTTTCTTTGAGTGTGGTATAGTTAACTCTTGACCACTCATGATCGTCGATTTATATGAAAAAATATAATATATCGGCGGACATTTTAAGATAAACGCAACGGTCGTTTAATAATTTATCTTCATTTGTTTGATATTGCGACTATCAGTCCCTATTTGGAGATAGAAAAGATTTGTTAATTCACTAAAATCTTCCCAAGCAAGCTTAAATTTCTAATTTGAATTAAAATTAAAGCAATTCACCTAACCAAACTTTATAATGAAACAAATTTTTCAACATCTAGTATTTTAGTTTGTGAACCGTTTTTCAGATTTCAATTTCTTCTGTGTCGTATGATCTTATTAATCAAACTATCGTTGATAAAATTTGAGCAAAAATAGGAACGGAACTTACTTTCCCGAAGTTTACGCCTGGGGATAAAACAAAAGAAAATTGAATAAATTACAAAGTTGATCTAAAAAAAAATTTAATTTATTACGCGAAATTCTGAGAAATTTGCACTCAAAGTTGAAATTTGGTAGTTTCAACCGATTGATTTCATCTTCACACGATCAAAGCTCGGTAACGGTTAAGTTGGTGGGGTGTGTTGATATACCGTTGAAAAGGTGATTTTATTGCCTTTAAAATGAGCCATCAAAATAAGTTTTATGTAAGTTAGTTTTTCTGCTAGAAACAATAACGTGAATCAAAGTCGAAAAATATTAATTAACCCTGTAGCTCCTAAGAATGTGAAAATAGACCCCCCCCCCCTCCCATACGATTTCTTGCTCAGCTTGACATAACCTTTCAGCTCCGTAAATAGTTGCACTCAATTGCGGGACACCCTGTAAATAAATTTATTACATTTTTAATATATAAAAACATTAAATCTATGTCTTTCATATAAAATGCTGGAACTAAAATAAAATCACGCTGAGCAGAAATGTTTATGTTGGTTTGTTGCTTTTAAAAACACGATAAAAATGTTTGCTGAGTTTCGTTCCAACACAATTGTTGGGTAATTTTTAAAAATTGTAAGAACACGTGTAAATGTAATGGGAAAATAAATCACTTGATTGAAAATCAGTAAATTGAAAAAATTTTCAAGTAAAGTTTTTGTTAAAAAGCAAAGATTAGTATCTAAATTTACGTAAAAACGCCAAAACTATTCAAAACCGTTTTAAAAGATTATTAAAATTGACAGAGCAAGGCATTGCACTGGACGATTCCTGGACGTCCAAAAGCTAAGTAAAGAGGGTAAGAATCAAAGTGACATTGCAAAAACCTTAGGAAGATTTTGTTTTCAAAAATTTGTATTTAATGCATTACGCCTCCAAAACCTAACCTTAAAAGAGGAAAACCACGGAAATTACAGAATTACGTTATCAATACTTTGTCTACTCGCGACCCATTCAAGTCTGCAGAAGCAGTCCGGGTGAGCTAAGCTTTGGAATTTATACTCGAACTGCAAGGCGACGACTGGCGATGAAAGAGCTATTTGATAGATCTCCGCTAAAGGTTCATATGCTGACCTTGTGACATAGACAAAATCCAATTGCTTTTGCAAAAATCGCACAACGAGTGGGTCAGTCCATAAAATGGCGGAAAGCGCAATGGTTCGATGAAATGAAAATAAATTTAATTGTAAGTGATGGTAAATCATGGGTTTGAAGAATGCAGAATATAATTCAAAGTACACCACAAAGACGTTCAAGCATAAAGGTGGTATCTTCATAGTGTGGGGTTACTTTTCCTGGTACGGAGTTGACGGCTTTACTGGATAAAACAAAATATGGATAAAAATTAATAACTTGAAATACTCAAGGACATTACGCACCCATTTTCAGAGTGGGAAATGCCACTACCCCAAATAAAGCTCTAGTGTTGTGAAAGATTGTTTAAACTAAAATAATGTCAACATAATGATGACATAGTCAGCACAGTCACCGGATTTAAATCGATATGAAAATGAATGGAAGATTGTAAAAAATAATATCAGACCTGTCAAATCAAAAAATAAGACGGTTCTTTGGGAAAGAATACTGAAGGGTTGGTATGACATACCTCAGAACATTTGTCAGACATTAGTAGAGTCGAAGATATGAAGCTGTTTTGAAAAAAATAGAGGCTATTGTAAAAAACATAAGAAATATATTATACAATTTTTAATTTATTTTTAAGATTTCATAGTGCTTTGATTATTCTTTTTATTTATATCACTACAATTGCCAAAATTGATGAGCAAATAAAGCAAAATATTGGAGTTGTTTGGAATTACATTGTTACGGTGTATTTTATCATTGATGTTTGCATGAGTGATTCTATTTTATTGTCCGGCACTGTACATATATAAAATATTCAAAATCCAAATTTTTTTTTTTTAAATTCTAAGGCTTTTTTGGTTTGTTTTTGTTTTGAAAAATAAATATTTCAGGTTAGGTTTAATGGATTTTAAGGTAAAGGTTATTAATTAGTGTTAAGGTTATGTGTTCGTTTTTAATGTAATAGTACCATTATTGGTGTTTTAAAAAATAATCATTTGGCTGAAATATAAAAAAGTTGCAAACACTTAAATACATTTCATAGAAAAAATACATCTCTTTGGTAATTCGTTTGTAGGTCAGAATGTGTTCAGTTATTCTATATCAGAATAGGCGTGGTCAAAACAAGCTATGCTTCTTTGACAAGATTAGTAATAAAAAAAATTACTATTTTTTTATTACTTCTTCAGCACATGAAAGCGAATTTAATTTCAGCTTTTCAAGTGATCTAAAACTTTTCTTATTTTCTGCTCTTTAAACATTTTCATTTAAATAAAGCCGCAATAGTATCTATTGGATACTTCACTCAAATTGTTGTATAAGTTAAATATTTTAAGAATACTTAACTCTAGCACGCCGTGAGCCTTTGCCGATCACTGCTCAAGTGTTCAACATAACAGCTTTTAATTGAAGAAAATTATGGCTTAGCTTAAATTAATTGAATAAAAATTTAAATAATTTTACAAAAAAAAAAAAAACAGAAGCCAAACAAATTGATTATAAGTGACGCCAGATCACGTAACCATGCGTTGCTGCCTAAGCGCTTCATTTAATCCGAGCTTCAATTTCAAGTATTCATTCATCAGATACTTTTTCTACAGAGACAGACTGTAACGAAGTGGCGGCGTAGTTGAGATCATCTTTGAGTAAAGAACATGCTGCTGCTTCTCGATTTCATAATAATTTTGCATACACAAGTATTTGTTTAGTTGTTGTTTATTTGTTACGAATACATTTATTTTTGCTTGTCAATTTAGTATCTTAACTCCTACAATAGATACTGGTTTTTGTTCTTTTTTTTTGCGTTTTTATAAATGCGCATTAGCAGTGATTTCACTCGAACTGCTGTTTTGAGGTGTGTTGTTTAACATCTGTCCACAAAGGTCGCTTCGCATATGATTGCTTTGGATTTTATTACTTTTTTGTTTTTTTGCAAAAAACCTCTCTGGCTTAGATATTTTTTATATATATTGTTTGGTTTTCATTCTCTGTGTTAAGCAGCAGACGAAGCACGTTTTTGTATTGTTTTCAAATTCTTCTTTTTATTTTTATTCTTGCGAATTCTAATCGGCTTTTAAATTTATAAATCATTTTAACAATGATACACACAAACAAACCCAACAAACCCGCTTTTACAATCTCAATCAAATGAAGTCATCACTTGATTTGCCGTTGCTCCTCAACAAATAAACTAAAACTTTAAATTAATTGCTTGTTTCTACTTCATTATTGTGCAATTAGGCGACCACCTTTTTCTTGTCATGTTAGACTTAGAGAAGTAACAAAAAAAAATTGCCACCTGTCGTGCTGCTGCCTATAAACAGCAGCCGGAAGTGGCTATTCGTGCGCTTCTTCAGAAGAAATAACTTTAAACGTATTTATTTGCTTTCAACAAAGTTGAAATATCAAGCTCAATCAACAACAAACCTTCGACCATTACGTTTAACTAAATTTAGTTTATATATATTACGTAATTCTTCCCTACATAGCATATCAGCTGATTTGAGTATACGCAGCGATTCTAAGATTTGAGCGATTCTTATTGCGCGTTTGTCGGTTGGTGTATAATTGCTTGTCTGCTTTGAATAAACAGCTGAACATTTTTTAAACATTCACAAACGCAAGTTTACCTCCAGTATTTGTAGTGCTGTCGATCATCACACATCCCTTCAATTTGACCTTAATAACATTTTTGATTGGAGTATTCGCAATGCCCTGCCGCCTGACATTAACAAATGTTCTCAAGCTACTTTTAAAAAATCTTTTACTCCACTATAGCTTATTTATTAGCTGGGATTCCTCTGGAAAAAGCCCATATTGTTAGAGACCTTGATGTGATTTTTGATTGCAAGTTTTCCTTTGTTGATTAATTACATTTCCTATTGCCAAACGAATACTCACTTCTTGATTTTATCCGCAGGAATACTTCAGAATTTCGTGATCAGCACACGCTCAAAGTTCTTTATAATAGTCTGGTTAGGTCGAGGCTAGAAAACGCCGCCATCATTTTGAATCCAACTTATGCGATCCATGCTTTGAGATAAGAAAGAGTCCAGAAAACTGCCACCAGAGCAATGTTGAGATCCCTCTATACCCCATTACCCTCGTATAATGTGCGTTGTTTGCTAATGGGTTTGAAATCATTGGAATCGAGAAGAAATATTGAATCCTTATTATTCATTCATGATTGTTCCAGTTAATTGAATTAATTTTCCAATTTCCAGTTAATTGAATTTAATATTCCTCCGAGGCAGTTGCGGTATTTCAAAGTATTTTTTTTTTTAATTACGCTCGAAATTTTACGCTCGAGCCAATTACCAGGAGTTTAATGCTATTTAATGATTTGTCTTTTAAGTTTTCTATTGATTTTTCATGGCCAAAAAATAGTTTAAAAAACATTTTGTCTAGTATCTTTAATGCTTTTTCGTTACATCCCTATAGGAACAAACTAACTTGTTTTTAAAAACAACTAATTAAAAAACTAGTTTAAAATAAACCAGTATATGAACTACTTTGAATTATATTAAGGCGGCATCCACTTCAATATATGAAGTAATTGAAATACTACTTAAAAACCAGTGATTGATAAACTACTTTGAATTATATTAAGGCGGCAACTACTCTGATGTTGGCATGTTTTAATTGAAAATTTTTATTAGATTACAAGCTTATATATATTTTACCATGTTATTTCATCAAATATTATTAACTTTTGGCCATCAGTAATAGTTTTCAATTGGTTATTTTAAAGCAATTAAAAAATAATTTAAATGTAACTAATTTAACAAGTAGTTGAAAATATATGCAGACGACAGTCAATTGACTTATTTAGCGGACATCACCATACAAAATAAGTTAGTTCGTTCTATGGCTAAAAGTCAGAATTTCAACTAGTTGTGGTTGACAAAAAACTACTTTATCAACTACTTTTAAATTAGTTAATTTTCCTACAGGGATATTTCCACTTATTTTGAATTCTGTGGATGTATTTTATTATATTTTTAGTTTTAATTATGTCTAGTCCGTAAGAATTTTATATTCATAGACTGAAATAAATATACTGCCGTCAAAAGGAAGAAGGCCGTATGTAGCATGAAAATCAAAATTAATTATATTGTCTTAATCAGTCATTCCTCGTTCTCAAACTTGAAAAAAACCGAAAATTTTTTGCTTAATGTCAATTATTTTGACTCAAGTTGCCGTATCTAAACAAAATATAGCTATTATACTGAGCTTAACTGCATCTTCATGTATTACGAAATGAACGGTGAACGAAGTGCTAGACAATACTTGTTGTTCGTTTCTATCGCGACGTTCAACGTTCGTTTCGTTATACATACATATGCAGTAAAAGCAGTATGTATCTACAAAAAAAATATATATAGCAAGAAAGGCGGTATCTACATGGAGATACGGAATTTTTCTCTTCTTTCCGTAGATGCTGTCATTTACCTGTATTTTTCTTGTTATTTTTTATTAAAAAAAATCAAAACGAACACGTTTCGGACATCATTATTTTTTAACATTTTGAAACTCTTTGGATGAATAGTTCTCTTCTAAAGTACACTATTATAGATACAGCACTATGAAAAATATCTTGAAAAATACAATTTGGGAATGTATTAAAAAAGCTGTAACTTCGAAACCGTAAGTCGTACGACAAAAAAATTAATGGGTCTTTCCGGTGGTGTCATTTTTTTGTATTATTTTAATGAACATTTTCTTTTTTACCTGAAATTTTTAGTCACATTTTTCATGGTCGACGCAACAAATTTTTTAACTTTTTAATATAGTGTGGCATCAATTCTTAAGGCTTATGAAAAAAAAACGAAAAGGCCATTTCAGCCCTTGAAAGTGCTTTGACCGAGCTTCTTATGATCAATTGTGTTGTGTGTGTTGTACATTTTTGAACACAAATGATCGAGAACTGGAACAGTTTTACGCCGACTCCGAACGGCTTATGTTCTCAAGAAGCTTATCATGGCAGTTTTTACTCTTTGAGGTTTGTCATTGTCTGCAGACAGGTGACGGCCGAACAGAAAAATTAATTCAATTGAAAAAAATTGTCTGTGTCAGGTGGAGGATTCGAACCTGAGTTCTTTGACGTATGAGACACACACTCTACCCACTACGCCAAGGCCACCCCACCCTTAAGGCTTACACAAAATTTTAATTTGCACCTCTAACTATTGCTATACTTAACTAATTTTTTAAAAAATGCTTACAAAATATTTCCTTTTTTTATACAGAAAATTCTACATTTTTTATGTTAATATTAATCAAAATCCAAAATTATATCTGCTAATATTTAAATATATCTATTAATATTGACATTAAGTTACTTACTTACTTAGATGGAGCTTACAACCGTTAGTCGGTTTTGACCTGTTGTAAGAATTTGCGCCAACCATTTCTCTTTTGCGATTGCTGGGCGTCAGTTAGATTGACATGAAGTTAATAACTTATAAAATCAAATATTTTTTATTATTTATTTTCTAATATTTTAATAGATTGTAACGATATTTGATGTAGATGCTGTGAGCGTTATTCACATTTCAATTATAATTTTTTTTCTTGGGAATAAACGAGTGGTAGGTCAAAGTAGCATCCCACTGAACCATAAGTGTAGGTTTTGGGTAAGGTGAGAGGAGTTTTGCGAAAGTCTATATCTGCTATAGAAAATGCTTGCTATAGAAAATTAAATTTGGGAAGCTTTTCTCACAGATAAAAATTTTATATATTTTGCGAAATTCATAGAAAACTTATGTTAAATGTTAAACATAAATTAACCACTTTTGGTTCATAAATGAGTTCAGAAATGAATCATAAATGTTTCTTTTTTGAAGTCTTAAATGAGTTTATAAAATAATAAATTTTTTATCATACGAGTTGGAAACAATTTCACATAAACGAACTATTTTTTGTTCACAAATGATTTCAGGAATAAATCATAAATGTTACTTTTTGATATTTTAAAATGAGTAAAAAAGGAAGAATTTAAAACTTTGTTGATATTCCTATAATAGTAAATTATAATATAAATCTTCATACAAACGTCATATGAACTTTTTCACCAGTGCGAATTGATTTTTGCCATAAGAAGAGAGATGGATGTACTGCTACACATATGAAAAACTATTTTCGTTTTCATCTATCTAAAAGCACGTCATAACATTTCAACATTTCCATCAAAAATTAATATCAAGTCCAAATAGAATGAAAACCACGAATTAAATTCCGCAATTAATAACTTAACTATTTTGATATTAATTTTTTGATTTTATAATTTGAAAGTTTTTCATATTGGAAAATAATAACTCATTTCCGAACAAAAAAAGGTTCTTTTTCGAGAGGCAAATCAGTTCGGCAATTAATACAAAAAAGGTACAATTAATGGTTCTTTCTTAACTCATTTCCGAACAAAATAAGGTTCATTTTTGAGAGACATTTTAATTCGACGAACGATACAAAAAGGGTTCATTTATGAGTGCCGAAAATGAACGTTTCTACACGCAAATGCTCATAAATGAACTCGAAAACTATAGTTTTGGTTCACTGGGATGTATTTATTTCGCTTTATTAAAGCGTTTTTGGAGAACTTTGGAGAGCAGTACTCGTATAATTATTTGAATAGAATTTAATTTTCAAACATAATAAAGAAAATAACGAAATTAAAAAATAATTTCAAAAAATTATTATAATAATACCAATCAGTAAAAAGTTGTAAATTCTTTTGTTTTTTTTTCTTTACTCCCCATATGCGGGTAGGTGTGGGCGTGGCCCACACACCAGAGAACCCTGGTTCAATGCCTACCTGACACAGAAAGTTTTTTCAGTTGAATTAATTTTACTGTTCGGCCGTTATCTCTCTGCAGACAATGGCAAACCTCAGAGAGTAAAAACTGCCATGAAAAGTTTCTTGAGAGCATAAAACTTGTAGGTCCAACACAATCGATCATAAGAAGCTCGGTCAAAGTTCTTTCAAGGGCTGAAATGGCCATTACGTTTATTTTTTACTCCCCATTCAGTCCTTTTTGATTCAAATATTATTTGGTTTATTTCATTTCTTTATGGGGAAAAGGTCATGCTTGAAGTGAACTTTAGAAATTGCGGCTTTACTTAATATATTCCATTATATCGTAAAAAGATACTGGTAGTATAAAGAAGAAGGGAAGTTAAGTTATTTGTGATAAGAACCATTTATTTTATATTTGTCTTTTTTGTTGTTCTTTATATCCAATATATATGTCTCATCTTTTAGTACATCAATTCTACAACACATTCTCAATATTTGTTGTTCCATTATTTTTCCATAACCAGGATGTTCAAAGCGGTACGAGTTCAAAAATATTAATAATAGGCGCAACTGAAGTTTTACATTTAAATTGATTTTTCAAAAACAAGTTGTTATAAGACATAACTAAAAGATCTCTCTCTCTCTCTCTTATTACTCTTTTAGAAAAAAAAAAAAATAAAATTAAACTTAGATGACGATAGTTGTAAAAATAGTGTACCGAGAAATACCGGGTAAATTAATGTTGCATGCTTAAAGCAAAAGCATTTCAAATATAAAGATTAAAATATAAAGCTTAACAATAAAAGATACAAAACACATACTCGCGCACAAACGATTGAAATAAATCTCTGTAATGCGCAGCCAAGTTAAAATTGAATTGAACTTGACTTTGATAAAAATTGATAGCGAGATTTAGAGATACAGACGGACAGATAAACAAACAAACAGACTCGGACAGTTAGACACAAATTGCCTTAATGTGAGAATAATCGAGAGTTGAAAGGAAAGCTGCAAGTAATTGCCGTTCAACTAATTCGAGTTAATGCTTTAGAGAAAACAAAAAAAAAAATAAAAAATATAGAGCCCAAAAACAAATAACACTTAATATATAAGTTCGGCTTTATTTTACTGTCGAATTTAATGAACTATAAAAATTAATTAAATAAATCTTCAAGCATGTTAAGTCTACAAAATTTCTTTAAGGCATGGTTTTAAAGATATTTGAAAAATAAATTAAGTATTTTTCGATTGAATAAGTGTGAAATTGGCAAAAATTTGTAATTTTGTGAAAATCACAATGGTTTTTGCCATTTTTGGTTCAAGCAAAACTGATTTAATTATCGGGGAAAAAAAACTATGAAATAGGTTCATTAAATTATTTAATTTATTTTTATTATTTTTTCGACACTAAACATATGTTGCTGTCTTAATATCTGTCTGTCCGTGAAGTTGACGCAATATTAGCCGCTGCAAAAACGATATCGCAATTAAATTGCAACAATAAAAAAGAAATATATGAAAAAATCATCGTAAAAAAGGAAAAATCATAAAATTATTCAACAGTGAAATGAAAACTTATATTTTTTAAGTTGCGTTTCATTTTAACAATTTATTTATGAAATTTTAGTATTGAAATTAAAATTTTAAACGTAAATAATTTGTTGTATAATTTTATAGTTCTCAAAAATAAAACAATTGTTTTTTAAATGTTTGTTGAATGTGGTTGCGTAGAGTTCTTTTACTCTCGAGTTTATATCCAAGTGAAATACAATTAATACCGCTGCACAGTTCACTATGGTCCAAAATACACATTTTTTTTTGCCAACACTAAAAGGCAGCACTATACGGAGATGAAGATGGGTATAAAAGGTTGCATGGTTTAAAAATTTAAAACGGTGGTATCTAATATGGCGGCATCAGTTCAAAAATATCTTCTGATTTGTATAAAAATTGATGTATGGTAGTTTTTAAGTTCTGATTCGGAATCTGATGTCTAAATGAGAAAATTTATATGTAAATTAAATCCGAACTCTTTTTCATAAGTTTTATGTTATGTTTATAACTCTAATAATTTTTCAATTATTTAATTGAAGAGCTCTTTTAAAATATTTTAAAAGAGTTATGTTTTCGAGCTCAAGGTCTATGCTGTTTTCTGAAGAAACCAACCAACAACAACAACAATACCCTTTTTATAGAGTAGCAATCATCCAGCAGACTAGACAGTCCTGTTTTGTTGGCCGCTACGCCAACTCATCAGTAGCCTTATATGATAGCAATGATCCACTAAGCTGTTCATGTCTATTTGTTTTTGCCAATGCTAGAGAAAATGACTTTGAATTATATTGTATGTACACAATACGAAAGCAGCTTAAAGTTCTTCTAACTTTAGATTATTAAAAAATAGCAAAAAATCCCAAAGTAATGATTTAAAATGAATACTTAAATTATTTCTAACGTTTTTTGTTAACGTATATTGTTCGAAAAAATATAAATTTTATTTAAAAAATTTTGTTGCTATAAAAAATTATTCACAGCTTTTATTATTACCCCGTCTTTGCCTTTGAGTCTTCAAAGTTGTCCGATTTCCACTACAATGAAAAAATTATTGAGTGTTAATTTTTTATCATTACTTGAAAAACTGAGAAACAATGAAAAATTAAAAAAAAAAAAACAAATTTGCTTTCGGGCGCCATTTATTCAATTTGAGGGATGAAATAAAATTTTCATTGCATATATTTGAAGTGGAACCATCGGGAGCACGTTATACGTGCATTTCAATGGACTCAAGATACGGTATCATCGAGAAAATCGCAATAAAAAAAAATGGAATTTCCATTTTTTGGGGTATATCTGCAAAAATGAGGGGTAAATTGCATTTTTTTTTTTTTGTAGTTTTATGCACCCTATTTGAAAGAGCGACGTTGAAATAATAAAGTAATTTGCTTTTTCAAATTGTATTCAATTTTTTTCGTCATGTTACACGAGGTTGAAAGCCAAAGTAAAAATCAGAACATTTGGGCATTAAAGAGTTGATTTCAGATATTCAATATCATCATGGGCTTAGCAAGAGTAGAGCAGGGAGGTGAGGTTGCCCCCCTGAACATTATAAAAATAAAAATTTTTGTATTACATTAAGAAATTCAAAACATTTGTTCTTATAATTAAAAGCATAGAATTTATAAATATCTGTTGAAGCTTAATTTATTTTTAATTATTTATTTTATTTATTTACAAACTTACAGTCACATTTTTTATTTATTTATTAGACACATAAAAAATAATTTTGCCCTACCCTGAACAGAATCCCGGCTACGCCCATTAATATCATATTTGAAAGACCAAAATCCTTAAAAAGCCTTCTTAATTTTTGTGGAGAAGCAGTTAAAGTCGATACAATGACGATAGTTAAAGTTAGTGAAAGTTTTAAATAATTCCATTTAGATTTTGCAGATCTAATTATATTCAATATAAAAAGATACAGTTTATATGGTGTCGTGTGACCTACAATTTTTTGAATTTATTGTTCTTGTTCATTTTTATGTTTATTAAAAATTAATGTTATTCAATGTTATGTTTAATACATGGAAAGCAATATGAATTCAATATTTTTCCTGCAGTAAAGAACTTATATATATTTTAAATCAAATTGAAAATTTAGATTTAAGCAAACAAAATATATTCTTAATATAGAATAAATATAATAACAATGTAATACATAAATTCAATATATGATATTTAAAAAAGAAATAGGGTTTTCGTAGCATAACAACGATGGGCAGCCTCTGCATATATTAACCTGAGTAGCAGTAATAAGCGAGCGCTCCATTAGCGCATCTGAAGCGCTCCAAAATACAGTAGAGCGCTTCATTCTACTTATGTATAGCAAATTTTTTGACATAATCATGTCAACAGATGTATGCGCTCCGCTTCCGCTGTAGAAAATATGGAATCGTAGCAAGAACCGAGCGCTTTGTTCTTCTCGTATTTGATATAAAAACGTAGCAAGAACCGAACGCTTTGTTCTTCTTGTAGTTGATATCCTTGAGTTGATAAAATTTAATGAGAACCGAGGGCTTTGTTTCCTTTAAAGTTCATATCGTAACTTGTAACTCATATTGTTTTTATTTTTATTTACACTTAAAATATTACACTGAGGGGAAAATATATTAAGTTTCTCCAAAAATCTTTTTAATTCATCGAAAAACCAGGTCGTTTTTGAACCATTCACGCATTTGCATAAATCAAATAAGTAAATATTTAAAACCAAATAAAACAAAAAACAATCACCCAGCCACGAGTTTGAAACCCGGGATCTCGCTTACAAAGCAAGCATCCCAACCAGAATGCCATGGCCGCCACAATTTAGGTGTAACATTTGGTTTATAATAACAGAATAACTTACAGGAAAATTTTTTAAACAAAACAAAAATGAAAAACAATCGCCGCCAGCCAGGTTTGAACCCGGGCATTTCGTTTACAAGCCAAACACGTCAATCAGTCTGCCACATCTCAATTGAAAAATTTGTTTCTTAATAACAAATAACAGCAAGTTTGATAAAATCAAATCAAATTTTGTTTATTCACGTGAAACGATTAGATGAATTTTTAAAGATTTTGATATTCATTTTTTTTGACATTAATATCTAATACTTTCTTTTCAAGTGCACCGTTATCGTTACGGAAACACATAAAAGCGCTCTTTATGTGCATACTAGTAATGCGCACTGAAATTTTTTGCTGGGTACGTACTGGCTCTGTAGCTACATTCATCTGTATTATTTAGTGCGTACTGTATTATTTAGTTCATACGAAAATATGAATTTTTTTCTTAGATTTTGCTGTATTGTGACTCCATTAAAGAAGTCAGATATTCGTTTTATTCGCCATGTATGAATTATAAATGCTTAAAGTAGTTATACCCCAAAAAGTCACAAAAACGTTGCATGTGCTTGAAAATTTTTTTGGGGAAATCCCCCCCCCCCACTCACAAACCAAGCTGTAGTCGTGGAACAACTACGTCTTGTTCTATGTCAAAACGTTTCGTATGTTTTTGTAATCAAATCATATCTAATGTCTTTTAAAAGACATTCTCCTTGCTGTTTCTTAAAAAAATAAATTTATCCAGACCCATTTTCTAAGTTGGGTGGGTGCCTTGGCGTAGTGGGTAGAGTGTGTGGCCGATATGCAAGAGTACCTAGGTTCAAATTCCACCTGACCTGAAGATTTTCCAATTAAAATAATTTTTCTGTTCGGCCGTCACCTCTCTGCAGACAATGGCAAACCTCAGAGAGTAAAATCTGCCACGAAAAGCTTATTGAGAACATAAGCCGTTCGGAGTCGGCATAAAACATGTAGGTCCAGTTCTCGATCATTTGTGTTCAAACATTTCACAACACACACACACCACAATTCATTTAAACAAGCTCGGTCAGAGTCCTTTCAAGGGCTGAAATGGCCATTTCGTTTTTTTTTTTTTTTTAAGACCAGATGCAATGTTAGGCGGTATTCGGTGAGCTGTACTTATAATATTCTTAAAATAAAATTTTTTACCAATGCCATGGGCATAGCCAGGATTTTGTTAATTTTGTTGCCCAGGGTAGGGCAAAATTATTTTTTTTTCATGTGACTGATAAAGAAATAAAAAATGTCAGCCGTAAGTTGGTTATAAATCATAAATTAAGGTTTAATAAATATTAATAAATTCTATGCATTTTAATTATAAGAAAAAATGTTTTGAATTTCTTAATTGAATACAAAACTTTTTATTTTACTAGTGTTCAGAGGATGAGGGAAACTGCCACTCCCTGCCCTACCCTCGCTACGCCAATGATCAATGGTATAAAATATTGGCTGCGTACACCTGCGATTTTTCTTTTAATAAATGAATTTTAAGCTAAAATGACTTGGAAAACTCTGAAAATTCTACGAACATTAATATATTAGCTAAGTATATACACCGAGAAAAAAAGCTATAGGTAAATCACCAAGGTCGGCTTGAGTGAAGAGAATTGTATTTGAATTATAAGCTTATGCTTATTCACCTAAGCAATTTATTGTTTAATACATTACTTTGAAGGCACATACTTCGATACCTTGCAAAAAAAAAAAATATTTGATTCACATATGTTCAGAGATGTTGTATTAACAGATGCATTATGTCGCAGTATTCTGTTGATAGCTTAGGCTGCAGAGCTTCAGTTGTAATTAATATTGCATAAATCACTCCGCGTAACGAAGGAGTTTGGCTCAATGCGTAGCGTAGTGTCTTCATACACAGTGGTGTCGGTTGGTGTGGGTTCGAATCTCAACGGCACGCGAAGATAAACTTTTTATATTTGATATTTAATTCAATGTTCTTGTTATAATAGACGTCAATCAGCCAGAAAAGCCGAGAAGCCGTTAATTTCTAAGAAAAAAACGGTGTTGATAAAAGAATAATTTTTGTTGTTGCCGATTTCAGTCAAGCAAATCAAAGAACGACAGGTGGCAGCTTAAAAAAAAACCAAAACCCGAAAAAAGTTATATTTTTGAAATTAAATTTTTTTTAAAGTAGTGTATAAAAAATTACCAAAAACTTGGTTAATTCATCACCCAATAAAAATTGGCAAGTCAACATGTAAAACTTAGGCGTTTTGATAAAGTACTTGGGTGGCTGAAAACTGCCAAAGCCATCTTATAAATTATACTAGGTTTTTTTCAATTTAACATAAGCTTTTTTCTCGGTGTAGATACAATAAAATTATTGTATTCGTGAAAATTATTTCGTGTAAAACTAGCTTTAGGACAATTTTATAAAATATTCAAAACTGTAGTCAATTCAATACTTTACGAGATATTCGGGGAAAAATTATTTTGTCGACTTTCGATTTTGATTAACTTTTAACGCGCACAACACAAATACAAACACATACACAAAGAAATGGGAGAAATGGGTTTTATAAACATCTTGTAAATGTAATGGCTTGTCATTAGCAGCCTTTCAAGAAGCTGTTACAACTCCTGTCCTGCCCTGTTCTGTCTTCTCGACACACTTGAGGTATTTTCGGGTTACGCTTGTTGCACGTGGTGGTGACGAGAAGTTGAGATATGCGAAGAACTTCTGCCTATGGGTAGATGACTTTCAATGACGATTTGATTTTGGCATTTGTTGGTATTTTTAAAAGTTATCAGAACAAAAGACTTGGTTGCCTTTTAAGAAACTTGTTTCGTCTAAATATAACAAAGAATGCAAAGTTAGTTTTATTTTCTCCGAATCTATCGCAAAATTTCAACGTAGCTTTAGAATATTTTTATTTTTTGTCAGCCAATACTGAGTAATCAAAGTCAAAACCACAACCAATTTTATATTCAAACCAAGCCGAAATGAATAAAAATTTGCGATTCTAAGAAATTAACAACTAAGTTTTGACTTAAGTGGTGACTGCAATTTTTAGTTACGCATAAGAAAAGGTTGGCTTAGTTCGTTAAAGTTGATTTTGTTAAACTTAAGCTAAAACTTTCAGCAACTTAAATGCTATGTTGTCAAAATTATTTATTCATTAATTCTTTTATTACGTTTTAAAATTTGTATGACCTCATTTTCGAAATAAAAATCAAGCAACAAATGAGCGCAACAGTGTTTTTAAAATTGGCTGAAATAAAATAAAAATAATGAAAAACAAAACAAATTAAAAAATAAAAATGAAAACAAATTAAGAAGCTAAAATTATAAGTTATGCTTTTTAACTAACGAAGCTTGCTTTGAAGCTAAAACTGCAAATATATTGAGTGTAAGACGATGAAGTTGAAGACGACGAATATTGGCAAACGGCAAAAGTTGGCAGGTTCATTTGAAATTCTAACAAGCCGGCACTGTAGCATGTTATCGTTATCGTTATCGTAGTTGTTGCTTTCGTTTTTTTTGTTGTTGTTGTTTTCGTCAAGACTGTTTGATTGTTACAAACATAATAGTTGTTATGCAAATCGCGCTAAAACGTAGCTAAGCCATTAACATTAAGCGATTTATTGTATTTTGCTACTTTTTTCAGCTCGTACAGTAGTTTTTTTTATGATTTTTTGTAAACAAATTTAGATTCTAAGCGAGCGTTTTAAGACTTTATAATTAATTTCTTACAGAAAAGTTAGCTAATAACTAATGCAGGGGCAAAATAAAGAATGCTGCCAACACTAAATCTAGCAGTTAAGCATGTACAGACTATGAATTTTTTTAAAAAGAATGAATGCATAGGTGGAACGTGAGAGAAATTTTGACTAGGAACTGGTAACAAATAAAGCGAGGTGAACAGAGTTGAATAAATAAAGCGGTATCTAAACCCGGGGCTGTAGTTAAGCGATAAAGAATTGAAACGACTAACTGTGGTTATAAGACTACAATTCAGAGAAGATGGTATTAACTAGGAGATTTATTTGAACAAGAATTTGAAGAAAATTAGGTTTTTTTAAAAAAAAAGAAGTTCATTTTTAAAAATGTTTCGGCAGCAATTTATGGCCATACCAATATTTTTTGAAACAATCAATCATACTGTTATATTTTTGTAAAGTTAGCTTTGACCTTAATTTTTTTTAAAAATGTTGAAAGTTGCGCCGGAATGGGATCATGTTGTGCAACACTGTGCCGTTGAAAGGTCAAAAAAGCAAAATTTTTTGCTAATTATAAGAACTAAAAGAAATTTTTTCATAACGTCAGCCTTGCTGGCTTCCGACTCAAATGCTAGTGTTTTAAGATAGCAGGCTAAGTTGTTTTCTGAATGTGAAGTTAGCTTCGCCATTAATTTTTATAAGAAATTTGGAAGTTGTGCCGTGATGTACTCAAGATTTGCTGCAATGTGCCGTAGAAAGATACAATAAAGTTGAATTTTTGGTATTTGAAAGAGTGAAAATAAGTTTTTCTAAATGTTAATCCTTCTTATTTCAGACTCAAATACGTGTGTTGAGCGGTAATTTGGTAAGAGTAAGATTTACTCAGGATATAATATTTTTCTTTTACGTTACTATGTGCCATTTATTTAGGTATTAAACGCATTTAAACTAATATCGTAATAAAGAGAAATAAGCCTTTCTTTTTTTTTTTTTTGTAAGGAGTTAGCAAACATACCCTTTTTTGCAAAGACTTGGAAAAAAGGTCGTCCAAATCTCGTTTAAAATATATAATACACTGATTCATAGGTGCGAGAAAACTACCGCTAAAAGAGGAAGGAATAGAGGCGCCTTTTCAGGCGCAAGAAAAGAGAGCAGGAAAAGCGTGAGCGTGAGGAGCTAGAGGTATACCAGGGCAAGAAGGATGCACGAAAATTCTATCAACAGGTTAAGCGTCTAGCCCAAGGTTTCAAGCCTGGAGCATACACTTGTAAAGACCAAAATGGAGACCTGATTACAGATATGCAGTGTGCGCTGAGATTGTGGAGACAGCACTTCTCCAATTTACTTACTGGCGACGATTCCACCAATTAGCCTATGGAGAGCGCAGTTCAGCGCCATCAATCAACGATGACAGAGTGGAAGTACCACCACCTAGCCATAAAGAGGTTCGAGTTGCTATTCAACGACTCAAAAACAATAAAACAGCGGGTGCTGACATGCCAAAAACGCCCTGTCAGTTGATAAGGCGCATGCACCAGCTCATCAGCAGAGTATGACTAGCGGAAAGCATGCCCGACTATTGGAATCTCAGCGTACTTTGCCCTATACTTAAGAAAGCAGATCCAACAATCTGCGCCAACTATCAAGTTATCAGTCTTATTTCCATCGCATATAAGGTTGTCTCAAGTGTACTGTGTGAAAGATTAAAGCCGATTGCAAAAACACTGATTGGACCTTATCAGTGTGACTTTTGACCTGGAAAGTCCACCATAGATCAGATTTGCTACAACAAATCTTGGAAATAAACCCACGAAAATAAAATTGACACACATCATCTCTTTGTCGATTTTAAAGCTGCGTTCGATAGCTCGAGAAGGGGGATTGCCTATACGCAACAATGTCTGAGTTCGGTATACCTGCAAAGTTGATTAGACTTTGCCGAATGTCGTTGAGCAACACTAGCAGCTCCGTCAAGGTAGGAAATAACCTCTCCGAAACCTTCAATACCGAAAGAGGTTTCAGGCAAGGCGACCACTGTCTTGCGATCTCATCAACATCATCATGGAGGGGATCGTACGAAAGGCCGGTGTCCAGCTCCTTGCGTACGCTGATGATATTGATATCATATCGAAAAGGAATCAGCTAAAGTGGGTTTGACGATAAATGAGGGTAAAACAAAGTATATGCTGTCTACAAACAAGGGAGCGCGGCGTTTAGACTCCCACGTTTCATCCGGCAGCTATAACTTTGAAGTAGTCAAGGAGTTTGTATACCTTGGCACCGCCATTAATAACAATAACAAAGTCAGCCTGGAGATAAAACGAGGAACAATAATTGCTAATAGGTGCTACTACGGGTTGAGTAAGCCACTAAGTTCCAGACCACTCTCTCGATCGATAAAACTAACACTCTACAAGACGCTCGTTCTACCTGTGCTACTTTATGGCGCTGAGGCATGGATAGTTTCGTAAACTGACGCAGCTGCTCTGGGGGTGTTCGAGAGAAAAGTTCTTCGCAAAATATTCGCTCATGTTCGACTCGGCGATGACTATCGCATCCGAATGAACCACGAGTTGTATGAGCTCTACGAAGAGATTGACGTAGTGACGTGGTGCAAAGCAGAGGCGCCTGGCGCGAGCTGATGAGGTCGACTGAAACCCGAACACGGGTTGTTATGGTCACCTAAGTAAGCAAGTAAAATCATAGGTTTTGTGCTGAAACATTATTCATTTATTAGTTCTAAGTGATAAACATAAGAAATTAAAATCATAAAACACCTTAACGCATTTCATAAAACTCAGTTTGAAAAAATATATAAAAATTAAAATCTAAGAAAACCAAATTTCTAAACATCTTAGTAAATTATTCAAAGTACAAAATACGAAGTAGGAACACTCCCACATACATATGTTACTTTTTATTTAAATCTCTTAACGGCACATTTCAGCACATCTTAGCACAACTTCTAAATTTCTTAGAAAAATTACAGGCAGAGCTTACATCACATTAAAAAAATACCAAAATCAAAAATAAAGTAGTTTACTTTATGAACATGAGAAACATTAAAAAATGTTATCATTAAAGAAAGTTGAACACGAAAGAACTTAACCCGAAAACTGGAAAAAAAGAAGGTTAAACAGCAAATAAAATGAGTTAAAATAAGCGAAAGAAACAAAAAAGCACAGCGTTTGTTTTATTTACTGGCTAAGCTAAGCCAATAAACATAGATACACAAGCATAGATAGGCAGCAACATACGTAGATACATACGAGTTTGTTGTGGCATTGTTAGACGTGTATGTGGTGGCTTTTTTGCCTCTTAAGTAAGCGAAAAACTACCGGTTTTCGTGGCTTTAACTAGAACACAAACGGCTTAGCTGGAGAGACATGTTTATCAAACACAAACAAATGCGTACTAACACACGAATAAATACAGCTTAAACGTGACAAATTCAGACACAGTGCACAGTACTTTGAGCCCATATAAACAAGGGACAAAAATTCGAGTAGAAGGAGTTGTCTGAATTTTATTAAACTTTTCACATTAATTAATAAAAGGTCGCAGATTTCTAAAATGAAAACAAATGTTAGCCATATATTTCTTTCACAAATTAAGTTTTAAAAGATATTTCGATAAATTATAGTAAAAAAGCGTTAAATTTTTTATATTACAAATGTTTTGTGTTTTAGCTAAATACTCTTTTATTTTCTCAAAAAATAAAAATCCAAAACAAAATTTAGATCGCTGTGTGGATCAACAAGTTCAGCTGCTGCTTTTGAAGAATCCTGGCAATTCGGTGCGTGATGCAGCGGCAGAAGCGTGAACATCGAAATCAACTGTTTAACGCATTAAAAAATGTACAACCTGAGGAGTTATAAAGTGCAAAAATAACATGATAGGTCAAAAGAAAACTATGCTGAAGCTAAGAAGGAGGCTCGACGAAACTGTACCGCGAGTTCCTGACCAAATTTGAGTGTGTGATTATGGACGATGAAACATATTGCAAAGCGGTACTGCGGTTAAAAAAGGTGGTGCAACCTCGAAATTTACAACACAAAAGCATATCAAATTCCAAAGAAATACATGGTTTGGCAGGCCATTTGCAAATATGACCTTCGAAGAAGTTTGTGACAGATCGCACCATTGACAGCGAAATTTAGATCAGAGAGTATGTGTAGCGGCGTTTGCTGTGTTTAATACGTCAGCACCAAGATTCAGTATTATTTTGGCCAGACCTAGCAAAAGCTCAATACGGCCACAGAACGATGGGTTGGTACCAATGTCACCGTTGTACCGAGTTCTCCGAATTGCGCCGCGCTTCGGCCAATCGAAAAATATTCGAAAATGATTGTGCATTTGAGTTGTTTTAACTTTTTTTTTAATTTTGCATTTATGTTCGCATTCAACGCACTGTACAACGTAGTGTTAATTGTGCTCTTTCTTAAAAATATTTGTATATTAGTTTTTACTGTTTTCAAACATTCTCAGATACTTTCTTTGAATTGTCTAATAGTTTAGATTTCGTTTTTTTTTACTTCTTTTTTTCTTTTATTTTGAACATGTAAATTAAGTGATACGTTATCTTAATATGTCTTAGATAAGAAACGACGATAGGTGTGGTTGCTCAATAATAATAAAAGAAAGTAAGACAGTTTTTATTTTTAGAAATTGATTTCTGTTTTCATTATCAATGAAGGAAAGAAGCGATATGAAGCATTAAAGTAAAGCAATAAAAGTCTTTCAAGTGCTGTAGGGCATTTTGCCATTTGATTGATGCCGGACACTGCATTGATTCCAAGTTATAAATTTAAAGATTAGCAGATAGAAAAGGAAAGTATTGTGTCTTTAATCGATAATAAAGTGAGAGTAACATAATAATTAAATGCTTCAGTGTTCTTAAGCAGCACTGTTGACGTTTATAAACACATTTGTGACATGTTTGCAAAAGTTTCGATTATAGCGTCAAGAAAAACAGATTTGAAATACATACAAATTTTTATATGCTAGAAAGGTGCGGGAAATAACAAGTTTGTTGGCAAGAGGAAACCTACCTAATAATGAAAAAAATTAGGCATCATTGGTCACATGGGGAAGAAGGTTTTATCAATTTAGAAGAATGCATCATACGACGTGCTAACAGAACCCAATGATTGATAAATAGGATTGTGTTTTATTTGTGAAAATGTGCACATTGATTTTTAAAAAAATATTTGACCAAATTATTTGTGGAAAAATCGAGATGGCCAGTTTGAATTTGCGATTTTTTTTTCTCTTAAATCCAAAATTCAATCCAATTTTAATATACAAAAACGACTGCGCATATGTTGGATACCGCTAATCTCGGAAACTACTAATCCAAATGCCATCAAATTTAAAAAATATGTATGTTAGGCTTGCCTGTAATCAGATTTTTGTTTTTAATTGGACTCGCTAGGTGGCGCATGGGTTGAAATACAGAAAACCCGGTATTTCTCCAGAACCAATGTACCAAAATTTGGTCGCATGTTAAACTGGTTTTAATACGCATTTTTGTCCGATTTGCATCAAAATGTGTTTATATAAGTTTTCGAGTACGGTTAGTATTTTGGATTTATCTATTCTGTTCTATCTTGAGCTCCAGAGGGCGCTGTTGTAAAAAGCATTAAAAAATGCGAAAAACTCCTAAACTGCTAGTCCAACTTGCATGAAAATCTGTTTATTGGGATTTTAAGTGCAGCATTTATTTTAATACTATCTATTTTGCTCCGTCTTGAAATTGGGCGCTGCAGTACAGGTCGGCGCTAATATAATCAGACTTTTAATCAGAAGATCCAACTTCAAAACTTTTGTATTCATAAAGAGATAAATATTTTTATGATAATAAAACAAATTAGAAAAAAATTAAAATAATAAGTTTTCCAATGTAATAATATGTTCAACTAAATTGTAAAATATGACCAAGAAATTAAAAGGAAAATTTTAAATTATTTTTTACTTTGTAGTGATTTTGTAGTCGGTTTTTTTTTTTAAAAAGAGTTTATTTCTTCCTTTTTAGAGAATATGATAAATTTTCGAAAAAAGTGTATAAACTAAATACAATTGTTCTTAACATATTTGTTCTCTTAAATTCTGAAAGTTTGTTGGATATTTCAAATATCTGTCCCTTAAATTTAAATTAGATGTCATGTGTTTTGAAATAATTATACCCATTCTTGTAACTAGTTTTATTACCCTAGTGTCAATATTATTCGAGATAAAGTGTTTTTCTAATATTGCCACGCCTCTGTGTTAAAACAGCGCCCACTTTCTTGAGCGTTATTTGTTATAATTTTGCCTACCACTTTACTTCATTTCAGTACCCCAGCGTCAATATTAACTGAGATAGTGTTTAGCTAGTATTGCCACGCCTATTTGCCGAATAACGCCTGCTTTATTGACCGTAATTTTAAATAATTCTGCATACCCTTGTACTAAAATAAATTTCAGTGCCCTAGTCTCAATATTATTCGAGATACACTGTTTTTCTAATATTGCCACGCCCAGTAGTCGAATACCGCCCAATTTATTGACCGGAATTTGTACTAATAATACCTACCCCTATACCAAATTCCAAATTGCAGTATTTTGTAATAACTGTGTCTACTCCTACACTAAATTGCAGTACACAGTGTCAATATTATTTGTCGAATAAGTGTTTTTTCTAATATTGCCACGCCCATTTGTCGAATAACGCCCACTTTCTTAACCATAATTTGTAATAATAACGCCTACCCTTATACTAAATTGCAGTACTGTAGTCTCAAAATTATTCAAGATACTGTTTTTTAATATTGCCACGCCCATTTGTCGAATAACGCCCATTTTCTTGACGGTAATTTCTAATAATTGTGCCTACCCCTACACTAAATTGCAGTACCCTAGTGTCAATATTTTTTAGAGGCAGTAGTATCTAGTATTGCTAGATCTAGTATTGCCACGCCCATTTCTCGAATACCTCCCACTTCCCACTTTTTTACGGGCATCTTCGTGCTTATGATATCTATCTGTTCACCAAAAATTATGGCAATCAGGCATATGGTTTAAGAGTTATCGATGTACAATATTTAAAAAAAAAAAAAAACAGAAACCGATGAACTTGAGAACTTCCTCCTTTTTTTTTTTGAAGTCGGTTAAAAACAAAATTTTTCGGTTTAGTAAAGAGTTCTTGAGCGTTTAATCTTTCGTTTTTCGTTTTTTTTGGTACATAATTTTTGGATTTATAACCTAAAAAGACTTCAATTTTGTGCACAAAAAATGTTAATTTCTTTTATTATTTTTATTATAAAAATTATTATTTTTCAAAAATCAACGATTAAACGCCCAAGAACTCTTTACTGAGCTAAAAAAATTTTTTGTTTTTCAGATGAACAAGTCTCCAGACATCTTGTTAACCGCAAATTTAAGGTCTTTCGCGGCATTGCACTTTTCTACCCACTGAACCATAAGCGAAGGTTTTGAGTAAGGTGAGAGTTTTGCGAACGTTTTTGGTTAGAATTTTTTTTTTAATTTTTTTTTTTAATTTTTTCTTTTTTATTTTGTCGCTTAAAAGTGCTTGTTATAAAAGATTAAAACGTGAAAGCTTTTCCCATAAAAAAAAATTCTGCATATTTTGCGAAATTCATTAAAAACTTATTTTGAGTCGAAAATGAATCATTTTTGTATCATTTCAGTAGGTAAGACTTCCTTGTAAATTATCCATTTTTTGTTCATAAATGAGTTCGGAAATGTTTCTTTTTTGCAATTTGAAATGAGTTCAAAAAAATAATAATTTTTTTTATCATATCAGTAGGAAACAATTTCTCATAAACGAACCATTTTTTGTTCATAAATGAGTTCACAAATGAATCATATATGTTACTTTTTATATTCTAAAATCAGGTAAATAAAGGAACTTAAAATGAAAATGTTAACCTTCGTACAAACGTCATATGAACTTTTTTACCAGTGCGAGATGGATGTACTGCTACACGTATGAATTTCAACATTTAATTGATTTTCAACATTTCAACATTTCTATCAAAAATTAAAATCAAGCCCAAATAGAATGAAAACCACGAAAACATTTCAAGCAAAAATGTATTCAAATAAATTCTTAACTTAACTATTTTGATATTTCATATATAATTTGGAAGTTTGTCGAATTGGAAAACAATCACGCCTTTTCCCCTTTGAAACATCAACATCATGAAAAACACAATGCGTGAATTCCAGCCCAGGTATATTAATCCTATTAACCCAATGATTAACAAAATATCGATATGTAATTATAAATAGTATTATTAAAGGTTATTTTTTTTAACTCATTATTGAACAAAAAAAGGTTTGTTTTTAAGAGGCAATTCAGTCCAAAGATTGATACAAAAAAGGTTCAATTTCGTTTCGGTTTCGAGTGCCGAAAAATAACTTTTGTATGGTTCATTTTGGAACTCATTTCCGAAGAAAAAACAGTTTGTTTCTGAGAGGCATTTTCGTCCGGCGATTGATTCAAAAATGGTTAATTTCCGAGTGCCGAAAAAGAACTTTTATGGTTCTTTTTTTAACGCATTTCCGAACAAAAAAGAAGATAATTTATGGTTCTTTTTTTAACTTATTTGCGAACAAAATAAGGTTCGTTTTTGAGAGGCATTTTAGTCCGACGAATGATATAAAAAGGGGTCTTCTATGAGTGCCGAATATGAACGTTTCTACCCGAAAAGGTTCATAAATGAATTAAAAAACGGTAGTTTTGGTTCACTGGGTACCTTATCGACGAATATTTTTGGACAAAAATGTCAGGAATACATTTTGAATAGTTATACCTAAATAAAAATTTGGTCTTAAGAAAATTTTTTAAAAAATTTTTAAATTTAAAATTTTTAAATTTAAAAAATTTTTGAAAAAATTTTTTTTTAAAATGATGCCTTTTTTTCTTTGAAAAACTCCCGGAGGCGGAAACGATAAATGCTTTTGGGCACAGATTTATTTATGTTAAGCTCGGTTTCAAAAGCAAACGAGCCAAAGCGCTTTGTGGCGCTGATGGCAGTATTTCTTGTGGTCTAGTTTTGCAAAATTATTTACATAATTTATTTCGAAATAATATGTTGAGAGTTAAGTAAATACAAAACTTTTGGCTCTCACACAAAAGACCGTTAGAATTCTACGATCCTGTAAAGGTCTGCCGCCTGTGGCTTTGTTACTGCTAAAGACGCAGCAGCTAGTTTTGCTATTATTTTCTCTCTAATTCTATGCAAACGAGCTTACGGACTTAAATTTTTGAATGACATGACCCTTGTCGCAAGCTTCGTAGAAGACAAATCGAAGCTTCATATGTCAAATCTTAACATTTCCTAATTTTTTTACAACTTCGTGCGTTTATTATCAATCTTGAGTTGTATTATATCTTCTGTAGGCAGCTCTAAATCTTCCAAGTGTTCGAATTTCAGATCAATTAAAACTCGAGGGTAATTTCATAGAATGAAATATATGACTTTAGTGAATTTAATTTTTCTCAAATATTCAGCAAAAATTCAGTTTTATACATAAAACGGATATCAAAATCGAGAAATATATAATATCAGTTAAATTCAAAAATTAAACGTTCTATGCAAATATATTAGTCAAGGAATATAAATAATATAAATTTAAGATTATGCAAATATTTTAAGAAATATCTGTAAAAATTTAATTTTTTTATGTAAAAATAGTCATCAATATGTTAATATGTGTAACAAATAACAGTCTTATCAACTAATATTAAAAAAAATATAAGATTAATTTTTTAATTTTTTGCTTAGAGTTAAGATTGCCTTGGGTCTTAATGTGGTAACAACATAGGTGAAGAGAAGAGTTTTATATGGATCAGTCGCCTGATGTTAAAGTTTTTCATTTTCCAAGACGAAACAGATAACTATTTGTAAGATTTGGATTTTAAGAGAAAATGGACAGCAGTAAAGAATACATTTTTCTCATTCACTGATTTAGATTATTTTTGATATAAAAAATATAAAAAAAGTTTTAATTTACCTCATAAGCTGCCATCTCCTCCTTGGTAAAATGGGCGACTGGAGACGAATTTCGTGGAGCAAACATGTTTCGTAGAAATTGCAAATCATT
This sequence comes from Coremacera marginata, assembly GCA_914767935.1. NCBI lineage: Eukaryota > Metazoa > Arthropoda > Insecta > Diptera > Sciomyzidae > Coremacera > Coremacera marginata. The sequence goes on along the minus strand of OU612045.1, from coordinate 59,799,612 downwards.
TATAAAATTATATAAAAATTTCAATTTCAGGCATAATTTCACGATGTCTCAAAGCGGGGGGGGGAAAAAAACAATTATTTCTTTATACAATTAATTATAACTGCACAAAAAAACAGAAATGGCGTTGATTGCACACGCTGACTATTTATCACTTGGTGTAAACAAAGATGCACACCCACAAAAATAACTTTAATACAAACAACAAAAAGAAATAACAACAATAGAAGAGGGCGTATAGCACTTGAACTTCTGCTTTTAATGGCGAGCACAAAAAAAAAAAAAAAAAAAAAAATTTAAATTTGCAAAAAATCAAAAACAAATCAACTCGATATCGTATTTCGTTGCGCTTTTTTTATAGCTTATGACTAGCTTCGAGTTAAGAGGAATCCTCCACGTATTTTTCAAGGTCACAAACAGAGCTTCATGACATTGTGTTTTTTTTTGAGGGTTTTTTTTATCTCAGATTTTATTTGTAAAAAAAAATCACATTTAACTGGGATAAACTAACAATTAAACAGTTGATTGCTTTTGCGAAAAATTTAATTAAGCGTCGACAAAAGTAATTTTTAATAGCTTGTAGCTTATAATTGTTGCGCGTTGATGTACGAGAAACTCACGATTTAATTGCTCTTTTGTATCTTACAGTTGCAGATAATTCGATTTCGTTGCTTAAATGCGCTCTGCTGGCAAAATAATTAAAATAATACCTTTTTCTAAGTCGTTATCGTTATTAATATCATGTTAGCAATGAGGAAAAAAAATGTATCTTTAAGTTACGCGACGACGACGTGCAGAGCAACGCACGTTTATCTTTGAGATACGTTTGTTAACACGACTTCTTTGAAACTGAGTATCTACGCTGTGAAGACGTGTAGCAAATGTTAACTGATTGTGAGTAGCTAGCTGCTTGAAAGAAAGCCAGGCATAAGCTGGGAGCACGACGCGCATATTATTGAGTATTTGAGCGAAGCAACAATATTAATACAACAACAACAAAATACAGCTAAAAAATGTTGGCCTTAAAAATTTGTCAGTAACTGAGATACACTCGAAGCAGATCTGAGATTGAATTTTTGTCTACGCCGATGTCAAGTGGTTGTCTGAGCTGGACTGTTAATGTTGTTGTTGTTGTCGCTGTTATTTGTTATAGCTGTTGACTTTGAAGTTTGTATTATAACCATGCTTCTTTGAAACCACATATTTTGTTGTTTTTTTCTGTTGTTGTTGAAAAAAAAAACTCATATTTATTTATTGAGCTGGGTTTCAGAGAGCGAAAAAAAAACAATAAAAAAAAGCTACAACAAGAGAAGCTAACACGTTAGAAAGAACAATGAAGGTGGTGCTGAATTGTTGGGAAGAATTCGTATTGCATGATTTGCTTACAAAAGTAATACTTTTTTCTTGCAACAGGTTTTATAAATGGCCGAGAGGGTTGATTATTCATGTTTTTTTCTTGTATTTCTATTTTAAAGGAAAACAAAAAAGTATTTAAACAACATATTATTTAACATAAAAAGACAAAACATCTGTCTGTTTGCTGTCAATACATACATAATAACGAAATGTCAGAATGACATATATTTATCTGATGTCAACTTGTCAGCTTAACATATAAATTGTCAGCATTGCATTAAAAGCTCACAATAGGCGGTAATTTGGTCCAAAAGTATTAAAAACCGTTGTAAGCAGCGTAAGGATTTTGTGAGCAGTATTCTTAAAAGAGAATTTACAGTCACAGGAGTTGAATTCAGTGGAAAAAAATTTTGTAAGCACCATGAAAATTTTGTAAGCAGTGCTTTAAAGAGTGTTGTTCGAGTTGTAGGAACTAAAACATTATTTGAAAAGTAACAAATTAATTATTCAAATAAAATAAAAACAATTATTACAAAAAAAAAAAAAATCATTAAATCAAAAAATGCAATAAAACATTTGATTTTAAGATTGAATTCACAGTGGCAGGAATTGAAAGCAATATAAAAAATTTGTTAGCGTGCTTTAACTATTGTTGTTTAAATATGTCAACAGTAAAAAATAGTTCATTAAAAAATAGCTTATTATAAAAATTATGAGTTGTGAGCAATGAAAATTTAAGTTAAATAGAAAACTTAACTTTAGTAATGCTTAATATTTTCATGATGTCCGTCTATCTGTTGCTGGAACGAAATTAAATGCCAAAAATACTCTATAAGTTCACAGTATTCAGTGGATTGCGACAAATGCTATAAAAGAAATGTGTAGATTTCATAACCAGTACTTTTAAGAGTGAATTCAGAGTAGCAGCAATTGTTACACTGCTCTCACTATGCAGTAATTTGCGCCAAAAGTATTAAATAAAAGTTGTAAGCAGTGTAAAAAGTTTGTGAGCAAAGCTTTTAAGAGTGAACTTACAGACACAGGAGTTGAGTGCAGCGAGAAAATTTTGTAAGCATCTTGCAAATTTTGTAAGCAGTGCTTTAAGGAGTGCTAATCGAGTTGTAGGAATTAAAACATTATTTAAAAAGAAACAAATTAATAATTTAATGTGGAATTAAATAATGATTTAAAAAGCAACTCAAAAATTATTTAAATGAAAAAATCATTGAATTAAAAAATTTCATAAAAAGTTGTAAGCACTGCTTTTTAAACTGAATTCACAATAACAAGAATTGAAAGCAATATAAAAAATTTTATTTTTGAAGATTATAAATTCTGTTATTTAAATAGCAGGAGTTAAGAAAATGATTTAAAAGTTGTCAGCAATAAAAAATGATTTAGTGCTTATTATAAAAATTATGAGTTGTGAAAACAATAAATTATGAATGATTAATATTTCAATGATGTCCGTTTGTCTGTTGCTCGCACAAAATTAAATGTTAAAGTTGCAATAAAAGGCAGGCAATTGCAGCAAATATAATAAAAGAAGTGTGTGAATTTCATAAGCAGTGCTCTTAATAGTGAATTTAGGGTAACAGGAGTTGTAAGCAGTAAAAATATTGTGTAAGCGCTATGAAAATTTTGTAAATAGTGCTTTTAGATCATTTCAAGTCAATGAACAAATGTTCTTACAGACTATGATAGTTAACATAGTTATCTATAAGTTATTCAATAATAGTATACATAAAATAATTCAAATTATTTAATAACAGTAATTTAGCACAATCTTTAATAATTCTTTGGAATTAGAAAAATCGATATTGCATACAGATATTGAACTCCAACATTGCTCTATACCTTGGTGAGTTAATGGCGTAGTTGGTTCTGCATTTTCCTAGATAAAACACATCATTGTTTTCATTTGTGAGAATGATATAAAAAGTTGTTAGCTATACAAATATTCTTAGAAAACTGCTTCGAATTTCGAAATCAGGTTTAAAATTAAAAAATGATCAGCTGTGAGCTCTAACTTTAATATGAAAATTCAAATTTCATGAATGCATTTTATCTGTGTGATTTCAGTTCGTCAGCTTTTCGTATCAATATATTATTATTGATATATTAAACTACATATTTTTTGTAAGCATCACAATTTAAGTATGAATTTAAACGAAAATAAAAATATGAGTATGTACTGGATAGGACAAGGATAGTTCAAGCGCAACATAGCTTTTAACAGAATCTTAGATGAGCTCGTCAAGTAAAGTTGTCAGCATAGCTCTGAGTTTGTAAGCAGGTTTTCTAGCAAAAAGAGCAAATTAAGTTGTGATATTTAAAATACAATAAGACTTGTCAGCACTACATTAATTTTGTAAGCAGCATTAGCGGTAATGCCAGCAACGCAGTTAGAGTTATAAAAACGTTGAAAAAAGTTGTCAGCATGGTAGTTTATTATAAAATACACAGTACAGAAATAAATTAGCATTATATAATGTGAACAAAAGCCCACATTAACAGCAGCTACAAAAACGCCACCAACAACTTTATTGTACCAATTATTGTGTTGGCAACTTTTGTTGCCCTTTACAGCAACCTGTAAATGCAATTAAGATGCAAATTAGACACTGACTTTATATTTTCTAGCAAAAATGTCAAAACAATAAAGTACGATTAATTATTTTTCCCATTGTTGAAACTCTATAGTCAGCGGAAAACTGACAAGAAAATCAACCAACAGCGTGGACCAACGAGAACTGACTTCATTCAAATGAGTTGATTTTTCATCTTTCAGCTAACTTTCGCCCATAAATAGCGTTAAAAGTGTTGAAAGCAATAAGCTGAAGATAAATATATTTGCTAGATATTCATGCTGAACATAAAATGTCTTCGTCGCTGGTTGTTGATGTAGTTTGTTGGTCTTGTCGTATTGTTGCATTTTTCAATCAGCAATGAAACCATTGTCAACTCTAGATTGTTTATCTTGTCGTGAGTGTCAAATTAAATAGTGGCTATATGCAAATTTAAAGCTTGATTTCAGAGGCAAATTGAGGAAAATGTTTAGATTTTCTACGATTTATCAAATAAAATTTATTTGTTGCCGTTTGAAAAATAACTCTGTTTTTGTAGTATTAAGTTTGTTTTTTTTTTATAGCATTTTTATTGTGGTTGTCTATTTATTTCAACGCCCACAATTTTACTGCATGATGCAGTGAAATCTTTATCAATGCTAAACAGCAGTTGAAAGCTGATTTGAAACAGGGTGAAGGTGGTAGTTATGTATTTAGTTATACGATTGATGTGGAAATAAAAAAAGTTATGGAACATTTTTTAACATGGTGCAATTAAAGAAAACAATTTCATAATATTTAATGGTTTTAGATTATTTCAGCATGCTAACAACAGAATGAAGGCTGCTCACAATAAGCACTGTACTTTCTAAGCTATTTCGGGATCATATCTACCATGCTGACAACATTAATTGTTGCGCTGACAATATTAAACAATGTAAGCTTACCAGCTAAGCTGAAGAAGCTATGTCTAGCATTTACTAGATAAGAGTTAAAGTTGTAAACATGACACACGATGTTTTCAGCGTGGTATAAAATGTTGTACAGATGAGTTTATGTTGTAAGCATTGTGTTACAGTTGTAAGCATGATGCTTATATTGTAAGCATTATTCTACTGTTTTCTGTATGTCATGGTAGCTTTCAGAAAAACAATTAATACTATTGTTACAGCAAATTACATTGTCAGCCTAGTCAAATAATTGTTAGCGTCACTTTTATTTTATCAGAAATACCAAAAATATTTAGCACAATGTTTCTTATTTTAGAATCAACGGAAATATTGTCAGAACGACTGTCCTAGCTGCCAGCATGACATTTTTGCCTTTATCATAAACATAAAATTATCAGTACTGTAGTAATGCTGTCATTATGACAAAAATAACTGTCAGCAAGTCAAAAGTAGTTTATCAGTATAACCATAGTCGTTAAAAACATCAACAAAGGCTGCTAGCACTATAGTTCATGTTATCAGCATTCCAAATTTAACCAAAAACTCAGAAAATTTGACTTTTATGTTGTCAGTATGACAATGATATTGAAATCACTACTAAAAGGTGGTTAAATTTTAAGGGCCGATTTTGAATGTGAACCACACCTAAACGTCAAGTTTTTTTCTGCATTTCATTTGACATTTCTCAATTTCAGACTAACTCAATTTGAATCATGGAAGATACACAATCGAGCAACGCGTTAAAGTTATTCAGGCTTATTATGGGCGTTCAAATCAAAATGCATATCGTGCACTTCGTGATTTTTTCGGTCAATTTAATCGTCCAAATGTGCGTACAATTGGAAAAATCGTTCAAAAATTTGAGCAAACCGGGCCTTTAGGAGATGTGAAAATACCAGTTCATGCTCGTACAGCTCGTACTGCAGAAAATATTGCTGCTGTTCGCGATAGTGTGGCTGAAGAGCCGTCCACCTCAACTCGTCGTCGTGCCCAACAATTGTACCTCTCACACTCGTCGTTGATGAACATTATGCATAAAGACTTGCATTTACACGCTTACAAGGTGCAATTGACTCAAAAACTAAAGCCTCTTGACCATTTCAGAATCGTCGTCAATGGTCAGAATGGTGGCAAGAAATGGTAACAGTGGATGATTTTCGAAGAAAATCATCTTCAGTGATGAGGCACATTTTCAACTTTGTGGATTCTTCAATAAGCAGAATTGCCGCATTTGGGCGAATGATAATCCAAGAGTGATTGTCGAAAAACCAATGCACCTACAAAGAGTGATTGTTTGGTGTGGTTTATGGGCTGGCGGCATCATCGGGCCGTATTTTTTTCAAAATGAGGCCGGTCAGACAGTTACTGTGAATGGTGTTCGCTATTGTGAGATGATAACGAACTTTTTATGGCCCGAGTTGGAAGATATGAATGTGGAATATGTTGTGTCAACAGGACAGTGCCACTTGTCACTCAGCTAACGAAAAAATGGCTCTTTTGCGCGACAAATTCAATGGCCGTGTTATCTCACGTGGTGGCGATGTCAATTGGCCGCCAAGATCATGTGATTTGACACCGTTGGACTTCTTTCTTTGGGGTTATTTGAAAGAATAGGTGTACGTCGATAAGACAGTAACAATTCAAGAGCTAAAGGATGAGATAATTCGGCACATTAACGGCATAGAACCTCACGTATGCCTCAGCGTCATCGAAAATTTGGACCATCGGATGGAGGTGTGCCGCCGAGGTCGCGGCGGCCATTTGGCCGTTATTTTGATTAATACATAATTGAATCATACCAATATTATCATAATAAAAAGAAATGACAATAATTTCCTAAATAATTTGTGTTTTATTTAAAATCAACATTGGCCCTTTAATTTTAACCACCCTTTACAAATGTTGCCAGATTTACAGTAATGTTTACATCCTAGTGAATGTTACAACCAAGATAGCTAAAATATTGTCAACACAGTTGAGACAACTTCGAACTATCAGCACTACATAAATGATGTCAGCACTAAAGAAAACATTGCCAACATAATAGTTATTACTATCAGATTAACCAAAATGGGTGATAGTACAACAAAAATGTTGTCAGCATAACAATAATGCTGTCAGACAACACTGATGTTGCCAATTAAAAAAAAAAATTATTTCGGCATCATGGAAAATGTTGTTAACATGATAATTACTACTCTCATATGTGAAAAGGTTTTCACCAAAATTATTGTTCTGTCAGCACAACATAAATGCTTTGAGTACTTTATAAAATGCTGTAGGCATGACAGTTTTTTCTCTCAGCATTACGAACAATGTTGTTAGCGTGAAAAAAGAGAAAATATGTTAGAAAAACACCGATACTTTCACTTAGAAAAAAGTTAGTTTCAGAACTCAACAAAATGTTGCAAACATGCAACACTCTAAGGATTTTAGAAAAAAATTTTAGCTCTAAAGAAAATGTATTCAGCGTGATAACAGTTAATCTTATATTTCAAAAAAGGTTGTAAGAATAATGATTCACTGAAAGTTGTCAACATAACAGTTATTGTTTTCAGAACGTCTAAATGAACTTGTACATCGAGAAAAAAAAGCAATAGGTCGCCTAATAGATCACCTAAGTCGGCTTGGGTAAAGAGAATTGTATGGAAATTATTAACTTATGCTTATTCACCTAAGCAATTTATTGTTTAATACATTGCTTTGAAAGCACATACTTGATTCATATTTGATTCACCTAAGCCGAAAATCCAAAAATACAAAATTAAAAAACAACTAGCATGGATGTCTTAAGCATAGTTTTGAGCTATTTTCTGCAAAAAAAAAACACAGCTGCGTCAGGGATAGATTTGATAATTTAATGGTTTTTTTGTTTGTAATAAACCCACTTTTAAATTCAAAAATAACATAAAGTTAATTAAAAAACACACGTTAATATTCTCACCAGTGAAATTTATTACATTTCATCAACAAAAAGAAAAGAAAAAAAATTTTTTTGCCCGCCGTGCGGAATCGAACCTGGAACTTTTGGTGCCAGTCCATCGCTCTACTAACTGATCTAAGCAGCCTTGCTACAGTTTGCTACAGCTACGTTAATTCACCTAAGCATTTTATTGTTTAATACATTGCTTTGAAAGCACATACTGCGATACCCTGCTAAAAAAAAATAGTTGATTCACAGATACTGTATTAACAGATGCAGTATTTCGCAGTATTTTGTTGATAGCTGCAGCATAGCTTCAGTTGTAATTAATATTGAATAAATCACTCTGCGTAACGAAGGAGTTTGGCTTAATGCGTAACGTAGTGTCTTCATACACAGTGGTATCGGGTTGGTGTGGGTTCAAATCTCAACGGCATGCGAAGGTAAAATTTTTGTATTTGATATTTAATTTAATTTAATTTAATTGAATTTAATGTTATTGTTATAATAGACGTCAATCAGCAAGAAAAGCCGAGCAGTCATTAATTTCTAAGAAAAAAACGGTGTTGATATAAGAAAAGTTTGTGTTGTATCTGATTTCAGTCAAGAAAATCACAGAACGAGAGGCGGCGGCAGCTTCTAAAAAAAAAAGGAAAATAAAAAAAACTAAAACCGGAAAAAAGTTATATTTTTAAAATTCAATTTTTTTCTTAAAGTAGTGTACAAAAAATTACCAAATACTTGGTAAAAATTGGCAAGTCAACCTGTAAGACTTAGGCGTTTTGATAAAGTACTTGGGTGGCTGAAAACTGCCAAAGCCATCTTATAAATTATACTAGGTTTTTTTCAATTTAATTTTAGTGTAAAAAAATATACTTGAAAATACTTGCATGAGTCTGTAAATATATCATTAATAAATCGTTCACAAAAAATGCAATTACAACTTTGATATTTGATCAAGAATTTAACAGGCTCAAAACGGTTGAAACCAGTGGATAGGTTTATAATTTTGTTGTTAATTTTCTTTTAATATTTTTCTCGATGTATGTAGGATGCCAGCACTTCTTTTGAAGTTGTAGGCACTACTTTCTGAGTTGTCAGCAGCTGTTAAACCGTGTGCTTGAGTATAAAAAATGAGTCAGCACAACAGCTTTCTCAATATACCAGATATTTATTGCAATTTTTTTAAGCTTCAAAAAGCTAAACAATTTTAAAAATCATCGAGTGTATTTAATCAAAAAGTTTCAACACCCTGTTGACATCAAACACAAATTAAAGATTGAGTCAGAGATTAAATAAATATGTATTAATGCAGAAATCGATCTTTCCAGTAACAAAAAACTGAGTAAAGTGCAAGCAACGAGTTTGAAAATATTACAAGAGTAACTAAATCAAGCTTTGATAATATTTGGAACTCAAACTTCAAATGTAGTATTATAAATTATTCCAACAAAGTTTTGCTATTATTTCGTCGCGTTTTCCGTTTTAACTTTATATACGCCGACAAGAAAAACGTGCAAATGTCAAAAACACTCAGAAGTAAAGTCATTTTGTTGAGCGCGTTATTTATTGAATAACAAAATATAATAATAATAGCAACAGTTAAAAAGACTAACATAATAAACCAAAGTTATACTGACCACAACTAAGATTATCACACGCTTGTATGGCATTTCAATGGAAAATAAATGTGCAAAACTCATTCATTTGATTTTCCGCGCCTTCAATATTTTACTACGCTTCCACTTGTTTGCCAAAGAAAAATAAATGAGCTAACATTTTAAAAAATGTTGGCTCACAAATTTATGCGACAAAGATTTGTTTAAACTGATTAACTGGTTTACAATATTTTTGTTAGTTGTGTAGAATTTGAATTAAAATAAATAATACGATGCTGATTTCACTGCTAAATTGGTTTTAATCTGCGCTCGGTGACGTGATATTTGATTGTTCTTATTCAAATTAACAGGCAATGATCAATGATTTTTTTATGATACTGACCGCAAGGCATATATATATATATATGAAAAAAAAATATAATTATATTAAAAGTTGATTGATTGCAAAAATCTTGTAGATTGTGAGGATATAACATTTATGTATCTACAGCAAAAAGCTTTATAATTATGCCATTTAAAGTTCGGAATTTATCGACACTTAACCTTGAATATAGATAAAAAGCAGACTTGGAAATGTCTGTTTGTTGATTCAATTATTTGGAATATTTTAAGTTTACATGTTTGAAATTGATCTGTGTGAAATTGAAAAAGAACAAAGATTAAAAATGTAGTTTACTCACTTAATATAAGGGCAACACATACATCTAGTTAAACTTCTTCTGAACCAGATACAAAATGTTATTTCTGCAAAATTTAAGATAATACTTACAAGAAAAGATAACCAAGTTTCACTCGCAGATTTGAATGATTTTCAGATAGGTGATAGATAGCGAAAATCTAAGGTTGATGTATCTATACTATTATATACAATTGAAGTGGAAATTTTTGTTTCCAGGTAAACTCCAAAAACACTGGGTCGATTCTTATGAAATATGTTTTAAAATGCCATATTTGTGCTACTGCACAGCACAGGAGTTCGGAATTCTAATGAATTCTAATAAAAAGTATGTTTAATTAAAGTTTTAAGTTTCTAAAGAAATCCTACTCTTTCCCACGAATTGCTTGATCGTTCTCTTTCCACGTGTTTGTGTTGCGAAAATTTCAATAAACTTCATGTTGTTCTCTACTCTTCTCATTTTCTGCTCAGCCAGCACATCAGAACATAATAAACACATGAGCCACTCACCAAGCGAAAAGAGAGATACATATAAATGCAGTGTTGAACTGCAAAACAAAAAAAAAAGCAAAAAGAGTTTTTTATTTCGTTTGACATGCATTGTCTCAAAGGCTGATGTCGCGAAGCCGCGGACAACAGTGGCCTGCTAATATTTTTATATGTGCTCAATCGTTGATTTAGAGATTCAAGATGGCGATTTAAAATCGGCTGAAATTGCATTACAGATATTGCAACGTTACCAAAAAAATTTTAAAAAGTCGAAAAATTCATTTTAAAAATACCTCATCATTTGAAAAGTTGTCATCCGAACATCTTCATGTTGGACCGCCTAAATTGACGGTTAACTATTGGCGAGTGTAAGCGTGTTATTTTTTATATGTTACGTTATTTTATAAGGGGGAAGGGGGTTTTGAAATGTACTACGAAAAGTAACGGAGGGAGAAATTGAAATATAAAAACAAAAACTATTGCTTTTTTCAGTTTTGGTCAAAAAAAAAATTTATATTTCAACATTTGCAATGAAATTAAATTAAGATTTCAAATACCTTAAAACACTATTAAAATTCTTCATATCAAGATTTTCACGTTCTTATTTTAACGTAATTTTATCTCAAAATAAGGTTTCTCAATCTTAATACTTTGTCTGCAGTAAGATTGTTTCAATCTTAAATTAATTTGACACAATTTTGAAATAATTGTTTTCAATGTTAAAACAAGATTTTACTTCAAAGAGTGTGCAAATTGCTTCAATTTAGTTCTAACAACTTTAAATTTAGGTTTGATTTAAACTTTAGCTGGATTTTATAAATGAAAAATCTTAATTTGAGGTTGTTTTTACTTGATTTTCGGTGTTTTTTTTTCTGTGTGTAGATAGTGACATAGTAAAAATAGTCCCACTGGTAAAGGACGTAAACAGAAAAATTGGTAAAAACATTTGTTTTCTACCATAACATAATTATTCATTTATTTATTTAATTTTGTGTTCATTTCGGTTATCTTAATATTTTGCTGAACAATGACGACAAATGTAAGGAAAGATTTGTCACCTGTGATATTAATAAATCTTGCGGTGTGTAAATTATTTTTATTCTCGTTAGCCACAAAAAAGGAATTATTTCAGTTAGTAAATCAAAACAAATTAGAAATATTTAAAATTTAACATAAATGTTTGAGATATTTTAGTATGTTTCAAGCGACTACTGTGGGCGCTAGTGATTGGCCGCCTTGCGAATACGTGAAATAGGTGCATTTTAAAAGACCAAAATAAGAACAACAACAACGACGAATTTAACCAACTAATTGAATAAGCGACAGACAACATGTCGTTTAAACATGAGATATTGTTGTTTCTGTTTTTATGTTTTACATCAATTTGACAGCACTGAGCCTAAAAGAGTTCAAGTAAAATGTTGTGATTGTAGGTCGGTCAACTTAACTGTTGGTAAAAATTGTGCTAAAGTAACAACAATTTCTTGCAAAATGAGGCAATTTATGACTGTTTCTGAACACGCAAGTAATTGAGGCCAGAGCGAATTTGCGGACTTTTATTTTTTATAGTTTTTTTTTTCGATTACTTCATTCAAAAATTCAACACATGTGGGAAGTACTCACTGAGTGCTGTCTACAAAAGGCGTAGTTAAAAAAAAATTATTAATTTTTCATACACTTTATTGCAACAACTTTGCTTCAGCCAAAAGCTTAAGTTTGAAAAAGTGGATTTTTCTACAATTGGCGCATTTATTTAGCGATTTATAATTGAACACCTCTTTGAAATGCCGGAACTATAAACCATAATTAAATAATAACAAATGCCAAATTCATAAATTATACAAGAAGAAAACATGTTAGAAATATGCACAATGTTGCTTTTGATTTTGTAGGAAAAACAAAACAAAAAAGTAGTAGGAGTAGTTAGAGTAATAGTGGTGATATTTGTGGTAGTGGTAGAAGGAGGGAAAAAGCGCAGTAGTGGTTAAGCCACTGCAACCATTTTGGTGCATTGAATGGGAGTTCCAACTGACAGCTGACACCTGTTATTTATATGTATTTTATGCAAACTGTGTTTGTCTATTTTTATTCGTAACGCGTGCTCCAAAAGCGTAAAACCTGTATAATGAAAAATATACTCAATATAATAAAAAACGTGGCTTAATTTTTTTAATCTCTGGCTGCTGCACTTTAATTGCAGTTTTTTTATTTACATTTTTTTTTTTATTTATACAAAGTGCGTGGGAAGCACTGGCTAATAGCGATCGCATTGTTATTGCGGTTGGATGTAAATTTTTAACTCATGACATCGCCTTAGTTCATTCTTCGAATAGCCAGTCAGTCATTAAAAAAAAAATGTCATAAAGCGTTTCTCTACTCCTCTGCAGCTCATAACTAATGATGAAAAATAAGATACTTATTTCAAGAAATAAATTACCAAACATAATGTGCGTTTGACAAAACAAAAAAGGTTTTTTTACTGCAAAACAGCAGTGAAAGGGATATAAATCGAGCTTATTTTGAGGGTTGAAATGTGGCAAAATGGTCAAAAGTGGGCGCTGAATTGGTGAATTTTTCATTTTAAATATCAGATATTAATTTGTAATCTGAACTTGAGAGTGGCAGGGTGGAAAATTAATAAAATTTTTTGGCAAAACGGATGTAAATGGTTAATAAAAACAAATTGTATTACTTAAAACTAATTTTTGATATTTTGATAAGTATTATAAGTATTATCAGACTTAAGACTTAGAGTGAGGTGAGGCCAGTTGTTGTTTTGAAAGATGTGAAAATGATTAGGTTTTAAAAATATGTTACTTTTGAATTTCCAGCAAAGTAACTTTAAATCAGCTACAAACATAATCAGCTCGCGAGCTGAGAGCTTTTTCAAAAATGTATACGTATATAAATTCTTCCGCTGCAAAAAAGCTTTCAGTCTTTCAGGCAGACTCAAAGCAGGTAGGGTCACGTCGCTTTGTTCTCTGGATTTCAAAATAATTACGTTGTGTTTGTACACCGAAAAGAATAAAATAAGGAAGCGATGCGTAGTTCAGTTATATTTGCTTACATTTGATACTTAAGAAACGCAGCGTTTTTTATTCATGTAAGTCATCATTGTTTTCATAGTTTGCAAGTTTAAAATAGTTTATTTTGTTTTACGGTAAATTTTGTTTAAACAAGGCCTCATTAAAAATGCCGAAAAATGTTACTAGGTATACATATTTAATTTAAATTTTGTTGATGTTAAATGAAAAAATGTTGGTAAATAAGGTTAGTACAATTCAGAAATGTAATAAATAATGTTTTGCACTCTTTCTAAATTTATTTTTTAAATTAAAATATTTGCTTGTCGAAGAGGATAGGTAGATATTCATCTAGAAGTATGAATGTCTTTATAATCCGAAGATGAAGATCGCCTGTTTTGGACATATTTCTTGACATATGGTGTAAAATATTAAGGGGTTTCATGCAAATGGGCAAAACCCTTATAAATGGTATAAGCCGTGTAAGTTTATCACCTGTCAACATTTTTTATACTAAATTTTCAATACCATTTAAGGGTTTTTCCTAATATCATGAAAAAACTTATAACCAACTCTAAAATATATATGACACAGAGAATATATATTTTGTAATAACCTTAATTTCCTTGTAATTTAGTAATTTATTTATGTAAGGTAATGTAATGTAACTTTGTTTTAAATTTATACATAATATAGATAATAATAAGTAAAATATTTGCAATAATAATATAATAATACATAATAAACATATAATTATAATATGTTAAAGAAATAATAAAAACATTAAATTGTGATTTCATAAATTTTCTATTCGTATCTATTTTTTATTATTTTTGTACATAAAGCTTGCAGAAAGCTTCCAAAATGCTTTAACGTTCTATTTTTTTCAGTGAGAAGCTTTAAACGTTACACATACACGCGAGCATCTTATGTTGTGTGCGTTTGGTCATCACTGCTTTAAATGCAACACTGGTTAAATGCTACCGTCTGCAAGTAGACTACTGTCAAGTTTTGAGCAAGCTGCGTCATTTACAGCCCTATTCTACCAGATTAACAAAGCTCACCGCATTAACAAAATAGTTAATATTAACAAGTTGTTAATGTTCCGTATTCTGGTGAAAATTTAAAAGCTTTTTTCGACAACATAATCTCAACATTCATGTGTTTAGCTAGAGAATTGTTGTGCAAATAATAATAATAATATAACTTATAATATAATATTGAAATAAATTGAATAATACTGTGAAAAATTGAAGAATTTTAACGTCTTTGAAGTTTTGATAATGAAGAAGATCAACGAAAGGAAAAAATTTAACGACGGCGCTATTTAAATGTCTTCAAAATGAAAATGATTCATTCATTCCATCTATCTCTTTATCTATATTTTTATTTCTATCCAACTCTAAAAACAATTAAATACCGAAATGAAAAACTGAACTATAATAATATGCATATGCCAGCCAAAAGTTGAGGGTGCTGCCGACCAACAAAATTGTATATAAAATAGGAGCTGCTCCTGCGTGGCTCACTCAAACTTTGTTTGGCAATTAAAAAATGTAAATTTGTGTCTTAAATAAAAAATCTTCAGATTACTTAATTCTTTGCATTTTCATTTTGCTAGATGATATAATAAACAATAAAATTTCATTGAAAAAACAGCTGGCGATTGAGTGCTGTGAGTTTCAAATTCTCACCACGCGTGGTGAACTTTCTGAGCTTTTTAGAGCTTTCAAATTGTAAATGATTTTTTAGAATATGAACATTTACATTTCATAACAATAATATTAACAACAGCTCTTTAACAATTCCCTGTTAAGTTAGAAAGCAGAATAGAGCTGTTAGTTTGTGTTTGACTGCAACTGAAAGCAGACAGCCTCGTGAATTTCGACGAAAATGGAAAAAAGTGAAGTTCGTGTGCACATTCTCACATTTGTATGGATTTTGTTAAAATATCTGGGAACCTTCGGTCCCCTTTCCCCCAATGAAACACACTATGAAGTAATTAGAACCCTTGGAAGTCCAAGAATAATCAAAAATAGACCGGTTCTGTTTGTAAAAACGGTTTTAGGAGAGCAAAAGTACTTACTTCTATGTTACACTCACTGAATAATCTGATTCCGCACTAAGGTATGACGTACAATGAAGTCCGGTCCCAATAAACACATTGTTTCAGCCCATTTTATGGTAATAATAATTAAAAAAAATTAAACAGGATCGACCCATTTTTGAATGAGATACGATATTTTTTGTGTAGTGATATTTAAAGGAATTTATTTTAATCATTGTGAATGGATTTTCTTTTGCTGCATGCGTTCAGAAATATTGGCTTTTGTTGTACTGCATGGAAAGAGTTAACAATGGGCTTCTAATGTGTGAAGTAGAGCCTGTTTTTCCGCTTTAAATTGCGTCACTCTATCATTATATGTCGACATAAGATTTATTGCTCTCTCTGCAGCATCGTTAACGACAGACATTTTTTCGACGACTTCATCCGCCCTCAAGTATTTTTTATTTTGAATCCAACAACTTGGATCGATTTCCAAAAAACTCATGCTATCATCAGCACGAGTTCGAATAATTCACAAACAATGAGTTGCAAAATTGTTCAGTATTAGATGTAACGAAATTATCGATTCTTAAATTCAAAACATCGACGGAATATAAATTGATGGAAGCTTCTTTGACGTTTTTGATTTTGCCAGCTTTCCAAAGTGCTGTCACCATCATTCGTTTTGGCTCTACGTCAATACTTCTATCAAAAAATGCAAGTCCATTTAGTGCTTCAAATAAGTGCCATAATTAGTTGCCGAACTTGGTCAAAACTTTATTGGCGATTCGTTTATATATGTGCCGAAATTCAATAAGGTTTCCAATTAATTGAAGATCAAGCTTCGACGCAGTAAATGCTATAGTACATTGTAACCAGTCATTAATGTCAAAAACTTGAAGGTACATTAAAGGTTAATTAATACAGGTTAAGTCACTTGAGAGGAGCTCGGCCGAACTGTCAGAATGGATGAAAGGAAATCAAGAATAGCTACTTTGACAGTTCGAATAAAGACGAAAAAAGAGTGATTTTCTCTCAAGTGACTTTACCTATATTAATCAAGTCTGTTCTTATCCCTTTCCATATATTCCTCTTTCCATCAAACTCGACTTGCTTTCAAGAAAACTTGACGTGTGGAAAAGGGGGCTAATGTCTATTGAACTTATTAGAGTTTATGCTTTTACCAAAAATATCGTATCTCTTTCAAAAATAGTTCAATCCTGTTTTTATTATTATTACCATAAAATGGGATAAAATAATGCATTAATTAATTTTGAAAAAATGAAAAATGATTAAAAAATGAATGATTTTCAAAAATTATATGAAAATATTTTAAAATGTTGCCTTTAAATGCGTTTATTGGGACCTGACTTTATTGCACGTCAAGTCTAAGTCCGGTATGGAAACTCAGCACCATCAAATTTAATGGTTAGTAAGTGGTTTACTGAATATCGTTGTGGTCGTACCAGCACAAGTAACGCCGAATCTTCAGGTCGCCCAAAAGAGATTGTCACGAAAAATATCGGTGATAAAATCCAAGGAATGGTATTTGACGAGCGGAACATGAAAGCGCGTGATGCGGCTGAGAGTGAAAGTATCTGAAGTGATGAACGGATACATCACATTTCACATGAATATTTGGACATGAAAAAGCTACCCATGCGATACGTGCCACGATTGTTTACATTCGATTATAAGCGCAGTCGTGTGTGCACTTGAGAGGAATGCTTGGCGATGTTCAACCTCAATTCAAGGAACAGTCACCGCAATATAATTCTCCGAATGAACGTGTACCAAGAAAGGCCAAGGAGGATCTGTCGGAGATGTATGCGGAGTCATTCACATCTATGACTTTGAAAATGATAAAACGCAGTGGCGGCCGTTGCGCAGTGGGTAGAGTGCGTGGCTAATACGCCAGAGAGCCCTGGTTCAATTCCCACCTGACATAGAGTTTTTTGACTTCAATTAATTTTTCTGATCGGCCGTCACCTCTACGCAGTCAATGTCAAACCTCAGAGAGTAAAAAATGCAAAACTGCCATGAAGAGCTGCTTGAGAACATAAACCGTTGAGAGTCGGCATAAAACTTGTAGGTCCAGTTCTCATTCACAAACATTTCACAACATTGCACAACACAATTGATCATAAGAAGCTCGGTCAAAGTCCTTTTAAGGGCTGAAAAACTCTGGACTAAATGTATCGTTCTGAAAGAAGACTATGTTGAGAAATAACACTTTTATTGCAGAAAAAAATACCATTTATGCAAAAATTCACTGACTTTTCAAATTGCCCTCATATATGACTATTGAAAATGTTGAAATTACATTTCTTGAAACATTTAAACTTGACTTAATCTGTTTTACGCCTATCGGCTTAGAAATAAAGCTCTTCCTTTTTGGTTTTATAATTGCTTTGCAGCACTACTTTCTTTATATCTTCTCGGAAGCATACTTTGAGTTCATGTGAAAACTTCATGAATGTTCAGGGACATTTTGACGATTTTACTTGAAATATGTTAACTCCACTTTAATTGGTTCTATTGTGTTTGAATCGTTTGAAAAAAAAAACAGTCCCCTATGAGTTAATTTTCATCTATACCATGATGTGGACGCAGAATCATAAATTGTGAACTTTCTCTGTAAGTAAAGTTAATGTAAAAACCGACTCGTACTGATGTAGATAACTTCAGCAAATACAACCTAGTTAAATATTCAGTAAGTTGTTGTGAAAAGTTTTAATCCCTAAAAGATTCGTTAATAAGACGCAAGGACAAAAACGTAATAACAGTTAAGACCATTGAAATTACTCCTACTCTCCACACAACATTGTTCATCCTTAATATGGTCTTTATTGAGAAGAATACCAAAACCGGCGATAGGCATAATAATAAAAATAATGGCAATATCAGCAATGTTAACATTCCACGCTTGAAAATATTATATATCTGCGGTGTGGTATGAACAAACGGCATAAGAAAACAATCACAACAACAAGACGAGAAACAACAAAATCAAAAACAACAAGGACAATCAGTGTGTGTGTTATATAATAGTCAAACTTTGGATATCTAAGGATATTAAATATAACCTTGTAAGTAGCAAACAAAACAAAACTAAGCTACAATAAAACGCAAAAGACGCAAGATAAATATGTGAATTGTCTCAAAACAAGGTCATATATATACGAGTAAATGTATGTGTTAGAGTGTGTGTGAGTTAAGGTGTTAAGAGATAATATGAGATACGAGTTAAAATGAAGGAATAATTCTTTTTATGGAGAAATACTACAAATTAGATAATGTAGGATATTAAAGATATCCTAAAGATAAATATTAAAGATATCACTGAACGAGATATAGAAAGAGCGGCTCCCAAAATTTAAAATATTGTTCATCTCCTCCTTGCGAATTGGCGTGCTTGTCACAGTCAGCTGTTTCACAAAATTAAGTTTGGGGTGCCGCGTGGTGTATTGTTTAGCAAGTAGTTTAATGTCTATCTATACTCTACACTATTATATAAAATGGAAGTGGAAATTCTTGTTTCCAGGTAAACTCCAAAAGCACTGGGCCGATTTTTATAAAATAAGTTTTAAAATGTCGTATTTGTGCTACAGCTTAGCATAGGGGTATTTTTATTTCGAAATTGTAATAAAAAGTTTGTTTAATTAAAGTGTTAAGTTTTTAAAGAAATCCTCCTCAATGCTACGAATTGCTTGATCGTTTTCTTTACACATGTTTGTGTTGCGAGAATTTCATAAACTCCATGTTGTTCTCTACTCCGCTCTTTTTCTGCTTATCTAGCACATCACAACATAAAAAACAGATCAGCCACGCGCAAGGCGAAACTAGAGATACATATAAATGCAGTGCTGAGCTGCAAAACAAAACAAAAGCAAAAAATGTTTTTGATTTCGTTTGACAAACATTGCTTTTGTAGCTAATGTCACACTTGTGATCGTTTGAACGGCGTTCAAAAGTTTTTGTTGGAGTAAAAAAACGTAATACCGATCTTTATTAATAAAAAAACGTTCGTGGCGAAGCCGAGGACCACTGTGGCCTGCTAGTTCATATATGGGTTGCCGTGCATTTCTTTGTATGTTTAAATCTATATATTAATACCTGAACACAAAAATTGAACACCTTTTTTACCCACTTTAAAGACATTAAAGATATATTCGAATGTAAATTAAATTATTTAGAGGATTTGGTTCATTCCAAGCGCACAATATAGTTTTTATTGAAAAGTTTTTTCGTTAAGAAAGGTAAAAATTATAAATTAAAAACACTTCTTTTCCCCCCATATAAAAGAAAAACCAAATAAAAAGACACACAGCTCTATTTAAAAGCGTTGCTGTGAGAGAATAGAATGCAAGAGTGAAAAAAGCCAAAAAGCTTCGACAGAGTTGTGTGGTAGTTGTTGCTTTTTCTTTGCCATCTTCTTAGACACGCTCGATCAGCGCTGCAGAGACAAAACAAAATAAAGGATGTCTCAATAAAAGTGTATATTTTCATAGCTATGTTAAGAAGACATATTCCGATTAAGTATTAATCAAATTTCTAAGATGTCAAATTTTAGGACATTTTCAAAAATGCCACAAAATTTCAATCGTGCACTCTTATTGGCAAACCCCTCATGAAGATAGGTAAAACAAAAACCAGAAAAAAAACAGAAAAAAAAAACCAAAATGGCCATTTCAGCCCTTGAAAGGACGACTTTGACCGAACTTCTTATGATCAATTGTATTGTGCGAGTTGTGAAATGTTTGAACACAAATGACCGACAACTGGACCTACAAGTTTTATGCCGACTCCGAACGGCTTATGTTCTTAAGAAGCTTTACATGGCAGGTTTGACTCCCTGAGGTTTGCCATTGTCTGCAGAGAGGTGACGGCCGAACAGAAAAATTAATTCAATTGAAATACTTTCTGTGTCAGGTGGGAGTCGAACCAGGGTTCTCTGGCGTATGGGCCACACACTCTACCCAATACGCCACGGCCGCCACAGGTAAAATTAAGCGAATGTAAAACAAATTTTCTCTAATGCGACAATAAAAAATAACAACAAAGTACAAAGCGACCTAGCTCTGTTAAACATCGTTGCTGCAGCATACATGTGCAAGAGCAGAATGCGAGAGTGACTCAAACACTTAAACAGAGCTGTTTGCCATTGCTGCATGCCACACCCCAAGACACCTGTCTGTCAATTTTCGCCATCTTTTCTCTCTTGCTCATTGTTTTGTCCATGGTAAGCTACTCTTAGATTTTTGTTTGGCAAGGCTAAAGGCAAGATTCTTTTTTCAGCTTTATGTTCAAAACCTTTTTTTTGCCTGTTGCCCAAATTTTTTAACTTCGGACCGTAAACATAAATTGTCGATTGCTTAATGACACTAGCTTCTTTTAGTATTTTTAAGATCTTAAAACTAGCCACGGATAAAAGAGAAAGGAATACTTTGCTAGAAAGGGAAATACATAGTAGGCTGTCCAATACGACCTTTCAACCAAAAAATTAAAATCGAATTGGAAAAATTCAAATTAAAAAAAAATTGGAGTTCAAGAAAACACTTGCGTTCCGTATTGGGAAAAATTGATCGGGAGAACAAAATTTTTTTCTGAAGGAAATAATATCAATATTTTCAGGCTGAAGGCAACATTCTTTCTTCGGTTTTCTGTTCAAACCCTGTTTTCTGTCAGTTGTCCAAGTTGTTTTCAGCTTCGAACTGTAAATATAATTTGTCGGTTGCTTGGAAATATTTGGATAAAAGAAAAGCTCTCTCAAATTGCAGTTTTTCTTTTACCCGCGAATACAAATAAATTTTGTCGGTGACAATTATACAGCATGCGCCATATCGACACAGCTCTGTTAAAGAGTAGAATGCGAGAGTGACTCAGACACTTCAACATATTTGTGTGGCATTGTTGTTGTTGCTTTTACTTAATTTCTCTCTCCTCGAACACACTGATGACCAGAACAGAATGAATATGACCAAGGTTCATTAATATAGGTTAAGTCACTTGAGAGAAGCTCGGCTGAACTGTCAGAATGGATGAAAGGAAATCAAGAAAAAATAACCTGAATCTGTACAATTTTTAGCTAAAAGCTACTTTGACAGTTCGAGCAAAGGCGGAAAAAGAGTGCTTTTCTCTCAAGTGACTTAACCTATATTAATGAACCTTGAATATGACGCCGCGTCAGCATACAAAAAACTATTAAAAAAGTATGAAATCACACCATATGGTCCAGACCTTGCTTACTCGGATTACCAAATGATTTGCTCCCTGAAAAACTCACCGAATTGTCAAACTTTTGATAATAAAGGCTTTATCAAACAGCACCTTTAGAGGTTCTTTGCAAGGAAAAGTGAACAAAATGGCGAATATATAATTGATTAATGTGGATGTGATTTATAAAATAACATAAATGAGTTTTAAACTGTACACAAAAAAAAACCGTACTGACTTTTATGGTTTTTAGAACAATCCAATATTTGTAATACAAACTAATAAAAACATTAAACTACAACTACAAAAATACAATTAAAATAGTTTAATAGAGCTAAATTTAATAAACAATAAGTCAAAAAATCTGCCAGCGGATTTTTGAAAATTTATCCCGCCAAATGACATCAAAATCTGCATATATGGCGGAAAATCCGCGGATTTGACGCTTAAAGAGAGAGGTGGTGAGTATGAAGTAACACCTCTCTAAAGGCCCAAAAGAAGAGAAGGCATAACCGTTTAAGAGGGTGTATTAACCATACATTGAATTACGAAATCGTATGAAATAAATGTTATATTATAATTTTGGAGTGACGACAGAGCCAATCTTTGAAATGATAATATTTTAAAGCTCCTTTACGGGAGGATGGATTTCTTGTAAAGTATAAGTTTGGAAAAAAAATCATAATCTATTTATTACTGCCTATAACTACTCCCTAAGTCTGGTTTTTTTTTAATCAAATTTTATAGAAATACTGTATTTTTTAAAAATTAATCGGTTCTTGGCAAAAAAAAAAACCGGTAGTAAATTGTTAATAAAAAGAAACTTTATATTAAATAAAAACACGGCTACCTTGAGAATGTAATTATGAAGGTACTGTCAAAATTTCAAATCAATCCAAGCAACGGTGTTCAAGAATCTGTGCTTCTAGCTTGTAAGAAGTGGCTTCGACAAAAATCGTGTTTTAATTTTTATACGTACGAGCAATCCTTGCATTTTTTTTTTATTTTTTATCTCTTATCTTCGTTGCCTGGACTAACCAGATATTTTTTTATGCATTTATTTTTTCATTTATGCATTTATAAAACATTTTGCATTTATAAAACAGTTATTTTTTCACAAACCTAGAATGATGTTACACCTTAAGAGAAAAACTTATCTTTAGCAACGAAATAAATATTCACGAATTTAGGAGCGTCTTTTGAGTTGTAGAAAGTTGTTAAGCTCAGAAAATAAAAAAAAAATATTTAGCAAATATGGGTGGATGATTGAGTTAATATAAAAAAAATTAAGAGAGAAAAAACAAAAAATTAAATAACAGCACATATAAAGGCAACAAACAAAATGCACGTTAAGGAGGGACATGACATTCGCGGCAGAGAAAACAGACCTTTTTTAAAAATTCATAACTCAGTCAAAAACAAACATTTTTCCAATATTTTTTTTATTATTGTAGAGAATTGAACAAATTACAAGAAAAAAATTCAAAAAAATATATTTTTCACTCCAACATGGTTTTATATAGCTCCAAACTGTCGGTAGAAAAAAAAACGGGGCCTCGTGGTTGCAGAGCTGGGAGTTGCAAAAATTGTCCGATCTGGAAAAAAATTACTTTTTTAAATCTTAACAAAATTGGTTATCGTATGACACGAGCTTTTGACACGAGTGTGTTCATTCATAAAAAGTCGAAAGAAAGCTCGTGTCATACGATAGCGAATCAAGTTTAAAAAAAATAAAAAAATTTCGTCAAAAAATAAACCCGATAGTGCCGCAACCAGTACGAAAAACATGGTTTCGAGATAAACGCGTTCAAAGTTTGTGAACAAAGAAAAAAAAGGTTACCTTCAATCTGCCATGCCTGCTTCGTACTATATGCCTTCGTTATCTTGTGTTGTGCTGTTTCTTATAGTTTTTTGCAATCGTTAGAACTTCGGGCTTCACCCTTCAAGTAGGTACGAAATAACAACCACCAAAGTCAGGTAGCAAGTAAAACAAGTATATACCAGCTGCCGTACGTAGGTAGCGCAAAAATTAAAAATGCGCTCTCACTAATCCGGCTGTAACTTTTGAACCCGTAGGAATTTTTCCCGTAGGAATGAATTTTTTTTTCTTAGAATCTTAAGAATATTTACTAAAATACAAAATTATTAAAAAAAGTCGATTTCAAAAAACTGCCAATGTCATGTAACCCCTTAAAATATTTCCATAACCAACAAATTATAATGAAGCAGATAAAGGCATTAAAAGGCGTAACAAGGTCATAAATAACAAAACGAAAAAAAAACCATTAACGGAAGTTTTTGTAAATTTAAAGTTTCTTGAATTTTGGGCGCAACATATTAAATAGACACAGGCGTCAAACTGTCAAATGTAGCCCAAGATAAGCTGCAGCTGTCAGTAGAGAAATGTCAGTAACAACAAGAAATTACAGCGCCATTATTGACACACACACCAGCAAGCCAATGACAAAACAAAAACAACAATAACAACATCATCATCGCCTTTGGTAACAACATCTTCAAAAACATCACCTACAACATCATTATAATCATCATTGTCAACAACAACACCAACATCATTAGCACCAACAACAACAACAGTGAATGTCATTTTATGGTGTAGACAGACATTAATTGAATATTTTGCCACCGCGATTAATTGTGATGTTTGTTTGGCTCATCATTTCTGCGCTTGATGAAGAAGCTGCAACTTATTTAATTGTCTTGAGGTTGAGCAAAGGTTCAATTGCGGGTGCGTTCGTTTTTCATTTTTTTTTTCTGTTGAAATTATTTAATTATAGAGATCAAGTTACGAGGAGTTAATAAAACGTTGCGGAAATGCACAAGAAAAAAGAAAAATATTAAGTGTCTTGAGAGTTGAAGGTGGCCTAGGTAACCAATGACCTAAGTTCAATCAAATGCAGCAGACAGTTAAACGAAGAAATTGAAAAAATCTATTGATTTGTGCTGCCAAGCTTAAAGAGAGAATTTCTAATGAAAGTTGCTTGAGTGAAAGACATCAACAGACAGTCAGTGGACTGTATAGCAGACGCCAACCAAGACCAATAAGCAGAGGACGAGTGTAGTTAAGAGCAAGTGAGCTTAAAGTGAATAGATTGTGAAAAGTTGTTGTGAAAGTTAAACAGGCGGAAAAGGAAGTTGATGCAAACTTAATATGGTGGAACAAATATGGAAAGTTTGCAATAGCAGCGGCGGCAGAAATTATTATAGGAGATCAATTGTTGTAAAAAGAAAATCGTAATAAAGTTCAGTCATAAACAGCGCGTTTTTTTTATGAGAGAAAATTAATTTTACTAGCTTTATTTCTGTCCCATTTCTCAAGGTCAATATTTCCATTGTTCAACTAAATTCTTGAGAATGTCAACAACTAATAAATCAAATGTGTTCATTAGTAAACAAATACTTTTGCTTGTTTTCTTTTTTGTAAACTCATAACAACAAAATCGTTTAATCAGTGCGGGCGAAATATTTTTTTTTTCTCGTCGTCGTTAATTATGTCGTTTATTTATTAAGGGGAGTATAATTTATGTGAAATATTTCGCAATAAAATTGTTCAAAATCATTTTTAAAGCGTTGTTAACTCCTAATAAGACAATTATCAATTATGACGGGTGGCAACTCCGTTGATTTATTGTCAGATATAGCATGTTAGGCATATTTAATAAATAATAATTGTAGAACTAAAAAAATACAACCAAAAAGGTCTAGTGCAGTTTTACTTAAACCCTTAATTAAACAGTTTATTACGTCTTACACAATACCAATCGGCATTTTAGTAGGTAGTTTAATAATGAATACCTCATTCTTCAAATCAAGGTTATTATTTCCTAGTTTTTATTTATTTAGAATTACGTCATTCTCGGAGGTTAGTAGGATGGTTGGTTGCGATCAGAAATAGTTTTAATGTCATACTTTGAGCCTTTGGTGTGCTAAAGGGTGCCTTTACGTAATATAACTGAAGTCGTTATATTCGAAGTCGTTTTTTGAAAGAATACTACAAAAAAATGGTCAGATATTGATATAAAGTTTTATATTAATTTCAACAATTGTGCAAAAAAAAAAAATTTTATTGTCACATCACAATATATGTGTGTACGTGATGTCATGAAGCGATTCGAGAAAAGTAGTAACAATTTTCCGTGCAGAATAACATGATCTGCAATTATTTGAAAAAAAAATATATTTGTAAAGTAAACACTTACGCCGAGGTAGTGACTTCGCCCTTTTTTAAAAATGAGCCTGAAAATAAATTTCCAGCTCGTTGTGTACTCAAATTTTTTAAACAATAAACTTTAAGCCCGCGTTATTTTTTTACAAACAAAATTTTTTAAAAAAACTAGAACTATATTTATTATTTATATATATTTTTTTCAGATGATTA
This sequence comes from Coremacera marginata, assembly GCA_914767935.1. Lineage (NCBI taxonomy): Eukaryota > Metazoa > Arthropoda > Insecta > Diptera > Sciomyzidae > Coremacera > Coremacera marginata. Next base: position 59,773,350 of record OU612045.1, on the reverse strand, counting down.
CGGATCATATTATTCTGCAAGCAAAATGGTCCTACTTTTCTCGCATCGCTTTATGACAACGTCACAAAAAAAAAACCTACATTTTTTGTTGAACATAATTGTTGAAATCAATAAAAAAAACTTTATATCAATGGCCCTTAGTAATAAAGAAATTCTAAGTCGAATCTAACTTAAGCTCAATTGAAAGATAAAGTCGAGTTTAAGAAAGATTCGACTTAGAATTTCTCTATTACTAGTGGCCAATATCTCTGACCATTTTTTTGTAGTGTTCCTCCAAAAAAACGCCTTTAAAATCGCTTGTATTATGTATTATCGCTTATATCCTCACTGGGAGAAAAATTCATGTTTGAACTCTCTAATTTATATAAATCTTATACAATACAATTACATGAAATATAAATATGAAGCCAGAATTTGATATTTCTGTTTGCTTTCTATCGACCGCATTGGTTCTTGTATATGATACAATCTATGTACTGAGTGTTGCTGTTTAACGCTAGAGGACAATCGTCAAGTTAATGAACACAAACTTTGAAACTTAACGAAATAATTGCTGCATTGGTTCTTGTATATGATACAATCTATGTAATAAGTGTTGATGTTTAACGAAAGAGGGAATTGCCAGTTAAAACTAGTAAGGAATGGAGCTTCGGCAGGTTACCGAAGCTAAAATACCCCCCCGAGGCCGTACTGAAATATATCCATCGACGTCTATAAAATTTGTATGTATAATATATTTGTATAAATATTTGTGTCAAACGCTTAATTTAATTTTACCCTTAGCTGCCACATAGAGTAATTTGTAAACAAAGTAAAATGCCACACCCCCTATTCTAGTATAAAGACTCCACATTTTACCGAAGAATATATGCATGGGTTGGATAAACGACGTGGGCGGAACTTGGGTACATAAAGACGCGATGTCATTCAGTTTTATATATTTACGAAAATTTTTCAATTTTGATGAAGTCACTTTGTATTGAAGGTAGGCGTGGTTTTCATCCGATTTTGCCAAATATCAAAGAGTGGCTTATGTTAAATATCAAAGTTTGTATGCAAAATTTCAAGACATTTCTGTAATTTTTGCAGATTTTTAAGCGATTTAACGTTCTCAACAAAGTCACTTTGTATGGGAGGTAGGCGTGGTTTTCATCCGATTTGGCCAAATATCGTAGTGATAGTGTATATTATATATAAAAGCCTAGGTGCATAATTCCAAGACATTTCTGCAATTTGAGCAGATTTTTAAGGGATTTTACGGTTAATATAAAGATACTTTGTATGGAAGGTAGGCCTGGTTTTTATCCGATTTTTCCAAATTTCATTGTCAGTATTAATATTGAAGACCAAAGCTTAAATGCTAAATTTCTAAGCATTTCATACATTTTTGTGGATTTTCAAAAGATTTTACTGTTAAAATAAAGTCACTTTGTATGAGAGGTAGGCGTGGTTTACATCCGATTTTTGCAAATTTCATAGTGAGGATTTATATTGAATAACAAAGCATACGTGTTAATTTCATAATTTCAAGGCATTTCATTAATGTTTGTGTATTTTGAAGAGATTTTACGGTTAAAACAACGTCACTTTGTATGGGAGGTAGGCGTGGTTTTGATCCGATTTTACCAAATATCATAGATATGGTTCATATTATATATCAAAGCGAATGTACGAAATTTCAACAGTAATTTAATTTTTTTATTTTTATTTGTATGGGAAGTGGGCGTGGTTTCCATCCGATTTTACCATATACCATAGAGATGGCTTATATTAAATATCAAAGTTTACAAGCCATATTTCAAGACATTTCTTTAATTCTTGTGGATTTTAAAAACATTTTACGGTTAAAATAAAGTCACTTTGTATGGGAGGTAGGCGTGTTTTCATCCGATTTGGCCCATTTTTGAACTTGATCTTCCTGCCACGCCTCCTTATTGGCGTTACAAACGGAATGACAAAGTTAATATACCCCTTACGGAGTACGCGTTGGGGTATAAAAATAACTGAAATCGACAAGTTAATGAACACAAGCTTTGAAACTTAACGAAATAAGTGAAACGGTATGTCATTGTTTCTTTTTGGAAAAGATATGCCTTTGCTTTATCATTCTGGCTTAATATTTTTGTTGTTTGTTATTGCTTTTCTTAATTTTCAGCAAGATTAATACAATAAATAATACATAAATAATACAGTAATACCAAAAATTATTTTACTACTATGCAAGTTTACATAAACGGAGAATGTACATGGTAGTTATGCTATAAAAACTCCATTTATTCTTAAAGTGTTATAATAAATTCGAATTATTTAGTGAATTATTATTTATGAATTTTATATATGGGACATTCCATTGCGACTATTGGGACATTAGACTCCAGAATAACTATGAGTTATAATAATGTCATCATAACTTATAGATCAGTGAAATATATTTTAAAACAGAGATTAATAACAATAGATTAATATTCAACTAAAAACAAATCCAAATAGTTTCTATGTTTCGTATAAATATTTTTTGAATGAATGTGACTACTGGGACACTGAAAAACCCCATTCATCTAGCTTTGAACACTTATAGAAAAATTTTTGCAAAACTATTTAAATATTCAAGTCAGCTTCTTCTGTGTTGTATTGTATAGCATATACTAAACACTTCCACTTTAATTAATTAGCTTATCTTTTTAAAAAAGGGGGAAAAACATTACAATATTTTAATCATATTTATTATTGTTTTTAATCATATTTTATTAAATTAATGTAGTTATTTATATTTTTTTCTGTCAAAGATCAAAAAGAAGCTACGAAAAAAATCCACTCTTACTCCATTATTCAAAGAAAATGTTGACTTTTTCTCCATTTGGCCTCTCAAGAGTTTTATAATAAGACATAAGACATATCCGTTTCGTATGTGGCAAAAAACTTTGCTTCATTGCCCCAAGTCGATCTTAGACACATGACTTTTATTTTTTGTCTTGCTCTTTGTCATTTTGATGTTTTCTTTACATAATACACCTTAGGAAGAACTTGCAGTACCTAAACTGGCTTTTGCGTTTATATTTGGGCCAACCATTCTCACTTTGCTCACAATCATGATACAATCACAATAGCCTTTGAAAACTACACATTTTCTCACGAGCGTCAACCGCCGTATGTCAAAATCAGCTGTGTATGCGACGAAAGAACAGCAAGTAAAAACGAAGTCAAACAGTGAAACATCAGAATGCATCATCTGCCATAAAGTGATAGTTAAACCTGTTGCCGCTATTGGCCTTGCGTACATTGCTGGCGCCAGCTTCCCCCGAAAATACTACAGTGGTCTGTATAAACGCTGTGTGGGTAGAAGCATCTGAGCTGCCCCACGTCCAGCATTTGCACCTTGCTGATAATTATTGTATTATAGCTTTTTTTCTGTTTCTTTATTCTCTTTCTTCGTTGCTGTTTTTGACAGATGGCGGTCGACAAAAGAACTGTCTCACTCCTACTTTGTAATGATTGCATCATGTCTCACAATCATGTCTATTTTTTCTCTCTGTTTTTGATTCCGCTCTCTGTTTTTCTTGAGCTATCTTCCACATCTTATCTTTTTTAATTTTTCTCAGATTTCCTCTTTCTCTCCGCGGCATTCATCTTAGCTAATCAATACATTCAGCCATTCAACGCTTAAGTAAGACATAAAGAAGCGGTAACTATTTCGTTTTTGGTTAAAAAAGTAAGTTAAGCTATAAACAACGACATTGAAATAAAATCAGGATTTTCCGTGACTACTGGGACACATTTTAAAACAGCCTCTAAGGCATAATATAATCGTCTTAACTTATCAAACAGGCTTAAGTAGTACACAAAATGTGTATTATTACTTCTAGGAAGTATTGAAATTATAAAATCATGTTTCAGGTTAGGAAAACAACTTTTACATATTTTTGTGCGACTACAGGGACATGCGACTTGCATCTGTTTAAAGAAGAACTACACAAAAACTTGCATACCTATTCGCGTTATTTCTATATAAGAAATATGTTCTTTCCAAGCGTTTTATAAAAGGCACACGCCAGGTTTCTACAGTTGACAGAATGCACGATAACAGTGTTGCAAATATAATCAACATTTTACTGCTTAACAACTTTGTATGAAACAATATTAACAATATCCAAAAAAAGGTTTTTAGGGCAATTTTTTCACAGATTAATAAAGTATAGACATTAAGCTATAGCTTTTTACCAAATTAAAGTTAATTCATGAGAAACCATAATTTATCTCACTTTTATGCGTGGTGTGCCCCATATATTTCATATTAGAAATATATATTGTTTGTTAAAATTTATATTTTCAATTTAATTAAGAATATATTTAAGTTCTTTATACTACGTTCACACTGAGAGCTAAATTAGAATACACTTAACGAAATGCGCATTAGCAATTAAGAACGCGTGGCCGTATGCTCCCTGTAGGAGAAAAAGAGACAAATATATACATTCGATTCCGTAAATTCGCATTTAGCTTTCAATGTGAACGTAGTATTACTGCAGGAAATATAATAATTTCATATTATTCCGAAATATTTATTTCCATTTATTAAACATAAGATTGAATTACATTTATTTTTAACCAACATAAAAATTAACAAGAACAACAAATCCATCACCAAATATATCAAACAAAAAATTCTACGTCCACACTTACGATACTATCGAAACAGTGTATTTTTTTTCTTTAACGTTTTGATGAAAAGTAAAGCGTTATCTGATTTATACAGCGTAATCAGGTAAAGATAAAGATAGTTCTTACGGAGAAATAATTCTGTTTCATTTTCTGTTCTTACACCTCGAGCCATATATAAAGTTGCACTCCAAAGGTGTTCTTTAAATAAATCTTTAATTTTATTAAATTTTGAAATTTTAATTTGTTTTGTTAGGATATCATCGTAATAGAATTATGTTTAAAATTCACAACTTAAAAATAAAACACATACTTAGCTGTTTACAAATAGTTTAGTGGTACAAAACTAAAAGAATCCATGATACATACCTGTAAAAAAAAGAAATATATAAATAAAATCTAATTTTAAGCTCATAAAAATAAATTTATTGAATTTCTTAAGATTTTACTAATATAAATTTTGAAGTTACTAAGTTTTTCGTAAAACCAAAATGACAAACTTGTTAGGAATCAAAATATATAAAAAAATGTCTTGGGACAGTCAAGATTAATCAATCAAAGAAGTGAATTTTCAAAAAAGTTCGAAGCAACTTTTGAGCTTTACTTTATGTTCTTTGTATCATTCAATCATCGCTGTGCTAGAGCGATGCTATGCATTTTAACGACTTTTGTAGCCATCAAAAACATGTAGCTTGAGTTAATAAAAATAAAGGTGATTTATTTATTGAGAACTTATGAAGGAGAAAAAATAAAACTAAGCTTAACTTAAAAATTGTGAAAAAATGACGCACAAAATCATTTGCCATAGACAGGAATAGGTGGTTATCACTTGATGACGGTTCGGACTATAAGGTGGATGCATCAGAACCTCCCAACCAAGCTTCCGGAACTTCTGGCGAGTCAATAACGATGAGTGTAGGCTGGCGTTGTCTTGACGGAACACAATTCCTCTCCTTATGGCCAAAACTGGGCGATTGCTTGCTTCAGACGGTCCAATTGTTGACAGTATAGGTTCGAATTAAGACTTTGGCTGTAGGAGAGCAGTTTATAGAAGATGATTCCGTTGCAATTCCCCCAAACACATAGCAAAATCTTTCGGACCGTTAATCATGACTTGGCCACCGTTTGAGTCGGCTTACCGCGATTCAATCACGACCGTTTTCACTTTACGTTGTAAGTTTCCCACTTTTTATCACCAGTTACCATCCGATTCAGAAATGGATCGATTTTGTTGCGATTCAGCAGCGATTCGCAGATGAAAAATTCGATAAAGTTTTTGCTTTAGCTCGTGTGACACCCATACAACGAGCTTCTTTTTGTATCCACTTTCATTGAATTGGTTCCAAACAGTTTTTGCCCATTTTTTAGCTTCTGGGCTAGCTAAAATGATAGTTGGACTGAAGCCATCTATTGGTAAAAATAATGCTTTTATTTTTATTACGCCTAATATTTAAATCTAGTCTGAACACAAAATTAGCTATTGTAATAAACTAGTAGCTTAGCCATAACGGAGCTCAAATGTGATGAAATAATTTTAAAGCCTCAAGAATTATTTTCAGAAAGTATTAAAGATAGTAAAATTTATTGCAAAACTTTAAGAAACTAGTTATCTGGTTTATCTAATGTGTGCTAAAACATTTTTTGAATAAAATTTATTGAATCTTCCAAATCTTAACTTCTTGCCGTAAATAAAATCAGCAAATTTAAACCGTTAATATGCAATCTTTTTGCTTACTCGTATTTTATGTTAAATTAAACAACTTTTTATTGCTACTAAAATCCATGATTTGCTCTTATCTCTGCATAATCTCTGTCTTCAACGCCGTAGTGTCTGGTTGAAATCCCAGAGCATGCATTCTCTGTTTAAAAGCATTTTTTTTATGTACTCACAGAAACAGCAGCATTTTTCTTCTGTACTTTCTATAGCAAAACCAATGTTGCCGTAATTTGAGCAAGATTATTGCTGCTTCTATTGCTGCTGATGCAGTTTTATGACATTTCTTACCAACATCAATACGCCAGTGACACTCTTTTAAGTTTAAACTTGTCATAAACTTGGATGTAACCACTTTTGTCTTACTCTTAATTTATTCCCAGAGCGTTGCCATTTTTTTTTTTTTACTTTGCCTGTATTTACGGTTGCAGGCAGTATTTTCACTACATAATGTTTATTTTTATTTTGTTTTTGGCTTTTCTTCTGTGCTTTGTGACATTTTTGACAGCAAAGTGTTTTTGTTTTATAGGGTTTATTTTTGTTTTGTCATTGTTGCTTTTAAATGCAGTCTTGTAGATTTTATACGGGTTTTTATTTTAACTTTATTGCAACATTTCAAACACACCAATTTTTGTTGCCTTTTTTTTGTAATATTTACATAGCAGTTTTTTTCATTTAAATAAGCTTCTTTCTGTGTTTTTCTTTTTCTCTTTTTTCGTTGCTTTTGCCACATTGTTCTACAGCTTAGTTAAATGTAGACTTTATAGTAAAGATCTATAATGTATTAATGAAAGTCTTAAAAAAAGCACTATAAATTGAATGCATAGTTGTTGTTGTTTTAAACCTACACGCTTAGAGGGTTAGTGTTAGATATGGGTAACGCAGCGCTGCGTTACGTTAATGCGCTGAAGCACTCAACTGCGTTATTAACTCAATTAAAGGAAACGTAGTACTATAAAGAGTTGATCGTTGTTATTTCTTTATTTATTCGAATGTGTTCGATTTCAAAAGTGCAAGCAAGCCTGAATCTTACTTCACACTTCCAACTTGTTGTACAGACCAAAAACGTGTATGTGTTTATTTGTTTGCTGTATCAACCTTGAACGAAGTACTGTATGCTTACATGTTTGAGGTTTAGCTTTGTTAATTTATAGTGATTGCTAAGATCTATCTGCGCCTCCTTCAAATATGCTTCATACTTATATCTTATTGATAAAGGTCTATTCAATGAATTTGTGATCAATGTTTTTTACCCCAACACGTACTGGGTAAGGGGTATATTACCTTTGTCATTCTGTTTGTAACGCCAGATATAGAAAATATATATATTTTTGATCAGCATAACACCCTGAGTCGATTGCCGTGTGTCCGTCTGTCTTGAAATTAAAATTTTGTACATAAGCAAGTTTTGATATAAAATATAGAGCATCACTATGATGTTTGGCAAAATCGGATGCAAATCACGCCTACCTTCCATACAAGTTTATTTAAAACATAAAATCTCTTCACAATCTGCAAAACTTAAAGAAATGCAAAGCATAAGTTTTGATATATGACATGAAACATCTCTATATTTGGCAAAATCGGATGAAAACCACGCCTATCTTCCATCCAAAGTGACGTCATCAAAATAGAAAAACTTTCGTAAATATATAAAACTGAATGACATCGTGTCTGTATGTACCCAAATTCCGCCTACATCTTTTATCCAACTCATACACATATTTTTCGGTGTAATGTGGAGTCTAAGGACTAGAAAAGTGGGTGTGGCATTTTACTTTTAATCCTTGGTAATTTCAGCAATTTTAAGTTTATAAAATTGGGCGGTACTAGACGGGGGTGTGGCACTTTATTTTTAAACTAGCTCCATCTACACCGTTTGCCCGAAATAAACCAAATTTCTAACATATATTCTTAAGTATAATGAGAAGTTTCAAGCCTAAAAAAGTGGGTGGGATTGGACAAGGGGCGTGTCAATTTAATTCTAATCGAACTCCCTCTACTCCGTTTGTCCGACTTAAGCCAAATTTGGCACGCATATTGTTTGGCTTTAAGGATCAGTCTGTAGCTTATAAAAGTGGGAGCTACAAGACAGGGGCGTGGAACTTTATTTTTAATAATCTATTTTCATCTACATCGTTTCTCTGATTTCAGTCAAATTTCGCACACATATTCTTTAGTATAACGACAAGTTATAAACCTACAAAAGGGGGTGAGATTGGACAAGGGGCGAGTTAATTTAATTCTAATCAAACTCCTTCTACACCGTTTTTCTGACTTCAACCTAATTTTGCATATATATTCTTTGGAATAATGAGCAGTTATTAGTCTAAAAAATTGGGCGGAATTAGACAGGGATTGCCACTTCAATTTTAATCGAACTCCTTCTATAGCCTTTGTCCGATTTTTTCCAAATTTTCCATATTCTTTAATCAGTCATTAGTCTAGATAATTGGGCGGAATTGAACGGGCGGCGTGGCACTTTAATTTCAAACGAAATTATTTAACACCGTTGGTACGAATTTGCACATATAAATCAAATTTTTCACATATATTTTTTAACTTAATGAGCAGTCTACAAATTACTCTATGTGTCACCTTAGGGTAAAACAAAATTAAGAGTTTGACACAAATATTTTTGCAGATTACGCATAAATATTTTATAGACGACTAAAGACTTCGAATATACTTCAACACAGCCGCGGGGGGTATTTTAGCTTCGGTACCTAGCCGAAGCTCCATTCCTTACTAGTTTTATTATAACAACAGCCTCTGGATAAAACATATTGCTATAGGACTTTGATTTCTTATATTTTTTCTAAGTGATGTTAAACTGCGCTTACCTCACTGTATAATTCCGTGCACAACCCAATCCAACACATTAAAAAAGTTCACCTTTTTGTTCAACGCGCTATTCAACTCAAAATCTCACTGCGCTGGATAAAGTCCTTTCGACACAGTCATCAAAGCGTTTCAAATTTCATCATGACGCAATTGCGTTAACGTATGCGCTGATACAGCAAACATAATTTGAGTTAGTGTATCAGCTCAGAATGTTTTGCTGTGTTACCCATGTCTAGTTTTTGCTTCCAAATTTATGACACGTCATGGTTTCTTTTCTATTACATACATTAATCTGACATGCATCGATTGTAATTTTGTTACTTAGTCTTTTTTAAGGCTGGTCTCTAGTTTTTCAGGCAAAAAAAAGTTGAACAATTTAACAATTTAATTTATAACAGTTTTAATAACATTTCACAATACTTTGTTGTATTTTTGTATTTAAATAATATATGGTTTTTACCTCTGGATTGGCTGTGCCGTTTTTTTAACTTTTTGTGTACACTGTTCACTAGCATCTTGGCCAAAGAAATTTACTATTGGGAGTATGCATTAAAATCGCGCATTAGTAACTTTGAAAATAAACTTATACGATTTCAAATCCTTCTAAAAAAAGTTTTATAGAAAAACTCTTGCCAATTTACAGAATTTTACTATTTTTGTGATCCAAGTCAAAAACCACTTCTATTTTTTGTAATGTAACGTATCATTTTTGGTGGCTTCTATCTAAGAGCCGAACTTTTGAAAACTCTTACACCTTGGTTTTACACCATGTTTATTGTGCTTAGTAAGCTATTGGAAAATCAAAATAAGGAACTTGTCAGTTAAATTTTTCATTCTTTTTTCACTTATTAAAGTCGTACGATCGTCACGTGCGCCACCACGGAAATTACCATATGCAAAATCGAGCATTGGATATATTTTTCATGAAATCCTAACATTTTGACCAAATATCTGCTCATTGGATTCAAAACTGAAAGTCGTTACAAATTTGATGTATCGAAACATATAGCAACACTTTGCTCCCCCAATAAATTTGCTAGTCCTTAAGATTAGCAATTACCGTTATACAACGAATTATTTCTTTACTTAAACTACTAAATAAATAACTCACTTCTTCACAACTTTATTACAAAAAACTAGTGTTTTCTACAATTCATGCTTTCAATATAGTTTTAATATACAATTAATTTTTTCTAATTCTTGCAAGTACCCACAAATAAATTTGGTCTCATCTTCAAGGTAAACGTTTGAAGTTATCAGATATTTCAAGGAATCAGGACGAATTTGAAAGTTATAGCTCAATAAAAATAAAAAAAATATTACAAATAAACTTGAAAAAAAAACGCAACTTAAGGAAACCGTATCCTAACAACAAAATGCAATTGGAAAACAATTTCTATTTGAGTGTCTTCTTTCTAAAATATTATGTTTGAGTTAGTTTCATTCTTAAATAAAGATTTTACAATTATTACACACAGAGGTATAAACAACATTGTAGAAATAAAGGAAAAAACGGTTTTAGATGCTAAATTTTGGATGACCATAAAGACTTATCCTTGGCAACATATTACTTGCAAAGTGTGTTTTTCACATGTTGGATATATCCAGATTACAAAAAGTAGCAAAAATAAGTAAACAAACAATGTAACTTCGCAATAAACTTGAATTCGACAGTTTTCTTTATATTGGTACCAATGTGCGATACTTTAACTGTTTTAACATACTCGTATATATTATTTGTTACTGATATTAAGCAGGAACTGTTTTAAAGGCATCGCTCTGTATTGCCTAAAACTAAAATAGATTTAATAATTTCTGACAACCTGTTCGAACCTTATTTCTAAAAAGCAAAACAAAATAATGCGTATCAATATTAAAATTGTCATAAATCAACGAAATTCCCAAAACGATAAGTTGTTGTAATATATTAAGAAAAAATATATTCAGAAAACTTGTTACTTAGAAACTTGACTCCCGTCAAAATTGCCTAAATTTGTTTAGTTCATAATTAATCGGCTTTATAATTAACGAATCGGTTTTAAGCTGTCACAATTTTGGATTTGTTGTTATTGTTGTCTTGTAAATATTTTAAAATATTTTTATCAACAAAACTATAACCAAATTTTTCATGCTACATGTTTCATTATCATCTGTTTTCCTATAACTATGATGTTGTTTTTGTTGTTGTAATTTTGGTTAAATATTCTGCCAAATTGTAAACGCGTTTTCTTAAAATTTTTTGATAGTCGCATATTTTATTTTCTTATTTAATTTTTTTTGTTTGTTTTCCGAGCCATATTTGGAAGAAGTAGAATTTTGTGTGTTAATTTTCCCAGTGTTCGATCGCTTTTAAAGCTTTCGCCAAAAGACTATATCTTACATGTAAGCATTATTTTATATAAATAAATAAATAAATAAATAAATTTTGAACGCTATTATCTGATAATATAATAGCTATAATTATTACCTACACGGTTAAAAATTTTGCACTAAATTTTAGTAAATCCTGTACTGTATTTATGACGACACCGAAATTGTATTAAAATTTAAGCCACGCCAAATACTAAAACAAAGTTTTATTCCCGCATGGGTTTAAATTGCAATACCTGATGTGGATTAAAAACCTTATTACAAGTTGTATTCGATTTTAAACCATAGCGCACTAAAAGCAAAACTTGTTTTGTTTACACAATTTGTTTTTTTTTTTTACTAAAATTTTTAAACTAACTCCTATTGTAGGTTTCGAACTCACGTCTTCATTGAAATGAAAGTAGTAAACGTTGCCTGTGCGCCATAATCAAATAAAAAATGTTTTACAAAAATTGTATTATAAAGCTTTGTTAACCGAAAAAGTAACTATGAATCATAAGACTTTTGAATCTTAACAATCTGAAAATTAAGACAGAAATTATTGAAAAATAATACAGCATGGCTTAAAATGTAATACATGTTGTATTATAATATCATATCATCTAAAATCATGGCTATCTTAATTAAAAATCTATTCCAATTGTACTAGTTTTTGAAACCGATTTTACTACTTTTTAGTTATTTTGTATTAAATTTTTAACCGTAGGTTAGTTAGTTAGTTAATGAAGTGAGGAGGGAGCAAGTCACCTAGTTACTGCGGCCTCAAAGGCTTATTGTAACCTGATTAATGATTAATCCTTAATCATTAAGTGCGCTAGGAACCGAGCGATATCCTTGGGTGAACTATCCGCTATTAGATGCGGTTCTAGGCACAATGCACCTAAGTAACGAAGACGGGTCCTGATTAGACCGTTACTGTGACACAAGATGTGCTCTGCTGTTTCTTCATCTTCATTACATAGTCTACACAGATTTTCCTGGACTATACCCATGGTTGATAAGTGTTTATTTACCTTACAATGTCCAGTTAGGAAACCTGTGACAAGTATGATAGATCTTCCACTTAGAGTCAGGAATTGTTTCGTTCTTTGGAGCGAAGTGGTTGGCATGAATGTTTGGGCCTGTCTGTTATCTTCAGTTTCCCTCCAGTAATGAAGTGCCTCTCTGTTTAGCCTCATTTGAATGTTATGGCGCATAGTGCCCCATGGTAGCCCGCAGAATGGTTCTGGGCCTATGAAGGACCTTGCAGCCCCTTTCCTGGCTAGTTCGTCCGCGATCTCGTTACCTAAATAGCCGCTATGACCTGGTACCCAAATGAGATGGACTCTGTTATGGGTAGATGCCTTGATAAGTAGCTGTAGGCAATCCCATACGAGTTTGAACGTGATTTTATATGCGCTAAATGCAAGTAGAGCTGCTTTACTATCAGAGTGAATGTAAATGTTTTTGTTCCTAGTGGGACTGTTTACATACTCTCTTAGGCAGATCTCAATGGCGTGGACTTCAGCTTGGAAGACTGAATTACCTGTGCGCATGCTGGCATATATAGATTTTCCTTGCCTTAAGCCAAAAACTTCAGCTCCCACCCCTTCATCTGTCTTTGAGCCACCAGTATACCAGGCTTGAAAGTCACCAGTGAACCGTGGCCTCTCTTTTTCCCATGTGGTTCTGTTTGGGAAGGAGACTTGGAAGTTTTTGTAGAAGTTTAATTTTGGAAGGCAGAGATCGCAGGGTAATAACCTTAGATTTTCGTCCTTGGTTATTTCGTCTAACAGCGCTGAGTGAGTATTACTTGGTATAATCAAATTGTTGTCAATGATGAGCCTGACTGTGAACAGCAGAGCTTCTTTCTTAACAAGAAGATGTAATGGTGGTATACCAAGCAAAATCTCCAAAGCAGCAGTTGGAGCAGAACGCATCGCTCGTGTAAGCCGTAGGTACTAAAGTTCAAATTTTATTTCAAGTTTATTAAATTTAAGTATAGCTATGACTAAAATAATTTCTAGTTTTTGAAAAGTATTAATTCTAATAAGGTTCTAGAATTAGAATAATTAATTCTAATTATTTGTTCTAATAATTCAGGTTTTGCTTTTATTGATCAAATTAACAAAATTTCAAAGTTTACGAATTTTCCGATATTCTAAATGAAATGTTTAATTTTTATTGAATGAAATATTTGATGAAAACAGATTAAAAATCGATCACTCTAATCGGGCTATTGGTCGAAAAATCGACCACTAATTTTAGTATGCAGGTAGTTTAATTTATCTGAGTTGTCCAAAACGGACTGATTCTCATTTTTGTCTTTTGGCAGCATGCTTACTTAAATAATTTTATTATATTTTTTTTTTCAAAAATGGTCCTAAAAAGGTGTTTTCTTGTAGCGCTTACCTAAATAGATAAAAATAGGAAATTCGAAAAATTTATTTTTTTTCTGAATTTAGATAAAACCAAATCGTGTATATTTTGAAAGAGTTTAAAATTTTGGATTTTTTTCCAAACACTAATTTAAAAGTTAGTGGTCGAAAAATCGACAAGCGGGCTAAAATGGGTTAAGGGGTCCCGATTATCTAGAACTTTCGAAAAACTGATTATTTTTAGAGCCAAAATCTAATCTGCCACTCAGATACCATTTTTCGAGGGAGCAATTACCTTTAGCGCCATTAAGAAAAAAAATTAAAAAATTTTTTATAATTGTACAAATGTTTTTGTATGCTTCTTGAGTACTAGAATATATCTACAAAGTTTAAAAATCGAAATTCCTGTTTTCATTTAAGAAAAAAAATAAATTCCAAAAATGCCTTAAATTTACGGGCGTTACACCACAGGGCCCCCTAAATACTAAAAGCCCCTAGTCTAAAATTATTATAAAAATGGTGTATTCTATTACTTTATGCAATATCAACACTAGAACTGATAAATTTTTTCGAGACGAAATTTTGATTCCGGGAATCATTGATTTTTGTGTTCTTCGTTAAGTTCTAAGGAAAAAATTCTTGTTCAAAATATCTTTTAAGCAATTTGATTTCATATGAAAATGCACTGTGAAGGACGAGCTACATTTAATTAAATGATATGAAATATTATTAAATGATACTCATACGTCATGGCACACTTTCATATAAAACCAAATCCTTTAAACGAAATTTTGCTAAAATTAAATGCCAAGCCATATATGTACCAAGCATATGGAAACGCTTTTAAAAAATTTTTTTTTAGAATTTAAAGTAGAAATAAAAAAGAAAGATTCCAGGACGAAAATAAAACTTGATCCGCCCTAACCTACACTAATTGAAAAGATTGCAACTACTAACCAATAAAATGTTAACCCATTCATAAAAGTTTTGTATACAATTCTGTTTTTTTTGACAAAAAATAGATTTTATTTTTCTAAACTTTGAAGCTTATCATACTAATATTTTATTATTTGCCATACATGATCTTGCAATTTACTATTTTAAAATAAATATATTTCATGTTTTATGGTTAAAGATTCAACTAAAATTTATAAATTGAAAGTTCAATATAATTTGTAATTTTTTTTATATGCAAATATAATAGAAATGATGTACGACAGTTGATGAAAGGTCGTTACGTCTTTATTTTTTGACATACCTATTCTCCTTTTAATTCAATACAATTTTTACAGCGGATATGTTTTAACTTCTCAAGGTCTTCAAAATAGCCGATGACAGCTGAATTTCCATCTGATATTTTTTCTCGACAACAAAATCCATGATACAGTATCATACAATTCCAACTTTAAAGTGCGTGAGAATGTCGAGGCTACAAAGATTTCAACAGGCTCGGTGGCTTCAATGTTGCATGATAATTTGGTTGTGAAAAAGCTGGTTGCAAGATGGATGTCGCATTAAGGCCATATCAGAGGTGCTCACAAATTCAGAATTTTATGTAGGGAAAAACTTTAAATAAAAATGTTCAGCTGAAAAAATTTCTACAGGGCTAATAAATGTAAAAATGTTGCCAATTAGCAAACATTTGATGCCATCTAATCAGCGGTAAGAAAATTACAAGGCAAGAGAAAAATTCAATCTAGTACTCAAAGAAAATATGGTGTGATCTGTGTGAGGAAATGTTATTTGTTAAAAGTTAAAGTTAAAAGTTAAATGTTATTTGTTTGAATGCATGCAGCCAACTTTATGATGGATTGTAAGCCAAAGGATCAATTTCAAGAAATATACCATTTTTAGTTTTCTGTGGTGCTTCCAAATTTGTTTTTACCATTATACCACAGTATCAGTCGCCTCAGCTGAACGATCTTTTAGTGTCCTTAAAAGGATCAAAAATTATCACCGGTCGACCATGGAATGATATCGTTTAAATGGCCCTTCCATGCTGAACATAAATTCGGATATAGTAGGAAAATTCAACTTTTCAGATATGTTTTTTTTTAACATTAAATTATTTTTAATAATAAATAATATAAAAAATTTATGTGTATATAATCATTTATATGAAAAGGGCGGAGGGCCCCAAAAATGTGTGCACGGGCCCCTCATGGGATCTGAATGGCCGCATGCATTAACAATCAACCAAAACAGATAACAAGTTCGTGATTTGAGCAATGTTTACTTACGTTTAACTTTGATCTAAAAGATTTTGTGATGTAACTTGGATTCACAATTATACACCGGAACTGACACATCAGTCCATACAATGGGTTGGGCCAAGTGGAAGTGCTCCAAAGCGGCCAAGGACACAACAATCAGTCGGAAAGGTTTTGGCCAGTCTTTTTTAGGATTATTACGGTATACTATTTATATGTTGGAATATCTTGAAAAAAGAACAATCACAGGCGAATATTATGCAGCATTATTGGCCCGTTTCAACGATGCACTCAACGCAAAACAACCACATATAAAAACAAAAAGTTACTTTTTTTTGCAAAGTTTGGTACATTGTCTTAATGCAACTCAATTTAAGCTATGCCAGAACTCAAAGAAATACGCTTTGGATAAGCGAAGGTTTTGAGTAATGTGAGAGTTTTGCGAACGTTTTTGGTTAGATTTTTTTTTTTTTAATTTTTTCTTTAATTTTGTCGCTTAAAAGTGCTTGTTATAAAAGATTAAATTCGTGAAAGCTTTTCCCATAAAGAAAAATTGTGCATATTTTGCGAAATTCATTAAAAACTTATTTTGAGTAGAAAATTAATCATTTTTGTATCATTTCAGTAGGTAAGACTTCCTTGTAAATGAACCATTTTTTGTTCATAAAAGAGTTCGGAAATGAATCATTTATGTTTCTTTTTTGCATTCTGAAATGAGTTCAAAAAAGAATAATTTTTTTTTATCATATCAGTAGGAAACAATTTCTCATAAACGAACCATTTTTTGTTCATAAATGAGTTCACAAATGAATCATAAATGTTACTTTTTATATTCTAAAATCAGGTAAATAAAGGAACTTAAAATGAAAATGTTAACCTTCGTACAAACGTCATATGAACTTTTTTACCAGTGCGAGATGGATGTACTGCTACAGGTATGAATTTCAACATTTAATTGATTTTCAACATTTCAACATTTCTATCAAAAATTAAAATCAAGCCCAAATAGAATGAAAACCACGAAAACATTCCACGCAAAAATGTTATCAAATAAATTTACCAATTAATAACTTAACTATTTTGATATTTCATATATAATTTGGAAGTTTGTCAAAATGGAAAACAATCACGCCTTTTCCCCTTTGAAACATCAATATCATGAACAACACAATGCGTGAATTCCAGCCCAGGTATATTAATCCTATTAACCCAATGATTAATATGATCTCTAATTTTAGTAATAATCATTTCCTCTTTAACAAAATATCGATATGTAATTATAAATTTATTATGAAATTTTATAGTATTATGCAATAATAAAATTTATAATTCAAAAAGTTTCTTTTTTTTAACTCATTATTGAACAAAAAAAGGTTTGTTTTTGAGAGGCAATTCAGTCCAAAGATTGATACAAAAAGGGTTCAATTTCGTTTCAGTTTTTTACAAAAGAACTTTTGTATGGTTCATTTTTTAACTCATTCTCGAAGAAAAAACAGTTTGTTTCTGAGAGGCATTTTCGTCCGGCGATTGATTCAAAAAGGGTTCATTTCCGAGTGCCGAAAAGAACTTTTATGGTTCTTTTTTTTTAACTCATTTCCGAACAAAAAAGAGGATAATTTATTGGTCTTTTTTGAACTCATTTGCGAACAAAATAAGGTTCGTTTTTGAGAGGCATTTTAGTCCGACAAATGATATAAAAAAGGTTCATTTATGAAAGCCGAAAATGAACGTTTCTACCCGAAAAGGGTTCATAAATGAATTCAAAAACGGTAGTTTTGGTTCACTGGGATTGCACACGGGAAAATTTTTTACATTTTACATTTTAAATGAAGAAGTTGAATTGGAAACCAATACGTTTTTTAAAAAGTTGGTCAAACCGTTTTATACAAGTGATATCGAAATATTGAAAGATTACTGGACTAAGTGTATCGAGCTAAAAGGAGCCAAAAAGTTGCGTTTTTCTTAAGGAGGGGTAAGATTAATTCGGCCTAAATATTACCCATTTTTACGAATTTTATGACGCGCTACTGTTAGTTGAAGTAACTTAAATTGATGTAGGTATTATAAGAAACATTTGAAGAATATCTCCAAAAACTTATATTGAAAAATGTTAAGAAATAACACAATGGCGGCCGTTTTCCGGAAGACCCTCCAAAAAAAAAGTGGTTTTCCTCATTAGCGGATCAACTGAAGTCAAAAATGAAGATGTTTTGAGAAGCTAATAAGATAAGATAAGATAAGGTAACGCAGTCGAGTTTTTTTTTAGATTTTTGGCAGCACTTGGAAGTCAAAAAATCGATTTTTAACCAAAAAACGACATATTTCTTACTGTAAAATGAAAAGTTAGCAAGGAAAAAATAAAAACTTGACAGCGTTATCTAATGAATTTTGTTGTGAATGAGTGTGCCAAATTTCAAATCGATCAGTTGAGCCCTTTTGGCTGGAGAGTGTTCACCGACTTTGAAAACACGACTTGAGGGAAAATCGCTTTAAAGTTTTGTGCACTACGAAATCGACGTTCGAGGTACACTTACTTAAACATTTATATCTCCGTTAGTTTTACTCGGACCGACTTCAAATTTGTACACTATATTCTTGAGATGTTGTTTATTCTTAAAAAAAAAAAATCTATATTAATAAAAATCACTTTGGTTGTTTATTTGTTTGTTTGTTTGACTTTTATACAAAACTAAGCGGCTGAATGGATTTCGCTCACACTTAAAACGCGTGTTACTTATGTCCTAGATTAGGTTTTTGCATACTTAGTTTTAACCACGCCCCATTCAACCGCCCACAAATCAATAAAAATGCAATATTCCAGACTGTTTCAATTGTTTGAGATAAAAATTTTGTTATTTGGTTTGTATGGGTACTTTCGACAATTCTACCAAAACTGGGTTTCCACGCCCATTTTTACCTACCACAAATCAATGAAAATGATATACTTCAGACGGTTTTGGTCGTATAAGACTGAAATTTGGTAATTAAGTTTGTATGCTCACCGTCGGCAACCGAACTAAAAATGGGCGTGGTGGATCTATAATAACGCCCACTTTTAAGAAATCATTAAGACTTCAAAACTTCTGGGCCGATTGCGCTGAAATTTGGGCAGTAGATTGTTTTCGAGCACGAGATGGTTTACGGGAAAAAATGATTACCACACGTTTTTTCACCGCTCACAAATAAAAAAGTATGGTTGCTGAAACGTCCGGGACGTTGCCGGGAGTTGCGGACAACTGGGAGCTGCTAGTAAAAAATAAAAATCGTAAAAAAATATCAAAACCCTTACCGCGGCCATCCCTCTCCACCTTTTAAGCGGAATGAAAACATATTGAACTGACTAGTATAAGTACAATTTCGGTATTTCGGTCAAATTTTGATTTTCAATTCTAAAAAAATTACGAAGAATTTAATTGAATTATCTTCATTATCACTTTTTAATTCTTCTTTTCCTATACTCAAAATTATTTCTTTATTATTTATCTAATCTTAAAATTGAATATTCAAGAAATTGTAAATACATATATTGACAAATAACCATAAATTATCACAATAATGATGCAATAATTAAAAAATTTGTGAATAGATAAAAATCGTTAGCTTATCCAGTTACAAAAAAAAAAAAAAAAAGATTATTCTGATAAATGACCAAGGAATTATAGGCCAAGATTTCAGACGGATTTCCATAATATCAGTTATAATGATACAAAATTTACAGCAAGGCAACAAATATGTAGAATCATAACGTAATTTGAAGATGTTCGCACTATTGTTAAAATTTTTAACGACTTTAAATTAATAATAGCTTTGCATAAATAGAAACGTAGTTTTAAGCTTTTACGTTTCTATTTATGTCATGTCACAAATATTAAAAACAACAATTTGGCCTTTTTTTGAGAATTCTTTTGGAGATTTCACTAATCATCAAAATAAACAACAATTTAATAAGGACAAAAAATATAAAAAAATAAGAATCAATAATAAAGCTATAAATATGGGAAATATTTGACATTAGTGTCAAAATTTGTCACGTGTTTCCGGTAGTTTGTTAAAAAAAACAAAAAATAGCATAACAAATATTTTGACGCTACACCGAAACAAAGTACAAAGCAAACAACATTGTATATTGCTGGCTTTAAAAACTTTAAAAATTAAAGAAGAAATATAAAAACTGCCAAAAAATTGCACAGGTTGTTTTATAGCTGATGGTGACTCTCATAGCCTCTTTTGTTATAAAGAAATATTTTACACTTGAAAAAGCTTTGCAAATTAAAAATAAAAAAAAAAATATTTTAAAAACTGAGTAACTCCGTTCATTGACTTTTTGACTAACTGTTGATGGTCAAAACGGAAAGCAAAAATTAAATTGGTCAAAACGAAAAGCTGTGTTACAAAACTGCGTAACATGGGAAATTTTATATCACCATCTGGCTTTAGCTTTCTTCGCTGTTCTTGGCCAAAACTTGTCAACTTCAACAGTTTTCATTTTATGAGGTTATAAGTAATGTTCTTTTAGAATTTTGACAGATAGCCAAACACTCATAATTTCAAAATTAGTTCATTGCTTTTGTTGTTATTGTTAACGCCTTTTAGCAGCTCTTGTATAACAAATGCTTAATGCAAACGTTATAAATTTAATGCTTGGTTAAAGAGCGCTGTGAGGTCAATCTTGCTGACCTCTTTGTTAGCAACAGATTCCAAACGAGTTAAATGTAGAATTAAACATGAGCATGAGCAAGGGCGTCTAATTTTAAAATATTAGGTAGGCAAGGTTCTAGGCATTTTTTTTGTCCTAAAATTGTAGAGTTAAAAAGAATTGGCTTATTTATGATGGCTAAAATCATGAATTTGCTAGTTTTGTTTTTGTGATAAAATAAATAATTCAAGTGTTTAACGGAAAATATAGAATCTGCATCTATATATGGGCATTTGAAAACTGGCGTTACTTGCGATTTGTACGAAAACATATTAAAAAAAAAAAATGAAAAAGTCAAATTTTTTAAAAGGTGTTATTATATTAGCGTAGTAATTAAGTAGCACTATATTAAGATAAAGAATAAAAATAATCGGCTCTAAGGACTTAGAGATATAAGTTAAACTATGCTCTGGCATGACGTTACAAAAAACAGAAGTAGTTTTCGACTTGGATTACAAATTTTGCAAAACTCTGCGAATTGGGCAATACTTTTTGTACAAAACCTGCTTTAGAAGGTTTTGAAATAATATATGTTTATTTTCCAAAATCTTTTTCCGTTTTTTATTTTATTAGGCTTAGTCGTCTGACGTGACGTTACTGGAGTTACGTTACTTAAATTTCCATTGTTAAAAACAAACTTAATATATTCTGCCTCTCCTTGCCTGAAAAATTTTCCATTATTTTTATCCAATGCTTTCCATTTATACTAAAACAAAAACTTTACGAAACATTTACTGAACATTTACTAGAAACAAAAACTTCATTTGTGAAAGAGTGCAGACGATTTACAGACCTATTCTGGCAAATTAACAACAGTAAACCAGTATTTTTCATATGCATATGTGTTTGTTGTAATTTTTTGATTTCAAAACAAAATTTGAAGCTCAAAAATAATAAATTTCGATAAAAATTGTCAGCTGCTTTTCATATATTGACAATTTCATTGACAAATTTTATTTTTTGAGCTTCAAATTTTGTTTTGAAATAAAAAAATTACAACAAACATATAGAAATATGAAAAATACTAGTTTACTATTGTTAATTTGTCAGAATAGGTCTATTAATCTTCAAAGTAAATGAGTTTATGTTCAAATTGCTTAAATCAATAAAATTTAAATGATCCTCTCAAAGATAAAATAATTAAACAATAATTTTTTAATAACTTTTAATTTTCGTGGACGGTGGACTTTTTTTTTTGAAATGCCCATATGTCAAAATAAAGTGGCCTCACGGTTGTGTGGACACTCAAATATATGAACATCCAAAAGAGTGAACCAAATATCACAGACAAACTTTTGTACACGAGGTTTTAAAGAGTGAACAGCACTTATCTATATTATGTTTTATTACATACAGTTTTATTACATATATTTTTAGAATTTTTTGGCTTATGTTCTGCTAACTTTTTGTTTCGTTTACCATGTATTTTTTGATGTTATAACGGGACACTGTGTAAAGAAGTTTTCCACAATGTGAAAGTTTAAGCCCTTGGCAAAAATATAGTTTTCAATTTAGATTCTTCGCACTCTCTCAGCAGTGAGTAAAAATTAAGCTGAATGTTTTAAATTCCAATCGATAAAAGAAATCATTGCTTTTTACAAAATTGCAGGAGGGTCACAGCATTATCAAACAAATTTAATATTTGTAAATCGACATTGTGCATAATAAATAAAAATAAAGAAAAAATTCTAACTGAAACAAAAAACTTGTTATGAACTAATAAAAAAAATCTGGTATATTTGAAAAACTGGAAAAAAGTGACAAAGGTTCATGTTCAAAAATAGAAAAAATTTAGTGGTTATTACTGAGCTTATTATAGAAAACGTAAAGATTTTAAGTAATGAAATAAAAGAAAAGGATCGTTTGTTTTCGTTCCAGTGAAAAATTAAAAAAAAAAAAAGTTTAAAATTATGTTTTTGAAAATTTCACAAATTAGAGTTTAACAAATTTTTATCCAGCTGGCACCTTTTCCCCGATTAAAAGCACATTTTCAGGCTATGACTATGTAACGCAATCTATCACGCGCCTGTGGCTGAATTATCTAATCTTATCTGTCAGCTCGGCAGCGAGTTTCAACGTTCAAATGAGAATATACAGGATCGGAGTGATGAGTTTGTGTTCGAGGACGAGGAAGATGAAATCCAATTGGTTTCCAAAGCTACTATAAGCAGTTATAAGTTTTGGCTGCTTTTGACAAATTTATCATTTGGGCTGAAATCAGTTGTAATGTTGATGATATGTTGGTATTTCACAAATGCATAGAACAAGCATTAGAAAAAAACTAAACTGGAAGCTAATACTGTACAAAAAATTTAGCAGAATTCTTCAGTCGTTAGCAGTTTAATTACACTTTTCATATATTATATTTTTTATTTTGTTTAGTCTTTAATTGAAAAATATCAATAATTATTATTAAAAATTAATTTATCCGATTTTATTTAGTTTTTATGTATACCTGATAAAATATGAGTCAAGCGGTATATGGGCATTTCCGCCGAAAAGTCCACCGTGACACGAAAATTAAAAGTTATTAAAAACTTATTATTTAATTTATATTTATTATTTTATTTAATATTATCTTAGAGAAACATTTTTATTTTATTGATTTAAGCAATATAAATATAAATTCATTTACCATTATGATCAAATCGTCTGCACTGTTTCACAAATGTAATTTTTCTTTTTAGATAATGTTTTGTAAATGTTTCCTAAACGTTTTTGGTTTAGTAAAAATGGAAGGCATTGGCTAAACAAAAATTAAAAATGGTTGAGGCAAGGAGAGACAGAATATATTAAATTTGTTTTTAATAACATAATTACCTTATTACTTAATTACCCAAATGAATTACAAAGGAAAAAAAAATGTGCCCAATAAAAAAAAACGAGAAAAGGTTTTTAAATTTCATTATTTTGAAAATAAATTTATATATTTGAAATCCTTCTAATAAAAGTTTTATACAAAAACTCTTGCCAATTTACAGAATTTTACTAATTTTGTGATCCCAGTCAAACACCACTTCTATTTTTTGTCACGTAACGTATCATTTTTGGTAGTTTCTATCTAAGAGCCGAACTTTTGACAACTCTTAGGTTTTACACCTTGTGTAGTGTGTTTAGTAAGCTATTGGAAAATGAAAATAGGAACTTGTAAGTAAAATTTTTAATTTTTTTTTTCACTCATTAAATTCGTACGATCGTCACGTGCGCCACCACGGAAATGCCCATATCTATAACTTCAACCTCCAATATATGAACAATTCACAAAAGTGAACAAGACCTGTTTAAATTAGTTCACATAAGCGAGCGGCTACTGTAAGTGCTAAACAACTTACATTACAAAAAACGTTCTAAAACTTTTTTATGGGGATACATTATTTTTAGGAGTTGTTTGGGTACTTGGTATAAAAAAGATTAATTGACCATTCCAGTTGCGAAAGGATTTCAAACTTAAGTTAATTTTATCAATTCTAGCTTGCTTTGAGAGAAACACTAAAACGTTTTCTTTTTCAAACGATTTTTCAAGTTTTATAATGGAAATGGTCAACTTTGCTTCTTTAAGTGAAGTCTGAAAGTTTATTTCAAGCTAACTATAACTAGAAGGTATTTTTTCTATTCGCTTAAAATTTTGTTATTAATATGAAAAACAAAACACCAAATGGCCATTTCAGCTCTTAAAAGGACTTTGACCGAGCTTCTTATGATCAATTGTGTTGTGCGTATTGTGAAATGTTTGAACGCAAATGATCGAGAACTGGGGCCCTACTCTGTATTGCGATGCGCCAAACAATGCGATGCTAAAATGAAATTTGATGCATACACAAATCCGTACAATCAAATCAAATTTGCGAATTTTTTTTGTCGCATCGCAATAGAGAGTAGGGCCCCTGGACCTACATGCTTTATGCCGACTACGAACGTCTTTTGTCCTCAAGAAGCTTCTAATGGCAGTTTTTACTCTCTGAGGTTTGCCATTGTCTGCAGAGAGGTGACGGCCGAACAGAAAAATTAATTCAATTGAAAAAACTTTCTGTGCCAGATGGGATTCGAACCTGAGTTTTATCGCATTTAAGCCACGCACCTTAACCAGCATGCTACGGTCGCCACATTAATATGATAAAAAAAATCAAAACAACATGTGTTACGCTTATTAAGACTTCCAATTTGTTTACAAATATTGAGCTTTAACTCAAACTTATTTGGGTTGAAGTAAAATTCTTATGAATATATTAAAGAAAATCGAAATCTTGGAAATTGAGTTTGAATTTCATTTTCATATCAGCTGATATTGTTTTCATTGTATCCGTATCTATTTCCATTCAATTGCCAAGCCGGCTGAGTGAGCAAGCAATTCAAAAAACAACAACAACAAAACCAACCCATTAAATGCACGAACGAACCACTGCAGCGTGGATCCATGCAAATTGCGGCTGCGGCTGGCTACTGCAACACGTTTGTGAAATAGTTTTAAGTGCGGATCTATTGTTGGGTTGGTGGAGCAGTTGTTGGTTTTGTTGCATTAACTTTATTGTTGTTGTTATTGTTGCTTTTGGTGTAGGTGAAGCCAATGCAAATGCCATTGAAAATGCAGAAAAATCGTTGGAAAAAAGGAAAGTACAAGCAACCAACAACGTATGGAGCGCCGCTACTTTCTACGCGATTGCAGCGGTGGATCTCATTCTACTTCACTTTCCAAAAATAGAAGTAAAATAAAACAACATCGTAGGAAACAACTTGTAAAATAATATATTTAAAAAAAAAATGCTTTGCTTTTCTGTCCATTGCAACTCGGTTAACTCGAGACAAAAATTTAACTAGGATGAAGAAAAATTGCAGTCTGCGGCAGTGTCAGTCTGACAGCCAGGAAGATAAAACAACAATAAAACAAAAAATTTCGAAGTTTATTTGGTGAAATTTTAATATTTTTTTTTACCTTTAGGAGTTTATGCATAAATTAAAGTAGTGGCAATAAAGTTTTTTTTTGTCGTTTAAGCCAGTTGAAAAGACAAACGAGCGATTAAATTATTAAGTACAGAGCTTTCGGCTGGGGACACTGCGGTTAATACTGGGTGAGCTAAGGGTAAGTAAAGCCGACATTGGAATAATTTTATACTGCCGGAAATAAGGAAGGAGTAACGTTCTGAAGTGTATAAAACAGAATACAGAATGTAAACCAAAAACAGTATAAGAAAAATATTCGAAATATGAATGAAACTTTACTTTACTTTATTAGTACTTACATTTCATTAGTTTAATTCACTTTTCTTTAGTTTTCTTTTCTTTACTTAACTTTACTTTACTTAACATTACATTACTTCTCTTTTGCTCTACTTTACTTTACATTACTTTACTTTACTTTACTTTACTTTACTTTACTTTACTTTACTTTACTTTACTTTACTTTACTTTACTTTACTTTACTTTACTTTACTTTACTTTACTTTACTTTACTTTACTTTACTTTACTTTACTTTACTTTACTTTACTTTATTTACAGGGATTTCCCATAAAACTTAAACTTATGGAACCACGTGCCGTTATTTTTATTAGAGTTCTGGGAAATTTGGAGTTATGGAAGTACGTCTGTTCAAAAAGTATCGCGAATTTTGAATTTCCGCGGGTAACGTATTCGATTTTTTTGTGGCGTTATGTTTGTACTCATGTCTCTCATTTAAGTTCGGTCATTTTGAGTGTTCAGTTAATTTGTGACAGCTGCTTTACTTGCACGTGTTTTGGTTCGTCTTCGATTTTTGCCTATTCTAAAAAATGGATCAAAGAATCTGTATCAAATTCTGTGTGGAGCTTCCGAATATTTGGAGCTTCCAACTGGCGCCAGCAAGCGCAAAACAGAAATGGCTGGCGCAATTTTTTACGACAGGCGGAAACCGACTTACGGTTGTAGGCGCCATCTAACTGAACTGAACTGAGCGGACGCATTCCGAATGTTGACTGTGGCATATGGAGAAGCTACCTTGGACTGAAGCAACGTTCATCGGTAGTACAAAATGTTCTTAGAGGATCAAGAAGATGTGAACAACGCAGAACGTATCGCACACCCGAGCACGTCAAGAACTCGTCGAATTGGCACGTATTGGCCAATCGTCGAATCATTATTACAGAAATTGCTCAGGACCTAAACATATCGATTGGCTCGTGCCATTCGATTTTTACCAATGATTTGGACATGAGTCGGGTCGCCGCGAGATTCGTACCAAAATTGCTCAATTGCGACCAAAAACAGCATCGCATTAACATTGCTAAGGTGATGTTGGACTTTGTCCGCGACGACCCAAATTTGCTCCAGAGGGTCGTTACTGGTGACGAACTTAGGGCTTATGGTTATGACTTGGGAACCAAATGTCAATCATCCGAATGGAAGCTACCGCACGAGTCAAGACCGAAAAAAGCGAGGTTTTGCTTTCAGTTTTCTCCAATTGCAAGGGCGTGATGCATCATGAGTTCTTTCCACAAGGTAGAACGGTCAATAAGGAATATACCCGCAAGTTATTCGCAATTTGCGCGAAGCAATCCGCTAGAAATGGCCGGATTTATGAAAGAACAAAAATTGGCTTTTGCCCCATGATAACGCCTAAAAACGACGCTACGCTACGATTGAGGAGAAAAAACAGAATCGAAGGAGGAGCTGAACAAGATCACAAGAAATGATTTTTTGAAGTGCTTCGAGGATTTGAAAAATACCTTGGCACAAGTGTATAATATCTGGTGGAGATTACTTTGAAAGGGACAAAATTAAATTTGATTGTATATGCAATACATTATAGAAAATCAGTGGAGCACCTGGTCAGTATAGTGACACCTCTAATTCAAAATAATTTTCCTAATCAACCCAACATCTTCTCCAGAACATATTGTAAGGACAGCAATATCAAGTCAATAACTTTTCCATTATGGAGAAACATAAGTTCCTTAATCAAAACCATGCAACACTAAGCCATTAATGCTGAAATTTTCAAAAATCTAAAACCGGAAAAATTTGATAGAACGCTCACAGTAACAAAAACTATACAATAAATGTAATATAATAAAATGAATAAAACTTTATATACTTAAATATTAAACTGTATATACAAAAATATTAAAACCTTTCGGAGTTTAAAACTTCAGCCCAACTAAAGTCAGGTGGTCTGCTAGTAAATAATTAGTACATATTATAATTCGTGTATGAAATATTTTTATGTCAAAATAGTGCATGAAGAATATTTCACTATATGATTTACAAATTAACAAAGAGATTAATGTTATCAAATAAATATTTTGACCGAATCAAATTTGCTTTCTGTTCAATTCTCACAATTGATTGTGAAAATCATGTTAAAGATTGTCAAAAAAAAAACATGTACGTTAATTCCTCATCATTCAAAAACTTAAAAATCATTTTTCTTTTTGTCTTCTATCGCTGCCACCTTAAAACTTTAATTCAAAAAGAAACACCCTGTTTTATACACCAGCAAATTACTGTTATATTTACATAACAGAAAATTTCATTAAGCTTAAAAATAAATTGTTAAAATTGTGACAAGCATAACAGTCATTAATTTTGTTTCGACTAAATTTTCATTTCCAAAACTGTCAATATTCGATGTAACGGTCATCAATAACTTGAGCTCAAGACAAGATATGACACTCGAGTAATAATAAATTGACCGCCACAATTATAAAAAAAGCAACAAAAAAAAGCCATGACTGCTCCAGGCTTTAACAACTATTTTTTGAAGTTTTTTGTCAGTTGCATTATTTCAGCATCAACAACGTAAAAAAAGTAGCCCAAATCATTTTAACCGAAAGTGCAAAATGATGTTTCAACGACGTTTACAAATTTTCTAGCTCAATAATACATATAAAGTCGTGCAATTTTTTAAGTTGGCTATAGCTGCGTTTTTTTTTTTTCTTGTCTATTGTTTTAGAATTCGGCGCTTTATAGTTGGAATTTTTAATAGTATTTCTATCGCCGCTAGATATCAGCTTGAGATACCTTCCTGTCACTGATTGAATGACTGGGAAACTGTGAATTTGTTAACTTGTTGAATTGTCTTAAAATAAATTATTAACTGATTTACAATCTATGTTGCATAAACTGGTTGGTTGACTGGTTAGTTGCACAGCACAGTTTGGTTGCGCTATCTTTCATTCATGCTGGCCTTCCTCTACATGTCCGTCTGTCCGGCTTTGTGTGTTGGCTGCTGTCAGTTTCTTAAGCGTTGGTTACTCTTTGCGGTTTCTTGACTAAATCACCCTCAGCACCTTTAACGACAACATTAATTTATGGGTTCAAATCGTGCTGCAGTTTAACCGCCAAATAATTCGTTGTGCATGTTTTTTGCTTTTTTCGTTTTTGTCTCTATTTGCTTCCAGCCAAACCCATTTAAATAGTGGGTGACGATAGCTAAAATTGTTAGTCAAGAATTGATTTTGCAATTTTTTTGGAAGTTTTAACATTTAACTGTACCGTATTGTAGGTCAATATATAGGTATGCATGTGTATATTTGATGACTGATTTTTATTTATATAGATTAAAGAAATTATAAAGAAGATAAACGTGATAAAGTATATAAAGCGACTATACACTGTGCTCATGTGTACTATTTTAAGTGGTCTCATAACAGATTTATCATGTAGATTTATTGCTATTAACCTTATTTCTCTATTTTTCAAATGCTTTACTTAAAACTTCTTCGTTTTTTGGCGGTCTAGATAGCGTCAATGTTAGCACTGTTGCCTGTTATGGATGAGTGACGGGTTTAAATACTAGTACTGTCCTTGGTTTAACGCTCTAATTTATAAACGGAAAGTTAAAGTTAGTGTTAGGGAAGAACGTGGATAGTCTTGAAGAATTTGAACAAGACAACCAAGTTTTTGATGGTGATCCATTGCATTTTATATGAATTATAAATTAGCTGTCTATATTAAGGTTTATACAAGTAACTTGTATAAGTTTTGTGTCGAAATAAAATAAAAAAAAATTGATTGTTTTTTAGCTATTATTGAATGAAGCAACTCTT
Organism: Coremacera marginata; assembly: GCA_914767935.1. Taxonomy (NCBI): domain Eukaryota; kingdom Metazoa; phylum Arthropoda; class Insecta; order Diptera; family Sciomyzidae; genus Coremacera; species Coremacera marginata. The sequence goes on along the minus strand of OU612045.1, from coordinate 59,743,485 downwards.
CATTACAGTTATTATTAACAATGGTGAATATTTAAATCATTCATTAATGTATTACATTAAAAAAGAATGCACTGTTTCACACTTGCCCTACCAGCACTTCAAACTCACAAGAACGCGATTTCAAGGTAGTCGTATTAATTGATTTAAGAGTTTGACTTTGCTTGCTTATTTATAAAACGACGAAGATAAAACGTTCAACAAGTAAAGGATTCTAAGAATAGATTTAGATTAGATAGTCACATAAGTATATGTATATTTTATCCAAAAATGTGCTTAAAATTAAAATGTTTGGTTTCTATAACAATAGTCTAGTCATTTTACTCCAAGCATTTCAATAATTTTTCTAAAGTATTTTGGTTCGCTGCAAGTTAAAAAGGTTTGTGTATTTTGTTGAGCAGTGTAATATCACTCTTTTTTTTTTGTCAACTATTGTCATATCAGAAAATGTGGGAAATTCAGAAAATGTAATGTCTGAGCTAATCAATTCAGGGCGGAGAAACATGACCAGGTCTTCTCTTGAAAACAAGCCTGATTTTTCCATACAAGGGCCCTCCTTTTCAGACCTGAAATTTTGTATACATTTTTTCAATAGTTATCCATGATTTTGGTCCCAATATCAAATTTTATTTCAAATTTAGATATGAAAGCTGGCCTGAAATAGAACTGGACCGAATTTTTATTTACATTCAGGATAGAATGGAGGTCTATAAAAATGAAGCCTGAATTAAATTTATGTTTTAGCCTTGAAATCTAAACTGAAGATATAGGTGTGATTATGTTGATAAATGAAGTCCTAAGTCTGATTACACTAGGCGCCACCCATTTTGTGATCCACATGCCACTAATTTTTTCTTATGGACTTTGGCCTTCTAAACACGAATATCACAATAATGATATATAATGATGTTCTATGGATATGTTTTTTTAGATATGACTTTTTGAAAAAATTTCCCCTTTTTCCAGGATGTAGTGTCATAAATAGCAACCTATCTCGAAAACGAATTAACAAATTTATAAAAAAAAAATTATATCAAGACAATTAAATTACCTACAAATGCTTAGAACAAACTTTGTCATTTGGCTCAGTAAATTTGATTCGACATTCGGCGAATTTTTTTTTTTTTTTTTTCTGAAAAAAATCAAGACGAATAATGTTTCGAAAATCAAAAAAAAAAAATCGAAATCCCAAAAAAATCTCAGTTTATCATTTTTTACGTACAGATAGTTCTTTGAAGAAAAAAACACACTGCCTTTAAGGAAAATCCATGGTAGAATAATGAAGTTATAGACCATTGAGTGAAGGTACCGAAAATCTACTTTTTTATGATTTTTTCATTTAATGCCGGTTAATTTAATATAAACACATCTGAAATTAATTTTTAATTAAAAACTTTTATTTTTAACGAAATATTAAATATCTATATAAATCCTTAAAAAGTATAGAATAAAAAAAAAAAATATGGACTTATATAGGAAAGGAAATAAGATACAGATGTTGAATTAGAAAGCGTAAAATAAGTTCAGAAAAGTATTCGAAAATAAAATTGTTTGGCAATGGCAAACTTTAAAAATGATTTTTTCCCTTTTGATGAGATACAAATAAAATTCTCTTAAAGATCTCAAATTTTAACTACTAAATCATGTCCTCAAAAAAGTATGATGTCTTTGAATTTTCTCCGGCAGTAATTTGCAACACATGGAATGGCAAAAAATCTTTATCTTTTTCTATATATTATGTAGGAATTTTCAAATAAGGTTTTAAGCTTTGAAGTAATATATTTTTGCTGATCTAGTCTACCCGTTCCAGACTGTCATTGTCGCTTTAAAATGTTGTTAATCTAATTTGTTGGATTTTGCTTTTATAAAGAGTCGGAGTATTTCCGATCTTAGTTTTTATCCTTTATCTTTTACTTTGGCTTTAATTACAGCTTTAGTTGATTCTTATTAAATGTCTACAGAAAATGGAATATAAAGGGTGGTTAAATTTTAAGGGCCGATGTTGATTTTGAACAAAACACAAATTATTTAGGAAATTATTGTCATTTGTTTTTATGATGATAATATTATGATAATATTGGTATGGTTCAATTATGTATGGAACAAAATATCGGCCAAATGGCCACCACCTCGGCGGAGCACCTCCATCCAATGGTCCAAATTTTCGATGACGCTGAGGCATAAGTGAGGTTCTATGCTGTTAATGTGCCGAATTATCTCATCCTTTAGCTCTTAAATTGTTGCTGGCTTATCGACGTACACCTTTTCTTTCAAATAACCCCAAAGAAAGAAGTCCAACGGTGTCAAATTGATCTTGGCGGCCAATTGACATCGCCACCACGTGAGATAACACGGTCATTGAATTTGTCGCGCAAAATAGCCAGTGTTTCGTTAGCTGCGTGGCAAGTGGCACCGACCTGTTGAAACTACATATCGTCCACATCCATATCTTCCAATTCGGGCCATAAAAAGTTCGCTATCATCTCACGATAGCGAACACCATTCACAGTAACTGTCTGACCGGCCTCATTTTGGAAAAAAATACAATATTTTCTGCAGTACGAGTTGTACAAGCATGCACTGGTGTTTTCACATCTCCTACACACCCGGTTTGATTGTACGCACATTTGGACGATTAAATTGACCGAAAAAATCACGAAGTTCACGCGTTGCTCGATTGTGTATCTTTCCATGGTTCAAATTGAGTTAGTCTGAAATTGAGAAATGTCAAATGAAATGCAGAAAAAAAAATTGACGTTTAGGTGTGGTTCACATTACACCTTATGTTGCATCAGCAATGAAGAGGCTACCTGAAGACTGAGCATTTTGTTTCTTTCGGTAGCTCATGTGTAGCTTAGTAGTTTTTTCACTTTTCCAATTGCTTTGAGACGGCGACTTATGGTTGGTTTTAATACATTGAAGGTATGAGCAAGACATTCAGCCCAATCCTGAATGAAATCTCCCCAGGAAATGAAAAAGGGAATTTTCGTATTTTTAACAATGTTCACAGAATTTTTTAAAAATTTGATGGCAAATATTTGCATTCTAGTCAATTTTTAAGATTACAAGAAAAAATCTTTAAAAGCATTATCTCCTGTCTAAAAAATGAACTCCCTTTTTCAATTCCCGGGGAGATTTCATTCAACACTGGGCTGATTGTAGAGTTGTCGGTGTATTCAGCTCAATTTTTGAAAAATAAACAGAAAATGACAGAATATTCGACAATTGGTAAGAAACTACCTGATACAATGTCGTTTGAAAAGCGTTAGATTGCATCAATCGTGATCAGGACACTCGATGAGAAACTCCCTCAAACATCTTTCTGAACTCCTCGCATTATATACATATTAGTCGTACTTTATACGAGTAATTCAAAGAGAAAAGTTCTAAAAGTTCAGGTTGACTCGGTCAAGAAGACATAAGTGGTGTTACATATTGGTTTTTAAGTCAGTTGTATAATATTTTATTGAATTGAACAATTTATTCCGCAACGCAAACAAAATATCTGATGACAAACTGTTTGATTTCTGGATATAAAAGCGAAAAGAATTGTATCTTTTTCAATCAATGATATATAAAATAAAAAAACCGGAAATTTAAATAAGCATTTTACTGAATGCAATGCGGCTAATAAATCAAATAGTTACAACAAAGCTTCGATTTAGACACCATAATAATTTATTGATATGAATTATTAAAAATAAATATGCAGTTACAAAATTACATACTTAAAGTGGGTATTTTTTAATATCATCATTTGTAAAGTAAGGTAATGCCAGAATAATAATTGTCATTTAAAAAAGATTTATTATGTGTTTCCAAATTCATTCAACCCATTATAAACAAAGCTTTATAAAGAAATGATTATGCAATATAAGAGACAAAGCCGATTTTGAAGACTGATAAATCAAAAAAGATTTTGTATTACAGATTGTTAGATGCCGAATGTTTTTATAAATGGTAGTCAGAGCAGAATTTGGAACAGGGTTGTATGAGTTTTCTACAAAAGATAAATATAGTTTGCGGGAAGGTTATACAGCTTCCGCAGTGCGCCTATTTGGGAGGTCTATTGTGTCATACCTTATGGCGCGGTTATAGTGAACGCTTATTGTCGAGCCGAGCCGAAAAACACATTGAATGCATGACTTGATTTCTCTATTGCTCCAATGTGTTTTTTGACTCGGCTCAGCAATAAGCTTTCACTATAAACGCGCCCTCATAGGTTAAAGCAGTTCTTTTGCTTAAGATTTTTATGAAAATAGAAGATATTTTCGAGGTTAAGTCAGCAAGGTATCTGACAAAGGTTACCCTTACTTTACTTACTTGAAAAAGGGTTGGAGATTCGCTGTATTAATATGGTACAAAGTACTAACCTTATAGAGCTTAAGTTTCAAGTTTTAAGACGCTACGTTGTTTAGTATTTGTTTGGCAGCCATCATACACTCAGAAAAGAAAAAACCAATAGGCAGCCTATTGATTTTATCGTACACGAAACAGCACGATTTTACCATTTATTATAGTTTTTATATGATTTCATACAATTATATTTTCAATAGAGTAACCCTATAAAAACAATAAGAATTAGAATAATTAGATTAAAAACTATGTTTTTAATTAGAATTTAACTATATTTACAATAGTATTGAAGAATTATCTTAAACAAAACAAAACTATTGATTATTAATACTTGGGTCATATAAAAGTTATATGACAAACCTATCAAAAATATCTGAGTTGTCTATCTGGGCTCATGCGCTGGGCTGGCGTCTGCATTCTCTTTGGGTGCTGTCTATGGGGATGAGGTAATGCTATATTTTAATGACTTCTGGCCATTTTATTGAGTCTTAATAAAGCAAATAAAATTTTTTAAAAACATCTTGTCGAATTATATGACAGTCAAACGCATTGTGGTTACTTTATAGGGTTCCATATTTGTTACCAAGAATTATCAGGAGCTTTAGTAATGAAAAAGTGTAGTAGGAGTAAGTGTTTCAGCTAAACGGAAAATTTTCAATCTTATGATGACATTCTTGCAGATGGAATGAGAAATTTAGACAGGAATGTGTTTGGCCCATACTCCAGAGAACCCTAGTTCAAATAACATCTGACACAGAAAGTTTTTTCAATTGAATTAATTTTTCTGTTCGGCCGTCACCTCTCTGCAGGCAATGGCAAACCTCAGAGAGTAAAAACTGCCATGAAAAGCTTCTTGAGAACATAAGCCGTTCGGAGTCGGCATAAAGCTTGTAGATCCAGTTCTAGATCATGTGTGTTCAAACATTTCACAACACGCATAACAAAATTGATTATCAGAATCTGGGTCAAAGTCCTTTCAAGGTATGAAATGGACATTTCGTTTTTTTTTTTGTTTTTTTTGTGGTGAATATGATAGTTCAACAATTTTTTTTCTGGTAGGTCGATTCTACCATTACCATAACCGTGAAATTTTATCATGTCATTAATTTTGCTTATACCATGAAGGAAAAAATGTTTTTGCATTTATTGAAATTTTTTTTTTTTGTATTTTCGACACTACCAAAAACTCCAATATAATAAGTTTGATAAATCGTATTTGATAAAAACCATTTAGCATTTGCAAATAATAAATTGAAATAATTTCGGAAAAAATAATTTTAATTATATTAACATATTGAATTTTTTGTAAAAACTCAATTATATGAATTGAAATATATAGAAATATGAAATTTAAAGTGTGAATTTCGATTATATTAAAGGATTTTTTTAAAATTTTCAGGTAAAAAACATTTTACTCCTAGGACTATTGTTTTGATATGAACTCAATATAAAAACAATAGTATTATTGTATTTATATCATATTAAGTTTATTACTTTCATCCGGTAAAAAGAATATTATTATAGTATTGTTTTTTGTATGAATATTAAATGATTAGTCATATTAAAGTTATAGTAAAAACTATTGTCTTAATAGTATTGTAAAGCACTATTAAAAAAATAGGGAATCGTGTAAGTTTTTAATGGTAAGAACTATTGAAAAACATTTTTTCAACTTACCATAAAATTTATAGTATTCTAACTGTATAAGTAATGGGAAGAAACGCACTGACGAATTTAAATGGTTAAAAACTATTGGTTATATTCGAAAACATATTATTATTATAGGATTTTTTCTGAGTGTAAGTGAACGCTCTCAGTGGATTTATAAACATGGAAATAATTGGTTATCGTTATGTGATACAATACCTTCATTCTTAGAATCTACTCTGGAGAAGTCTGTTCCTTCGTTTACAAAAGTAAAATATTAGGTGGCAGAGTTTAAACGAGGCCGTACGAGCTGCCAAGACGAACATCGCAGTGGCCGACCACCAAATGAGGTAACCACGCCAGAAATGGTAAAGAAAATCCACAAAATGGTATTGGATGGCCGTCGATTGAAAGTGCGCGAGCTAGCAGACATGGTAGGCAATTCAAAAAGTGCTGTATATCGCATATTGACTGAAAATTTGGACATGAGAAAGCTGTGCGCAAGATGGATATCGCGTTTGCTCGCAATAGAACAAAAACTGAGAAGTGAGAATGTTTCAATATATTGTTTGGCGATGTTCCACAGCAATAAAGCCGAGTTTTTGCGTCGATTCATAACCATGGATGAAACATGGGTCCATCACTTCACACCTGAGACGAAGGAACGGCCAAAACAATGGACAGAAAGGGCAGAATCGGCTCTAAAAAAGGCGAACACAATTCCATCTGCAGGCAAGGTCATGGCGTCAGTTTTTTGGAATGCACGTGCGATAGTTTTCATTGATTATCTTCAAAAAGGAAAAACAGTCAACGGCAAGTATTATGAGAACTTATTTCAGAGTTTGAGTGTTGAAATCAAATAAAAACGGCCGCATTTGGCGAAAAATAAAGTGTTGTTTCATCAAAACAATGCACCAGTTCACACATCCACTATCGCGGTAGCCAAAATAAATGAATTAAAGTTTGAATTGTTTCCTCACGCACACTTTTTCCCAGATTTAGCCGCCTCGGACGGTGGCTAAAGATTTGCCAAGAATGATGAGGTGGAATCTGCGGTTGATGACTACTTTGAGGCGCTCGAAGGTTCTCACTTTAAACGGGGTATCCTTTTAGAATGACCTAAAGATGTTTGAAGGGCATCCTTTCAGGAGACTTCGCAGGCCAATCTAGAAGTTTGATCCCATTTTCATTGAACCACCTCTTTGTTATTTTAGCCAGTTCCTTCGGCTCGTTATCTTGCTTGAAGACACCATATTGCCCTTGTTCTGCAGCAAATATATCCAAACTAGATAAATTCGGGCCCTCCAAAGCATTAATATAGTACATGGCCCTCATTTTACCATTGATTCCTAGCAGTACTCTGACTTGATTATCACGAAAGCATCCCCAAAGCATTATTAGGCCACCTCCAGATTTCAATGTCTCACAAATAATTTCTCTGGTAGCTCTGTACGTGTATAAAGGTACTTTCAGCCTATAACTTGTTTGTTTCGTTAAACAGTGTTTGATTAAATCATTGCAAGATATCAAAAAGTGGCGGCCGAAAAGATATCATTGCATGAAACATAAGTGGCGGCCGTGGCAAACTGGTTGAGGTGCGTGGCTTGTATGCGATAGAACCCAGGCTCGAATCCCATCTGACACAGAAAGTTTTTTTAATTGAATTAATTTTTCTGTTCGGTCGTCACCCCTCTGCAGACAATTTCAAGCCTCAGAGAGTAAAAACTGCCATGGAAAGCTTTTTGAGAACATAAGCCGATCGGAGTTGGCATAAAACTTGTAGGTCTAGTTTTAGATCATTTGTGTTCAAAAATTTCTTAATATGCACAACACAATTGATCATAAGAAGCTCGTTCAAAGTCTTTTCAAGGGCTTAAATGGGCATTTCGTTTTTTGATATCAAAAACAGTGGAAATATGCTTTATTATGAACTCTTCCGTGAGTTTTTTCAAATAAAAAATAGCCTATTACATATAATAGAATACATAGAACTCTTATTTCAAATTTCACGTTAATTCGTACAGTCAGCTAATTGTGAAAGACGGACAAGCAAACAGACAACGAATGACTTTTATATAAAAATAAAAAAACCCTCAAAAGGACCTTGAACGAGAGTTTATGGATCAATTTGTGTCGCGTGTGTAAATAAATCTTTGCACACAAATGATCCAGAGCTCCGAACGGTTGATATTATCAAGAAGCTTAAGTTAACGGACGATCAGAACAATTATTTCTATTGAAACATTTTTTTGTGTCCGATGGCATTTGAACAAGGTTCTACCGCAGTTCTTTGTCATACTGGCTGCTGTATATAATATCTAACTTTACATCGAGCTGCTTTATCAGCTATCATAAATTCTATCATAAGAAATATGGAACTCACTATCCGATTTTTGCTCAACGACACTTTTCTTTAAGGTCGAAAATACGTATGCAGCTTCAACTAAAACAACTAAAAACTTTGAACTCGAAACGAATCAAGATAAAACATCCACTACAACAGGATCAATTTTATTAACTCTTGAATTTGTTGACACTTTAGTTGAAAATTTTTGGTTAGTACAGCATTTTTTCCCATTGACATGCTATGTAATCTACTGTAACTGACATGCAATCGAAGCAAATGTCACGGCACGACGTCTGTCGATTTGCAGGCAGTACCAGTTAACAACAGTCAGCTCGAACTCGTCTGTACCAAATCAGTTGATTTATTTGATGTGCAGCTGTCAAAGTAATACAATTCCACCAGTTTGCAATTTAATAAATTTTGCGAAGCTTGCAACAAATTTTATTTTTTTTTTTTGTTTAACTTTTTTTTCACCAACATATTAAATGAAAGTCGCTAATATTTTCTTTTTCCTATTGAAATGGTTTGCTTCAAAATGGTGACAGCTTTTCCAGTCTTTTGTGTACAAAAATCAAGACAAGTCAAGTTGGAGCTAGTCAGTGGTTAGCGGGACGAAATGAGCTGCAGCGTTATTAATGTTGTTGCTGCTGCACTATAAATCGTTGCGGTACATTTTGGGTTCCTTAAGAGTCACACACACACACAAAAGGTTGATTTAGAGCAGCGTGAGTGTGTGTGAAGCCGACAAAGAGCTCTGTGCTGCATAGCACAAGAGCGGCTTGCCGCAAAGCTAATTAATCGTTTCTAGGGCAACGAGATTTAAATATTAATTGAGACTATATTTAAGGTCGTAAACCAAAGCCAATCCATATGCTTCAGTCATGCACACTGATGATGTCGTCATTACGTAGTGAATATCCCTGTAGCAAAATCAACTAATTTAAAAGTAGTTGATAAGGTAGTTTTTTGTCAACCACAACTAGTTGAAATTCTGACTTTTTTCCATAGAACGAACTAACATATTTTGTATGGTGATGTCCGCTAAATAAGTCAATTGACTTTCGTCTGCATATATTTTCAACTACTTGTTAAATTAGTTATATTTAAATTATTTTTTTAACTACTTTAAAATAACCAATTGAAAACTATTACTGATTGCCTAAAGTAAAATATATATAAACTTGTCATCTAATAAAAATTTGCAATTAAAACATGTCAAAATCAGAGTAGTTGCCGCCTTAATATAATTCAAAGTAAATTATCAATCACTTGTTTTTAAGTAGTATTTCAATTACTTATATATAATGCAATAAAAACTATTTAGAATTGAAGTGGATGACGGCTTAATATAATTCAAAGTAGTTCATATACTGATTTATTTTAAACTAGTTTTTTAATTAGTTGTTTTTAAAAACATGTTAGTTTGTTACTATAGGGATGTTAATACCTTATGGTAGTGTGTAAACATTTTCTATTCATATCTAAAATAAGTTTAAACGTTAAAGACAACTTTGACATTGCCATCATGAGTTGTTGCTTTCTTTGTTGAAGCGACCTCGTAGCTGAATTCTTTATGAGAAAAAGAAAAGCTTATAGCTAGTATTGAGACCATAGTAGCAAAAAGTGGTGCATTTTGTATAGTTTTTAGTTGAACAAAATTCAATTGGGAACCGCTTCTATAAATGTTATAAATGTTTTTAAATTTTACAAATTGTTAAGGAAACTTTTTGGTTCACAAATTAAGAGCATACACAGAGCTAGCACTGCCATTTATGATTTATTACACAAACTTACAGTAAAATCAAAAAAGTTTAGGCACAGTCAATTTTTCTGAGAAGAACTTTGCTTTTATATTTAAAAGCAACTAATTTGGCCAACTTTTTGATGCAGTTTGAATTGGATTGAATTGAATAATTGAAATTCTACTTAACACTACTCGAAATATAAGCGGAAGAAGAAAAAATGCATATGAAAAAAGTTTGGGCACAGGCTGTATGTTTACCTTGTTTTTGCAAATATAACAGTAATCTATACGTTCTCTTTGATCTATTACGTTTTCTGCACATAATTATTGCTCAGTCATTCAATTATCAATTGATTTAAGTTAGTGTTGATCTTGATGTCGTGATTGAATGAGCAAAATGTGCAGTCGTACAGAAATTTCGGTAGATATTCAAAAAGTTATTATAAACCTCAATGTACAGCCAAAATCTTATCGCGAAATTGGTGATATAGTGCAGAGGCCCTATACAAGTGTGCGAGACATTATAAAACATTACATAAATACGGGAAAATTAGAGCGTAAAAGCAGATTGGGACGCCCAAAAATATTAAAACCACACCAGGAGCGCACTGTAGTAGCTGCAGTGGCCCAAACTCCTAAGATTTCGGCAAAATCATGCAATGAATTGTAGCAAATATTCAATAAAAACTTGGATCCCTAAACTATACGCAATACTCTACATAGAGCCGGTTTTCATGGAAGAGTTCCTCGGCGCAAACCATTTATTTCGGCTATTAATAAGAAAAAGAGGCTGGAGTTTGCAAAACTTTATGTACATAAATCGGAGTCATTGTGGAACAGTGTAAAATTTAGTGATGAATCGAAGTTCAACCTTTTTGGATCAGATGGTGCACAAAAAGTTTGGCGGAAACCAAACAATGAGCTCCAAGAAGAAAACGTAACTAAAACAGTCAAACACGGTGGTGGTAATGTCATGGTGTGGGGGTGTATGGCGACTTCTGAAGTGGGAAATCATGTCTTTATAGATGAAAAATGCATAAGTGCTCTTATTTGAATATTATGAAAGACAATTTGTTTCCTAGTGTTGAAAAGTTGGGCATGAATAGGAAGCCACTTTTTTTCCAGCAAGATAACAACCCGAAACATGTCGTACCTTGTGCAGGAATGGCTTATTTACCTTTGCCAACAGCTCAAAACACCTCCACAGTCGCCAGATATGAATGCTATTGAACATATTTGGCAATTATTGGAGAAAAAAATTCGAAGCCATCGCATATCTTCAAAAGATTTACTAAAGGAGGCCCTTCGCCAAGAAGTGGAAAATATAACACCCGAACAGACATCAATCCTAGTTGGGAGTATGGAAAGGCGCTTAAAAATTAAATATTTTTGCTGTGAATAATAAAAAAATTTTAAATTTTCAAATAATGCCATAATATTTTTTTTTTTTGTTAGGTGGAAAAAGTTCTTTAGAAACAAACTTTGAGAATAGCTCTGTGCCTTAACTTTTTTGATTCACTGTGCTGCGATAAGCCCGATGGTGCTACAATGTGCCGTATTGGAAAAACATTGATTGCAATCGTATGATTTTAGCGATTTGGTGCTCTTTTAATATGAACTTCGCTTAGGCTTTTTTTCTGTTTTTTAAAAAATTTTTTAGAGAAAGGCACTTTCAAGAATAATTTCAATTATGCCGATTTTTTTGTCGGTTTGGTTTTAGGTTATTTTTATCAAAACGACCATGAAAATTTCTGGTCTAGAACAAAGCGTAAGGAACATTTAAGAATATCTGAAATATCCACTTAAAGTCGGAAAGTTTGAAAATTTTATTTCAAATAAGCTTTATAAGAGGTATCCATAATTAATTTAATCTTAATTAATAATTGAAGAATAATTTTATTTTAACTTTTTTGGGAAAAAAACACTTCTGTTTAAAAAAAAATTTGATTTATAAAAATTTTTCTCCCTACTCTTAGAGAACTATCAAAAAAAAAAAACAAATAAAAAACGCGAAATAAAAAAAATCAGACGAACAATAAAAATATTTCTTTAATATAAACCAATAGAGAAATATCACAAATAAAGAAAACAAAAGAGCGGGAGAAACAGCAAGATCAAAAAAGAAGAGTAATAAGAATTTTATAAATACAACCACCTATTTTTCAGGGTACCGAAAGATCCGCTCGTATACGCACACGAGCTAGTACTCAGCTCATTTTGGTACACACTCGTGTACCTTTTATAACGTCTCAAGTCCGTGTACGTGAGCCTTATTTTCAAAGCAATAGAATCATGAACTTGAACGACATAAAATATCTGGCGTACCCGCCCATGAGCGTGTACGCAAATGAGACGATTTATGCTCATGTGGCAGTTCATGAGCCGTACACAATGATTGAAAACAGAGCATAGTAGAGCTCCCAGGTTGGTAAGAGGAATTTTTATTGGTTTTATGGGCTCCTTAGACAAAAGTCGATGTATTTTCGGCATTTGTATTCCATTGGAACTTTTTGAGTTTTGTAGACTCCTTGGGCAAACATTTTGTGACAAATAGTTTTCATTTTAAATATCTAAGTATTTGCGCTAGGAGTCCACAGGCCCTAAAAAGTTCCAATGACACAACTAGTACCATATATAAACCAAGTGGAACCTAGATCTTTGTCCACAGTCTACATAAATCATAAAAGTTGCAATGGATTCAACTGAGAGCTAAATTGTCTCTAAACTGCTCAAATTTCATTCCTGCCTTTCATTTTCGTGAGCGGCTCATGAGCTGTCTCATGAGCATTAAAAGTCTTATTTTCGTTCTCGTTCACGAAACTCATTTCAAAGTCTCACCAAAACGTACGCGCTCGTGGACGAAAGCGATAAAATATTATTAAGGGCAGACGTCTGCGAGTGCTTACGATTTCTTGTGTATCTTTTCGAATCGTACGCTCATAAAGGTACGCGAGCGAACCTTTCCGTGCCCTGCTATTTTTCAAAATTTTTCAAATTATTTATTAATATTTTAGCCAAATTCGCAGGTGATCATGGTATCGAATATTGTTTATCGAGACATTACTTTGAAAATATCAGAGTTTATTATAGATGATGGTTTCAATGAACGTCTTTGAGGTTGTAACAACAAATTTTTTTACTTTTAGTTATTTTAAAAATATCAGACACATGGCCCGGTTCTGTAAAATCATAAAATTTTAACAAAAATAATGATTATAATAAAAACGAAGGCACTTTTTATCGTATTTTTTTATTTGACAGAAAAGTGTAACGTAAATTTATAGATAGATTAAAAAAAAAAAAAAACAAAATGATCGATAACTGTGATAAAGCTTTTTGACAATTTAAAAATATATTAGTAGTTGTGTACAAAAAAGAACAAAGTGTTTTAAATTGCCATAAGTCATGATAGAGACCACGTTTAAATTACAGTCACTACCCAATGATGGAAATAGGAAATGGCATGTAATAAACAATAAACTTGATAACGAAAAAATGCAATTAAAACCATGAGAAATAAAAAACATTACCCTAAAACATAAACATTGATTTAAAAAAAGAAATATTAAACCATTACTCAAAGTAAAACATTGTCCTGAATGGAAATTTTAAAATTTTGTCAAACTTAACGATACAGTTATTATAATTAAAAAACTAAGCAAAAGAGATTTTGCATCAAATGCTCGTTGACTACAAACTATTGAAACTTGCATTAAAAGATTTCCACTGACGCTAATTACAGCTTAGGAAGAAATGGAAATAATGTAAAAACAACTAAACAACATTAAAAATGCATGTTTTTTCTTTCATTACAGAAAATGTGCAAGAATAGCAAAAGTTTTTAATGCCCCTAACAAACAAAAATCTGCAACAATAATTCGCAGCAAGAATTTACATGATCAGGGAGTGGAGTGGAGTGGTTTAGTGAGCGGCAGCTGGCTGACATACAGAAAGATAGACAGATAGATGAACGGCGGAAAAACTAAAAAGATACTCAGACTGTTACGTAGAAACTTTATTATACATGTACATATATACCTCTATGCATGCTGTGCTGCACCACAGAAATATGCCAAAACAATTATGACGAAAAAAAAAACACAGACAAAGCAAAAAAAAAAAACAAAATGAAGATATAAGGAAAAGAAGCAGTAGCAGTAGAAAAAATAAAAATAACTACAACAAATGGTAAACTGAATTCATACCACTCGAAAGCAATTATTCTAGCCATTCGTCTAGAAAAGCGTGCAAAACACGCATTGCACAAAACTGAAGAAGAAAAAAAAAAACAATCTGCATATGAATATATCTTGTATGTTTCTAAGAAGGAATGTATCTGTAATGAAAAATGTGGCGAAGTGAACAGTATTACAACGAAAAATTGTTAAATCGAAAAATTTGTGTTTTGATAATTTTACGCCCCAGATAGCAAAATAGTTACAATTACAACAACAAATATAACAATGTTAACAACAACCAGAATAAGCTTCAAGTTGTTGCGGTTAGTTATGAAAATTTTGTAAATATCAAAAGGCCAACCCATAGAAACCGGCTGGCAAAATCATCAACGTACTAATTAAGCAGATGATGTGAAGAGTTTTAAAGTGAGTCCAAATGTATTGCTGAGAAAAACAGACAAAAGAAAATAGTGTTCAAATAAAAATTGCGTGCGGAAAAGCAATAAAAACTTAATCATAACCATGAACTTTAAAGCTGGTTGAACAAAGAAGTGCAAATTTGCTGATTGATTACAAAAAAAAAAAAAACGCTTTCATCGAAGTTCTGTTTTAACAATCAAATTGAATTTTTAAATTGAAATGATTTTAATTTTTTGTTTTTTTTTAATATTATAGTACATATATATATATATATCATCTTATCCATCCATCCATCCTATCTCAATATTGTCAAAAACGGATTTTTTCCAAACTTCAGCAGCAAGTGTTTTCGACATTTACAAAGAATTATTTTTGTTAAACTTCATTTTGCGTTAAAATTTCTTTTATTTGCTACTTTTAGAAATACTAAAACATTTTTATATCTCATATCTGATGACAAATGTAAACAATGGAAGATATTTTCTTTTGTCGCCTGTCACATTAGCATTAAATTGAAGCTGACGACAATGCCGGGCAACAATGTCGTCACAAAGTCTCAAAAAAAGCTTCCAATAAAAAATACATGTGGCGGCCGTGGCGTAGTGGGTGACTCTTACGCCAGAGAACCTAGGTTCGAATCCTCCATCCGACACAGAAAGTTTTTTCAATTGAATTAATTTTTCTGTTCGGTCGTCACCTCTCTGCAGACAATAGCAAACCTCAGAGAGTAAAAACTGCCATGAAAAGCTTCTTGAGAACATAAGCCGTTCGGAGTCGGCGTAAAAAATGTAGGTTCAGTTCTCGATCATTTGTGTGCAAACATTTCACATCACACACAACACAATTGATCATAAGAAGCTCGGTCAAAGTCCTTTCAAGGGCTGAAATGGCCATTTCGTTTTTTTTCGTAAATTAAAAGAGACAATTGGTTCTTGTCGCTTGTTGCGCTCAATGTGTTAGGGGGGCTATTATCGTTGAAAACTTTGTGTTATAATTCTGACATGAAAGGATGATGAGTGGGAATAAAAGGAGGATTCAATGCGAAAAAGAAGGTTCGGAGGTTTTCGAAATTTTTCGTTTAAAAAGGAGTCCCAAAAGGGGAATAGAAGGGATGATTATACAGGGTGTCCCACAATTGAGTGCAACTATTTACGGAGCTGAAAGGTTATGTCGAGCTGAGCAAAAAATCGTATGGGAGGAGTGGGTCTATTTTCACATTCTTAGGAGCTACATGGTTAATTAATATTTCACGACTTTGGTTTACATTATTGTTTCTAGCAGAAAAACTAACTTACATAACACTTATTTTGATAGCTCATTATAAAGACAATAAAATCACCTAACGGCATATCAACAAACCCCACCAACTTAACCGTTATCGAGCTGTGCTCGTGTGAAGATGAAATCAATCGATTGAAACTACCAAATTTAAATTTTTAGTACAAATTTCTCAGAATTTCGCGTAAGAAATGAAATTTTTTTAGGATCAATTTTATAATTTATTCAATTTTATTTTCAATGACACCAAAAACATAAACATATCTTAAAAAAAAAAAAAGTTGTCTGTACTAAAAAAAGTATACTTATTAGAAAACAATGATATCTACTGCATAACTAATTGTACTGTCATTATTTATCATTATTTTCTAAGAAGTATAATTTTTTAATGCAGCCATTTTTTTTATTTTTAAAGAAAGGTTTTTTTGGTGTCATTGAATAGAAAATTGAATACATTACAAAATTGATCTAAAAAAAAAATTTCATTTATTGCGCAAAATTCTGAGAAATTTGCACTCAAAGTTGAAATTTGGTACTTTCAACCGAATGATTTAATTTTCACACGATCACAGCTCGGTAACAGTTAAGTTGATGGGGTTTGTTGATATACCGTTTGAAAGGTTATTTCATTGCCTTTGAGCTATTAAATAATGAGTTAAATTATGAGCTATTAAAATAAGTTTTATGTAAGTTAGTTTTTCTGCTAGAAACAATAGCGTGAATAAAAGTCGTGAAATATTAATTAACCCTGTAGCTCCCAAGAATGTGAAAATATACCCCCCCCTCCCTCCCATACGATTTTTTACTCAGCTCGACATAACCTTTCAGCTCCGTAAATAGTTGCACTCAATTGCGGGACACCCTGTATATACCGGATGCATCAAAACCAGACTAAATAATAATTATTTTTAAATTTTGAAACTAAAAAAGCAGTTAAATTGTTTGTACCATTAGACTCCTTTCACATTGTAGAACATGTTTTCCTATTGACTTTTAAAATTCTGACTTTTAAAGTTTTGAGCAATATATAACAATATTGAGGTGAAGGAGGAGTTTAATTCGAAATAAATTGACACGCCCCCTTGCCTAATTCTGACCGGTTTTCTATTTTAAAAACTGCTCATTAAACCGAAGAATAAATGACCAATGAACCAAAGAAAAACTGTGGAGGAGCTGTTGGGGTGCGTACAGACATAAATATATTCAGATGGGCGGATAAAGTAGGCGTGGCAACATTTATATATTTAGTGACCGCCACTTGGTCACATAACACCTACACATCAAGTATAAATATCAACAAAACATGTATAACGTCTGTAACGCCAAGAAGGAGGCGTGGCAGGTATAGAAAAATATATATATTTTTTTGATCAGCATCATCTCCGGAGTCGATTTTCGTGTGTCCGTCTGTCGACACGATTACAGCCGCAATTTTAAAGCTATCGCTATGAAATTCAAAATATAAGTTTATTTTTAAAAAAGAAATATCAAGCTCACAAATGGGCCAAATCGGATGAAAACCACGCCTACCTCCCATACAAAGTGGCTTAATTTTCAAAGTAAAATCTCTTAAAAATCTGCTCAAATTAAAGAAATGTTTTGAAATTTTGCATATAGGCATTGATATATAACGTAGACCACCACTATGATGTTTGGCAAAATCGAATGAAAACCACGCCTACTTCCCATACAAACTCGTTTTACTTTAAACGTTAAATCTCTTAAAAATCCACAAAAATTAATGAAATGTCTTGAAATTTTGCTCTTTAGGTTTGATATATAATATGAACCATCCCTATGATATATTTCAAAATCGGATCAAAACCACGCCTACTTCCCATACAAAGTGACGTCATGAAAATAGGAAAACTTTCTTTAATATATAAAACTGAATGTCATCGTGTATGTTGTAGCTAAGGACTTCGAATATACTTCAATATGGCCGCGTGGGGTATTTTAGCTTCGGTACCCTGCCGAAGCCCCACCCTTACTAGTTTTTATTTATTATTCGCGATATGAACCTCGTTGTAAATTTGCTGCCCTTGGGTGTTACCATTCCTGAGATCTTAACGGACACCAACCGGCACGAACGATTTTATAAACAGAAGATAATTTCTGGTTTTTATTTTTTAAGGCAAAAATAAAAACCATAATTTGCCCGAAAAAAAACTTACCAGTTATTTAGTGTTAAAAAAAATATCGGTCAGATTTTGCTTTTTAGTTTTGCTTTAAAAAATAAAAACCAAACATTTTTATTATTTTTTGCTCAAAATTTTAATATTATTTATTTAAGTCAAAATATAATTATTATTTTTATGTTATGTTTATAACTCTAATAATTTTCCAATTATTAATTAAGAGTTACATTTACGAGCTCAAGGTCTGTGTTGTTTTCTGAAGAAAAGAACCAACAACAACAACAATTCTCTTTGTATAGAGTAGCAATCATACAGCAGACTAGACAGACTATAAACAAACAAATAAACAGACTAGTACAAACATACCATAAAAATTTATAAAAAAGAGGTCGAATAAATTTAGAAATATAATTATTATTTTTTGCTTTTTATTATAAAATGCATACTTGGTACGTCTCTGAGGGGAACAGGGGGCGAACCATCACATGGCAACGTGTCTGACCGCCTCAACCTGGCGAGGCCAGCATTATCCATGTCGAAATCGTCTCAAGTCGACTCAAACCTCCACGTGGTGTTCCCTGGGCAACGGCAAACTGGCATCCGTCAGTTTGACGGCTAATTTGAGCGGCGGGTCACTCCATAGACCTTAAACATGGAATGTGCGCAGGGTTTGGGTCCCGCCACATTACTACTGCCCAATGAAAACTAAACCAGCCTCGGATAAGAAACCCAATTACGTTGACGACCACCGCAAACGAAAAACGGACAATGATTTACGGATATGCACCTGGAATGTCCGAACCCTTTATAGGGAAGGTGCCATTATCCAACTGGCGGAAGCCCTCAAAACAATAATTCTGACATCACCGCCATCCAGGAAATGCGATGGAAAGGGCAAGGCTGCTCTAAACAAGCACACTGTGATATCTACTACAGGTGCCAGGCGGAGAGGCGCAAATTTGGATGTGGATTCGTTGTTAGCCGGAAACTACGCCACCTTGTTTCCCGGTTCACACCTGTCAACGAAAGATTGGCCACGATCCGCATCAAGTCAAAATTTTTCTCCATCAGCCTTATTTGCGCGCGCGCCCCGACGGAGGAAAGGACGAAGCCGTCAAAGACGCTTTCTACGCTAGTCTTGAGGACGTATACGACCACCTTCCGGTCCATGACGTGAAAATAGTCCTCGGCGATTTTAATGCGAAAGTCGGAAGGGAAGGCATCTTTGGCCCCACTGTCGGTCAGTTCAGTCTTCATGAGACCTCCACGAACAACGGTCTAAGACTGATCGACTTCGCCGCGGCACGACACATGGTAGTTAGTAGCACCAGATTTAAGCACCTCGACATTCACAAGGCCACCTGGCTGTCCCCGGATCAAAAAACGCGAAACCAAATTGATCATGTTGTAATCGACGGAAGGCATGCCTCTAGTGTTCTAGATGTGCGTACATTTCGGGGGGTCAACATTGACTCCGACCATTATCTTGTTGCAGCCAAGATCCGCATGCGATTATGCAATGCGAAGAACATACGCACAGGAATGCAACGAAAGCTAGATGTCGCTAAGCTGCAATTACAACAGACTGCCGAAGCCTACTCCGCTCAACTCTCGGTTAAGCTCAACCTACCAACCTCTGGACCCGACGACGCCGGCGGACTTTGGGCGCATATATCCCACTCCATGCGCGCTGCCGCTGAAGAAGTCATTTGTTTCCGGCGCCCGCAACCTCGGAACCAATGGTATGATCAGGAGTGTCGCATTGCGACTGCAGTAAAAAACGCCGCATATAGAAAAACGCTGCAGTCAGCTGCAACGCGAGTCGTGCGAGAAAACTACCGCGAAAAGAGGAAGGAAGAGAGGCGCCTTTTCAGACGCAAGAAAAGAGAGCAGGAAAAGCGTGAGCGTGAGGAACTAGAGGTATACCAGGGCAAGAAGGATGCACGAAAAATCTATCAACAGGTTAAGCGTCTAACCCAAGGTTTCAAGCCCGGAGCATCCACTTGTAGAGACAAAAATGACGATCTGAATACGGATACGCAGTGTGTGCTGAGATTGTGGAGACGGCACTTCTCCAATTTACTTACTGGCGACGATTCCACCAATGCCGCCCATGGAGAGCGCAGTTCAGAGCTACCAATCAACAATGACGGAGTGGAAGTATCACCACCTAGCCATGAAGAGGTTCGAGTTGCTATCCAACGACTCAAAAACAACAAAGCAGCGGGTGCTAACGGCCTGTCAGCTGAATTGTTTAAAACCGGCGGCGATGAATTGACAAGGCGCATGCATCAGCTCATCAGCAAAATATGGCTAGAAGAAAGCATGCCCGACGATTGGAACCTCAGCGTACTGTGCCCTATACTTAAGAAAGGTGACCCAACAATCTGCGCAAGTTATGGAGGTATGAGTCTTATTTCCATCGCATATAAGGTTCTCTCAAGCGTACTGTGTGAAAGATTAAAGCCGATTACAAAAACACTGATTGGACCTTATCAGTGTGGCTTTCGACCTGGTAAGTCCACCATAGACCAGATTTTCACGCTACGACAAATCCTGGAGAAAACCCACGGAAATCAAATTGACACACACCATCTCTTTGTCGATTTTAAAGCTGCGTTCGATAGCCCGAGAAGGGATTGCCTATACGCAACAATGTCTGAGTTCGGTATACCTGCAAAGTTGATCAGACTTTGCAGAATGACGTTGAGCAACACACGCAGCTCCGTCAAGGTAGGAAATGACCTCTCCGAAACCTTCAATACCGAAAGAGGTTTCAGGCAAGGCGATCCACCGTCTTGCGATCTCTTTAACATCATCATGGAGGGGATCGTACGAAAGGCCGGTGTGCATCGTAATGGCACCATTTTCTACAAAGGCGTCCAGCTCCTTGCGTACGCTGATGATATTGATATTGTCGGCAGAACCAAGAGAGATGTTACCGCTGCTTTCGCCGCTATCGAAAAGGAATCAGCCAAAGTGGGTTTGACGATAAATGAGGGCAAAACAAAATATATGCTGTCTACAAACAAGGGAGCTCGGCGTTTAGACTCCCACGTTTCATCCGGCAGCTATAACTTTGAAGTAGTCAAGGAGTTCGTTTACCTTGGCACCGCCATTAATAGCAAAAACGAAATCAGCCTGGAGATAAAGCGAAGAACAATAATTGCTAATAGGTGCTACTACGGGCTCAGTAAGCAACTAAGTTCCAGAGCCCTCTCTCGATCGACAAAACTAACACTCTACAAGACGCTCGTTCTACCTGTGCTGCTTTATGGCGCTGAGGCATGGGTAGTTTCGCAAACTGACGCAGCCGCTCTGGGGGTGTTCGAGAGAAAAGTTCTTCGCAAAATCTTCGGTCCTGTTCGAGTCGGCGATGACTATCGCATCCGAATGAACCACGAGCTGTTTGAGCTCTACGATGACATTGACGTAGTTCGGCGTATAACTGTGCAGCGACTACGCTGGCTGGGTCATGTCCATCGTATGAACGACGAAGCTCCAGCGAAAAAGGTGCTCGAGGCGAGGTTCGCTGGTCAACGACGACGAGGGAGACCATGCTTCCGATGGATGGACTAGGCCGAGGAAGCCCTAACAGCACTTGGTGTATCCGATTGGAGAAGGCGCGCGCAAAGCAGAGGCGCCTGGCGAGAGCTGATGAGGTCGGCTGAAACCCGAACACGGGTTGTTACGGCCACCTAAGTAAGTAAGTAGTGTATAGCATATAAAATAAATGATATAATAAAATAGAAGCTGTAGTAACTTGATTTTTATATTATATCGAACTCACGCGCTAGTCTCTTTTGAAGATTTTTACTTTACTAAAATATTTTTGAGATGATTTTAAATCACTTAAAATGACAAAAAAATTTCGATTTTGGGATGCCTTTAAATGTATAGGTGGCCTTAACTTTTATTTTTCTGTGAGGTTGTAAGGATCAAAATATTTAAAATATAGGGCTCTAAGAAATAGCCCCGAAATGAAATAAGCCCAAAAAAATTCCCATAAATTTTTTGCCCCAATTTTATTCATCTTTTTTGGGGTATATTTCATTTTAATTCTTGGGAGTTATTTCATATGAAATAACACCCGATGAAATACCCCTCAATCAAATTTTATTTGGGCCTAATTCCATTTTTTTTTTTTGGGATTATTGCAATCGGTTTGGGGTTTATTTCATTCCATAAATTTGGGGGTTATTTCATTTTCTTTGGGGGTTATTGCATTTTCATCAATTTAGGTTATCGAAGAGGTGTAATTGGTTTCGTATGCGCCTTTTACACAATAAATAGTTTGTTAAATGCGCAGCTCACATGAAAAAGTAATGCCGACAATTATTAAAATTTACAAAATGTTAAGTTTTTCACAAAATTATCAAGTGTACAGCTGCTGAATTACAGTAGTGAGTATTCATTGGGGTTATTTATTTTGGAGATAATTTCATTTTTAGATTAAACTTTTTTTGGGCTTATTTAATTTTTTTTTTTTGGATATTTCATTGGAGCTTATTTCATTTTTTCGTTGTGTGTTATTTCATAAAGAAATAAACCCCAAATTTTGGGGATGGTGTTAATGGTTATATTTTAGAAGTAGTGGAGCAATTTCTTATATCTGTTCAAAACTTAGAAAGCTTTTTCTGAAAAATCGGATTTTTTGAGTTGTAAAGAGCGCTAGTATTGTAGAAAAATCAATGACAGTTTCGTTTTTAGTTTTTGAAAGTCTTTAACAATATTTTCGTGAGGATTAAAAAGTTATCAAAAGATTTACATAAAAATCCGAGCTAGCCTTAAATATTAATAATGATAAAAAAAACCTTTAGTATACTATTAATATTATACTATTTTAGTAATTTTCTATTTATTTCAAACTATTTACTATTTATCATAACAAACAAGATATGATTCTACTTACTTTTTCGCAGCGCACATAATTTGCTGAAAATTTGGGTAGTTTTGGCATAGAAAATAACGGTGAATATGGTGGATATAATGGTGGAGAGTTGAGCATTTTGGTTGGTGGAACCATTTTTTACAGCAGAACATTTATTATTAACACACATATATGGGCAGCACGCACGCACTTCAACCAGCAACTGCTACTATTTTTATTTTTTTTTATTTTATTGCAAACAATGGATTGTTTTGCTGACGCTGCCATCAAATTGTGTTGAAGAAACAATAGAACTAATATGACAACAAAATAACAACAAAAATATGACAATAGTACAAAAATAAAACAGCGCTTTTATAAATGGTCTATATTTGTTTTTTATTTTTACATTTTGTTTTTCCTGTTATTATCAACGACAAATAAATTTACCGCCGCGAGCCGGTGAAAACGTTAAAGTAATATTAGAGCGCATAGAGAATAAAAAAGAAAACACATTTAAAAAAGTTCATCAGCTACATGCAACAGTAGATATAATAACAGCATTATTTACATGGGGGCAAAAAGATAGATGCGGGCTTAAATGTCGGTAGTCTCTATTTTGAACTCGGATTCGGTCTAAGCTCAAGCTAATTCATGCGAAAAGCCCGCAAAACGCAACACAGAGTAAATGACGTAAAAAAATTTTTGTTGTAGTCGTTGTTGCTTTTTTTTTGTAGTGCTTTTTTACTATTCTTTTTGTTAGCAATGTGTTGTTTTGTAGTTTTTGTTTTGGCTGTGCTACCCATCGGCTATCGGTTGTTATCAGTGCTGTTATCAGTTGATTTGAAATTTATTTTAATTCTATTTCGACATGTTTTTGTTTTTTACCGTTAATTTTTAGCACTTCTTATGTAGTTATTTTAATTTTCGCAGTATTTAATTCGATTGAATTTTTAATGAATTTTTTTAAATTATTCACTTCCTTTAATTAAATTGATTTGGTTTTTATTATAGCAAAGCTGAGACACTGACACTTTCTTCTTTCCTGCCTGATTTCACCTTGATTAGTTGAGTGAGCTTTTTTTAATTTGCTCTAATTTAAATTGACTCAAAAGTATTGATTGTTTAATTTTAGCTATGTTGTAATGATTTTTTGTGTAGTTTTTTTGTTTTTTTTTTATTTAGTTTTTTGATAGATTCAGGTTTTTAGATCTAATTACGATTGTGATATAAATACCAAATAATGTGTGATTTTTTTTTTTGTTTTTATTTGAAGCTCATGTTAAATAATAATCGATCATTTTATCGGAATGATTCTTATTTATATTGAAAGAATAATTATTTTATAGCAAGAAAGAGTAAAAATGTTCAGTGACTTGTTATGGGAGAAAGGATAAAACCTGCCCTTGCTTTTGAATAAATATCGGACATGATTAAAAAGTGAAGAGTTTGGGAAGATCACTCTTTCACACATATCATAGATATTCGATCTGATCTGAACCTAGTCTAAACTGTAAAAAAAGCCTGAGACAATTGATTTCAAAGTCTTACTGTGCCCATGTAAAAAGCTCTTGTTAACACATTTCCGCTCAAAATACAGAGCAGAAAGCAGCAGCCATCCTGGTGAACTTGAAGAGTTTCGAAATAAGAGCAGTAAACTGTTAAATAAAGCAAAAATCACAGGATTCTCAAGGGCGAGGAAGAATTACGAGTCATAAGATCATATGAAACAATCTTATAAAAAACATAAGATTTTCAATATTGGCAAATATGAAAATTATCATTTATAAAAATGAGCAAGGCACAGTGTGTAATTTCAATGATCTAGCGAAACTTAATTCAAAAAATCAAAACCTCAAAAAATGAAAGTATTTGCTTTGAAACCTATGTCAACAAAACTCTTCGTGTTTTTGCCTCATTAAATTTGTTTTCCTTACATCAACAGTCAACAGAAATTAACGTTGAAAGTTTCAGCAAAAAGGAATAAAAAAATGTGAAAAAATAAAATTTTGTTAAAACGCTATTTTAATAGTGATTTTCAACATAGTTATGACTTTTAACTTAAAAAAAACTTTGTGTTATTAATATCACTCAAAAAGAGAATCGCTGAAGGTAAGAATAAAGCTAATGTGATTTTGATAAATATTAAAAAAATCCATTTCAAAAATATGTTAAAAAGTAGATTTTTGTTTTTTATTATATTAAGTTCAAAATAACTTTTCTTAGATACAACTTAGTTTAATTGCTTTTTCAGCTTTTTAACTTATAGAATCAGTTAAATGTAGATTCCTGTTCTTTCCGCGCAAAAGCAACTTTTTCCAAAAAACAAAGGATTATATTTTTTTTTTTTTAGGCATAATGAAAAGGTAAGTGTTTTTTGATATATGGTATAAATGCAAGAAAGAAGACCGACCACCTAATCTGTACCCAGGGAGTTACAACAATTTGTAAGCGGGTATTGTGCTAAAGTTAACAACAAATGGAAAACGAGTCATAGTACTTTGGCAAGGTTCTTAGATAATAATTAAAGATGGCTTAAAGAGGATATCGCATTTCCGAGAAAGGTGATTGATTTAATGCTGTCGACAAGCTCTACAAAGCCTTCTGCAGCTGGGCGCCATATCAAAGACTTTGAAGACTGCTCTTTAAAAGTTAAAAAACGCAAAACTAAAGATCCTATTCTCAATCAGAAAAGTCAGAAGAAGCTCAGGAAGCAAGTAACAGAGAATTCAGGCGAATTCGTGAAAATTTCAGCAGAAAAACTTGCCGAAAAGATTGCAATAGAGACATTCTCATGTTTATTATCATCAGATCCATTTCTATCTAGTCGCACGCAATATATCAAAGCCAATAAATCGAAGAACACATCTACTTACGAATGATACTTTATTATTGCTGAAGGCTCCTGAATTGGCCCAATCTGGTACCGACGATGACGGCGATGATAAAGACTAGGACGACGATCACATTTTATGGAAACGATTAAGTAAATAAATAAAATATTTATATAAAAATTTAACCTATTACTACTTAACTTGCATTCATTTATTTGAAAGAATAAAAAAAGTTTATTTGGTTTTTCGCTTATATGGTAGGTGGGCGTGATAGTGCTCTTATTGGAGCTTAGTAAATTACCAAGGCAAATTTCAAGTCATTATCTTACTATAAAGAATTAAGTTTCGCTAGATCATTCAAATTACACACTGTGCAAGGGAAGTATAAGAAATTTAATAATTAACAGAAAATGAGTTTTGTTAATACAGATCCACGATGAAAATAGATTTTTAGTAATAACTTTTGAAGGAACTGAAACAACTCTTGCTAAACAACTAAATGGTTCTGCTGAAATAGTTTTTATGAAGTAATTTTATTAAGCTTTTTGACAAAAAAGAATCAAGTGAAAAGTATTAAAAACCAGCAGAGATATTTGCATCGAAAGTGATATATTTAATTTTCGAATGTTTTTTTCCCATTCTTCGGGCACACAGTAAGTAAGAAGCACACAGTTCCTATGGAAGCACTGTTAAATATCAGCATTTCGTATCAAATATGTACATATACGGAAAGTTTGAGGAAAAACCAAATTATTGATACCCATAATGTCGTTATCTATAACAAAAATTTTATTTTTAAGAAAAAAATGCATTTTTTTATAAAGAAGTTTTAATATTAAAAGGTAAAAATTAAAAAAGAAACAAATAAAAACGTTGTTATGTTTTTGCAGTTACTAAAAAAAAAAGTTTTTGAAAAATCATCAGGACCTAATGGGTAAGCATGAAAAAAAAAAATGTAATAAAAATAATCTAAAATCTTAGTTTTGCAGTGAGTTTGTTGGCACCGGCCACCAATTCTCTCTTTTGTTAATTTCAAGTCCCGAATCAGATTCTTTACCAAATTTTACATCAAAAAATAATTTTTTTCACCGATAATCTCGAAAGCATATTTTTTTTTAAAATATCATATAAGAAACCCCAAAATAAAACGGATTTTCAAGCAGAACCAGGCCGGTTTCGACAATTTTGGAGTTTTAATAGCTCAAATTGCTTCATTCGCAATCATCGTTTACAATTCCGGGGTGCACGCAGGATCCCAAATATTTAAGAATTTTAAATACAAATCTAATCTATGCAAATCTATGCAATATATGAATTTATAATTTTTTCAATTATTAATTAACTCATTTTAGTCCGCTGGTCGATTTTTCAACCACTAAATTTTAAATTAATTTATGGAAAAATATAAAAGATAAAAATATAAATGTATACTTTTAATATAATATTTTCACATGTCACTTTTACATATATTTCATTTAACAAAAATATCAATATTTTATTTAAAATTTTTGAATTTTTGTATAAAGATTGGGCCATTTTTCGGTTTTTTGACCACTTCGTAGCCGAAAAATTTTAAATCGAAAAAATCTTAAACTTTGGAATTTTTTTAATTTGATCGCTAATAACAAAATCTGAAATTTATTCAATTCATTACGAAATTGCAACGCGTTCTGGTAGCGGACCAAAATGGGTTAAGAGTTATATTTTCGAGCTCAAGGTCTTTGTTGCTTTCTGAAGAAAACAACCAACAACAACAATACCCTTTATATAGAGCAATAATCACACAGCAGGCTTGGCAGCTGTTTCTTTGGCCACTACACAAACTCATCAGTAGCCTTGCATGATAGCCATGATCCATCAGCTGTGAATATTTATTTGTTCTGTCCAAGTCACAAATAAATTACTTGAAACTATATTTGAACATGGTGTACATGGTGTATTATATGAAGCAGCTTAAAGTTCTTCTAGAAGCGTGCTTTATTTGGTTAAGGTAAGCTCTTTTTTTTCGAAGATAGATCAAAGCTTTTTACTGCTCAAGGACATGTTGAGGTTAGTTGTTGTTCTTTCTATTTTCACTATGACGACATGAAGATTTTTTTTTTATTTTATTTGAAATACACTTTGCGGTGCTCTACTTTGGCGTCACCCCAAAACTAATGATTTTACGAAAATACGAAAAAAAGGTTGACATAAATTGCAGGGAATTTCTCTAGTTTCATTTGGTGAAATGAGCCGGAAAGGAGATATTAGCAAAAAACTGTTTTCAGCCGCCATTTTGCCAATATGGCGGCGCGAGCGGCAACAATACGAGGTGGCAAAGTTGAAATTCGGAAAGAGCACATCGAAATCTATAAAATGTAACCATTTTCTAAGCTCCCGGAAAGCTTTTCAGGTAACCTCATTTTTTCCCCCAAATGACTGTACTAAAGTAAATTTTCAGATTGCATAGCTATATCTGACTGCATTGGAAAGATTGGCTGAAAAATTATAATTTTGTGGCTTAAAATGACTACAAAAAAAGTGAAAAATGCAAAACAACTTGCATCTCAAAAACTAGACGTGATGTTAAAAAAAAACTGCGAGATTGCGAAAAGCATTGAGAAGTTTTTGTATAAAATCCGTAGTGCTTCAGGATTGTTCACTAACTTTAACATGCTCCCTTAGGGTGCATTTAATGTGAACACTTTTGCCGAAGCTTATTTGCGCTTTCGCCTAAAGTAGCTTTTCTGAGCTTATTGGGTCTAATGCATAAAAAAGAGATAGTTCTCGGAGATCGATCTGGCGAGATCAAACTCCAAAACAATTTTCTCAGTCTCCGACTCAGAATTGTATGCATAAAAATTAGATCAAACTCATGCCAAGTTACTCAACATAAGTGAGATCGATCTCAAAGCTCTTCTTGAATTTGTAAGGCAACTTACAAGAGCTGAAGCTCATCTCGTTTTTTATTTAAGTAAAAAAGAAAAGAAAAATGTCTCAAAATGCGTATCTACAATGTGCTTTTGTAGAAAAGTTGAAAAAATTCACCAAGGAGTGGAAATTATAATAAAAAATGCTTTTCATATATTTTATTTTATTTTTTTTTTTTTGTAAAGATTTGGCAAAAAATTTGATCAGTCCAATTCTGAATGAAATCTTACCGGGAATTGAAAAAAGGGAATTTCCGTACCTTTAAAAATGTTTACAGAATTTTTGAAAAATTTGAACACAAACATTTGCATTCATAGTCAATTTTTAAGATTAAAAGAAAAAAATCTTTAAAAGCATTATCCCCTGTCTAAAGAATGAAAACTCCCTTTTTCAATTCCCGGGGAGATTTCATTCAGAAGTGGACGAAAGAAATAAAGTAATTTGTTTATTACATTAATTTTATTTTAAAGAGCTAAAAAAAAATGTTTGCTGAAATTGTGCAAGGGCTCTGAACTTTTAACAGGATGAGCCCGTTTTCAATTTCATCAAGCTTACTTTAATTAATAAAAGAACAATTAATTGTTGGATCATATAGCAATTTGTCTCAATAGAGGCTTTAAAAATTGGTTTGGAACAAAAAAATCGCGAATTCAGCAAAAAAAGATGATGCTCAATTAAAATGTGAGTTTGAGAAAAAGAAAACTTCAATCAGCTTGTTCTAAAACAAATTTACAACAAAATAATGGGTAACACTTATGTATGCATAGGTTTAAACAATAAATAATAAACTAATAAATGTTAATTTTTGAGCATATGAAAAAATAGTCCAACAAACTTTTCACTCTTTGTTAAACTATTAGCTAATGCAAGGAGAAATAACGTTGCGAAATAAGAAAATATTCGGTGAGTAGAGGTACCAGGGCATGGCTCTCAAAACTTGTTTTAGGTTTTATTTTTTTGTGTAAATATAGCAAAAACTTCTTCAAGATCAATACGGATATTATTTATTCCAAAATTATTTATTAAATCAAAAAACCAATTCATGAATTTTGCTTTTTTTTTAGAATAGCAATATCTGATCCAACCCCTTGAAAAACGATATAGAATCTTTTAATTAGAATCGATATGAGATAATAAATATTTTCCAGGATAATCGAGTTGTATGGGACTATTTTCTTTAAAGTATTTGGCGATCCTTGCTACTTCAAAAATTACGAATTCACCGAATAGGTGACTCAACATTTAACGAGAAAGTTCTCAGATAAGCGAGCTGCATCTCAAGATTATGCATATCGTTTTGCGAATTTACTCATTAAGAGCTTTCGTTTTAAGAAGTTTCTCAGGCCTTGAGATTCATCTCGATGAACAAGATCTTACTAACGAGTAAAAGATTTCTTATGCTTATGACAGCGAGTAATTGCTCAAAAAAGTGAGTAAAAAGCAATTTCACACTTTTATGCTTGAGACCCCCATTGTGTTCATAGTGCGCGCTTATTGATTGTATATAAAGTATTTTATAGAGTTATTGGTATTTTGCGAATTTAATAAAAATTTTTAAGTGTGAAGACGTAAAAGCAAGGAAGCAAATAGCCATAACTTTTTTTGTCATAAGCTCCATAAGAAAGTTGCGATACCTCTCAGCTGACCCTGGCTCAATTTTGTTTTTAAAACGCTCTACCGTTTCGGCGTTAATCAGTTAAATGTGGCAGGTTTGAATGAGCCATATTTACGAAAATTAATGGAGTGACACAAAATGATGAAATAAGTTTTGATGCATAGAAAAATTGTATTTCTTAAATGTAATCTTTTAATAATTTTATTTTCTATAACTAAGGAAATTAAAAGATAAATGACCACATTTTAATGTGTTAAAATTTTAAGCTACTTTTTCTTTTATTTTCAATTAATTTAGTTTTTAAACAGCTCTTAGTTTAAACAATTAATCCACATTGAGTCGGTTCATACATAATTATTTGAGTTGAGAATTTCATTAAATGTTTCTTGTTAATATTCTTCGTCTTTCATAAATAACTGCAGTTTAAGATTTAAAGCTTGAAACAAACAACACCCTGTACACATTTTATGCAACAACTACAACAGAGATCAGGCAGCGATGACTTCATCTAAATTACGTTGAGTACAATTTTAACGTTAAATGAACCAATAGTGAGTGGTTATTTTTATTATTATTTTAGTTATTCTGTTTTGAAGCACTTTTCACATATTTTAACTATTTTAGCAGCAACATGTTATAAACGCCCGTTCCATCGACAAACACACACACACATCATTCACATGGATACATTTGTGTATTTTAATATTTGACACTTAAAACGTGGAGGGTTCGGTCGTACTTCATGTAAACAAACCGCAACTAATTGACTTCAAAACAACCACAGCTGTTTTTGTCACAGAAATTTTTTTAATTTTTTTTTTTTTTGCAATTTTCACGATCATGCAATAGCAACGAAAAACCGTCAAACGTTCGCGAAAAATTTCGTAAATCACACAAAAAAAAAGTGGAGGGAGGAGAGCAAAAAAAAAAACAACACGCAAAAAAAAAAATCACGTGTTAATAACAATCATTAAAAAAAAAACTAACCAATAAACAGCAACGAGCGAATGTTTGAAATAACTAATTTTGTGCAAGTTTTACGCGATTTCGCGATTATTTGCGAAAAACGAAAAAAAAAAACACAAAAAATAAATAACAACAAAATTTTAGTTCACGCGATTAAATGTTCAAAATAATGTGAAATGTTCGTTTAGCTAACGAACAACTAACTCAACGAGCTGCGATCATGCACTGTTGGACCCAATGGCGCGGTCTCGTCCATGGTGGAAATATTTAAGTGTAGCAGAAAAATACAGGCGAACAAGCAGAAACAAACGCAGAATAAGAAAAAAAGCATTAAATGAAAAAATATAAACAACAAAAAGAATTCTGAGCAGCGGCGCACATATTAAAACCATTTGTGGTAAGAAATTTTCACAAATTGAGAAAAATAAATCAGGAAAAATGCTTTGGAAGAGCATACATCAAGAGCTGGTGCTCAAATGTAGATAAAATCCATTGCGCTCTTGATGAAGTTTTGGATCTCTTTTGCTGGCTCCAGTAAACTTTTTGCTCCCCCTTAGTTAAACACTCTCTATTAAGGGCCCTAAAGAAATGTGAAACTTTGAATGTTGTTTGTTGTTAGCCGGTTTTTTGTTGTTGCATTGAGGTTACATGAAAGTTGATCGTGCTCATGGTGAATTTTTGTAAGTGAAAAGCTGTAATTTTGTTATAGTTTTTCTTCTCTTTGCCTGTTGGCGCCATATGTGTGGGGGAAACTTTTAATGGCAATGAGAGAATCTGCTATATGCATTATTTGGGCTATTCTCTATTTCTCTCTCTCTTTACGCGCCTGCAGGCACGAACATTTTTCTCCACTTTAATTATTTAATTTTAAATTAATTAAATTTGAATGTTAATGACGGTAAAGCTGCTGGAAAGAGAACAATTCGTCCAATGAACTTATATGAGTGTGTGACAGCATATTCAAAAAAAAAAAAAAAAAAAGAAAAACATATTGCAAGTCTGCGAACTTGTTCTTACTTTAGTTAAATGAGTTAATTAACACTTATTTCTTTTAATTGCAGACAATTTTGTCATGTCTTTAAATTTTTTGGTTGAGAAATGATTTAAATTTATATGCGACTTGAGCAAGAGAGAGAAAGAGATGGGGCGCATAAGCATAAGGTTAAATTGTTGCACAACAGTTTTACGGAAGATCAACATAGATGAACGGTGTTTTGAATCTTCGCATTTATTAGAGTGAAGAAAACTGCTTGCTTCGTTTTGAAGTTTTAAAGCTTTTTCTGAGAATAGGCACAATTAGTGAAAGTTTTGCAATTTGCGTTATTTTTGTCAATGATGACTTAAAAGCTTGGCTTCTCTATTTTCATGAAAAGATTGTAATAAAAAATGTATTTTAAATTTACATACAGTTTGTCAAGAAATTGTTTTTACATAGAGAAATAATTGTAATTTTTACTTTTGTCTTAAAAAGAAAAACGATTTAATTTTTGTTTTTATTATTTTTATTTATTGATTTAGTATTATTTATTTAATTACAAAGATGTAGTGGTGAAAAAAGAGATAAAATAATCAGCAGCAGCAAACGCAACAACAAAAACTTAAAATACTTGGAAATTTTACTGCCAAGAAAGTGTTTTTATATAAGACTATTTTTGTTAAAACTGTACTAAAAATATAATTAAAAGAATTTATATTTGGTAGGATTTTCTTTTGGAGTTAATTGGAGCTGGTAACATATTTCTAATAGAATATATTAACGTTTTAACGCCACATCACATAGGAATTCTATTCCATTCTTCTAATAGCAGTTTTTAGCTCTGCACGTGTTTTTGGCTGCCTTTTAGAAACTTTTTCGTTTAAATACATCCATAAACTTTATATGGGGTTAAGAATCGGCTTTTGTGCTGATGTATTAGCACTTTTTCACAATTGAAAAGGAGCCACATCTTCACTGTGGTGCTTATGTTGCTTATGTTTCGGATAACTGCCCTGGTAGAATTTAAATTTTATATTAAATCCAAATTTTCGAGCGCTGTTAGATAAATTTATTGTTTCGCTGTTGTGCCTTCAATGAACACAATATCGCTAAACCCTCTGCTTGAGGTATACCTCCATGCCATAACAAATAGTTGGCCGAATTTCACTGAAGGAATAGCATTGCCAATGTTTTAAACATACTCTATTGGGCCTGTTATTATAAAA
This sequence comes from Coremacera marginata, assembly GCA_914767935.1. Taxonomy (NCBI): domain Eukaryota; kingdom Metazoa; phylum Arthropoda; class Insecta; order Diptera; family Sciomyzidae; genus Coremacera; species Coremacera marginata. The sequence continues at coordinate 59,709,983 of OU612045.1, read as the reverse complement.
TAGCAACATTTTTGACTCGTCACGGAATATGAACATCATCCCAATAGGGTTCTGGCATATCAATGTATCTCATCGCAAACGATAATATGCTGTGTCGTAAGCTTCGGTTTGTTACATGCTACTCTTCAAGGATATGCATTCCTTTCTGGGTATTGTTTCACTTACTTATGCGAAATAACATCACCGAACTCTTCTTTAAACATAATAGCAAGATCTCTTGTCAATATTTTAGGGTTGTCATTCACTTCTTTTGCCAAGAATCGTTCCCTTCTTTCCAAAAAAAATGCATGGTTAACCGATTGATGGATGGCAATGCAGCCTTTTCTCATTTTCAGCACGACTAAAAGTGTCATAACCTGCTTGTCTTGTACCAGAAAATATTTCGAATAACTCTTTAATAGTTTTCCCAATGAAATGATTATAAAAAATTAACTGAATTATATCAAAAGAAGTCCTTTTACCTGGCATTCTTATTTCCGTTTGTATTTAGTTTTATTCGTATTAATATCGACTGTATAGCACGATATCTAAGGCGCTACAAAAGACAAATCAAATACTACACCGAGAAAAAAGCTTATGTTAAATTGAAAAAAAACCTAGTATAATTTATAAGATGGCTTTGGCAGTTTTCAGCCACCCTTCTTAGTACCTTATCAAAACGTCTAAGTTTTACATGTTGACTTGACAAATTTTATTGGGTGATAAATTAACCGAGTATTGGGTGATTTTTTATACAACACAAATTTTTTTTTTATCAACATCGTTTTTTTTCTTAGTAATTTATGACTTCTCGGCTTTTCTTGCTGCTTGACGTATATTATAATAAGAACATTAAATTAAATTAAAAATCAAATACATAAATTTTACCTTCGCATGCCGTTGAGATTCGAGACACTACGCTACGCATTGAGCCAAACTCCTTCGTTACGCGGAGTGATTTATTCAATATTAATTACAACTGAAGCTATGCTGCAGCTATCAACAGAATACTGCGACATACTGCATCTGTTAACATCTGTGAATCAAATATTTTTTTTTTGGGCAGGGTATCGATGTATGTGCTTTCAAAGCAATGTATTAAACAATAAATTGCTTAGGTGAATTAACGTAGCTGCAGTTATGTCAGCAAACAGTAGCAAGGCTTCTTGGATCAGTTGGTAGAGCGATGGAATGGCACCAAAAGGTCCAGGTTCGATTCCACACGGCGGGCAAAGACTTTTTTTCTTTTCTTTTTGTTGATGAAATGTAATAAAATTTACTGGTGTGAATATTAACGTGTGGTTTTTAATTTACTGTATGTTATTTCTTAATTTAAAAGTGGTTTTATTACAAAAAAAAAAAAGCATTAAATTATCAAATCTATCCTTCTTTCGTGTGTTTAATGACGCAGCTGTTTTTTAATTTTGTATTTTTGGTTTTTGGGCCTAGGTGAATCAAATATTTTTTTTTGACAAGGTATCAAAGTATGTACTTTCAAAGCGATGTATTAAACAATAAATTGCTTAGGTGAATTAGCATACGTTTATAATTCCCATACAATTCTCTTCACCTAAGCCGACTTAGGTGATTTACATATTGCTTTTTTTCTCGATGTAGTTATCACTTTTTCCTTTAAAAAGCCCATCTCTGAAAAAAAATAAAACCAATAACGGTAAATCCTTTTAACAACTTCAATATAGAAAGAGAGCAAAATGTAAAAATACTTTCTTGCCAGTTCAATTTTGAAGTGATCTAAGTTTTTGTTGCTGCTGATTTTTTTCACTTTTTTCACCACTTCATCTTCATTCGTCATTGAATAAATAATACTAAATCAATAAACAATTATTTCACCATGTAAAAACACTTTCTTGACAAACTGTATTTAGGTGCTTCTTGTGAACTGAACGAAATAGTTTTAAAGCAATTATTTTTCGAAGTAATATTATACTAATATTTCTAAATTACTAAATACCGACTAAGATAGTAGACTATATTAAAAAAAAATATTTTTAATTCCGTTCATTTGTGATTTTATTTGCTTTTTCGTTTGGTTTCTTTACATTTATTTATTTTAAATTTTATTTTTTTTTTAAATTTTTCAATTTTTTTAAATTTTTAAATTTTTTTAAATACATAATATATCTATTATTTGTTTTAATTATTAATGTTTTTTATTGTTTTTACTTTTGAATACTGTATAATTTTCATTTTTATTATTTTTTAAAAGAAAATATACATATTTCTAATTATTTAGATTTAGATAATTATTTAGATTATTTCGTTTTTTTTAACTTCTCCGATTTGTAGATATTTATTAAATTTTATATTTTTATATTTTTATATTTATATACTTTTATATTTTTATATTTATACAATTTTATATTTTTATATTTTTATACTTTTATATTTTTTATTTATATAATTTTATATATTTATATTTTTATACTTTTATATTTTTATATTTTTGATATTTTTATATTAAAATTTTGTGTTTTTATATTTTCTATTTTTATTTTTTTTATATTTTTATATTTTTATACATTTATATTTTTATATTTTTAAATATATATTTTTTCCTGTAAGGGTCCCCTTATTCCAGCAAATCTACAAACGCTATTAAAATTATTATATTGAGGTAGCGTGTAGCAGTTATGAGCGTTTAATGTTGAAAAAATGGCAAAAAGACTTGAGGCACAGACTCGATCTAATGTGAATGAGAAAATGTGATTTCCAAAGCGAAATAGGGAAAATACACCCGATTTTCGGGGCGTTATCATTAGCATTTTTATATTCTTATACATAGACGACTTTTATAAATTTTTGTTGTTAAATCATTTTATTTTCTATATTTTTTTATTTGTTATTTTTTCTCTCATATTTCTTAGTTTAGTATTTTTAATTTTTTAATGTTTAGATAATTCAGTTTATAAATATTTTTTTTATATCTTTTGGGTTTTTTAATTTATAAAAATTTTTTTCTATTTTCATGAACCCAAAAAAAAGGAAAGATTTTTAAATTAAAACTTCATAAATGAATTCTTAAATTTTAAGTCAAAAAATCGTTTCTTGAAAAGTAAAATATATATACCATAATTCGATAATAGTTTTGGGTACAAATATTAAAAGCTTTGTTTTTTAATCCAGAAAGATTTAAATTACTCAAATGGAATCAATTTATTTCGTTATTAAAATTTAAGTATTTGTTAATCATATAAAACAGTACAGTAGTACAGTATAGCGTTGAAAATAACTCTCTTTTTTTATTATTATTTTTGGTATTTCTACTTTTTTTTTTTAATAAATTTTAAATTTTTGTGACTAGAATTAAACTAAGTTGAGGCATGTTTCTTATTATTCTGCGAAAACACATAAGGGAAATAATTTCTGTTGTTTTTACAATACGTATTTGTATTGAAATTCAATAAAAATTAATACTTCTTAATTTTTAAAGATCATTTAGTAGTTTAATTTAATTATGATTATCTATTTTAATTATAAAATCTGATAAAGTTGGTAAGAAATTACTTACATCTACTCATTAATTGCTTTATTTCAGTTTAATTTTTAAATGTTTTATATTTCGTTCGTGTATGTATATTTATTTTATAATAATGCTTTTGTTAATAATGCCAGATTTTTCCATTCTCACAAAATAATATCTATTTAACAAAAGATTTATATAAAAATTTAGAAAAATAAAACAGCGGAGGAAACCCGCAACACGTGCTGAAAGCATTCGATAAATGCAACAACAATAAAAACACATCTCTAGTCTGTGAATTGAATCGTTCATGCATATCGCTATCACTTCCACAAGACATTAATAAAAGCTTATCTGAATATTCTCTGGTGTATAATTTATTATACCGTAAAAGCTCTGTCTAACTCCTCCCTTGCTTTAGGCGCTTTAACAACAAAATAAACCCAAATAATTTGAGCTCTCTTTAAAAATTGGAACTAGGTTAAACGACTTGCGGCTCAACTGAAAGTGATATCTGATATTTGACAACAACAACAACGCCAACAACAATACCAACAAGAAAAGACGAATTCAACGACGTGAATGCAACATATCGATGACCAACAAAATTGCATTCAAGCGTGCAACTATACAGAACGTGTATCTTGGTCTGAGTCTTTCCCTCTCTCTTTCTCTCTCTCTCTCTCTGCCATGGCGGAAAACTAATGTGGTGACTGCAGCCACACTGCATTTTGAAGTGTTTGTGGTCGATGTTGAATCGTTCAATTGTTGGTTGAATTCGGTATTGGTTCGGTGCAGTTAGCTTGTTTATTTGTATGTCTGTCTGTCGGTTCAACTGATGCGAGTGAATGCACTGTAATGAGTTTAGATAAATCATAAAATGTGCAGCAGCAACAAAAGCAACTATTACAAAAAATATAAAGCAGCAAAAAAAAAACAAACGTTGTGTTTGTTGCAGTTTTCAAACACATTGATTGTGTTTTTGTTGTTGCTGTTCTTGTGTCGTTGCTTTATTTGCCTTGACTTGATTTGTTCTGCATCTTAAGAGCTTGTGGCAAAAAAGAAATGCAATAAAAAAGAGAAAAAAAAAAATTAAAACAAAATAAATCGAACGTTAGTCAACCGGTTAAAATAGTTGTACTCGTTTTTCTCATTTGAGTAAGTTGCTTAGAGCCAAGTTAGTACTTTCTAGAGCGACGTTGTTGTTGTTTGTGGCATAAAGTGACAGTTCAGTGGCAAGTAAAAAGCAATGACTGTTGCAAGGCATAAAGTAGTCAGTAGCTGTAATTAGATTGTAATTAAAGTATTTTTTACGAATATATTATCATCATTGATTATTTAAAATAATTTATAATTCAAGTTTGAGAAAGTAATAAAGTGTAATTTAAAACGCATTAATTGTTATTATGAAGTAATTTTGATGATTAAATAATCTAATGTGAACAGTATTCATTAGTTATTGAGCTTTCAGCAGCAAAGATCGAAAGTTAATGGGTGTATTAGAAGGAATAAAATTACAATTTAATAGTTGAAAAATTAAGACAATTTTGAGATATTGTGCAGAATTTTGCCCCATGTCAACGTATAGTTGTTTCCGAAGTAGTTTTTCTCGCTGAAACCAAATACAGGCTAAGAATTGCTTTATAATGTTAGATATTCTAGTCTACAAGTTAAAAAAACTGTTTTTGGACATATTTGATGTTATGTAGCATCGCAAATTTTTTTTTCTCAAAAAACTATGGGATCTTAAAGTAAAACTTTTTCTCTTTCAAATTCCAATGAGTTTGCTCAAATACCTATATATATATAGTTATATTGAGAAGATAGCAATAGCTTTCCCATTTTTTACTGATTGCTATAGAATTTTTAGGTCCGCAAAACTCCCAATTGGAAAATCCTAGCTACGACACTGTTAACATGTATCATACTTAATGTGGCCAACCTTTCCGAAAAATCGGAATCATTCCGAATAAAGGTAAGTTCCAGTGTTCCAAAGCAAAACTTCGGAATCCCGAAATTTTCTGTTCTATTCCGAACTATACCGAAATTTCTTTCATATCAACATAAAATAGTAATTAAGTAAAATATTGAAAATGCCGCCCAACTGATGCTAAATCACCTTATCTGGCGAGAGTGCCAAAAGCATACTTCTGGATGAGTCAATTTTTTAACGCAAATTGTAATTTTTGTTTTCTCTACCATATATTCACCAAAAACAAAAAAAAAGATTTAGAAAAGTTAGGGCGAAAAGGGATCGCCTTCTGCTCTGCTTATGTCGAATTCAAGTCGCTATTATTAACCGGAAAACTTCCCCGGTTACATGTGATACAACAGCACTTCACAGCTTTGAGGTGAATTCACGTCCACAATCAGTGCTGTCACTTTACCACAAGCGTTTAAAATATAAGTTTTCTGTCTCTATATCTCTGATATTTACTTTAAATCGATTTACTGGAATAATATTTTGTGAGCTGATTTGTTTTTTTAGTTATCGCAAAGTAAACTATAATTCAATTTCACAATATAAATAATGCTTGGAATTCTTTCAATTGCTGGAATCAAAAACCAAATTATTTGAGAAATTGCTAAGAAGGATATATACAGCTGTTGCTTGTACTTCTTTCTTAAATGAGGATTTGCTGAAAGTCAAAAATTATTTATTTTAATGTTTGATATGCACTCGTACATTGCTTCGCTCTTTTAAACTATATTAAGGCATGATTTTAGTCTATAGTGAAACATTTTGGGCTTTTTTTTTTTTAAATTCATTAATAAAAAACTAAAAATATTTTTACTATCCATTTTTTTGATGGGGGAAGAAGTGGGGACTATAAAAGGGCGTCTCCATCATGTTACGATTTTAACCCTTCTAGTCATCTGAAAAAAAGGATTCTTAATTAGTAAGAATTAGACATTGGTAACGCAGCGATGCGTTGCGTTATTGAGTTGAATCGCTTAAATGCGTTACCACGTTGATACACTTCTTCAAAGCAAAAGTAAAAAATATTTATACAACGAACAAAAATTGCACCTGTTGTACGGTGCATCGAACATAGGGATAGAAAGTTGAAAGCGAACATTATATCTCAGTATAAATAAGGACCAGAGGTTGCGGGGAAGATGCATATAAGAATGAATGCTTGGAGAGTGCGTTTGACTGTAATTATTATGTTCTGTCATTATGACAAAATGTTGGACGTGTCCGCGTTCAAAGCAGAAATAAATTTTAATCCAACTTCGAACTTGTTTTGCATACCAGAAACGCGTATGAATCTGTTTGATAGCTGGCATCAAATCTTAACCGAAATACAGTTTGGCTGCATGCTGTAATCTGCGCTTCGTTTAGTTATATTTCATATTAATCACTAATGGATTTAATAATTTTTAATGAATCTTTTGCTATAAGATTTCTTTAGATCAGATGTATGGATTAAAGATTTTTATTTGATTTCATTTATTTGTTCTAAGTGAAGCCAATTTGTGCTCCAATTCCACCACAAAATTAACCGCATTCGAAATTGACGACAAAACGCAATGCGTTGGTCAATTCAAACTCTCACTGCGTGAATAAAACTCTTGTTGATTCAGGAATCATAGCATTGCAAACTACGCTATGGCGCAATTGCGTTAACGCATTCCGTTGATACAGTAATCTGCGTTATAGTTGGTGTATCAACGCAGCGATTGCCCATGCTGCGTTACCCATGTCTAGTAAGAATGTCGCTAGGAAAAGGAAAATACATTTTTTTAAGAAATGACGACTGTTTGACCTTTGACCTTTTTTTCAAAGTTGTGCATTTTTTAGATATATTAAAACCAAAGTTTTTACATAATTCTAGTCTGGGCACATTAATCATACTTCACATTTAAAATTTGGGGAGAACATTTATTTTGTTTTGGCTTAATCAGGAGCGTTTAAAATTTATGTCAGCATCTAAAACATAAAATAATTATTAAAAAATAATTTTCTCAAATATGCCCAAAAATACGTTCTGTATATTTCATCCATACCTCTTTAAGGTCAAAATTTAATTCTTTTAATTGAATTTTTTTTTATTAATTAAAGTCGTTATTATCATTAATCTTCTCGAACTTATTTACTGCGGCTTTTATCGATTGCAAATTGAGCCCATTCAATGTCATTAAAATAAAACTCAGTTTCACTGTAGTTCCACTTCAGTAAAATGTGCCATTTTATTGCACTGCCAGAGTGTGCCATTTTTTTCTTTTTTCTTTTTTATTTTATTGTTTGATGAACATCAATATCTGAAGATATTTAAAATTTACAACCAAACAAAGCATGTAATTAACTCTTATCTGCTTATATACGTAATTATCTATTTAAAGTTCCCGCTGTGTGAGTGTGTGCGTGTGTTTCAAACATAAATTTCTGTCATATAAAATGCCAAAATTATTTAAAGCTAGGCAGAAAGAAGTAAAAGTTTGCTAATTTGGGAAAATTTTTGTATTTAAAGCGTTTAAATACGAGCCACTAAAAGTTATCTTTACGGCATATTTTTGCCTGCAGTACCGACTCCCAAACGACTGTCAATGGCTTGCATGAAAAACACTCTTTTTCCTAACAAGTAGCAGCATTAAATAGTTGCTCCTCGTCTCAAGTGTTGCAATTTTGATGAACCACAACTTTGTTGCAGACACCCTCAACACACTTCAGTCCGTCCGCCTTTTGCATAGCTGTCACAGTCACTAGCTGGTCGTAGTCGTCTTCGTGTTTTGACTACGTTCCGCACATGCTGATTGAAAGTAAAATTAAAATTGACAGCCCAAGTTGAAAATTACTTTGACTCTTTTTTTTATCTTGCATTTATTTTATTTTGGTTTTAGCATCAGTGGACATACTGAGGAAACTTTGTTAATCGTCTCCATGTTTTATGGTTCATGTTCATCAGCAATTCCCTGACTCTAAATTTATGTGTTTAAAATTGTATGAATTTAAATGAAAGTTTACTCTAGCGTAAAATATTGCCGCCCCTAACAATTTATTGCAAGTGTTTTCTGCAGTTTTTTGCAGGTGTTGCTGTTGGCGGAATAAAACCAAAAACACAAAAAAAAAAACCATTAAAATAGTTTTGAGATTTCATAAGCTTCTACGTTGAAAATGAATTGTGTGCAAAGTTTTGTTTGTATTTTGTAGTAACTAGAGTTGAAAATGGTTTTTTTAAATACACTTAAATTACTAAACAATTACTTTACTTGTTAACGATATTTAAGATTTTGGAACTTTAAAAATCTTATAATCAGTGCGAATACTTTGACTCAGGAAGAAAATAAAAAATATTTTTATAGTTTGAATCTTTTTTGAATAAAGGGTGTCCCAAAAGTCACTGCCATTTTAATTTTTTAATAAAACGCATTATTTTGGTGAAATGTCTGCAAGTTTTTATTGAATTCAGAAATAGAGGCACTGCGGTTATTGATGGAACATGATATAACTCAAATGGCCCCCTCGATCTTGAACATGCGAGACGTTGTTTGGTTCACCGTTGCTTTTGCTATGTTGTTGTCTGGCGGAACGGGGACGACCACTTTTTTTTCCACAACAAAGCCAGTGGACTCAAATTTATTGATTTAGGCCGTATTCTAGTATAAACGAAAATAAAAAATGGTCATTTCAACCCTTGAAAGGACTTTGACCGAGCTTCTTATGATTAATTGTGTTGTGCGTATTGTGAAATGTTTGAACACAAATGATCGAGAACTGGACCTACAAGTTTTATGCCGACTCTGAACGGCTTATGTTCTCAAGAACATGACAGTTTTTACTCTCTGAGGTTTGCCATGGCCTGCAGAGAGGTGACGGCCTAACAGAAAAATTTATTTAATTGAAAAAACATTCGGTGTCAGGTGGGAATTAAACCAGGGTTCTCCGCCACTAGTGTAGAGGGAAACATTTTGGGCGTTTTTAAAAGTAATAAAAAAAATAACTACAAATAATTTTAGTATCCATGTTTTTGTAAAATGTTTATTTATATTTCAATAATACACAAAATTTAAAAAATTACAAATTACTGGTAGAGTGGACGGGGGGTGGGGGGAGGTTATTTTACATAATTCAAGTCCAGGTCGTAGAAGGATATATAAAAAAAGCCCACACATAATTTTAAGTCAATCAGTCCATTACAACTTGAGATATCATGTCAAGCGTGATTTAAAAAATTCTTTCGCGAAAAACGCGTTTAAAGATTTGAGCACAGTTACAGACAGTCAAAGTCATATAAATGGGCGCTATACTTACATTTCATTAATCGGCGGCGATTGTGCTCCATACATTGAGCCTTCTTCTAAAAAAAAAAATTATTTTTCCTTAGAAGCATCAAAAACTCGTACTTCTTAGCGACTTATTCGAGTTTCATCCCGCCTGACAGTGTCACTAAAATAACTTATAACTTCGTAAATAATTGAAATTTTAAAAATTTCTTTGGAGGATATATCCATTAAGGTCTTATTCTAAAATGTGATATATAAATATAAATAATTTTCAAAATTTGTACGCTCTGCTCAACCTCGAATTTCTTTATGACTAATCCTTGCTGTTGACAACTGTCATAGATTTAGTTCATTACACTTGTTACAAAAAAGGAAGTGCCCGAATCAAAATATCAGTGACTTATGAGACACCCTTTATATAAAGCTGAATGTAATCTTGTCTGTAGGTACCCGAACTCCTCCAGTACCTTTTGAACGATTTCAGCCAGATTTTGCACACTTTGGTATAATGATCAGGCCGTAGCTAGAAAATGGTTCTGGATTAGATAAGGGGGCGTATCACTTTAAGTTGAATCAAACTCCTTCTATACTATGATATATATCCTACTTTAATCAAATTTTCCATCTATATTTTAGAATAATGAGTAACGTAGAGTCTAGAAAAGTGGGCTGGATTAGACAAGGTGGTGTGCCACTTTAATTTTTATACTTTATCTTAGTAAATATCTACAACATGGTATTGATATTTTACGAAGGGGTGGATAGGAACTATTCTAAGCACCATACAAAAAGTGGTTGGTATAAGATAAGGGGCGTGATAGTTTTCAGCATAACTATATATCGGGCTACAAATTCATAATTTGACAGTGCCCTTACAATTTAATCAAAGTTTATATACAAAGTATCAAGTGAATAATAGAATAATACTTGTGATACTTCTAATTGTGATAGTTTTTCTATTTTGCTATTTTAATGGCGTCATTTTGTATAGGTAAGTACAATTTTATATAACTAAAATAAATTTTGAAGAATTTTAAGAGATTTTTAAAGAGATTTTTTGTGGAATTTTAGGAGATTTGAAGGTTTTGATGAGGTCTTTTTGTATGGAGTTCCAAATTTGATAGTCAGAGTTTATATTTAAAATCAACGCTTTTATGCTAAATTCCAAGTCAGTAAATTCACTTCTGTGGAATTTTAGCAGATTTTACATTTTGGTGACGTCCCTTTGTATGTCAGGTAGGCGTGGTTTTCATTCGATTTGCCTAATTTCATAGTCAGAGTTTATATTAAAAATCAAGGTTTTATGCTAAAATTTAAATCAGTATATTAACTTTAGTGGAATTTTGATAGATTTTACCACTTAAATAGAATCACTTTGTTTGGGAGATAGGCGTGGTTTTCCTCAGATTAAACCAAACAACATAGTCAGGGTTTATATTAAAAATAAAAGTTTATATGCAAAATTTCAAGTTATTTCATTAATTTTTGTGGAATTTTTAGAGACTCAACCGTTTACAATTTTTGGAAAATATAAGACGCCTAAACGATAGCTTTAAGATCCGAGCCCTTCGATGAAAATGGGAATTCAGTGACCGGTATGCAGAATATACTGCTTAGACATGGGTATCGCAGCAAAAATCGCTGCGTTGATACACCAACTCAAACGCAGTTTACTGTATCAACGGAATGCGTTAACACAATTGCGCCATAGTGTAATTTGAAATGCTACGATTCCTGTATGTGGGCAGTTTCATGCCAGATCAGCCTCGACCGGCGGGGCATGTCTCGGATTTGGTTCGAATTTCGAGGAACGATAGACTACAATAGTATGAGCAATAGAAAATCCACAGATACAAAATAAATCTAGGTGGCAATCCTATCCGCCACATTGAATTTTAACTGTCAGATGATGTTGACAAATTTTAAATATACATTTTATTAGGTGGCATTTTGATCCGATTTTGCCATATATCATAGAGATGGTTCATATTTATATCAAAGCTAATGTGAAAAAATTTCCAGATTTCTTTAATTCTTGTGGATGTTTTAGAGATTTCACGTTTAAAATGATGCCACTCTGTATGGGAGGTAGGCGTGGTTCATATCATAGAGATGGTTTATCGTAAATATCAAAGCATGTGTAAAATTTTAAAACATTTCTTTAATTTTTGCAGATTTTTTAAAAGATTTTACGTTTAAAATAAAGCCACTTTGTATGGGAGGTAGGCGTGGTTTTCATCCGATTTTTCCAAATTTCATAGTCAGGTTTTAAATTGAAGATCAAAGCTTACGTGCCAAATTTCTGTAATTTTTGTGGATTTTAAAAACATTTTACGTTTAAAATAAAGTCACTTTGTATGGGAGGTAGGCGTGGCCCAGTTTCGAACATTATCTTCTTTTTTTAAAAATAAACTTATATTTTTAATTTCATGGGGATAGCTTTAACATTACGGCTGTAATCGTGTCGACAGACGGACAGACAGACGGACACACGGAAATCGACTCAGCAGGTGATGCTGCTACGCCTCCTTCTTGGCGTTACAAACGGAATGACAAAAAATGGTGGGAACCCTACCCGCTACTTTGAATTTTAAAATTCTGAGATCAGGCTCGAAATCAGCTTCTCTCTAAAACTGTTAGATGATGTTTACAACTCTTAAAAATACATTTAATTAGGTGACAACCCTATCCGCCATCTTAAATTTTAAAATTCTGCCATCAGATTCGAAATCAGCGATCCACTTAAAATCTTAGGCCCTTATTATGAATAACAACTCAACTTAAGTTGACTCGATTCAACTAAATTGTTTTCGTATAACGTATTACAAACATTTCAGTTGGACCATGTGGTTTGAAAATTCTTAAAAGATTAAGACAAGCTGCATGGTTCAATTCAACTGTATGTAATACGTTATACAAAAAAAATTACTGCAATCGAGTCAAATTAAGTTGAGTTGCTTACATAATAGAGGCCTTAGAAAATGTTAAAGACTCGTTAAAAAAAATATATATTTTTAGGTAAAATAATTCAAAATGTAGGTGGCAGGCCACCATCTTGAATTTTAAAACTGTGAAATCAGATCTTAAATCAAATCCGCATTTTTTTTAAATAGTCTCGACTTACCCTATCGCACAATTGCTCATCGTTGCGTCGGCGTCGCGTTGGAGCACGTATAATACGACTATCCACAGCATCCATTTTTCTATAATTTTTTTTTTTTCTATTACGAACTAAATCCACGCTCTTAGGAATATATTCCACTCGCTCTTGGCTGCTCTTACTATATCAAGCAAAGACACAAGCCACAAAAGTGCTGAATAGATGTTTGTGTCACTGCTATGCGATCCCAAGCATTTGGAATGTATTGATTTATATGCTTCCGGTGTGTGTCTGAGCTCAGTCATTAGCAAATACAGACATCGGTTAGCTGAGTCATCCACACAAGTTCCATTAACAGCACGCTCTAGAAACCAGCGTGTGTTTTTCAGTGTTGCAAAGTAATTCGATGATGCATTTTAAGACATTTTTGGCAGTATGATTTTTGATAAATTTCACAGTTATGTTTGAATTAAAATTATTCCCTTTATATGTAAATGGAAGCATGCAGTTCTTAGGAAGTCATTAGTTTAAAGCAGGCATCTGTAAGAGAGCAGATAAAGAATAATGAGCACTTGTTAAGACATATTTTTAAGATGTAAAATAGTGTATGACAAACAGCTGAAAATTAATTGATTTTTAAGTAAAATTCCTGAAGTTGTGACAAAGCGAATGCGTCACTTGATGAATTCTAAATGACAATTAAGTGGGTTTCACTTCAAATGAAATAGTATGTACAATATAAGAGGGCAATGTGAAACATCCAAAAAAAACTATAACGGATGACGCACAGAGCGTAAAATGGGGGCACAAAGACAAAAAAACAAGAAATGCCAAAATATTAGTATGCACAATAAAATTCTATAATACATTTGTCACAAATCAGAAAGAATTTTCTTAATAACTTTATTAGAGCGAGCGAAGCTCCTATTGGCAACTTGTTTGCAAAGTGTTATCGGGATCAGATCTCAGCAATGGGTTGATCGATTTTAAAATTTTTTTCACTGAACATTTTTTTGCTTCTAAGACTATGACATGACGAAGCCTTTCATTTTATTAACTTAAGTAAAAAAAAATTAATTAAAAAAAGTTAACTAAAATAAATTCGTAGGTTTAAATGCAAAAATATTCGCACAACTTACAAAATGTATGTGTGCTGTAATTCGCCGAATTTAGTGTAATAAAATTTTTTAATTTGCGTACTGACACGAGCGCTGGCAGCGTTGCAGAATATTAATAGGATCAGATACCAGCAACAGGTTGGCCGCTTTTAAAATTTCTTCACTGAACAGTTTTTCCTTCTAAAATTAGTTCGTGACTAAAGCTCAATTTTAATTCACTTAAAAAATTTCAATAAAATCAAATTTGTAGGCTTAAACGCAAATAATTGAAAAACTTTCATTATTATAACAATTAACAAAATCAATAATTTTATGTTTGTTGTAATTCGCCAAATTTAGTGTCTTCAGTAATGTGAAATTGTGAGGTAGTTCTTTAGTTAACTTTTTGATGGTCAAACTTATTCGCAGAATGTTATCGGGGTGGATCTCAACAATTAGTTGACCGATTTTTAATATATTTTTTTTATAAAAATAAAACTGATACAGTTCTTCACTTTTAAAGTTAGGCCTGAATTTGAAAATTTTATTTATTTAACTAAAAGGGTAAAAAACACCATTGAAATGGGCGCTAGAGGTTCAGATATTTTGCCAAAATATTTATCATAAAATTGAAGACAGCTCTGTGAATACAACAACTATGTCAAAGGCATAAACATATGGTACACGTATAGAAAAAAAAGTTTATCTGCAGTTTGCCGCAAGCAAATTTCGAAATTTTTTTCAAACGTTTCAGCAGTTACGAGAAACGGATACAGTCGCGGGAAACGGGTTTTTTAGTTGCAAGAAAATAATTTTGTTTGACATAAAAGCGTTCGAATTTCCAATTGCGACAAATGAAGAATTTGTTTGTTGCAACTTAAAACTTCGTTTGTAGGAAACGAACTTATTTTCTTATAAACGAACATTTTAAATTCAAAAAGTTTTTGAATTTTTTATTGCTGCAATTTTACTTAACGATTTCAAGTCAAATAAGGTTGTCTTATTGTTGTCGGCTTTTGTTAACGGCAAATGTTAAACTTTTGCCATAACAAAATTCTGCAACACTGGCAAAACGGATTTCTGTTCATGGCAAATGTTAAAGTTTTGCCATAAGCGAAAAAAAATTGTGTACCTTTACTTCAACACAATTGAGTTCTACGCAGCAGCATTAGCAGCACTAGGCGAATATTAGTCGACTGAAAATACAATTGACGGTGATGGAACAGGTTAAGCACAGCGCGCAGTAAGCCAGACATCGACGGGTCGGGGTTTGAGTTCCAATGATGGGAGTAAAAAATGTATACATTTTTCAAATAAATGCTAAATAAATGCTAAAAAAATAAAAATGTATATATAAAAATAACAAAATAGTTTCAGCGGTGGGGTTCGAACCGGTAACCTTACGGTTAGGAGTTCTGTACTCTCCCATATATTTTTTGCGCTCTGTTAAAATTCACTATAGCTAGCGCAATGCTATTTTTAGTAAAACGTATTGCGTTTCGTTATCCTTCCGATATCTTTTTTCGATATTTCTTGTTATTTGTTCGCTAGAGATAAATGAATGTTCGTTTGCGGCAACTACAGCTCGCATGCGAAGTATAGTTGGAGAATTTTTCAATTGCGTTAAGCGAACAATTTCTTTGCGTAATATATTCATTATAATAAAAGTTCAAATAACCAAATAATAGTCCAAAATACGATTATCTATTGTCATGCAGACATGTTGAATCGATTCGAAGCGAAAGCGGCTACATTTGGCAAAGAAAAAGTGATCTTCCATTAGAACAACAACACAGGCACACAAATCCGCAGTTGCAATGGCAAAATTTAAGGAATTGCGCTACGAATTGGTTCGTCATTAATAATTTTCTATAGAATTGGCCTCCTGCTACTTTTATCTTTTTTCAAACTTAAAGAAACGGCTCGAAGGGAAGACATTTGGAACCAACGATGAACCTCACTAAAAACCTATTTTGAAGGAATGCAGAAATTGTATTATTCAGAAGGGATCAAAAAATTAGAGGAGCGCTGCAGGAAGTGTTTAGAGTAGTGTTGGGCGCGTAGATGCACGCGTACCAGAGACTCGTTTACGAACTCGCTCTTGTGTCTCACATATACTAACACCGACAAGAAGTTATTTCAATCAGTTGGCGCTGAGACTTCATGCTGAGACTTCATGCTGAAAGTTCCGCGCTGCTTGATGCTTAAAACTTGATTGTTATGCACCGAAAAAGAAATGAGAGCGAGACTCGACTTCTACAAGCACAAAATTACAGAAAATATAATAGCATTAGTGTGCCCATCAGAGAACTGCAACGAGTCTATGATTCGAACGAAGGACTATAAATCATCCATCAAAAACCGAATGCGAGTGCGTGCGGTTGCGTACAACAACCCCCACTTCCACGCGAAGCATCCTCATAACAGCGATGAGCGACGAGTGCCGCCGCTTTCGCTCATCGCTCATAAGAATGCCGTTCAATGATTCTCGGCAAATGTATGAAAATAAATCTTAAAATAGTATTAAAAAAAATATTTAAATGCATATACTTTTAAAAAAAAAAAAAAAAATAAAATATTATTGATAGATATTAGTGAAAAATTGTGAAAATATTATTGAAAAAAATAAATTAAAAATTTTTGGAAAACTTTTTTAAGAATTATTAAAATTATTATAATTAAAGAATTAAGAATTATTATAATTAAAATATTAAATAAAATCCTGTTTATTTTGGATTGCAGCTTTCTTTATGGCATCTCTAAACATAAAGGTTCTCAGCAAATCATCATTGCAAGTGTGAAAGTGATTTAAAAAATTTATTAAAAACAATACAATAACAACAAGGAACAAATAATAGACAACATACAAGTATCAAGTAAGTTTGCTAAATTTTAATTTTTTGAACTAGCGATAGAAGCTAGCTATTTATCTTAATCAACACATAAAACACAAAACAAAAGTAAAACAAGGAAAACGCACGCCAATACTGAAGTGCACGCAAATCATTCAATGACTCTAGAGTCATTGAGGGTGCTTAGAATCATATGCTTAGAATTCAGTAGTCTCTCTAATGAGCGATGAGTGAAAGCAGCGGCACTCGTCGCTCATCGCTGTTATGAGAATGCTTCGCGTGGAAGTGGTTGTTGTTGTGCGGAACCGCACGCACTCGCACTCTGTTTTTGACGAGTGATTTAGAATCATAAAAAAACGATTCGCTGCAGGTCTCTGGTGCCCATCACTGGTTTAGAGGTACAAGGAGATAATGTTGAGAAACAAAATAAGTTTTAACCAAATAAATTCATTTCATTTATAAGGAACTTTTCACCTTGCCCTCGAATGCATAAACTTATCATGTGATAAGGCAGAGTTTTTAAAATTTTATGACAACAGAGATTGTAAAAAAGTTCGAAACATAATCTCTAAATTTTAGACATTTCGGGCGATAAGCACGGGTCGGCAGGAGGCAAGACCAGCGGCGGGAGCATTAAGGTTAAGACATTAATTTATTTTTCAAATATATCGATAAGAGAGACGGAAAAAATAGAGTTTATCAATGAATTATAGAAATTTGATGGGTTCAACGGCCAATAAAATAAAACTAGTTTTTAGAACATTTTAAAAAGTTTAAATGAATTTTGAGTTAAATATGATGAGTGACTGCTTTCTACCAAGTATATGATTATTTAAAAACTGGAATTTATTTTGATTAAAAATCGTAGATGTTAAGAAAATTTCATGATATCATTAAGGGATTTTTAAAGCAGCATTTAAAAAAAATAATCTTATTTTATTTTGACAACTTAATTAAACCACCACAGACACCACATTAAAAAACGTTTGTGCATATTACTTACTTAGGCATATCTCAGATTACTTTTTTTTTTTTTTTAATCTGAAAAAGCTTTCTCCTCTCGTAGTTTGTTGAAAAGTAAATTTTATTTAATCTGTTTCATTTTATTTAATTTAAAATATTTTAATCTGTTTTATTTAAGTTTTATTTATCTGTTGATATCTCACTTTCTGAAATATATATGAAAAAACATTTATAGCGTTTCATGTACGTAGCCAGGATATCAGCAAGAAGGAAAAGTTTTTTTATATATGTAGGCATATAAATATTCATATTTCTATTTAGTGTTGTGTTGCAGGTTAAAGTGTATGGCTGGAATGCGAAGAAACCCAGGTTCGAATCCCATCTAACACAGAATGTGTTTTCAATTGAATTAATTTTTTCTGTTCGGCCATCACCTCTCTGCAGATAATGACAAAGCAAGTCAAAACTACCATGTAAGGGCGCGTTTATAGTGAACGCTTATACTGAAGATTATTGTTGAAGCTGAAAAACGCTTCATGTATAATCATATGGAAAAAGATGAAAGTGTCCATAGTGAAAGCTTATTCCGAACTTTAAGCCACTTATCAAGAGGTTTTCGGCGCTTATAACTCTATCTCGCTCGCTCTTACAGTTTACATTTTTTCGCTTGTTTACATCATTTTCGTTGTTTTTGTTTTATTGTTTTATATTACAAAAAATATGTGCTGAGCTTTCACAACGGCTGAAAGCGTTGTTGTTGTTGTTGTTGTTTCGTTTTGTGGTTCTTATTAAGAAATTTTTTTTTGAACTTGTGCATTCTATTTCGCTTGTTTACATAGCTTTCGTTGTGCTTGCGTGCAGCAATCAGTTGGTTTTTTTTGTGAATTGTATTTTCAAGTTGCTTTGAATTTATCTGTTACGTTTTGGATGGATGAGTTAATAGAAAAATAAAATGTTGTCGCTATTGGTGGAGGATAAATGTAATATTGAAATTAGTTAAGTTTTTTCTTAAGTATCATTTCACAAATTAGCAGTATGTAAATTAGCAATATACTACTGTGGGCAAAAAATAGCGGAAAATTACACAAAAGCTTTGAAGTTGGCGCGTCTGATTATTATAGCACTGACCTTAAAAGCTTTATATTCATGAAGAACTAAGAAAAAGTTACTTTAAAATTATTTTTTACTTTGTAGTGGTTTTGTAGTCGGTTTTGTTTTTTAAAAAAAAGTTTCTTCTTAGACTACTTTGACATGGCATACAACAACCACAGTAATAATTGTTGTGTAATTTAATTTTAAGACAGGCATTAAATCTTGGTTCGCCAAGGTAAAGTGCCTTTATAAAAATTAAAAATAGTTTCTTAAGGGATTACATGACATTGGCAGTTTTTTGAAATCTTTTTTTTTAATCAATTTGAATTTTAGTAAATATTCTTAAGATTCTAAGAAAAAATATTTAATGGAAAAATTCCTACGGGTTCAAAAGTTGCAGCCGGATTAGTGAGAGCGCATTTTTCATTTTTGCGCTACCTACGTACGGCAGCTTCTATATACTTGTTTTACTTGCTACCTGACTTTTGGAGGTTGTTATTTCGTACCTACTTGAAGGGTGAAGGGTGAAGCCCGAATTGCTAAACGATTGCAAAAAACTATAAGAAACAGCACAACACAAGATAACGAAGGCATACAGTACGAAGCAGGCAGGTATGGCAGATTGAAGGTAACCTTTTTTTTCTTTGTTCACAAATTTTGAACGCGTTTATCTCGAAACCATGTTTTTCGTACTGGTTGCGGCACTAGCGGGTTCATTTTGACGAAATTTTTTTTTTTTGTATTTTTTTAAACTTGATTCGCTTTCGTATGACACGAGCTTTTTTTAAATTTTTTTTTTCGATTTTTTATGAATTTTTAAAGTCAATATTTTTTTCGAAAAAACACAGTTTCAAATTTGGAACATCACCAAAAATTGACAAAAAAATTTTTAAAAAAAGCTCGTGTCATACGATAACCAATTTTGTTAAGATTTAAAAAAGTAATTTTTTTCCAGATCGGACAATTTTTGCAACTCCCAGCGCTGCAACCACGAGGCCCCGTTTTTTTTCTCTGCCGCCAGTTTGGAGCTCTATAAAACCATGTTGGAGTGAAAAAGATATTTTTTTGAATTTTTTTTTTCTTGTAATTTGTTCAATTCTCTGCAATAAAATTTTGGAAAATGAATAAAAAAAAATTTTGGAAAAATGTTTGTTTTTGACTGAGTTATGAATTTTTAAAAAAAGTCTGTTTTCTCTGCCGCAAATGTCATGTCCCGCCTTAAAAGATTTATATGAAAAACTCTGATTAGATTTCCATCCAATCCATTAATGAATTTGTTTATTTTATTTATCAAGAAATCACAAAGTATTTACCTTCAACGCACCCGCTGTTATTTTTTATATAAATACTTTGGCACAGCCACTACCCACTACCTCCTCCTTACTTCCAGTGCAGTGCAGTGCAATGCAGGGCAGTGCAGTAAAAATAAAAAAAATCTGAAAATCTTATTAAATATTGATTTTTCCACACATATTTTCATTACTTATTCCCTTTTTGTGCTCTGGTTTCTAACCACCTAAACGTGATATTTACAAATCAGCTGTAGATGTTTTTTTTCTGTTTTGTTTTGTTTTGTTATATGTAGCTGCTGTTGTAATCACGTTTGTTGTTTGTATGTAGGTTATACTCGCTGTTAAGTTGTTTTTGTTTAAGACGGTTGATCATACATCGGTTCATACATCTAACAATGTTAGCTAGGTCTGTTGTTGGGGTAGTTGTTGTTGATATTGTCTGCGTTGTAGGAACAACAACTTTTTGAAGTACTTGTTGACCTGTTTGTACGGTGGTGGCAATGCAAGTATAAACTGTGTACATATAAAAAAAGAGTAAATATGGGGTTCTTTAACTTTTCAATGCTGCCAAACTATTTAAAAGTTACTCCAGTGAACTCTTTCATGCTGCTATTTGAAGATTGCTAAGATTTAAAGAACAATGCAATGAAAATCATATCGAAATTTTCAAATTTATTTTGAAAACAATTTCAAGATAAAAAATTTAAAATAATATTTCATAAGAAAGTTTTCAACTTTTTTGGCCACATATTTTAGTAGCTAAAATAAAAATATTTCGTCCCCTTAGTAACACAAAAACGTATCTCATGAGAGTTTCAAATCAAAGATACATTTTTGTGTTTCTAGGGCGGCGATTTTCTTCATAAAATTGTTTTAATCGACTTTTCAAACCATAAAAAAAATTCACAAAATTTCATCATAGCTTAATTCTTCCGAGTGTAGGCATTGTTTGTTTGAGAAAAAAAACTAAATTTTTTCCAGTCATTTAAAATCTTTTCTTACAACTACTTAATTGACACAATTTTCGCAAGTTAACAACTCACAACACAAAAGTTAACACATCTTATTTAATAAAATTTCCAACGGTTGTTGGTTTCTCTTTTTTTCTTTTTTTTTTAATATTTGTAGTTTTTGTTTATTTTTCCTATCGCATAACAACTCTTTTTTTTATGTACCTACTTTTATCACTTGTTCACCTACTTTGTTTTTCTATACTTAAATGTTTCAATTTTGATTTTACTACCTTTTTCTTCTACCTTTTTTTTAACTCTTTTTGAAGTTGTTTACAGAGCTAGTAGGGTCTGCTGTTGAAACGCATCCTTAGTTGGCCGGTTCTTATGTTCGGTACACATACGGTTCTGTGTTACGATGCATGAAAACATGAGTCAAATTCTAGGCGGTGTTTTTTATGACACATACAGACACACCAACACGTGCTAGTTTCTGTAGCTTTGATTTGCCAACAAGATTACATGTGTTGGTTGCTCTTTTTAATGAGATGCCTTTTTGTTGGTGTGTGTGTGTGTGTGCATCGTTTATGACTGGTAACCGTTAAAGCTATTTCAGTTATTTCTTTTTTAAACCTTATTTCGAGTCCAATTATGTCAATTAATACATTCATAAGAATGCTTTAGTTATTCTTTTACTTAAAAGGAGATTTTTAAATTATGAGCTAATTAAACTTTAACCGAGCTTTCAACGGCTTATTTAATATATGCACTGAAAAAAATAAAGTGTTTAACTGTCACGTGTTTTCTTTTGAGTGCGATGGTATTTTTAGCTGGTGTACATCTTTTAGTCAGTCAGTGTCGGAACGGTGAGATAATTTGTTATAATTAATTTGATAATTTGATAATTTTTGAGCACAGTAAATTACTGTCCGAACCAAACAAAGCTGACCTATGTGGCAAAACCAACTGTCTTAAATAAACCAAAAATACCATCTGTGAAGTATAGGGGAGTGATTTTTCATTGAGTACAAATTATCATTGATTGACCCTGCACATTGCAGCATCAAAATTTAGGAAGAATAGGGTAGGTCGCACATTGCGGTGTATCTATACGAATTTGGGACAAAAATATAAAGTTAAAATTTTATTTCTGAAAGGACATTGATGATTTAAAAAATTGGTTTGATTTTTTGAAACAATTTCCAGTTTTCCGGAAACTTCATTTTGTTTTTTGCTGTGCCGTTAAATTTTTTTGCAAGGCATATATTTGTTTAAGCGTTGATTTCAGAAAAACATTCAGTTTTTTCGCACCGGTTACCGTTTTCCCAAAATACCGGGTTTTTTATAGAAGCTATTCCAATTAAACGAAACTGAATTTTTTGGGGATAATGGCAAGGTGATCTCAAAAATGCACTCGGCTTTTTGAACCGGTTACAAAAGCAAGCGGTTTCTTGAAAAACCATTATCTGTAAAAAAAAAAAGAATTGGAATTGATTAGACCTTAAACCATTACCATTAACCCATTTCTAGCGGCTCCTTCACAACCAGGCCAAAATCAATAAAACTTCGTCCAGACTCTATAATGGGCCTACATTTTGTCTGGCAACATTTAAAATTTTAACCTGCACAGGTAAGGGCTTAACCTGCAGGTAAGGTAACCGATATACATATTTCATACAAAAATAAAAAGGCACGGATTGAATAGGTGTGTGGGAAAACATCTTTATTTCTGAAAATCTAAAAAATTCTATGAGTGGAGGAATGCATTTTATTCGTTGTGGAAGTCAATGAAACACTTTGAGTGCAGTGTCACGTTGCATTTGCTTCATTTGAAGAAAGTTTGCTCTTGGCATTGTTTGCATCGAACATGTTTGTCATACCGAATTTCGTTCAATGCTATTTTGTTATTAAATCTTGGGCCATAGGTGTAGATGGTCCTTGCGCTTTATACTCGATTCTTGGGTGCATACCCGATCGACGAACAATTCCGACAATTCGATTGACAAGAACTTTCCAACCAAATAACAACAAATGTGCTTACCGAGCAGCATAGCAAGAATATAGCAAGAATTAAAGAAAAACGCTAACCGTATAAATTGTAAATGTTGACTGGATGCCGTGAAAAGGACACGCTGAAAAATAATAAGCATTCCCAAACATAATTTGCAGGAAGTAAAGTATGTTTCTGCAAGTTTCTTGGAAACAAGTAATCATAATTGGTTCCACATATAATATGATTAATTAATGCAATTTTTCTTTATATATATATTTGCACTTGCACTTGTTGTTTCAATTTAAAAACAATATAATATGTTTTAAAAAAAATATGTTTTCATATAAATATATTGTAATTATAAATAGACTGAGAACACTTTTAGTCTATTACTATTTGTTTGCTTGGAAATATAATTAAGTCAATAATAACATTAAATATTCACGGACAAATATATATTAATTGGAGAATACATAATTTAATTGCAGTCATGCGCAATTATTTTCAAAACGGTAATTAAGAACAAGATCATATATTTACCGATGATTACACTATATTTACTTGGAAACATATTTTAGCAAAAGAAATGCCAAAAGCTTTTCACTGTGATTACAAAATATTTGCTTAGAAGTAATTGTTGGTTTGAAGCAAACAAAATATGTTTAGAAAACAGTAAATTAGTTTTTCTCGGATTTAATTATGTTGAGAAGTAACCATATTTTTTATCCGACATTACAATCCGACGACAAACCCCTGTAGGAAAATCAACTAATTTAAAAGTAGTTGCTAAAGTAGTATTTTGTCAACCACAACTAGTTGAAATTCCGACTTTTTTCCAATTGACTTTCGTCTGCATATATTTTCAACTACTTGTTAAATTAGTTATATTTAAACTATCTTTTTAATTACTTTAAAACAACCAATTGAAAAGTATTTAATATTCCGCTAACGAAGATGAATTTAAAAACATAAAAATCGTAAATTTCTATACATCAAAGAGATTATTTATTTAACTGTTTTGAAAACTACATAAGCAAATAATTCAGAAATACAAAATCTGAAAGCAAAATGTAAACAAAGTTAAAAGTGATCAGAGTTTTTTAATGGAAAATTGTGAAATGTCGTTCTTTGTGGTGTTTTAATTGATTTTAAAATATTTCAAAAGTGATTCACGCTAAACTTCATTGCCAGTTAATTTAAAAAAAGAACTAGTAATTGCATTCAAGGACATACCGATATTTTGCTTAGTGCTTCTTTTAAGTGTCAATCGCAATGAAGTGATGGAGCAGACTCGACGCTACGTAGGGAAAGGGGTGCGTCTTTACTACTGAAGTGATGAGGTGTTTGCTGAATGGTTAAGCAATGCATCAATTTCCGTACAGAGTCCAAAATGTGCAATGTTTGCTAAACACTACCAGTTTGTAATTTGAATATCTTAAATAATAAACAATTTTTAATCGTTTCACAGGGTTTTGAGGCAGTTTATCAGTTTAAAAGTGTATTTACCACGTCTGCCTTGCAGCTCAATGTCGTAAATAAAAAAATATGTCTATTTGAAACAAAATGTTAGTGAAGCCTAAAGTTAATAATACTTGATGAAATAACATGGTTAAATATATATAAACTTGTAATCTAATAAATTTTTGCAATTAAAACATGTCAAAATCAGAGTAGTTGCCGCCTTAATATAATTCTTAATGTTTTCAAGTAGTATTTCAATTACTTCATATATAATGCAATAAAAACAATTTAGAATTGAAGTGAATGCTGCCTTAATATAATTCAAAGTACTTCATATACTAGTTTATTTTAAATTAGTTTTTTAATTTGCTGTTTTTAAAAACAAGTTAGTTTGTTCCTATAGGGACACTTTATAAACACACACCGCTTTATCAGCAAAGTTGCTTCTAAACTCACCTATTTTTACAGCTGAACCGCCTTATTTTTTTTTTTTATTAATTAGAAAACACAAACACTTTTAATTAAAACAAACATTTTCTGAAACACTTTTCACAAGAGTTAAACTTTTTAACACGTTTGGCGCGGCTGCTTGAAACTTAAAATGACGCCAAGACTTGGCAATTGTTAAAAGCAAGCGCATAAAGCAAAAAGGTTTCCGCTATTTTCCGTGCAAGTGCAGAAGAAACAGATATATGTATGTGTAGGCGAAACACATAAAAGAAAGGTGTTCTGTTTGTTTTAAATTTGCAGAGTTCTGATCTTTTTGAGTTAAACCGTGATGCAAATATATTTTTATTGGGTAGAAACACACAATTCTATTTTGTCACAAGCATATTAACGTATACGTTAGTTTTTTAGCTAAGACAATTAATGTTGGGCACAACACAACTAATATCTTCTTATATCGAAAAATAATGCTATTGAAGAAAAGTTCTTAATCATTAGGTGGTTCCCTCTGAATATTTTTTTTTTTTTTTGAAACCAAACATATGTAAACATATTTTTTCTCTGCGTGTAATTGTTTTGTTACATTTTGTTATGGCATGTCAAATATGTATTTATATATTTTACATATATATTATTTACATATACATATATATATTTATTTCAAGAGTAGTTGAAAAAAAACGAGAATTGTCTTCAGTATGTCATATGCTAAGTTAAGTATGTTAAGCTAAGTATGTATACAACGCTTGCATTCGGCCACCATATTCTCTCTTGTTCGCTTCAAAGCAAGAGGGACAATGCTGCGATGATAGCATGATGAACTGGTAGCCATATGGTGCGCGATTCAATGCGAGCACGGAGCGGGTAAAGGCACAGTTAATTCCTGACAGATTTTTTGACAATTTCTTTTACAGGATTTTTGACAAAAAATTAGCAATAAAATAAAAAAACAGCACGGTCTGTCGTCTGTGCTGACCACGAAAGTAATAAAAAAATTGCGATCTAGTTCTGTATCGCTATGTAAAAAATTCTATTTGACTATATAAAACAGACAGATCTTGAACTAGTACTGGCATGTAGGCAGACTGCTTTTAAACTATTTTGTTGCCCTTCTACCGTGCTAGACCGCCGCCACACACATACTTTTTTAAAATCAGCCTTTTTGTTAGAACTGCTTATAATGAGTGTCTACATTAAAAAAAAAATTAGTGCCTGTAGTTTTAACATAATACACTGTGCTCCATTCTTTTTCTTTTTTTAGACTTAGCCAACGTATGGATTCAGAAGATGGGTGGCAGTTAGTTGGAAGGTGGAAAGATGGAGTAGTGTCGGTAAATGATTTCCCTTTTAATGTACCAATTTTTTTCTTAAGATAAAATACTGTCTTTAAGCACAATACGGTCATTCCATGGTAATGGTCAGGACATTTTTACTAATTTTTTAGTACTATTCTGCACTATTGGGTACTATTTACACTTTTCTTTGGCACGAAGCTATATATTAGATGGGTTATATTCCAAAAGTGTTTCTGATCTTTGCACACAGTAGATACTATGAAAGGTGGTGATAAGAAAATGAAGAATCAAGAAATTTCAGTTTATTATCTCAAAAACTGAGACTACTCGAAGCAAAAACCGTAATTTTGTGTGTAAATCAACTTTGGCAATAATTTCATATGCAAAATTTACCGCTAAATGGGATACTTACATTACAATTTGCGAAAAATTAACTCTTCAGTTTCCAGTGCATTGCAAGGTCACAATTTTTTTTTTCAATTTTTGCTTTTACAGCGTCTAACGAACTAGATGCAGATGATAAAGTAAAACGGAAATAGATGGGGGTTTAAGTAAATTTTTTACATTTCATAATTTCTACCGAGTGCATGGATGAAACACTTTAGGATTTTAGTACAAAATTTAACTCATCTACTATACATCAATTTAGAAGACCAATTTAGAAAAATTAAACACTGAACTAAATCAAATTTTGAGAAATTTCTTGAAAAAACGAATTTTTTGCAATACACAAAGATTTGGATTCGTGCTTAGCTTAAGGGAATCAATTGGCAATAGCTTGAGATATTCGGTAATGTTTTCATGACTCGGAAGGGTAAAGAGGGTCCGGACCTGCGGACCCCCTATATCTATGCCACTGATTGTTACTATAACAGACTTGTCCAAACTCTGATAGATTTGTCACCAATGACAATAAATGGAGTTGTTTTTTGTTATTTTTCTAAAGTAAAAATAATATTATCTCAATTTCTGTAACAATGATAAGATTTCTCTACAACTCGAAATAAAGGTGCGTGTATTTAATTTACTAGCAACGAGATAAGAAAAGCATTACAGAACCATTATAAATAAAATAAACATTTCTTCAACATGTCAGCTTTTGGATGATTAACGAGCTTATATTATTTCTTTTTTTTTATATCAGAAGTAGATCTGATGTCACCCAATCTCAAATACTGTTTAAATATATGATATTATTAAAATATTATAAAAAACTTTCTTTTTTTTCAAAACAAAAGTAAAACTGATGTCATCCAATCTCAAATATTCTTTAAATATCTTATATATTAATACACAAACATTAAATGTTGTTGTACACTTTTTTAATATTTATAATAAAAATAAGGGATTGAAACTTATATTATTCGAAAGGTACTGTACCACAGATGTGCCGAAAAATAAAAAAATTAAGTATATTATGTGATAATTCCATTTCAAAATAATCGTATGCATTCTCATACTCGTGACTGTAGTTTGAATCTCTGTGCTTGTCTTACTCGAGAGCAATAACAAAAAAAAAAAAAATGTATGCAAACAAGTTTTGCAAAGGTGAATGCTCCACTTTTGGACACCGACAAAATTTGTTGTTGTTTCGCGGGTAAAAGAAAAAACTGAAATTTGAGGGAGCTTCTCTCTCATCCAAAAATTCCAAGCAACCTACAAATTATGTTCAAGGTCCGAAGCCGAAAACAATTTAGACAACTGACAGAAAACAGGTAAGGTGTCAGAATTAAGCCTGTTATGTGTTTCAGTATCTTACAGAATGGCGCCTTGCCAAATGCAGTTATTCCATTGCGAAGGTAGGACTCAGCCAACGAAAAGTAGGCTCGCTTAGTTAGTGATATAATATGATCCCTCCAGTTAAAATTGTGATCCACAATGACCCGTATATATTTATAGTTCTATACTAGCTCTATAAACGTTTTACAATTGTCGTCATTGAGGTTTTGAGATACTCTGTTTCTGCTGAGACAATCTGTGTCATGGAGGTTTTTAGCTGTTTGCTTTGTGTACGTGTGGTAGCTTGATATGCATCAATTTTGTTTTTGAGGCGTTAATTATTAAGCCGCTGTCATAGTGATATAATATATATGATATAAGATATGATTTGATATGTTATATGATATAATATGATATGATATGATATGCTATGATATGATATGATATATGATACGATATGATATGATATGATATTATACGATATGATATGACATGATATATTATATGATACGATATGATATGAAATGATATGATATGATTTGATATATTATATGGTATATGATATGATATATTATGTGATACATGATATGATATGATATGATATGATATGATATATGACGATTTGCTATGATAGATATGATATGATATGATATATGATATGTTATGATATGATATGATATGATATGATATGATATGATATGATATATGATATGATATATGATATGATATGATATATGATATGATATATGATATGATATATGATATGATCAATGATATGATATGATATGATATGATATGATATATGATATGATATATGATATGATATATGATATGATATAATATAATATGATATATGATATATGATATAATATAATATGATAAGATATGATATGCTATGATATGCTATGATATGATATGATATATGATGATATGATATGATATATGATATGATATGATATGATATGAAATGATATGATTTGATATAATATGACATAAAAAAATATGATTCGATTTGATTTGATTTGATTTAATTTAGTGTGCTTCGATTACATTTAATTTCAACTTTGCTTTTTATAGCCTAAAGTTTTTACAGCATATTAATTTTCAATCATAACAATTTTTTGATATTACCATCCAACCATTCTGCTTTTTTCACAAAATATCACTTTCATATTTTGATGACAGAGAAGCACATGCAGACAAGTTTAAACATTTAACTTTGTGTCGCATGTCACTGAAGTAGTCGTTACTAGTTTTTTCCACTTGAAAAATTCATAGAAACTCTATTGTTGAAAGTGCAGTTTTTGCAAATTTTTTTAAGTACTCGAAAGTATTCGAATGTCATTCAACGATGAGAGAGAGCGCGTGAGTGAGTAAGCACTTCGATGAAAACTAATCAAAAATGCATTATTTTTAATGTTGATGGAAAGTCATCAAAAACGCATTTGAGATGGAAAACAAAAGTTTGAATTTCTACATTTTCAATAAATTAACGTATAAATTCTAAAGCGTCTAGGTCTAGAAAATTAAAACGACGTAGTTGCGTACATTGACAATTTATTGTTATGGAAACCTTTTGTAAGCCACTTTCGGTATATAAAAGGTGTGTTAAGAAAAATAGATGCATGAAGTGCTGACTGCTTTTTACACTTTTACATCATTAGCTAATTAATATTTTTGTCGCGTGTTCTAAGCACTTCAACATTGCGTGACGTCTTCTGTGTTGTCGTTGTTACGTTTTCCACAAAAGCAGTGTTGCATTTAGTGGATATATCATAAGGCACATACCGCCTTTACTTATTTGACGCGAAATGTTTTACATTTTTATACCATCGCACACATTTAATGAGTAACAACGTGAGTTTAATAAATTACTTAAGTATTTACATAAATGGTAACTTCAAAATATTACAACGCAGGCTAATTGAAGACGAACTATTGCAAGTTTATTTTTAAGAACGGAAATATAAAGAGAGTTACACTAAGTTTATTTGCCATTCTAGAACTTCTGGATGTTAAAAACAATACAGTGAACTATTTTTTACATTATTAAAATTTTTATTGTTATCATTTATCCGATGCTCCAACGATACTTTATGCATAATTTATTTCTTGCAACATGATTACGTTTGAGGTGTGTGCAATAAAGCATTTCCAGCTGGAGTATCGTTAATTCAGTTAGGGTCGAAGAGGGAACATGCGATGACAGTTATAAGGCATACAGTTGTAGAGAATGAGACCTTAGTGGCAAAGTCGACTGTCTTAAATAAACATTGTCCAAAACCATATATGAAGTATAGTAGTAA
The DNA here is from genome assembly GCA_914767935.1 of Coremacera marginata. Taxonomy (NCBI): domain Eukaryota; kingdom Metazoa; phylum Arthropoda; class Insecta; order Diptera; family Sciomyzidae; genus Coremacera; species Coremacera marginata. The sequence goes on along the minus strand of OU612045.1, from coordinate 59,679,728 downwards.
ATTTGTAATTGAGTACAAATGATTATTAATTGGACTCCTATATAGCACAGCATTGAACCAGAACGTATGTTCTGAGGGTACGATGTTCAAAAGGAACGTCAGCACTATGTTGTGAGCAATATCGCTGACAGTTATTAGGGACACAATCCATCTCCAGACTGAGAGCAAAAAGAGCCGCCCTAAAATCAGCTGTCTTAATAAACATTGTGTAACTATATGTGAAGTACAGGTGTCGGATTGTCATTGAATACAACTGATTATTTGACCTCAAAATTTTGTGCTGGGTACAACAACAACAACAACAACAACAACAACAACAACAACAACAACAACAACAACAACAACAACAACAACAACAACAACAACAACAACAACAACAACAACAACAACAACAACAACAACAACAGCAACAACAAGACCAACAACAACAACAACAACAACTTATGTTTGTTGTATATGATCGTTATAGGGTGCGTCGGCTGAATGCGTTACTCGTTATAGGGTGCGCATACCATAAAGTTTAACAACGGATGGATTTTATTAATCATGTTTAAGCTTGTGACAAATTCGATCGTCTGTAATCTGCAGAATTTTTGTTTTATACAACAAACTGGTACTTATATTACTAATTTAAGGGAATCAGCACGAAGAATTAGTGTAGTGTAAGGACAAAGTGGTCGGTTAGTTGTTGCTGATTATAACTTTTAAAATTTTGTATTTGTTATTTGCTTTTATTATTTATTGTTACTATTTTATTCATAATTTAAATATCTGCGTTCTGCATAATTATAACAACTTTGCAAAATCATATGTGAAGGAACTTAAATTCCAGATTTACCAAGGAGTATGCGGTTTTTTTTTTACTTTTTCTTTATTTTCTACACTTTTTGCGACTTTATGAGGCTGTTTCTTTTATTTACTATTCTCTTAGCAATCAATTCTTCTCATCCACTCAAATGCCTGTCAGTGAAAAAACTGAGTTCCTAAATAAAAAACAACTTTACCCATATTTCGAGGACAGACACGCTGCTCCGTATTTGCGAACATTTCAACACATTGCTAATACAAATACAATGAATGCCAAGTGTTGATTTGCTACACCGTTCCAAATAGCTAAGCCATATTTGCCAATCTAAGCGGCTTAAGAAGTTTACAGAGCAAGTTCTGCTTTTGTAGATGCCATGAATTGAGCCACATGGCGGATGTTGCTAGCAAGATTGTGGTGCAAAGATAAAATGACCTTGATTTTGTCTTGTTTAACTTTATATATTTCTAACTCTAAAACATAAAAATGTTAAGAAAATTGTGCGATATTCAGGTGTACGAAGAGGAATTTGTAGGCTTTATACAGAGTTGTGCAATACTTTTATTTTTTCTCGTATTTTAAAATGAAAAGAAAAACATTGTATTCTCGTTTTCGAATACTCTTCCATTTAATTTTCAGTACAGATACAATGTTTCCATCAATAATTTTTTTTTAATCACTTCCTATTAAAGTTGTATTTCCCAGACCCTGTTCAGCTACATTTTATTTCCTTCTAAAGTACTTTTTTATCCTTTATGTTATTGGTTATTTTCAATGTTGTTACTTTTCCTCCTGCAAACCAATTGAACAGCTCTGCAATTTACCAAATTGCACGTTATCCTTGAATATTTTTTTTTCAATTTCCCTCTCATTTGCAATTTACAAGAAAAACTTGTTGTAAGCTCTATCTATTGTGTCCGCTTGTGCTAGTAAATATCGAGTATGAAGGTTTATCCTAATTTCAGCAAATTTTCTTTGTCTATTTTTTGCTGTAATCTCTTTTTTTTTTTTCAGTCAACATTGGTCGAGTCATCATTGTCCTTGCCTTCGTGCTAAATTGAAAATTTTATATTTTATGTTGATTTTGTGGCTTAATTTTAAGACGCTTTTCATGCTATTCTTGCATTGCATTCTATTCATCATCACCATAGATTGGGTTTTCTTTGCCAATATTTATTCTTTTATGTGATTTATAGAATTGTAGAGGTTAAGAAATCAAAATGAAAATAAATATTGAGAATGTGCAAAATTCAAATGTTCTTTTACTGACTGTGTATTTTAATTAGTTTTCATTATAAAGTTAGTAGGAATGGTTTCAATTAATTTGTACAGTTCAATTAGTTTGTTTGTACAGATACAGTTTTTGACACGTAATTTCCAATTGTGTTTAATGCTTCAATAATTTTTTTTTATTAAGTTTTAAACAAATTCTTTTTCACAAATGCTTATGAAGTATTGCGCAATAAATACAAAGTTATTAATTATATGTGGCGGCCGTGGCGCAGTGGGTAGAGTGTGTGGCCCCAACGCCAGAGTCCTGGTTCGATTCCCACCTTACACAGAAAGTTTTTCCAATTGAATTAATTTTTCTGTTCGGCCGTTGCCTCTCTGCAGACAATGGCAAGCCTCAGGGAGTAAAAACTGCCATGAAAAGCTTCTTTAGAACATAAGCCGTTCGGAATCTCCATAAAGCTGGTAGGTCCAGTTCTCGTACATTTGCGTTCAAACATATCACAACACGCAGAACACAATTGATTATAAGAAGCTCGGTCAAATTCCTTTTAAGGGCTGAAATGGCCATTTCGTTTCTTTTCGTATTTATTATAATTATAATTGATTTTTTGAAAATTTATAAATATATATTGTATTTAAGGGATCAGGCGGTCAAATCAAAGGGGTATTTTCATTAATTTTTTTAGGAAGGAATTGTTACAAATATTTATAAAAAGTTTATTGAAGTTAACTAATAGGTACACTCTTAAAGTGCATAGTAAACACATTTTTAAATTTTCTGATACGACATTAACTCCGTGAAAAAAGTAGTTCGTTGGCGGCGCTGATGTTTTGATAATGGCTCATCTAATATAAAAAAAAAAATGAAAATTTTTTACATTCTGTCTTTGTGTAGCCCGACTTTCACCGATTTTCACCGATAAATAAAAAAATGGCGGACATTTAAAAAAAAATTTTAAAAATTGCGTTTTTTCCCCGTATTTGCGCAAAAAAAAAAGTACATATTAAAATTTGTATTCGATCGTAGTTCAGGCTTGAGGTATTTATGTATACAACATGTGGTTAAAATTTCATAAAGATCGTTTCAGAGGTTTCGGAGAAATCATCGCCGCCTTTACAGTTTTTTTGGAGTGAAAAAACAAATTATTTTTTTCCATGTACTTTAAGAGTGTATTAGTTGTTAACCTCAATAAACTTTTTATTAATATTTATTACAATTTTTTCCTAAAAAATTAGTCAGTTACCTTTTAACAAAAAAATTTAAAAAAAAATAGTCAAAAAAAAAATAGTGAACGCAGAAAGTTTCGGCAGAAAATCGTCCACTTCGTCGTTGAAGTTCAGGAGAGCTTGAGCTTAGTTTGTCTTGGATTTTTAAGAGAACATCTTTGAGTTGTTTGCCAAAATGCGCTGCAGAAAAGAACGTGTACTGGCCAATGGCGTGGAACGTTGCACAGTGGGACCAAAACCTACTGTTGCATTCAAATGGATTTTCTGGTCGTAAAATTTGGGCTAGGGTAATATTGTTTTATAAATGTTTTTTTTTTAATTATTTATTCTGTCGGTCCGGATTTTCGATTTTTATTTTTCACAGTTTTTATAGAAAAAGTCAATTTTTAAGACCAACAAACTGTGAACCTGGAGATAAAAACAAAAATGGAGACATTGATGTTTTTTTAAAAGGTTCGTTTTTGAATTCTCTATTAATCTGTCTAGCCAGATTTTCGTTTTCAAAATGTACATTTTTACAAAAAAAACTTTTAAGTATTCGAACAACGTTAACGTAAGTTTGATATAACAAAAAACACTTTTAAAAAAAGTTGCCAAATTCGAAAGTCTAAAAATATCACAAAGAAGAAAATTCGTATGCATTCTTTGTGTAATTCGAAATTCTTCGTAATTCTAAATGTTTTTTTTTTTGTTATTTTTCAAAATTTTTTGTATACTTTATTCTTTTCAAGAATTTGAAACTTTTTCTTATTAAAATATCCTTCTTCAAAACAAAAACGTTTAAAAATTAAAAATAAAAATAAAAAATTCGGCTAGACAACCGATTAAAGAATTAAAAAACAAACGAAATATAACGATTTTTCAAACTTTTAGTTAATTTTAGTTTTTAAAATATGGTTTAAGTAAAAACAGACTTTTTCAATAAACATTGTGAAAAATAGGAAATGAAAATCGAAAATCTGGCCAGACAGATTGATGAGTAATTTGAAAACAACTATTTTAAAAGAAAAAACGTTTCGGTAGCTTGAATTTTGCGTCCAAAAAATTAGTTTGTGTGAAACCTACTGGTATTTGCCCCACTGTGCGTCGTCAGGTCGACGTTAATAACTCATTCGCGTCATCTTCAGTCACAGCGGCGATATTTTCGTCGGAACGAGCACTACGGAGCTTTTCGGCGCATCTTCTGTCACGTGTTGTTCCTTTATAGCAACTTCCGATTGGGTGACACATATGGGGCAACTCTGTAAGACTAATTCTGATATTTGGCGGTAGATAGTTAATTTTGTATGGTTGTAGGAATGATGTCGGCAAATGTCACAGGGTTGACTAATGACTGCTAGGGAGTACATTGACATTATGAACCTTAATTATTATGGTAATAAGGTGAAGGGGTTATTTACAATAATAATAATAATTATAAACATAATCCTATGCATATCCACACCCTGACTCTTAAGTCTGACTTCCATAATCAGCTTCATTCGTAAATTACTTACGAATTACTTACGTACTTTCATATTATCATTATCATACTCGCTGGAAGTTAGAATTCTATCTTTACTTTTAAATATTTTTTGAAACGTTTTATTTGTGTTCCCTTGAATCAAAGTGAATGCATTCCAGTTTAAAGGACTGTTTCCAGCTCTCAAGTAAGCATAATTTTATATAAAAAAAAAAACTGAAAAGTAATCAAAAAGAAATTTTTTTTTTTAAAATTACTGAAAAGTGAATCCAGCTCGGAAGAAAAAAAATGTTTTATACTACTTTTTTTCGATGAAAAACGAACACGGAAACATTGTGAATATCAAGAAATATATTCTAGTCCATTGTTTCTTAAAGTAAATTTTGAATTTTGTGAGAAACAATGTGCTTGTAATAACCATTATTATTACAAGCGTTGTTATTGCAGTCTGAGGCAAGTTTTTAACGAGAATATGTGATGTTTTGCTAAAATATGTTGCGAAAAATCTCACATAGGGTCAAATCCTTTCGAGATATGTTTAAAAAAAAAAGATCAAATCACTAAGATACACAAAATTAACTTTTAAATCTTCCTCTAATTAATTCATACTCCACTGGAAAGATCAATAATTTTTTTCAACAGGTAATGCCAAATATATAAAAAAAGATACAGATTGGAAACTATGCTGCAAGTGAAACACTTTGGTAAGCACAAAGTAAGTGAATTTTTAAGAAAGTTACCGTAAAATAACCTTGGTAAAGGCTTTGCGACGTTTGATCCCCCCTTTTGATCCACAACCGAAGACTGTCTCAAGAAGTTCAAGAAATTGCAACAGTAAAAACCAATAATAACGTATAATCCTTGTTTTAAATCACCCAAAGGCAATAACCCGTAACAAAAAACACTTATGTTCTCTTCACATTGTTTCTTCAACTAAATTTGGTTACTTAAAAGTTACAATATGGTTACCAACAGCTTCATAGGCCTATTCAACAACTTTTAAAGGTTTTAGGGAATATTCCTGGTTGGCAAAAAATTTTTTTAAATTTTTTTTTGGCATTTTATTATAGCTTGGATATTTGAGAATATCATCCTAAAAGGGTTTTTTTGAAATTCGAAATACTTAAGGAGATATGGCCTTTTTTTGTCCAGCAATGTTTTCGCCAAAATGCGATTTGCTTAATTTGGTTACTTTTTTAATGCAACGGTTTGAAGCAACCACCGAATTTCGTTCAACGCGTTCTTTAGTAGGTAATAACCTGTTTGTATAAACATTTTTGTTTGTGCTACAGACAATGGATAGAAAAAATAATGGAAATAAAAATAAAAGAAACACAGCAATCGAAAAACTCGTCCCTTGAAACGTCAGTTTCACACGCACTATTGAGACTGCCAATTATATTGCAACTGTCATATTTAACGAAGATTTTTTACCGATACTTCAAATAATGAACCTAATGGACATCCCGATTGGCAACGTCACATATCATTTCGCCATGTCTCGGAACGAAGAACGTTTGAAAAGGTCCGAAATCAGAGCTCTGGCCGCATCAAAAGAAGGTAGAACTGCTCGAAGAGCACAAAGAGCCGCTGAGTGATTTTTTGAAGAAGAGGAAGGAGTTCTTTATGGGGCTGGCCTGGCATTGCAGATTGTATATGTAAGTATTTCACAAAAAAAAAAAAATGTTTTATTGCCTTAAATTTCCTTTGATTTCTTTCAAAATCACGTTTTTGAACTTCGAAGTCACTTTTCACCGGTTCTACTGAACCGATTTTGATGAAACAATTGACGCAGAATTGTCGAATTTCTAAACCTGCATGCTGAAATTTTTCATTTCAATTTTTTTTTTTTTTTTTTTTTGATGCAAAAAAATAACTTCAAACTTAAACGCTTTTATCTCGAAATCACGTTTTTCGAGCTTGCGGCCCAGATTGTGCCCGTAGTTCTGAACCGATTTTGATGAAACAAAGTGCAATCGACGCAAAACTATCACTATTTTGGTCCCTACCTCAATCACAATTTTAAACAATTTTTTACTATTTTTTTTTTACACTAAGCTACAAAAAAAAAGACCCACAATTGGTTTTTCATTTTTCAATGACCGCCATTTTGTAAAAAATAATCGCAAAATTATGATTGAGGTAGGGACCAGAATTACATCTGCACTGAATATAACGCCGTTTACTTTTCCATTTCAAATGATCCGAAGTCGAGTTGTCCGGGCCGCAAGCAGCATACCTTTTTTTTCGACGCCCAACTTTGAAGGCGGACAACTTTTTGAATAGCCCTCGTACAAAGGAAAAAAAATGTTTTATTTAATATGTTCTTAATACAATAAAAAAACAGAATTTATGAAAACTCTTTGCGTTTTCAAATGAGAAGTTTTTCAAAATGCGTCCAAAAACAGCCTTCCAACCAGAAATACCTACTTAAGGAATAGTTTGCTGGATGAGAGGAGTAGAATTAAAGCGACACATTTGACGGTCGAAAGAAAACAATTTAGGAAGTCAACCAGTTTAGACATAGGCAATATCTATTAATTTCTAAATAAATAAATTCAAAATATCTATTTAATTTCTACTATGACTAGCTGCTGTATACCTACGTTGTCCTTCACGAAAAACAATTAGTTCACTCAAGTATAGGAAATGTATACGCAAAAAAATATTCGGTTTTATAACCATTTTCAGCCAGCTGATGATTGCTCATAAGGAAACATCTGTATCACGTTTCGGGCTTTGTAATAGAAGGATAACGGAGCAACCAAAGTCAGGCAGTACCAAAGTCGTGTTGTGGTAAAAGGATATGCAACATTTGATCTATCTATTTCCATCCAAAATACTTAACTCGCTCGTAAGTCAATTGTATTTTTACCCAATCTTGAAAAGAGAGTATTCATAAGTGAATCAATGTTTTATTAAAGATTTTGTTTAATAAAACAAAATTGAATTATAAATCAAAAAACATTCAAAACATCTCTGTTTCAAAGTTAAAAAGTTAAATCTTTTAAAATATATTTTTCTTGCATTTTCGATTATGATCAAGGTAAGTTACAAAATCTATCAATCGCAATATAATGCATTGAGAAGTTTATATCAGGAGTAGTAAAAAGAAATAGATAATTTCTGCATAATTTTGCATGATTTATTTAGCATAATTAGAACGATACAATCTAAAGCAAATATGCACCGTTTTGTTCAATAACTTGTTTCTATTTTGGAGGTAATTACATTATGCCGCTTACATAAAAACTTTCGTCCCTGTTGGCAAAAAACTGGAAAAGTCGATTTTCACAAGCTTCTCTTGAGGCGAATGTTTAACCAGCAAAATCATTCGCCATCCACTCGTATCCACAACTTACTATAAAACATCAATGGATACGCCTCGGATTTCTTTTGAACCAATAAAGACAAGAATTCAACCTTTATTTATTACTCGTACCTTTAGCAGGAAAGTCGGACCATTAACCGCTTTTAAGTTGAGCAGAATTGTTATGACAACTTTTATATACACATATTTAAAAGCTGCCTCTTTAAGATTTTAACAGTGTATCAAATAAAACAAGGGGGGGTGGTAGACAATTAAGGTCTCAATGAAAAGAAAACAAGAATCAGCACTTGAAATAAGATTAAAAAATTGCCAACCATAAATGAATCATTAAAGCTTAACACACAAAATACAGTTCAACAACTGAAAGCTTGTTAAGAAATACTGATAAATAAAGAAAGCAAAACACAAAAAATGGCGCTAAACAGGTAATCAAAAGCAGGAGAACCACAAACTGATAAGTAATGAGAACTGAAAAAAAAAGTTTTTTTGTAAAAAAAAAATTTAACACAGAGAAGACTCTCAACTAGAAAAAACAAAAGATTAAAAGAAAAGGCAAAATATAACTAACAATACATAAATGTAGATAAACACTTTGAAATAATAATAAGCAGCAGAACAAAAGCGTCTTAAAAGGTAAAATGAACATTGAAAAAAAAAAACAGCGTTGTTCGCAATAATAAAGAGAAAAATGGAGTAGAGTGATTGTCATGGCGACATGTTGTTAAGATTGTCGCAAGTCGCCTGGCGCACTCATCGTCTTATCGCGTGAAAATTGACGCAGTGCCTAAGCAAGCGCAATTATATGAAATGCAACAAAGGAATCGAAGGAAGCAAATGAAGGTTTTTTCATTTCGTTTTTTGTTTTCGTTTTATGTTTTTAATTAATGCCATAATAAAGTAAAGCATTAATTAAAATAGAAAACAAACAAGAAATACAACAAAAAGTAGTCACATCAGTTTATTGCAACAGTGTAGCGCTTTATCTAGTTGGCCATAAAACTGCAATTTTTCTCAGCCTTGTCAAAAAATGTGAAAATTGTGTTGTGCAAAACACAAAAAAATAAAAAAAACTAGCAGTGGAAAGTTTATTTTTAGAAAAAAAACAAAAACTTGTACGCTAATTAATACCAAATGCTACTAAAAATGGTAGCAGAACAAAAAGGCATATATGGGCGAGTGAGTGAGTGAGTAAACGAGAGAATGAGTGAGTAAGTGGGAGAGTGTTTGCGTTAAGTTGCTGACAATAATTCAAATGTTAGTTTCTGTTATGTCCATTGTCTGGTGTGAACGTTTTTGTTTCAAGTGTTTACTTTGTCTGGTAGTCATATAAAACGTTAGCAGTCTTTTTTTATCAGTAGGTTTTGTAGCGAGTCTAAAAACATACTATTGTGATATTATGCGCATAAAATTAAAAGTATCTAGACATTATTTTTGCATACTTGTCGAGGGAGTAAAAAAATATAGGATATGAAAGCAAGTTTCAAAGATAATAACAAAATTTTAAAATGCTATCTACAAATTTTATTATCTTATGTTGTTATTTGAAACATTCATTGGAACCAAATTGGAATGTTTCCAGGCAACACTATGTCAAAAGTTTTTTTCAAATGTCAAAAGTTGTGTAGAAATAATCTGGAATACTGCCAAGGTCAATAAAATTTAAGAAAATCTTTTTCGATCTCAACGGAAATGCACAATAAAGGATCGAAAAGCTAAGGCTCGAATCGTGGCTTCGAAAGTTTCAGTCGAACGATCTTCTACAGAACTATTGATCGCTTAAAAAATAGGAAGCAAAACGTCTTTATGAGCTCCGTTGATGAATTTGCGTGACGTAATTACCTATTTTGTTAAGTATTAAGGACTGAACAGAAATGTACCACCTTGTTCAAAAAGAAAGGTTCATTTACACTGTGAACCGGACTTAACTGTCCGATTCGAAATTTTTTTTTTTAGTAGGTTGCTACATGTGTCTATGACAAGGCTGCCAAATATCAGCGTCTCTCGTTAACTTTTGTGACAGGTTTTGTTTACAACAACTTTTTTCGTGTCTTCGATTTTTTTGGAAGAAAAAATTGACCAACGAGTTTGTATCGAATTTTGTGTGAAAAATGGTTTCAACTGCGCCGATACGCGTAAAATGTTGGTGAAATCTTACGGTGACTCTGCTCTATCGTATCAGAAGGCAAAAGAAAACGTTGAAAAAATCAAAGAAATGTTGGTCAAAAATCGCAAATTGACGATTAGAGAGATAGCAGAGGACGTCGGCATTTTAATTAGATCCGTTCAGAACATTTTGAAGAATGAATTGGGCTTGAGACGTGTCGCTGCGAAGTTGGTACCGAAAGAACTCAATTTCAGGCAAAAAAGAGACCGAGTTGCTATCGCGAAAGACATGCTGGAAATGGTCGAAAACGAGGAATCATTCATGGAATCCATCATTACTGGTGATGAGACATGGGTATACGAGTATGACACGCAAACCAGGCATCAGGCGAGTTAATGGCGGTCGCCAGACGAACCGAGACCGAAGAGACCACGACGTTTTCAGTCAAAGAAGAAGGCGATGCTCCCTGTTTTCATGGACTACAATGGTGTAGTTCACCATGAATTTTTGTCAGATGGTCAAACGATCAATTAACAGTATTATTTGGGTGTTATGAGACGTTTACGTGAAGCAATTCGCCAAAAAAGACCGCAGTTGTGGCAAAACAAATCATGGATTTTGCACCACGATAATGCACCATTGCACAATGCTCATCTTATTCGTGATTGTTGGACAAAAACAACACGATAACCATTCAGCAGCCGACAAATTCACCTGACCTGGCTCCGTGTGATTTTTTTCCTGTTCGATCAAGTCAAAAAACCGCTTCGAGGAACGCGTTTCACCAGCAAAGAAGAGGTCATGGAAAAATCGGTGAACGCTCTGAAGGCCATACCAAAAACCGTGTTCCAGAAAGGTTTCCGTGACTGGATCAAGCGTTGGCATAAGTGCGTTGTAGCCAACGGGGACTACTTTGAAGGCGACAATATTGATTTGGATGAATAAACTTGTACTTTATTTTTTTTCAATAAATGAACCTTTCTTTTTGAACAAGGTGGTATGTCCCCACTTAAATAATTCAATACATTTGCATCAGTTTTATTTATTACAGTTTTTATGTTCAATGCCTCAATTTAACATGTATTTACAAGACCTCCGAATGACGAAATGAAATTAAAAATTAATTTCTCAACTTTTGCCGTAGTTTACTTTTGACGCCTTTCATAAGATTTTGCACAACTTTCTTCGTGATGGAATTAGCTGCCAGACGCCAGTTTTTCTTGAAGTGATCGATGTCTCTTGAAATTCAACTTTCTTCTTTAGGTATTGTTTAGCCAATGCCCAAAAGCGTTCAATCGGCCGGAGTTCTGGGGCGTTGCGTTTGGTTGATTTTAATTTTTGGCTACAAATTTGACGCCATTCCTTTCTAGCAGATTTAGTGTGGAGTAGGAGTAATGAGCGGTTGCCAAATTTAGCCAGAATATTGCGGAAGCATTTTGCTTTTAATAAAATTGTAAAAGCCGTTTCTCCAGACACTCTTTCTGATATAATTCAGAATTTATTATGTCTTTAGTTACAAAAGAGGGCCAAATATCCTTTGGCCAAAATCCTTAGCGGGCTACAATAAGTAATATATCCTTAAAAAAGTGCTTTAATTACTTCTATATTAAAATACAAAATATTTAAATCGTACAAGTAGGTATTGAGATTTTTTAATTCAAAGTGAGTACTAGAATCGATCGATCATAGATTTTAATAAATTTCCTTTGTCCAAAATCCTCAGCGCGGCACAATTAGTCATATACTTTATAATACCCTTTAAAGGTGCTTTAATTACCTGTACATTGGTATATAGAAAATAAAAATCTTAAATGTAGATATTATGATCCTTTATTTCACTTTTAGTATCATAAACGTAGAATTAGTAACTTTTTAAAAGAGGTTGATATTAAACAGTATTTTTTTTACATAAATTCGTACTTAAAGTTAAATTCGTACTGTTATTTAAATTCGTACGCAAAGTTAAATTCGTACTTTAATTCGTACTTTTAGCAAATATGGGTTTGTGTCTTTGCTAAATCAGCGTCGGATTTACGAATTTTATCTTCACGCACTGAAACTCCCGGACGACCTTTAACTTATAACTACAAGTTTATTTTTTAACCATTTGCCATTTCAACGACTTTATAGATTAGTTCTTTCTTGTCTCTCTCGTAAAATATCATTCGACTGTTTTGCGGGCAAAGCCGCGGGTAACAGCTTTGCTATAAATTTTTTTTGCTTTAAAAAAAGCATATAATATATTTTATGAACTAGATATTCATAATTGAGCTTTGGTGCTTTTATTTAAGCACCAAGTTTATAATTTAAGGCTAGTAAAATTTTCAAAAACTATCAATATAATATAAGCTTCAAATAGCTAACATTTTATATTTTGCGCCATATAAGGACGTAAAAAATTCTTTAAGAATTCTTTTTCCGCCTCATTAAACATTTCAATGTTTTTTTTTTTTTGTATTTGTGATCGCAATTGTTGTTATTTTACATAAATTTTTAATCTTCTTTTGATTTAATAACGAGTTTTGGTGCGATGCAAGGAGTGCAAGAATTCGGGGACGAAATAATAAAAGTTAATTAGCAATAAGCTTATTTAGCTTAATAAGCCATCATCTGCACTCAATAATTCAAAAAGTTATCAAATATGGTGGTAATGACAAAAAAAAATCAATCATGCATAAAATCCAGCATAAAAAGTGACGATAATAAATGGAAAAATTATGGGGCGTAACAGAATGACATTTGAACAAACATATAGAAAAATAAATCATCGAAGCGAAACAGAATTCAGCGTTGCATTGCGAGAATTTTTCAACATTTAAAGCAACTGAAAAAAACGACAAGAGATGTAGAGAGAAAGCAGAAAAGAAAATGAGTCAATAAACTTAAAGCAGATGGTTTTTGAAAGAGGTCAAATATACATAGCATGGCACATAGGCGTAGCGAGGGGAGGGGTTGGCTGCCCCCCAAATATCAACAAAATTAAAACAATAAAATAATATTGTATAACAGTACATAAAAAGTGGTTTTTAAAAACTATAACTCACTGAATTTTAACTTACTGCTTTTAACTTGAAATTCAGAAGAAACTCCTGAAACTTCTTACAAATCATAATACAATTTTTACAAATCAAATTTAATGCATTTTTAAGCTTTAAGTTCAACCTCTGCCAAGCAATAGCTTTATGTTTAACTTGATAAAGAGTTTGGAATGTACTCATTTCTTTCCGAAGTTTAAAATCTGTAGATTTTCTTTATTTATACCTGGTTTCATTTCTGGCTTTACAAACTAGTTTTATTGAAAAAGTATCAATACGAATATACTGTAGCGGTCAGATAAATGTTGCAAGCAAGAAATTTAAAAAAATTTTTCAGAAAAATCACATTTGGCTAAAGAATTTTGTATTGAGTGTAAATAGAGAGTGGCATTATTACGCCAGACGCCAGAAATAAGACGTTATTTTAATTTTTTTGCAAAAAAATCATCGAAAGAACAGTTCGCAGGCAACTCCAGTCAATGGGAATTCATGGAATGCGGCCAAGAAAAAGTCTACTTTAACGGCAAAAATGCGTGCGCTCGCTTAAAATTTGATCAAGAAAATTTAAATTAGTCAGAAAATCATTGGAAAAAGTAATCTTTAAATATGAATCAAAAATGAATTTGGGTCGATGAGATGGTGTTTCGTTTTTAAATTTAAGACTATGAGATTAAAAAAATAATGTTATCAATTCAAAAAATTCAATTCAAAAAAAATTCAAAAATTTTATATGTAAAAACACATTTTGAAAATGTTTACATTGTGTACAATTTTAAAACATGTCGATTTTTTTCAGTGTACAAACTTAAAATGTGTAATATTTCACGATTACACGTGGAAACTAGTTTAGGCTGAATTTGAAGTTTAAAAGGCTGCATTTAGAGTGTTAAGAGTTGAAATTGATTTGTCAAAAGTTGCATTCGAAATGTAAAAATTGAATTTGAAGTAAAAAGTTGAATTTGGGAAGAGCAAACTGTGCAAATTCAATTTGCATTACCATTAACATGTAATGGTAATTGGAACAAAAATTGCATTACCATTAATATGTAATGGTAATGGAAGAAATAATACCAATACCATTAATATGTAATGGTAATGGAAGAAAAAATTGCGTTACCACTAAATTTTTAATGGTTATGTCAAAAAATAGGAATTACCATTAATATTTAATGGTATAACATAAAAATTTAGAGGTAATGAAAAAATAAAATGATTAGTAAATTTTTTATTTCCATTAAAAATTTAATAGTATTGTAAATTTTTTCCATTACAATTTAAATTTTTCATTACCACAAGTTTTAAGTTTTTCTTCTATTACCATTGCATACTAATGTAGGGATGGGCACATTTTTAAAAAACCTCCGTTTCGGATAACCTGTCTTATCAATTTCGGTTTTTCACCGAAACTGTAAACCGAAGAAAAATTAAAAAATAAGAGATTTATAATAAAAAATACTAAGATTTCTAAGAAAAAGTGAGCGAGTTTTTTTTGTTCTGTGCTATTTTTTCCTGAGCACTTAAAGGGCTTAGGTTGCGAACATAGTGAACGCCGGTTAAGACAGGCAGGCAAATCAGGGGCCGAATCGCCGCTTCTGTGAACGAACAACTGGTCACGGAATCGTCTTCAACTCGTCATTGGATTGCATTCAATTAACACAATTTTACGTGACGAGTTGTACGTTCACGAAAGCGGCGATTTGGCCCCAGATCAGAAAGCACATTAGAACCAAGGAGATGCATTACTTGGTTTCTTTATTGCTCCAATGTGAAATCCGTTTGAGCCGGCGTTCACTATGTTCGCAACCTTGCACATTAGCGAACCTGTTCGTCGAACAAAATGGCGGGGTGAGCCTGTTGGAAAAGGTAAGCCTTCAAATTAAACAAACCGTGCCGCAGTGAGTAGAGTGCGTGGCCCATATGCCAGAGCACCTTGGTTCAATTCCCATCTGCGTATAAAGTTTTTTCAATTAAATTACTTTTTCTGTTTGGCCTTCACCTCTCTGCAGACAATGGCAAACCTCAGAGAGAAAAAACTGCCATGAAAAGCTTCTTGAAAACATAAACCGTTCGGAGTCAGCATAAAATTTGTAGGTTCAGTTCTGGATCATTTGTGTTCACAACACACACAACACAATTGATCATAAAAAGCTCGGTCAAAGTTCTTTCAAGGGCTGAAATGGCCTTTTCGTTTTTTTTTATGCGCTAAACAAGCGATTCTTATTGTTTTTCGCTATAATTTTGTTATAGATATTGGTAGCGCAGCAACTTGAACCATAAGCAGAAAGCATTTTATTATTTTAGCTCTTTCGTAGCGAAAAAAAAGAAAAGGGAAAAAAAGAGAGAAAAGGTGGATTAAAGAAGCATTCCCCGTAAATTTATTAAAAATATTTTTAATTTTATTTTATATTTTATTTATAATTAATTTTAATTTGTTTTTTCTCTTTCTTTTACGTTATTATTTATTACGCTTTTATGTTGCCTCTACGCAATTTCACGAGGTATGAAGCTGACGTTAAAATTATAGAACACGTTCGACGCAACCCTTGTTCAACGGAGAAAATCAAAAAATTTTGCCAACAGGTTCAACAAACTGTCGAAATAGCTTCTTAACTATCGAATTAGTTCGAAAATGACCGCCGTTTGACGAACAGGTTGGCTCATGTGTCAACCCTTTTAAACAGCTAAAGAAAAACACGTGTTCTTCTTGTGTTGTTTTTGTTTTTATCTTACGCTGTGAAAGCTGCACATACTCAAAAAAAAAAAAACAACATGCAAACTAATAACTAGCGTTCGCAATCGATTGTGCGTAGAATATAATAAAAAAACATTGCAATTTTTCAAATTTTATCAAGAATTTAAATTAGGAAATCTAAAAATAAGTTTTCATTTTTAATACCATTTAAAAAAAAAATTTCTTAAAAACTGAATATATCAAAAATTTCACTTAAGCTAGTGGTATTGTGCTCCCGTAAATTTGAGACATTTGGTTATATTTAGTAAGAAACAGTTTATTATAATTATAATTATTATTATTTTATATTCAATTTGATTGTTACCATAGCGGGAATTGAACCTGGTCCGCTGGCGTGTCAGTCTGCCGGGTTTCCTACGCACCATCTTAGCTATTGTCGACTTAACTACGTCGACAGAGAGTTTCTTCTAACATTCAATAACATGCGAATACACATGCAAAAACAATATTTTGTGGCCGCTCACACCATCGACGAGTAAAGGGTTGTTTTTTTTTTTAATTTTAATAAAAACAAAAACGAAAATAGAAAAAAAAGAAAAGAAAATTATGCCGCCATCAGGTTTCGAACCCACTTGCGACAATGTCGAGGGTCTGAAGCTCTATGCCGTAGGCTATAGAACTGTTGCCGACAAGTAAGTAAAGAATGAATAGGTCAAACTAGCTATTTTTCTCTTACTCGAAAACCATATATTTTAAAGAAAATTTAATTTTTAAACTAAAATTCTTAGTTTCTTAATACAAATGGCAATATTTTTGTTTTAAATATGAATTTACTAATAACTAAGGAAAAATAACTGGTGGTTTCTGATTTTAAAATTATTCCATTCACAAATAAGTCTATTTTTATTTGCTCAAAACAAGACAAGATTAGTTTAAAAAGTAGCCAAGTAATGTTTTTGAAACTTCAAAATTCTAATTTTTTTTTAATATATTAATATGCACCCGTTCAAGATAGTGATTTGTAATATTCAAACCTTTCAAAAATTTCATTATCAAACCAACTAAATTATCTATTTTTGCAGCATAATCGGATTTTAACCCGATTATTGTTTAATGATCTAAGCGCTATCATTTTTGATTTGAATACACGTGCTTTTAATTCGTTTGACAAGTGTTTTAGCCGGTTAAGAGATAACACCTCTAAAAAACGAAATTTTAGTAAATCATGAATTTTCGTGAAGTTATTTCTTTTTCAAAATTTGGCGTTTTCGCGATCGAAAAATTTATTTATTTTTTCAATAGAGCATTTAATAAACGAACGTAAGTATTGATATCAATATATTATTTATATTGATATATAAATAAAATAAGCCTTCCGACATTTCAAAAAAAAAAGTTTAGTCCGACCACCAGGTAATTTGTATGTACAGGGAGTAAAACGCACCTGTAAAAAAAGTCGTGGAACAAAAGTTGTTCAGAATTCAAGGTTACATAACATAGATATCTCTTTCCTGCCAATCAAAAAAATCAGGCATTTAAGGGTTAACTCTTATCACAAAGTAACGCTTCGATTACAACTACTATTTCAGCAATAATCTTTTTGAGACACGATCTTAAATACATCTTTTCATTACTTAAGACTGTCTCAGAGGCAACAACTACAACAACAACAACAGTATGGCAATGCCTTTCACCAGTCAATCTCAGACCAAAACAATAATGGTAGCAAATAAATCAACTTAATTGTGAAGAATACTAAATGGTATGGAAAAATGTTGCCACAGTTTTTAGAAACTTTCCCAAAAAATATGTAAAGAAAATACAGAAATATTTGCATATGAAATGAATGGAATTTGCATAAATAAAGGAAAAATATCTAACAAGAAGTGGTGATGGTAAAAAAAAAATATGCAAATCAAATGTGTAACACCTAAATTAGCAGTAGTTGGAGGCATATAAAAAGTTGTTGTTGTTGTTGTTGTTGTTGTAGTTGTTGTTGTTGTTGTTGCTGTTGTTGTGCAAGATTATGGCGCTGCATGCTGTGTGATTTGATGATAGCTGCAGATACTAACGAAAACAAGTGAGGCGAAACGTATCAGACATGAGTTAAATACTGCAGTGCGGAGGTGGAGCAGGGTAGAACGCAGGACTGAAGTGAATAACTGGAGTGAAGTGAGCTAGAGGCGATATATACGAGTATAGCGCAGATCTTAGCAGGGATGATTGCAATGAAAAATTTGCATCTTGCATTATTGCAGCTCGTTTGTTTGCATCTCTGGGCGGGAGTCTGTAAAAGGCATGCAACGCAACACTGCCTGCAAGATAAAGACGCCGAGCCTCTTGCAGAGGCATTCAAGCATTAAAGAAAAGAAGCTGGCTTAAGTTTGCGTATTATTCACATGGCTGAGAATTAAAATCGAA
This sequence comes from Coremacera marginata, assembly GCA_914767935.1. Classification (NCBI taxonomy): domain Eukaryota; kingdom Metazoa; phylum Arthropoda; class Insecta; order Diptera; family Sciomyzidae; genus Coremacera; species Coremacera marginata. Next base: position 59,661,418 of record OU612045.1, on the reverse strand, counting down.
AATGTTAAAATATAAACTTTGCTAGCAGACAAAAATAGACAAATTTCTGTGAGGAGGTTGATAAAACTAGATAAAGTATAGCATGTTTTAAAAGTTATAGAAACCGGAAAAAGTTAAAGCACTTGAGGAACATAGAGAAAATTTAACAAGCGGAAAGTTCTAAGGGTTTGTCATAGAATACAGTTGCTGTTTCATGAGACTGATCACAGCGTCAATGAATAAACAACCTGGTATTGAACATTTTGGGGAAATCATATGCAAAACCTTCGCATTGAAAGTAAACAAAAAGTTCTGAAAATAAACTTTTTTCTTCATTCTAAGAAATTTAGACACATCCAGTACATAGAAAATCAGTTAAGCAACACTGAATCAAAAAATCGAAGAATTGGCCCAGTGTAAGATTTATTGATTCAATGAGTATCTGTTCAAAGAAAAACGTGCTTTGATTTAACTAACTTTTTCTTACTCCCAAAGAACGCTGATTTTTTTAGTGTAGGTGTATATGATGCTTCGTTCAGAGTTGCACTTAGCGTTGCTTTATTAAAATTTTTCAGAAAGAGCCTTTGCAATACAGGGTGTCAGAATGAAAATTTTAGATTAGTATTAATTAAATTATCCATTACGTTAATTAAAAAAAAAAAATCCAAATGCTGACAGTAAAAAATCATTAAGGTGGGGCATGACATTGACAGTTTTTTGAAATCGATTTTTTTTTTTAATAATTTAATTATTTTGTATTAATAATTTTGTATTTTAGTATATCGTTACCTTAATGTAGAAAGGCCCTAACTCAATTTTTTTTAACATTATAGGGGGGAAAAAAAACTTGTTAAAGAACAAAGTTCTGCAATTTCTGCAGTAAAAAGAATTGTTCATTGCTACATCACTTATAGGTTTTAATAAAAAAATTTGTTTGTAAAAAATTCGACACTACAGAACTTTATTTTTTATAAAGTTTTTTCCTTCTCCTATTGAGTTAGGGCCTTTTGAGTTAGGGCCTTTCTACATTAAGGTAACGATATATTCTTATGATTCTAAGAAAAAAAATTTCATGGAAAAATTCTTACGGGTTCAAAAGTTACAGCCGGATTAGTGAGAGCGCATTTTTAATTTTTAACTTTTTTTTTTCTTTGTTCACAAACTTTGGACGCGCTTATCTCGAAACCATGTTTTTCGTACTGGTTGCGGCACTAGCGGGTTTATTTTTTGACGAAATTCTTTTTTTTTGTATTTTTTAAACTTGATTCGCTATCGTATGACACGAGTTTTTTTCGATTTTTTATGAATTTTTAAAGTCAATATTTTTTGCGAAAAAATACACTTTCAAATTTGGAACATTACCAAAAATTTAAAAAAAATTTTAAAAAAAAACCTCGTGTCATACGATAACCAATTTTGTTAAGATTTAAAAAAGTAATTTTTTTGCCAGATCGGACAATTTTTGCAACTCCCAGCGCTGCAACCTGAGTTTGGAGCTCTATAAAACCATGTTGGAGTGAAAAAAAATTTTTTTGAATTTTTTTTCTTGTAATTTGTTCAATTTTGAAAAAAAATTTTGGAAAAATGTTTGTTTTTGACTGAGTTATGCATTTTTAAAAAAAGGTCTGTTTTCTCTGCCGCGAATGTCGTGTCCCTCCTTAATCACTAAAAAATTTAGTTACAAGTGTCACGTACGTTTCAAACTTTGGGCCATCCAGGTGTGGGCGTTTTAAAAATTAAAAAGGGTGTAAAACCATTAGCACACGTATACTGAATTTTACTTTTTAAAAGTTTTATTCAAATCGGAGATTAGGAATTCGAGAAAATTAACTTTTACCTCTTTTTCGTCATGTAGGTTCGAATCAAAGGTTTTTTTATATTCAGTGTACTTTTTTGATGTTAAACTTTACTTCTCTTTAAATCAGTGGGGCTCACGAAATTTTACAAAAGAGCAAATGATTTTTAAGAAAAAAGGAAACAAAAATAAAAAAACAAAAACAAATCCTGTGTGCATTAACACACAAGCAACGGATAAATGCATGCATTTATTGTTGTTTACGCGCTCAAAATTAGGTAATCGTCAACAGCAGCTTGCTATACTGTTATATGCATTTTTTTTTTTTAGATTGTGTTGTTTTTATACGTGGTTTGGCTTTCACATAAGCGCAAGGACAAAGCTCATGATAGAAAAAAAGTGTACGGCGGGTAACGCGAGCAAGATGAACTACTGGATGAGCATGTCTGCTTTAAATGATTGCATTTAATTTAATTGCGTGAAGATAAATTCGTAAGTCCGACACTAACTTAGCAAAGATACAAGCCCATATTTCAAAAAAGTATGAATTTTAAATTCGTTCTATTAAAAAGTACGAATTTAACTTTAAGTACGAATTAAACTTTAAGTATTAATTTATATAAAAAAACAACGAATTTAACTTTTTTTGATAAGGAATCTTTTTAATATCAAACAGGAAACTTAAAATTCAAAACCTTAATAAAACATAATAAAATTAAGGGAAAAATACAAAATGAGTCTAGAACTGAAAATTCGATGCAGAATTGATTAAACTTCCGATTAAGGACATAAAAATTTTTTTAAAAAGTCACGAAGTAATGTTTACGATACTAAATTTAAAATGAAAGATCGTAATATCTACATTTAGGATTTTTATTTTTTATAAACCAATGGACAGTTAATTAAAGCACCTCTTCAAGGGTATATGACTAATAGTGCCGCGCCGAGGATTTTGGCCACAGGAAATTTTTTAAAAAGTAGTGAAATGTTCCATAGTGCTTACTTTAAATAAAAAAATGTCAGTTCCAAAATGTACGATTTTTAAATTTTATATTTTAATAGACAGGTAATTAAAGTTCCTTTTTAAGGATATATGACTCATTGAGGCGCGCTAAGGATTTTGGCCACAGGAAATTTTTAAAAAGTAGCGAAAAGTTCGATTCATACTCTTAACTTTAAATAACAAAAAAAATCTCAATTCTATAATGCAGAGATGAATATTTTATTAGCTTTAAATTAAGACATCTATCAACAAAATGGTTTTATTAGGTTACTCTCAATATTGCGTACAAATATGGGAAATGTTGTTATGAGAAAAACGAGATTAAATTTTTATCATTAGCACTTCAACATCCGTCTGCCCCTTACAAAAGTAGTTATTACTCTAGAACAAAGATGTTAAATAATGATAAGATAATGCGAATGATTGCAAATTAACCTTCTTTTGTGAAATTCTCTAATTCATTAAACAATTAGAATTAGTTCAACTAGTTCCCATTAGACAATTGAAATTTTTATTCCAATGGTAAAACTAATTGCAATTAGTTGCCATTAGCAAAAAAAAAATTGGTTTACCTTTACAATTAGAAATCTAATTGACTTGTGCTAATGCAATTAGATATTCAATTAGCTCGAATTAGAATCAATTATTTTGATAATTTTTTCCAAAGAATTATTGAAGTGAACGAATAATGATGTAAGCCACTGTATGTGGAAACATGTGGTTATTCGATTACCGTAAGTCTACTTTTACATTGGCAATTATAATTGCCGCAATTCTTTATGATTCTCTTTTGAAATTGCCATTGGTGTTTACACGGGCAATTCTGTTTAGAGCAATTCTAGTACAAAACAACGCGTAAAAAATTGCGAATGAGAATAACAAAACGAATTGCCAGTACGGGCAAGTTTTTTCCCTGTTCCATTCTTCTTACCTCTCTCTCCAACGAACTCAACAATTGCGGCAATTATAATTGCCAATGTAAAAGCGGACTAATTGTTATCAACTGGTAATTGTTTGAAATGTAAATAAATAAACGTGCTTTGCAATTTGTTTCAACTTGAAACTTTCAAGTGTTTGCATTGTTTAATATTCTAAATGAAAGTGGTATTTTTGTTAACTTAAAAACATATTTATTTGTCGCTATGTCGGAAGAAATATCATTTGCAAGTGAATTTTCTGGTGATGATGAGGATTTTGATGTTACATACACGCCTTCATATGTACATAAGTAATATATATATGTGTGAAATTCATATTATGAATACTTTAGTATTTTTTTGTTTTTGAAAATATGAAAATAATTGATTCTAATTCGAGCTAATTGAATATCTAATTGCATTAGCAGAATTCAATAAGATTCCTAATTGTAAACGTAAACCAATTTTTTTTGCTAATAGCAACTAATTGCAATTAGTTTTACCATTGGAATAAAAATTTCAATTATCTAATGGGAATTAGTTAAACTAATTCTAATTGTTTGATAAATTAGACTATATAAACCAATTGCATCAATTGCTAATTCTAATTGGAATTTAACATGTATGCTCTAGAAATACTTGTAGTTTAAATGTTAAAATGCGCTTTGGCGAAAAAATTTTTAAGATTTTAGTTTTTCATAAAACATTTATCCCCAAAATTTTTCGTGATGTTGCTTACTTTTCGAGATTTTTTGCTAATTTTTGCTTTAATTAGACAAGTATAAAAATATAAAATTTAAAAATCGTACATTTTGGAACTGAGATTTTCTAATTTCCTTTAGCCAAAATCCTCAGCGCTCACTATTAGTCATATACCCTTGAAGAGGTGCTTTAATTACCTGTCCATTGGTTTATAAAAAATAAAAATCCTAAATGTAGATATTACGACCTTTCATTTCAAATTTAGTATCATAAACATATGATTCGTGAATTTTTAAAAAATTTTTTATAACCTGAATCGGAAGTTGAATCAATTCTGCATTGAATTTTCAGTTCTTGACTAATTTTGTATTTTTCCCTTAATTTTATTATATTTTATTAATGTTTTCAATTTTATGTTTCCTGGTTGATATTAAAAAGATTTCTCATCAAACGAAATTAAATTCGTAGTTTTTTTATATAAATTCATACTTAAAGTTAAATTCATACTTAAAGTTAAATTCGTACTTAAAGTTAAATTCGTACTTAAAGGTAAATTCGTACTTAAAGTTAAATTCGTACTTTTTTTTACTTTAAAGAAATATTGGTTTGTGTCTTTGCTAAGTTAGCGTCGGATTTACGAATTTATCTTCACGCACTTATTTAATTTTGCATAAGACAAAGTTTCCTTCTCCATAATTTATTTTTTATAATTAAGCGCAGAACCAAGATATGCGTAAGCAAACAAAAGCAGGAGAGCAAAAAGTACGTATTTGTACGGCATTGTGTCGAGCCGTCCAAGTTTAGACCCAAACAAAATTGCTGCGTTGCTCCGTAACGATTTGCCCAAAATGAACAAACGTAATTTAACGAAAACGAACGAAACTGCTTGTCCATACGTTTTGTTCCGTAAGAACCGAACTTTTAGCATCTCAACTCGTCAGACGTTCTTGAAGTTCATATTTTTTCATCTCGTCTATTATGGTTAGGCCTTTTTGTGGAAACATTGTTACGTTAAGTTTCTCAATTTTTGTTTACTTTTGAAAACTTGAGTGAGAGCGCTAGACGTAGTAGTTTACTAAGTAGTTTACTAAGCAGAATAGGGTAGCAAACTGTATTATTAATAATTTTAATTTTAATTGGTTATTTCTTACACCGAATTATAAATTTATATCGCTGGAATTTTTTTTTTTATACATTAGGCAACCTTAGCAAAATTGAGTAAATTTCGCTGTGGAATTCAGCCTTTCTAAAGCTCAATAAAGTTATACTCACAACAGAATTTTTATAAAAAGTGTTGGCAACCCTTTTCGATAAAAGCAAAATAATTTTTTCTTGTCAATTTATTAGAATTGATTCATGCTGAAACTTTTCTTGTTGCTTACTTTGTTTCTTGCATTTTTTGTTTTTTTGTGTTTTGTCAGTGGCATATTATGATTTTCTATGTATAATATGAGCTGAGCTGAGCTATATCGGTATAGGTAGCAAAGAAAATATGGCCGCAATTTTAAAAGCAGAACAAAAACAATTTTTTAAAGCAGTTCTGAGATCGAAATTTGTTGGACAACTTTTAATAAAAATACATATTGAAGATATTTAGAGTTAATCATAATTCAAAAAATAAATGTCTCACGAATCTGCAACATCAAGTATTCAAGCACTTCAAATATTCTAAAGTACACTTCAAGCTCTCAAAATGCTTGCAGAATTAAGTGCTGAATTTCACGACAGATAAATTTAAATTTTTATTTATTGCTTTACCGTTTCTTTACTGAAATTTCACATAAAACGGAACTTAAAATAACGCCACAATAAAAATCAAAAAAAAAAAAAAAGAAAAGGAAAAAACAACTTCCCTTGAGGGTAACGACCTCGCGCAGCAAGTATTTTTTTTAGCCAAAATTTAAAACAATACAAAAAATTGCAAAGAACAAACAGAAGAAAAAAAAAATTGAGATAAAATTGCAAAAGAAAAGCTTTGAGCAAAATAAAAAAAGCAATAAAAACAAAAACGACTTAAACAGCATGACTCAATTTAAAGCAGGATCTTAAAAACACTGAACTTAAAAAAAAAAAATTAAGTTTCCAAAAAGAAATATAATACCACAAAAAATAAAATAAACTTCAGTTCGGGCCAAAAACTGAAGCAAGCAACAACTACAATAACGTCAACATCTAGTAAGCAAACAAATCTGACGCCAACGACCAAGTTTTTCCAAAGCATCAATGAAGTATGTTGGTAACGCGTCGTCAAAAGCTAGAATGAGAGACTGAGCGTGTGTGTAACAAGGAAGTGAAGCATAAAGAATAAATGCTGGTGAGGGAGTAATGAGAAGGGGAAGTGAAGAGAAGGTAGAGTGAGAAAAAAAGATATAAAATAAAATAGTTGACAGTGCGATCAGCTGTTGTTGATGATGCTGACGTTGCTAAAGTCGTAAGATGTTGTTGTTGTAGTTTTGAATGGGATTTGCTGCTGTGGGCAGTAATGTTGTTATTGTTATTTTGTTGTTGCTGTTGACGTTAATTTATTTTAATTCTTTTCTCTCTAGGCACTAGTATTTCGCACACTTCTAGTTTTTATTGAAACTCAAGCACAACGGGAAAGCTTTTTTCTATAGCTGCAAGGTTAGTACACGCATAAAAACTTATGTTTACACTAAAAAAAAAAAACAGCTGGAATTATATATTTAGCTTTATATTTCAATTTAACAGTAAGCAGGTTTTATATCATAATTTATATAGTTAGAAACAGAAACAGTGCAAAACTAACGAAAAGGTTTTCTAAAAGTTGCATTTCGGACGAAGGAAGCTATGTGGACTTTAAATTAAAAAAGTATATATTTCAAATATACTTAATATAACAAAAAAAAAAAAAACAAAAAAATTCATTGTTATTTTTCATCGTTATATTTACAATTTTTTTATTTTCTATGCTACATTTTCCGGATATTGCCAATAAAACTATGAAAAGAAGAACAAATAAAAATGTTTAAGTCTTATTCTCTAGCTAAAAGTCTGAGCAATAAGACACATTTGTAATTTTTTTCCAACGTTTCTTACCGCTAAAACAAAACATTAATAAGACACCCTCGGTCGCCGCCAGAACAAAAAAAAAGTTTATAAAAAACCTTTTTTCTTATATTTTTCATTTAATGTATAATAATTTACAAAAAAAAATGTTTTTGGTATCACACAGATTTTTGACAAAAAAAAATTTGGTTTTTTTTCAGTTCTGCATACACATTTGAAATTTCTCCAAAAATCTTGGTGACGAAACTGATAAGCATGGGAAGAGATTTTAGCAAGAAATGAATGTCATATATAGACTACACCAAGGTTACTGGGACAAAGGAATGATGAGCGACTACTGTAAGTTGCTCTTTAGAGGAACAAATTTACCCAACAAAGGACAAAACAAAAGGAAAAAACACAGGTGCGTCGTTAGACACACGAGAGTAGCGATCTTTTTCGCAGTTTTATAGATTTTATAATTTAATTGGCTTTTTTTATTTAAATAGCTTTTTAATTACTTACTTACTTACTTAGGTGGCCGTAACAGTCCGTGACCGGGGTTCGACCGACCTTATCAGCTCTCGCCAGGCGCCTCTGCTTTGCGCGCGCCTTCTCCAATCGGATACACCAAGTGCGGTTAGGGCTTCCTCAGCCTGGTCCATCCACCGGAGGCATAGTCTCCCTCGTCGTCGTTGACCAGCGACCCTCGCCTCGAGCACCTTTTTCGCTGGAGCTTCGTCATCCATGCGATGGACCCAGCCAGCGTAGTCGCTGCACAGTTATACGCCGAACTACGTCAATGTCTTCGTAGAGCTCTCACAGCTCGTGGTTCATTCGGATGCGATAGTCGCCGACTCGAACAGGACCGAAGATTTTGCGAAGAACTTTTCTCTCGAACACCCCCAGAGCGGCTGCGTCAGTTTGCGAAACTACCCATGCCTCAGTTTGCGAAACTACCCATGCCTCAGCGCCATAAAGCAGCACAGGTAGAACGAGCGTATTGTAGAGTGTTAGTTTTGTCGATCGAGAGAGGGCTCTGGAACTTAGTTGCTTTCTGAGCCCGTAGTAGCACCTATTAGCAATTATTGTTCCTCGCTTTATCTCCAGGCTGACTTCGTTGTTGTTATTAATGGCGGTGTCAAGGTATACAAACTCCTTGGCTACTTCAAAGTTATAGCTGCCGGATGAAACGTGGGAGTCTAAACGCCGCGCTCTCTTGTTTGTAGACAGCATATACTTTGTTTTACCCTCATTTATCGTCAAACCCACTTTAGCTGATTCCTTTTCGATAGCGGTGAAAGCAGCGGTAACATCTCTCTTGGTTCTGCCAACAATATCAATATCATCAGCGTACGCATGGACCTGGACACCTTTATAAAAAATGGTGCCATTACGATGCACACCAGCCTTCGTACGATCCCTCCATGATGATGTTGAAGAAATCGCAAGAGAGTGGATCGCCTTGCCTGAAACCTCTTTCGGTATTGAAGGTTTCGGAGAAAGTCTAATCAATTTTGCAGGTATACCGAACTCAGACATTGTTGCGTATGGGCAATCCCTTCTCGCGCTATCGAACGCAGCTTTAAAATCGACAAAGAGGTGGTGTGTGTCAATTTGATTTTCATGGGTTTTCTCCAGGCTTTGTCATAGCGTGAAAATCTGGTCTATGGTGGACTTACCAGCCACACTGATAAGGTCCAATCAGTGTTTTCGTAATCGGCTTTAATCTTTTCCACAGTACGCTTGAGAGAACCTTATATGCGATGGAAATAAGACTGATACCTCTATAACTGGCGCAGATTGTTGGGTCTTCTTTCCTAAGTATAGGGCACAGTACGCTAAGGTTCCAATCGTCGGGCATGCTTTCTGCTAGCCATATGTTGCTGATGAGTTTATGCATGCGCCTTATCAATTCATCGCTGCCGGTTTTAAACAATTCAGCTGACAGGCCGTCAGCACCCGCTGCTTTATTGTTTTTGAGTCGTTGGATAGCAACTCGAACCTCTTCATGGCTAGGTGGTGGTACTTCCACTCCGTCATCGTTGATTGGTGACTCTGAACTGCGCTCTCCATGGGCGGCATTGGTGGAACCGTCGCCAGTAAGTAAATTGGAGAAGTGTCGTCTCCACAATCTAAGCACACACTGTGTATCCTTATACAGATCTCCATTTTCGTCTCTACAAGTGGATGTTCCAGGCTTGAAATCTTGGGTTAGACGCTTAACGCTTTTCCTGCTCTCTTTTCTGGCGTCTGAAAAGGCGCCTCTCTTCCTTCCTCTTTTCGCGGTAGTTTTCTCGCACGGCTCGCGTTGCAGCTGACTGCAGCGGTTTTCTATATGCGGCGTTTTTTACTGCTGTCGCGATGCAACACTCCTTATCGTACCATTGGTTCCGAGGTTGTGGGCGCCGGAAACCAATGACTTCTTCAGCGGCAGCGCACATGGAGTGGGATATATGCGCCCAAGGTCCGCCGGCGTCGTCGGGTCTAGAGGTTGTTTGGTTGAGCTTAACCGAGAGTTGAGCGAAGTAGGCTTCGGCAGTCCGTTGTAATTGCAACTTAGCGACATACTATTTCACGGACTATTTTCACGTCATGGACCGGAAGGTGGTCTTATACGTCCTCAAGACTAGCGTAGAAAGCGTCCTTGGCGGCTTCGTCCTCTTCCTCCGTCGGGGCGTGCGCGCAAATAAGGCTGATGTAGAAATCGTGAATCGAATCGTAGAATCGTGGCCAATCTTTCGTCCACTGCAGTGAACCGGGGAACAAGGTGGCGTAGTTTCCGGCTAACGACGAATCCACATCCGAATTCACGCTTCTCCGCATGACAGCTGTAGTAGATACCGCAGTGTGCTTGTTTAGAGCAGCCTTGCCCTTTCCATCGCATTTCCTGGATGGCGGCGATGTCAGATTTAATTGTTTTAACGGCTTCCGCCAGTTGAATGGCACCTTCCATATAAAAGGTCCGGACATTCCAGGTGCATATCCGTAAATCATTGTCCGTTTTTCGTTTGCGGTTTAATTTTAAATTAAAAACTTCAAAATATCATAAAGTTTATTAAAAAACGCATTTTTACATTATAATTATTATTTTATTACATGTCACTTTCATTGTTATTTTAACGCACTTGTTAGTTTTTTTCGATGCTGATGACATCTTGTATGTAGCAAGTAGAAGCAATATTTTTGTTTCATTTAGATAGCTACTAAATATACGTTGGATATGGACATTTCCAGAAAAAAGTCCACCGTGACACGAAAATTAAAAATTATTTAATAAAAAGAAGTGTGCGTGTCAGCTCCGACGCGCGTCTGGAGTTTACTCCTCTAGATCGATTACCTTGGAATTTGAGATGTATATTAAAGGTAAAGGGGGTGAATAAAGGCATCTCTTATATTAGTAAAAGGATTGTATACTTTTTAAATTTTTAAATAAATTTATTACATAATTTCACTATGAGGTAAATTGATGAATTCCATTAATAGTAACGTAATTATTAGCGAAAAACTCAGTTCAGGCAAAGCAGCATGAAAAACAACAATTTTGTGCCGTTTTTAAAAGTCCAATGCTTAAAATTTAAATAACTCATCGAATATAACTGATTTCAATGAAATAAAACTTGTTGGATTTATAATTAACCAAGCTTTTATATTATTATCAATTATAATTAAAGCGCACTCTAATATAAACTACTCGTATAAGAAACGGCTACGTTGCAAATGCACACATATTCAAACACACAATTTTTTTTGTTCTGCTGTGGCTAGCTGAACATAAAAAGAGAAGAGTAGAGAGCAGCATCGAGTTTATTGAAGCTCTCTCTGCTGTGAGTATGTATCTTGTTGGTATTTCTTCATGGTTGGTATTTTGCTGTGCAACGCTGACTGCGTAACGCTTGATTTTTTAGATAAGGCTTGATTTCACTCGCCAAAAAATGTTCATACCTCGGGCAATATATGAAATCGATTATAAAGGAGTAAGCTCCAAAAATAAAAGCGCACTTTAATACAAACTACTCGTATGAGCAAACAATACAATGCTTCAACACACACAATTTTTTTTGTTATGCTGTGGCCAGCTGAACATAAAATGAGAAGATAGAGAGCAACATGGAATTTTTTTGAAACTCTCGCAAGCACAAGCTGGTGAAAATAAAACGACCAAGCAATGCGTGGCATCGGGGATGATTTCATTTAAATCTTTACATTTTAATTAATATACTTACTGTTAAAATTGTGAAAGGAAAATGTGCTGTAGTACAAATATAATATTCTAAAACTTATTTGATAAAAATCGGCTAAGTACTTTTGGAGTTTTACAAAAATTTGCAATTCAATTTGAAAAACAATAGCAAATTGCTGCTTTTGTTGGTGTGCATTTTGTTGGCATTTCTTAGTTGTTGGTATTTCTCTGCTGAGAGTATGTATTTTGTTGGTATAACGCTGACTGCGTAACGCTTGATTTTTTAGATACCGCTTGATTTCACTCGCCAAAAACTCCAATTATTATTTAATGATATTATCTTAGAGAAACATTTAAATTTTGTTGATTTAAGCAATTTGAACATAAACTCATTTACTTTGATAATCCATCGTCTGCACTGCTTCACAAATGTAATTTTTCTTTTTAGTAAATGTTTCGTAAACGTTTTTGTTTTAGTAAAAATGGAAGGCATTGCCTAAATATAATGGGAAATGGTTAAGGCAAGGAGAGGCAGAAAATATTAAATTGGTTTTTTAAGTACTTAATTACATAATTACTTAATTACCTTATTACTTAATTACCTAACTACTCAATAAACCAATTGAATTACAATGGAAACTTAAGTAACGTAACGCCAGTAACGTCACGTCAGATGACTAAGCCTAATAACATAAAAACGGAAAACGATTTTTAAATTTGATTATTTGGAAAAAAAACTTATATTATTTCAAAACCTTCTAAAAGAGGTTTTATTCAAAAAGTCTTGCTCGATTCGCAGAGTTTTGCAATTTTTGTAATCCAAGTCGAAAACTACTTCTGTTTTTTGTAACGTCACGCCAGAGCACAGTTTTGCTTATATTTTTAAATCCTTAGGATTGATTATTGTAATTTTTTACTTAATATAGTGCTACTTAATTACTACGCTAATATAAAAAAACCTTTTGAAAAATTTTACTTTATCATTCTTTTCTTTAATATGTTTCCGTACAAATCGTATGTAACGCCAGTTTGGAAATACCCATATGTAGAATAGCCAATACACAATCCCTTTAATATATAATTTTTTCGATCTGCTGCACCTTAGCTTAAGTTGTACTTTATTAAAACACCGTCGAATCAACAGCTGTGCTTAACAGAGGCTTTTGGATGCGTTCAACTCTCAATCGACGCGGTATGAGTTCGATTCCCCGCGGAGAGTCAAAGAAATATTTTTAATATATTGAAATTACATTTTCTAGTTATAAAAGACGCAAGGAACAGAGAAACATCAATTTCTAAAAAGAAATCTATCGAAAAACGTGTCGTTTTGAGATTTCACTAAAGGAAATCACATAACGAGGCGTAATTAAAAAAAAATTAATGTTAGGTCCAACATAGTCATGTCAGCACGTTAGCAGGAGCTCGCTGTATCTTGGCAAAAGATTTGCATCTGCATACTTACAAGGTTCAGTTAACCCAGGAACTAAAACCATCCGACAATGCGCAGCGTCGAACGTTCTCAGATAGGTTGTGAAAACATCATCAAAGGATGGGCTTGGAGAGCTGCTACAAGAGGTAGTAGAGCCAGGCCATATACTTCCCTTGACCAATTCCCATGATAGTACCTGTGCATAAGGCTTAGGCAACCAACATTACATCGTTGTTGAAGGGAGTTGAAAGTTTGATGAAATATTATCATTTTCTAACAAATATATTAAAATGTATTGAGTTGCGAGTCAACTACAGAAGCTCGTGGATAAAAACCATAAGCAAAGTTGGCGAAAGGACTAAGCCAGCCCTGTGGTATATGTGCATTGATGGAGTGCTCTCTGGACGATATGCCGTCGGCTAGGACACGGATCGTTCTGTTCTTAAGGAAGCACGTGATCTACCGACCGAAGTTACCACCGATACTATATAAATTTAGTTTAGAAAAGATAATTTACGCCACACTCGATCAAATGCCTCTGAAATATCTAAAGCAAGAACCGTGATCACCGAATAAGTGAATGCATTGCCGTGCTGCAGATACTTCACTATGTGGAAGTTTATTATGCTCTCTATAGCTTTGGTGAACGAAGAGCACCGCGATAAAGGTCGATAGTTTCCAGAATTCATGGCATCGCCGTTTTTGGTACTGGCTGGAACCCTTGCGAACTTCCACCAAGATGAAAACTGTTGTTGAACTACTGTTTTTTAGATGTTCAAAAGGTTACGCAAAGACCGTGCCAGACTTAAGGCACACGCCTTGAGCACAAGTGTCCATCAGGATCAGAGGCTTTGTTAATGTGGAAGTTTTCACAGACTTCTTAGCTGCTTTTTTTATTTTTTAAATGCCGGCATTGCAAAAGATGTATTTTCTATATTTAAATTTGTAGATGATTGCTTGCTGGAATTGTGGAATGATGTTCAAACAATCCAGACAACAGGTTCGCTTTATCCGCCGAGTCAATGAAGATTTGGACATCTTTCAAAAGAGTTGGAATAGTCGAGGGGTTTCATTAATTCTTGATTTTTTTCCATCAGTTTTTTAGTTTTTTTTAAATTTGTTTCATTTTTTTTTTTTTTTTTTGTTTTGATTTGTTAGTATTTTAATTTCCGTCATTTGTTAATTTTTAATTTTTTTTCAGTACTTTTTTAAATTTTGCTTAACTTTTGTAATTTGAGTTCATATCTCATCTCTTAAGTTATATTTAAAGTTCTACTGTAGCTATTTGAAAGCTGAAAAAGCTATGTTATTAAGACATCATTTTTTTCTACTGATGATAATTTCGAAAAGAAGTAAATCATCATCACAATTATCATTAACATCAACATTCGACTTCGTTAACATTTTATTTTTTCCATGGCTTTAAAATCTTGCCTAGTTATTAAAATCAGTTGAACCGTTAAGAATTGTCAGCAGAGTAATTTAATTCTCTAGATATGAGCTCTTGTTAGCCTCTACCTCATAATGGTGAGATTTTTAAAACGTGCTGCTATTTCCGCAAATTTTGCCTCAACATGGTTGGCATTATATTTTTTTATTTTTGCATTTAAATTTATAATCGTCTGCATCGTTTTATACCCTTTTTTTTTAGATCGCAAATGAAACCAGCTGTAATAACAGCAACTATAACAACAACAAGAAAAACAACGCCCTTGTACGAAGGTTATTTAATATCTCTACTTCTGACTACCTTGCTTTGCTGCTCTACATTCTTTCCAAGTTTCCTCATATCATGGTTTACTTCTTTTTTTTTTGTTTTTTTAACGTTTTGATGTGCGAGTTGCTCTGATGACGTTTGAAATTTGATTTAAATGAGAGCCATTATGAGTGTGAATGCCTCAGAGCGGAAAGTAAGCGGTCCTCCTGTGTTGTTTCTGACTGCAATTGCAATTAAATTGCATTAAATACAATTTCAATTTAAGGGGTATGTTTACATTTTTAGTGAAAAATAGATTAATTTTTTTTTTATTTATGATATTTCCTTTATTAAACCAAATAATTTTTTTAGTATGTAACAGCATCGAGTTGTTTTTGTGGGGCATGAGGAGGAATGATCTTCAAGGCCTTTCTGAGCAACGTTTTTTCATCAAAAACGTTCATTATCTTGAAAGAAAAGGAAATTTGTAGGAGTCTTTCTGTTTTTAGCAGTTATCTGCTCTTTCGGAGAACAATAAAGCTTTTTCGTTTTTCCTATTCGTGGAAAATACGAACTCATTTCTTGCCAGATTAACTTTTCGTTTGAAGATGCATTGCGACCCCATCAACATGTTCTCAAGAGAGGGACAGGCGCGCGTTTGTCGACCAAAAAGGATTCAACTTCTTCTTTAAATGCTAGCATTGTCGAGGTGAAAGGGCTGCTGTTGCCTCTTATCGGATGATAAATCGCTTCAAACTATTGGGAACACCGTTCTCAATAAATTCGACAGTGAGTCCTGCTCTGAAGAAGTCAGATTTTAATTTATCTGTAGCGGTACAACTCTATCAAAGCCTTGTCGACCACATTTAGGCGCTGAAGAATCAATACGACGAATTTTGGGAAGAAGCCAAATCGACTTATATTGCACTTATATATTTAAGAAATAAATTTTGTACCCGTTACGATTTTTTTTTTATTTTTTCCATGAAAATGTTTTCACAATATTAAAAACTCACAATTTCGCACATTTTTCAAGATCTTTTTTGAAGCTTGTGGACCGGATTCAACGATACATTCAGCGATACATTTGATAGTGGATGAAAATATTTCATCTTTCTCGATTACCGTGGGCATCGTCGCAATGTTGGTTGCCTAATCCTTCTATACAGGTAGGGAAGTGTTCAAGTGAGATACATGGCCTGACGCCACCAGCTCGCGTGTTTCCTCGGTTCACTCGGGCAGCTCTCCAAGCCCATCCCTTTACCATTGCCTCTTTGCCCAATAGAACATCGTATTACGGAGATAGTTCGTTCTTCAGTCGCTCAGTAAAATTGTGGAACAATCTCCCTGCGAGCGTGTGTCCAGGCAGTTTCAATCTGTTAGCAACTGTACCTATCAATGCACAAAAAATTTAGGTATTAAAAAAATTACTCAAAAAAAAAAAAAAAATTGGGTTATTAACCGGTACAAAAAACGATATCGATTTTGAAATCAGTGCATCATTATACTCTTAGAAAATTAGTTTTATTAAATTCCAACAGCTCCTTCTACTTTTTTCCAACACATGTATGTAGTCAACTCACCGTGGGGCACTACAGAACCTAAAAAGTCGAAAATACAAATTCTGACGTGTAGATGAAAAGCGATCATGCACGGGTATTTTTATTTTTTCCTCCCTCTCTGAAAAGAAATATTTGGTTCATAGGACAGAATGTGTGTTACGCAGTGCTAGTTTAAAAAATGCCATTTTAGACTATTATTGTTCCGTGCACTAAAAAATTACACAATCCAACTTTCTTGAACATGGGCAGAATATTGATCAAAAATAAAAATAGTACATGTTCGGTTTAACTCTTAATTGTGTCTTTGTGTAGTCAACGTTGACTAGAGTTTTGAAGACAACTCTATCTCGGATAGTACTGGTGCGATTTGAGCTCATATTTTTTTCATTCTTAATTTAAAATTATGTAGCTAATGAATATGGAATGGCTTTTTGAAAAAATTCTCTTTCGCATTTCTTATTGACCCGCAAAAATTAAAAATGGGTTTTTTGTTTTGAAACTCGTGGCATTTTTTTCTTTTTTGTTAACTTTTAAGAAATAATCTTATCGTCGCTCAATGACTAAGAGTTTTGACTTTAAAATTCTGTTGAAACTTTTTGTATCAGGTTGGCAACTAAGCAATTGCGGATTTTTTTTTAGAAAGTAAAAGACAATTTTTTCATGGAACGAAATGACTTTATTCTGTAATGTATTGCCCATTTTGAGCAATGACCTTTTGCAATCTTTCAGGCAGCATCATAATTCCACGTTCATAAAACTTCTGGTTTTTATCAGCAAAAAACTGAACCAGGTACGATTTGACATCATCATTATTATTAAAATATTTACCATTCAAGAAGTTTTGCAAAGATCGAAATAAAAAGTAATCAGATGGTGCAAGGTCAAGACTATATGCTGGAGATGTGTGTGGACTTGCATTGTCATGGTGGGATACAACACCTTTTCGATTTGTCAATTCGGGCCGCTTTTCTTCAACTGCATTGTTTAATTTTGTTAGTTGTTCAATGTAGACATCTGAATTGATCGTTCGGTTGGGTGGTAAAAGTTCAAAGTAGACAATTCCTTTGTAATCCCACCAAACTGATAACATAACTTTCTTTTGATGAGTATCAGCTTTTGATGTGGTTTGAGCTGGCTCACCTGGCTTGCTCCACGATTTTTTTCGATTGACATTGTTGTAAACAACCCATTTTTCATCATCAGTTATCAATCGTTTTAAAAATGGATCATTTTCATTACGTTTCTTTAACAGATCAAACAAATGTTAATGCGTTGTGTTAAATGATTTTCTTTCAGTTCATGAGGAACCCATATATCGAGTTTTCGTACATAGCAAAGTTGTTTCAAGCGATTTTCAATGCATATATGTGGAGCATGAAGCTTCTCTGCAATCTCACGTGTTGTACTGTGATGATCCGAATCGATTATTGCTTTCATTTGGTCGTCATCAACTTCAACTGGAAGACTAGAGCGTTTTTCATCTTTGAGTGAAAAATCACCAGAACGAAATTTGGCAAACCAATTTTGACACTGCCGTTCTTTCTAAGCTTCGTCACCATAAACAGCACATAACTTTTTGTGAGCTTGCGATACGTTATTTCCTTTCCGGAAATAAAAAAGCAAAATATGACGAAAATGTTCGTTGCTATTTTCCATTTTTCAACAGACGCCAAACAATAACTACACAACCGATCAAAAAAATTTTTTTACTGATTGACAGTTGAAGTACCAACTATCAAATAACAAAATGTGTTTGACATTCCGATTACGTCAGCAAACCTAAAAATTCAACTAAAGCCATCTATGAGTGAAATCCGCAATTACTTAGTTGCCAACCCAATATATAAAAATATAATGGTGTCCAATGGTGTTGTTTAAATTTATAAGTTGTGTTGGGACAGTCATAGAGATATTGCAAAAATAGTGGATCCCTTTTCGCCCATACGATCCATATGAGCAAAATTTTTGATATCGAATAAATTCAGAAGTAAAAATCACAGAACAATGAAACTCAGAATGGAATAGCCACTTGGTTATGTCTTTCTAATAGAAAACTTGGACGGGCATTGGACAGAGGGGTGTGGCTCCGCCCATATAAGCCAAATTTTTGATATCGAATAGCTTTGGAAGTAAAAATTACAGAACATTGAAACTCAGAATGGAGTTACTATTTGGTGGTGTCCTGCTACCGGGAAACTGGTACGGGCATTGGACAATGAGCGTGGTATCAAACAAAGGGTCAAATAAAAGATTTATATATATTTATTATATTCCAATATAGCTGCCAGGTGTAGCAACGCACACCGGGTATAAGCTAGTTTTATATACAAATTCTTTTTTTTTGTACGTTATTTCATCGTAATAATAAAATCTCTGGAGCACCATGAAAAAAATCGGCAGGCAAGATTACTCAAAAATTAGTCGGCCGATTGATTTGAAATTTTTTGTGGACCAAACATAAAAACCAACATATTTTTCAGGAATTGACATCAAGTCTCTTATTTTTTAAGATTTACAAAATTTTTTGACGGAATTTTGACTTTCGCGCGCCTTTAGTAAATCAAAAATTTTGAAGAATTTCGATGTCCATCCCTAGCCTTAAGTGTCTTTTCACAGAATTTTTATTCAGATTTTCCAAATAGACTTTGTGCTTTCTGTGTGTTTTTTTAAAAAAAAATATAATTTTTTCTGTTTTTATTGTGGCGTAATTCTGCGTAATAATTAAATCCCTGAGGCCCACCAAAGAGACCTTTTCTTTGTGCCTCAGGCATTTAATTATTACGAAGAATTGACGTCACAAAATAACAGAATAAATTTTATTTTTTTTAAAATGAAATATTTCTTTAAAAACATACAAAAATTTTTATACACTGAAAAAAATCGACATGTTTTAAAATTGAGCACAATGTTATCATTTTGAAATTGTATCTTTTCACATAAAATGATTGAATTTTTTAAATATTTACATATAAATTGATACCATTATGTTGTTATTTTGACAAAATTTGTTTCAAGCTATTTTTGATCACAAAGTTTTCAATTTAATAACAATTTGTGGTCAAAAAATAGCTTTAAACAAATGTTGTCCGAATAACAACATAATGCTAGAAATTTATACCTGAACATTAAAAAAATTCAAAAATTTAATATGAAAAAATACAATTTGAAAATACTAATATTGTGTTCAACATTAAAACATGTCGATTTTTTCGGCATATCAATATCTTAAACCATTATTTCGTAATCCTCTAATAAAACGCATCTAAATTTTTCACAAAAATGGATATAAGTTCCCTCAATATTTATGCTGGAGGAGTAGCTGTTTTTGAAAAAGTTTATTTGTGATTTTTGTTGTTTTAGACAAATTTGTTGTAGACAAATACTTTTTTTTTATCGTATGGCCTTGAGTCTTGTATCAATAAACCGACTAGAATCTCTTAAAGTATCTTCTACTTGTATAGATCATGTAGGTATAGTAACGTATCTATGTATAGTTCTGTAGCAAATATGAATTTTTTCTGATCATTATATGACTTGTTTGTATTTTTAAAATGTTAGCAGACCTCTTAAAACAGCCTCGCATCAGGAGGGTAGCTTTAACAAGATTGATTTTCCAAAATTAAACAATAATCTTTTATTTGAATCTTGGGATATAGTATATTGTGAACCTGATCCATCGAAAGCATATACAATTTTTTTATGAAACTTTTGTTCAATGTGATAACTTTACATAATAAAAACTTTGATTCGTTATTTTGTTTAATAAAGAAGATATAAATAAAGCAGTAGCAATCTATGTTTCACTTAAAAATCTAGACAGACCCCTTAAAACATATTTTATGTGTAGTTCAAAACAAGCTGTAGATGTTCAGTTTTAGTTGTATTAGTTGAAGAACCAAACATATTAAGCATTGATCATTAATAAAAATTTATATTTTTAACTTTTAAATTTATAAACTTTGGTAAAAATGGCAACCGCGGGAACGACATCAGCCAACAGCAAGAATTTTACTGCAACTACAGCTAACACATGGCAACAAAGTTTATGTTTGAACATGTTGCTCCCATCTGCAAATGTTGCTGCATCTGCCAAACTGTGTTGAACATAAACTTTGTAGGGAATATTTGTTGAGCTTTAATGGCTAGAGGTTAAAATAACAAATTCACTAAATGGCAACATTAAACAACAGCAGCAGCAACAACACATTAAGTGAGCCAAATAACTTTAAAAAAAAACTACAAGCCGGCCGGCAGAATGTGTGAAGCGTGTTGATGTTAAATTATTTCGAAAATGCATTCGGTTCATGTTGTTGTTATTGTTGATGTTGTGGGTAGTTTTTGAGTTCTTACCTAGGGGAGTGGCAGTGGTGGTAAAGGTAGAATAAATAAAGACACAACAAGCATTCACACATACAATTAAGGTGGGCCAACACTTGGTTCATGTAACCAGTCATTCATTCATTCATTCATTCATTTACAGTCAGCCAATAATTTAAGCCTTGCATATAACTTGCAGTGCATGACATGGTATGCAACACCTTCGGTTGCAGGCTCAGTAGTATTTTTTGTTGTTGTTATAAATGCCGCATGGCACTTGCTCGCAATATTTTTTCCGTGGCAGGAAATTTAAGTTGTTTTGGTTTTATTGCATTTTTGCACGCGGTACAAATTCTTAAGATACCAAATAACAAAAATAAAAGAAATAACAGCTAAAAAATAAAATTTTGCATTTCTAACGTTTTAATGCAGTTGTTGTTGCTTTTGTTTTTGCACTACTTTGCAGCTGTGAAGTTCTCTGTTTTTATGCTCAAGTGCATCAACTTCAATAGAAAATTTTCAAATAAATTATTCAACATATACATATGAGAGTTCCGTGAAAACTCAAGCAACACCGGAAATGCTAATGCATTTCAAACAATGTTGCCAAAAAGAAAATTTTTCCAATTATAAGAGTTCCTTTAAATGTGTTTTAAACAAAGAGAAAACAATTTGGAAAAATTTTTACCAGAGTTCTGAAATGTTTTATCCTTGTATAAGATTTATACTTAACATAGCGGTATAATAAAACTATTGGAGCTTTAATTCACCACAAACTCAATTTTGTTCCCTTGAACTCCGCTATATTTATCTGCCTCGCCTTACAAAGGTGCAGCTTTCGGTATCGCGTATCAGCTTAAATTTTATTTAAATATTTAGCAGGAAGGAACTTGCACAGACACACTGAAACACCACACACATATGCTCTTAGCTATTTGTGTTTAATACTCCTGCAGATTTTTAATTATTCATTAGCTCACTCATTCGCATGTCTAGCAAAAACGATAAAAACAACAGACACAACTTTTTCCCAGAAACCCTGCATAAAGTTTGCACTTTGTGTGCTTCTTGTTGCATGCTTTTCACAAAGTTACCAACAGGAACATCAGCACATATTCCCGGAATAATATTATATGGCTCTTTGCTCTTTGGATCGTGCGGAAGTTTTCGAAATATTTAAAACATCACTTAAATATTTTTTATAAAAAATAGTAAAAAATAAGAAATAATTATTATATAACATAAATAAAATATAATACCTAAAATATATGGTAAATGAAATATACATACATAATAGTAATAATAATAATAATAATCATAAAATAAAATTAAATTTCTCACAATAACCTCTACATAAAATTTGTATGCAAACATTTTTTAAATGTGTAATTACAGAATGTAAGTATTATGTGTGTTTATTTATTTATTTTTATTAATACTTTAAATTTTTATTCAGTCTTTATTTTATATTAACCACAACTTTATTTTTTAATAACACATATTTTATTCATAAAGATATCGATTTGTTTGTGTCCGATAAATTTTTTTTTAATATAAAAATGATCGATACATTTCTTACATAAAATCGATCAAATTAAAACGTCATACAAAGTTTAGTAACAAGTAAAGTATAATAATACAAAATAAATAAGTAATAAATGAATGCCACTACAAAGTCAATCAACACAATTTAGAATCGAATTGGATTAAATTTAGAACTTGAAATGGCTTAGCTACTTATCTCCTTACCACTTTAAAATTTGGCAAGCATGTTTAGCGTACTTTAAGCTATTTTTTAAAATATACATTTTTTTATTTACAGTTAAAAGATATCTACGAACAATTTTTTTTTTATTTTGTTTTCATGAAAATAATTCGAAAGTTTTTTTTTGTTTTTGTATCAAAATTAGAAGACTAATTTTTGAAATTTCCAAAAAAAACATTTTCAGCTAGGAAATCGTGCTCGAAATAAGTTATATTTTGGTTTAAGATGATTTTACAGTGCCCGTAATCCGGTGAATGGGCTTAGCAGTGCAGCAGGTCATGGACAAAAGTTAGGGACTTATAGAAGTGCTACTTACAAAAAAGGACAAAAATCGAACGGATATATTCCACTTCTATTTAACTATTAATAAAATTTAAAACTTATAATTGCAAAATAAACTAAAAACATAAATAAAAAAACAGAATAAATAAAACAAATAATATATAAAAAATAACTTCAAATTAATAAATCAAATTCAATAAAAAATTAAGGTAAAATAAGGTAAAATAAATAAACTGAATAAAATAAACAAAAGGAATAAAATAAATAAAATAATACTATAAATAAAATAAATAAAAAAACAAAATAAAATAAATAAAATAAATAAAAATAAATAAAATCAATAAAATAAATAATATAATAAAATAAATAAAATAAATAAAATAAATTAAATAAATAAAATAACTAAAATAACTAAAATAAATAAAATAAATAAAATAAATAAAATAAATAAAATAAATAAAATAAATAAAATAAATAAAATAAATAAAATAAATAAAATAAATAAAATAAATAAAATAAATAAAATAAATAAAATAAATAAAATAAATAAAATAAATAAAATAAATAAAATAAATAAAATAAATAAAATAAATAAAATAAATAAAATAAATAAAATAAATAAAATAAATAAAATAAATAAAATAAATAAAATAAATAAAATAAATAAAATAAATAAAATAAATAAAATAAATAAAATAAATAAAATAAATAAAATAAATAAAATAAATAAAATAAATAAAATAAATAAAATAAATAAAATAAATAAAATAAATAAAATAAATAAAATAAATAAAATAAATAAAATAAATAAAATAAATAAAATAAATAAAATAAATAAAATAAATAAAATAAATAAAATAAATAAAATAAAGTAAATAAAATAAATAAAACAAATAAAATAAATAATATATATAAAATAAATTTAAATTATATATAGATAAAAACTTTCATTAGGCAAATTATTCAATTAGCTACTGGCAACTCTAATTAATACATTCTTAAGGGGGCATACCAGGTTCAAATAAATAATAATAATAACACTGTACAATTTCCAAAAACAAAAAAAATGACTTTCATGTTTTCGAGGTCGCTGAAACCGAATATGAATTCAGTTTTTTCGGGTCACGTAAGGTTCTCCCTAGAGGCGGGTCCTGGTTAAACCCTAAGCCCGTACAATAAATGAAATCAATATTTCCTCATAGGGGAGGGCAGGTTGAAATGTATGACCGACCTCCATTAATTTTCCAAGAGGAACATTTTTCATTAGGACCTATCCCCTTTGACCCCTAATGAGGGGGCCCCATACAATGCACCCCAACCCCCTATAGTTAATGAAATCGATATTTACCTCATTGGGGAGGGCAAGAGAGGGTTAATATGTATGACTGACAACCATTCTTTTTTAAAGAGGAACACTTTTCTTTTGTAACTTATCCCCTTCGACCTCTTCTTAGGGGGACTCCCATACAATGCACCGTAACCCTGCAGTTTATTTAATTGATATTTACCCTTTTCGGAAGAGAAGGAGAGGGCTAATATGTAGAACCGATCTCAATTACTTTTCAAAGAGGAACATTTTTCTCCTTGGGGCTTATTCCCTCCGACTCCTCCTTAGGGGGACTCCCATACTATGCACTCTACTGGTAATAAAATCAATACTTCCCCCCTTGGGATGGGTAGGAGAGGATTAATATGTAGGACCGACCTCCAGTACTTTTTCAAGTGCAACATTTTATCCCTTGAGACCTTTACCCTCAGACCAAGAAATCCACCCTGCTGTTTATGAAATCAATATTTTCCCTCTTGGGAAGGGTAGGAGAGGGATAATATGTCCGACCGACCTCCATTACTTTTTCAAGTGTAACATTTTTACCTTTACGACCTATCCCTTCAAACCATCATATTAACCCCCTTTGATAAAAGAAGGCCAAACTTTTTCAAACATAAAGAAAACTATAACGTCTTTGCGATCAGTGCATTGTATGGGAGCCCCCCTAAGTAGGAGTCGGAGGGGTCAGAAAATCGCGTTTGAAGTTTGACATTCATATAAAAGTTCCTTTACTCGCTTCGCTGCATATGCTTAGACATTGTTTTTTTTTTTAGAGAAATTCACTTTTATACTATTAAAATCATGTCTTTAAAGGTTCATTCTAACATATTCTATCAAAAAAAAAATTTTTGATTTCTTGAAAATTTCAAGCTGCCTTAATGCAAAAACTTTCAAACATTTTAGCATGACAAGTTAGGGAATATTTGTCTATTTTTTTTTTAGTTTTAATAAGCTATTTTTAAATTTGTTATTTTGCTCTGCATATCTTTTTAGTACCGTACTTGTCATGCCTGACCATAACTTCAGAACCAGTTTTAAACAGCAACAACGAGCCAAAGTTGCGACTATTCAGTTATAAACCCAGAATTCCACTTTTTACCCACACCAGACATCCTTGTTTACGCGCCAGCCAACCAATAAACCACTCAACTTACTCCACAACACGTCGTTTATGAGTCTATTGTTACTGTATTTTTTTTTTTGTGTCTTCATGTTTACCTCATATTTTGTAATTTGTTATTTTTGTGGTTTTGTATCTTCGCCCCACCCAAAACTATCATGTGTCACAGCACTAGGAACACCTTTTCCAAATAGCCAGGAGTCCCTGGAGTGTCTGCTTGTCTGTCTGTTTACTGTCTACCGTGATGTGAGGACGTTGTATTTTTTGTTTTTATTTTTTTTTTTAGAGCTTATAGTTGACGTGCAACGACTTCCTTAGTTAAATGGACTAAGTTCGTTTTTTTCGTTAGTTTTTATTTTTGTTATAAAAACAAAAACAATGACAATGAGTTGATGTTGTTATTGAAATTTTTTATTATTATTTTCAATAGGTACTGGTGGCTTTCGGCCATGCAACCCAACCTGATAGTAGAAGGTGTATTGTTTGTCGTCCGTGTGACGCAAAAGCTTGACGGGTCGCGTTCTTTGTGTGCTCATGACGCTCTGTTTTATTGCTATAGCCATCAATTAAAATGACGCATTTCTTTTTCGGAAAATGAATATCTCTATAAAAGTCACAAGATTTACAATAGGTTTTTTTTATTTCGTTTCATTTCTTCCATGTAACGATATTGATCAAATTTATTGTCAGGTTTTTTGGTCTTATGATTTAATTCTTTTCTTCAGAATCTGTTCTCCTTGTCTTATCCTTACTTTTCTTACAATTCTTTAATAAATCACCTGATCTGACAGCTTGTTATTTTTTAGCAGCTTAAGTCGCTTATGTAGCTGTTGATATTGCTGTTGATATTTAAATTCAGTGTAGCAAGCAGCTCCTTGTTTGTTTTTTAAGCTGAATTAGTCTGAATATTGAATGAAGCGAAAGAAATTTAATCGGCTGGTTTCCATTTCACAATTCGGGACGAAATTCTAGCATATGTATATTTTACAAGCAAAGAAAATGTATTTATTTCAGGTATTACTGTTGAAAATATATTCGTGATTTTTAAGATATAAGTAACTGGCATACATATTTTTGTTTAAGGCAAATCAAAGTTTGACATTTTGTGTCATTTATGTATTTATATTTTTTTTTTATATATACCTATATATTAAAAGCAAAATGTTACTTATTTCCAATAGTAGTTTCAAAAAATTTTGGAACAAGTTTCTATTTTGACTAATGAATAGCAGTATTAAAGTATATTATTAAGGTGATTATAAGATAGTAGCTTTATGGAAGCTACATACATGCAGCGGAACGCAGTTTTAACCATAATCCAATGTTTTGACATAAATACAAGTTCATGCAAAGGTTAAATTATGTGGCTCCTGAAAAATACCTGTTTATTTTAAAAAAATTGTCAAATGAAAAAGAAATTATTTATCCATTGCATTGACTTCCTATCTTTAAGTCTGCTTTTTTGTATGAAAATAAGTTTTATTTTTACTAGAAAATGTTTGTAAAAAAATTCGTTCAAGATACGCAAAACCTTTATATGAGGGAATTGCAGAGAATTGTGTAGTAAGCAAAGTAAAATATTTAGAGCCTGACAAAAATACTCGACAAAATCTTTAAAGAAGAAATTTTCAATTTGAATGCCAATATCTGAAAAACTAGAACGGCCATTCCAAACCTAATTCAAGCTTGACCTCATGCCTTTTTATTTGCTTGAAATGTTAGCTATAGGTTCCCATTCAAATTATAAAAACCGAAGTTTCAAATTTTTTTTATCGTTAAAATTGGGTAATCCGGTATTAATGAATGAGGTACCTTTAGAAAGGCATTGAAAACTTATTTTTGAAAAAATATATATTATTTTTGGAATTTGTATGTTAGAGTTGTCCAGTTTTCCAACAAAAATTTTATTTAAATGCCACCTTATTTTTCAAATTTCTTTTTTTCTAAATAGAAGAAAAAAAGACACAGTTTTGGATAGAATCGTAGGTGTATATGTCGAATTTTTTGTTTGATGTATTTGGTGATTAATTTATTATTCTTGTTCGTTTTTATGTTGGTTAGAAATAAATGTAATTCCATGCTGTTTAATAAATGGCGATAAATATTTCGGAAAAATATAAATTAGTTATTTTTCCTGCAGTAAACAAAAGAACTTATATATCACGAATTTCACGAAAAAGTCATCAGCATAGGTAAAAAATTAAATTCATAAGAGAGAGGAAAAAACATATTGACCATACTAAGTTAAACTCAATGAAGATGATTTGACATTATTTTTTCAAACGGTTGTAAGCATATTAAATGCAAAATGTCAGCTTTATTTTGATAGTGGCAGTATGTGCATACATGTTTTCGTGGAAGCTGTAAAAAATACAATATTTGCTGTAGATTTATTAATTCGTTGTTGATAGTTTTCAGCTACATTTCCAGGTAAATAAATTTAAGTAAAGTAGAAACGCTTCAAATTGTTTCCGTCCAATTGCATGTAACATGTGCGTTGCCTTCTAGATATTGTTTTCAACAAAAGTTGTAAAATGAAAAATTTTTTGCAGGAAAATACCGTTATTAGCAAAAGCAATACATATAAGTTCTCAGTTGAAATTTCATTTTAAAAAAATTTTCGAATTTCGCACCTGTTACAATTTGAATATGGGAGGTGGAAGAGAAGCAATGAAACGTTACCATGAGAAATTGAAGCAAAATGAAGCAAAGTGGATGGAGTATAAAGAGACGCATCGTCGGAGAATGGAGAATTACCGAGCAAAATCGAAAAATTAACCAGAAATACAAGAAATAAAAACAGCGCCAACTAAGGAGCAAAAGAAGAAAAATGCTGAGAGAATGCGTCAATATCGAGCTAACAAAAAATATAAAGCTGAACATCCAGAAGGAAATGGGTTACCTTTTAAAACAAAACAATCCTTTTTTAAAGCTGTGAGTCGCGTTCGAAAAAGCTTACCGGAACGTGTTGATAAAAAGCGAATGGTGTTGAGGCAGCTGTGTGAAGAATTTTATCCGGTAATACCGTTCGAGATGAGTAAAATAGAAAATCAAATGAAGAAAAAGCTTCGAACTGATAACAAATTACACGCTGAAGTTATAAATTTTTGACTCCTGGCAAATCCGATGTGATTTCGATTAAAATTAATAACAAAAAAGTTGTAATGCAAAAACGGTATATGGTAATGTCACTGAGAGAAGTTTACGAAATTTACTGTAATGAAACTTAAAGCGGCGAAATAGTGGGAAAAATCTAAATTCTTTGAATTACGCCCCCAAAATATAATGGTGGTTGGTGATACACCACACAATGTTTGTGTATGTCAAGTGCATGCTAATTTTGTTAATTTATGCTTAGCTCTAAAAAAATAGATGGATTTCCATCAACGCATAAGACACTTTTAAGCGAGCTTTGCTGTGACGTTCCAAGTGAAAGTTGTATTATGGGAGAATGTCAGAATTGCGAGACTGATGTCACAGATGTATTACCGCTACTATTCGTGTGAGCCTTTTTAAAAACAATTTTAGATTATCTCACTATAGAAACCGATGCATTTAAGAAGTGTCACATTTTTTCTGGTGGATGTGATGGTCAAGTCTTATTATGATGGAATCAGTTTATGAAAAAAAAATTTACCTGATCATTCTTTGCTACGGCACACGGAAAGGATGCTGTTGATGGCATAGGAGCCACTGTAAAAAGAAATGTTTGGACTCAAATTAAAGCTAGAGAAAAAAAAACGATTAGAAATGCAGATTTCAATTATGCAGCAGATAAATTGAAAAATGTAAAAATATTTTACAAAAATAAAGAATCTATAATCGATACTAGAAATCACCTAAATTTAATGTGGAAGCATTCTCGTCTACCCGGAATTCCAAATCTGCAATCGCAACACTTTGTGGAAGTGTATCAAAATCATCTTCTATCTCGTTACATTTACGACTCAGCTCAATATGTAATAACAAAATACATTAATTATACAAGTAAAAATTAATAGAATTCAATATTAATTTTTTTCTGTCTGTAGCAATGAATATTTTTTTAGAAGTTATATTTTTTTGTTAAATAAATAAAACCATATAAAAGTAATTAAAATAGAAAAAAAAGTCGTTTCATTTTATTTTTTATCGCTGAAGTATACAGTAATGTGAACAATCGTACGCTGTAATTGTGCGTTGCCCGTGTTACATGTGCGTTGCCCTGAATAAGAATCACTTTATAATTGATATTTTTCATATGCCACCACTACCAATATAATTTAGATGAGTCTCTTGTAATTATATGAAAAAGAAATTTTTCAGATTTGAAACTATTCGCAGAAATTTTAAATAGAAGCTAACATAAAATGTTTACATGATAATTTTTGTAACATGTGCGTGAACCATATTTTAAAGAATATCTTCTCTATTAATATTAGGTATGATAAAACCTTTATACATTTCAAGTGGTGCCTTGAACTGGCTTTAAGGAATTGTGAAAGAAATTTTTGGAAAAAATTATTTTTATTAAAATCAGTTGAAATTATTTGCACGTTGTAACAGTGCGTTGCCTGGAATTAATGATATGTATTAATTTTAATCGAAAATTTTAATTTTAGCAAACATAATATATTTTTTAATATGGAATAAAAAATAAATAGAGTTTTCATAGCACAACGGCCATGCGCAGTCTCTGGATATGTAAAACTGCAAATGTAGTAGTACATAATACAATTTTTTGTAGCTATACACTGGCTCTATAGCTACATACAGCTGTATTATTTATTGTCGACAAGACCGAAAGCAACAATACAAGAAGTTACTGCGAAATATTGGTAAAACAATTCGTTTCAACAAACGACACGATGTTGCGTTCGTGATTTTGGTACGCACCAAACTAACAACCATAACAACAACATAAGCAGATACTGAAGCATTTAATGCTTGATTTTTGTAATAGTAAAACTTTATTAAAGAAGTGACAAAGTCTAAAGTATTAGATATTCGCCTCATTCGCCATGTAACTGATATTTTGGCATACATTTTATCTTTGTACGATGAGTATTTAAGGCTGTAGGTATACACCAAAAAGTGAACAAAAACGTTGCATTTGTTTGAAAAAATTTGCTAAAAAGACCCCCATACAAACCGCGCTATAAGACATAATTCTACGTCAAAAAACATATACCCACTTCTAATTCAAATGTATTATGAAATTACTGTCAAATAACTGTCACTCTTAATGGAAAAGTCGTTTCATTAAGCATAATAGTATTATTAAGATTATTTTAAGCGACTTATTGTTTCCGTACAATTAAATTGTTATCTAGTATATTTAAATTGTATTACTGCAATCAATTTAAGTAGAGAAACGTTCACTTCGTTACAATAATATAATCGATTTTGACACAAGTCAGTCATCATTTCATCTTATTTTGCTCAATTTCATAACAATTACTTTCGAATTAAATCCATTAAAAAAAAAACTTATTAAATTTATTCACAATAACAGTTGACGAATTGCGCTAAGTTTAAATGAAATCGTTTATCAATTATATTTTTATATAAATTCATGATTTCTTTTCAATTTCTATTGAACTCTAAAACATTTTCCACATCATGAATTAATTGATTTTTACACTGCCTGCTCTTTTAAGCTGATATCGGAAACATTTTCAACGCCATCACCAGGCAGTTAGTTGCCAACATGCAAGCCAGTCGTCAATTAATCACGTTAGCCAAGAGGAAAATGATATTTATTAACAATATCAGTAAATGTTTGAAATTCCCAAACATTCAATATTATTTTACCTCTTATTGTTGCCAGCATATTTAAGCCAAACTGCAAGCAGACAAGTCAAGTTACGAGTATCTAGCTATCTATCTATCTAACAATCTATATACCTATCTAACTATATATATCTATTAATTCATCTATATATGAGTCTGTCTGTCTATACTACAGCTTATGCTGCGGCGTTGGTGTTGATTGTTTTGCTTTGTTGCATTTAACTTGATTTTCAAGTAAAATTTTATTTCTTTTGTGGTTAACGTTTTTGTTGCTTGCAATAAGCATTTTTGCAAATAAAACCAACAAGAGCAACAACAACAAAAATAATAGCTCTATTAACATATGAATTGAAAGCATGTAGTGCGCATGTGTAGACAGCATAAATAAAAGAAGTGAGGGATGATAAGAAAATAAATTAAAAAAGGAAAAAACAAATGTTTGATTTAAACGTTATTAACCAAGTTAATGATGCACTTCCAATAAGTTGGATAACAATAAAAACCAAACAATAAATAATAAAACAAGTATTATTGACTGAGTGTTGCTACTACACGTATGCGTTATAAGAGAAAATTGTGATACTTGTATTGACACCAAGTAATTATTTTAATATGCATTTGGAATTAAGTGAAGTGAGTATAGCTTTTAATAATTTAAGGTTAGATGTTCTGAATTTTAGGCTTGTGATTAATAGTTCCGGAGTGGGAATGAACATGGAACGATTCTTTTGTACAGCGGATCTAGTTCGCGGAAACATGTTTGTAGAGCAATTTAGTTCCTTTGATCTGCAGTAGGAAAAAATGTGTTTCTGTATTAAATATATAATATAATCTACTAAGGATATGAATAAATATTATAAATTCAGCTCCTAGAACCCTATTCTACATTCTTTATTCTTTGTTCTTCTTTACAATTTTTCCCTATATATTTTAATTGTTTAAACATGTTCATACGCAGCAGTTCTCTCGGAGTCAAAACATGTCCCGGAGCTATCTAATTCCACTAGTTAGCATGTTCAACCAAATGAAGGAAACAATGCACATGACAAGGACGGCGATATATCTTGTAATAGTTTTATTTGTCATTTCTTTAAATTATTTTTACCAAAGAACCAAAGAAGAAGAGATATATATTTAATTTCTCACTTTTAAAACCAACTCGGCGAAGCGGTAACAGGTGCGAAAGAGATGTCGGTTCATGCTGTTTGTATGAAAAAAAAAAAAATCATTGTGACCGGATCTGTTTGCACATGTTAAGAATTGATCAAAGAAATGATTGGAACTATGTTCGACTGTGAACATAGTTCCGTGGAGTATACATGTTCGGAGCGACTCATCACTACTGAATATGTTCGTAAGATTATCGGTAAACTTGTAACAATGCGTTTTATGCAGTGTATGGATTGTTTGGTGGCGATTAACTGCATCTTTCTGTATAAGGAAACGAACACATTCGATCGTGCGAGACAAGGTAAGCACTACATTTTTATACCCCAACGCGAACTGCGTAAGGGGTATATTAACTTTGTCATTCCGTTTGTAACCCCAATAAAGAGACGTGGCAGGTATAGAAAAGTGCACTCAGTTCTGTTTTTACACGCCTTTTTTACACGAATTTGATTGTCTGTCCGTCTGTCGACACGATTACTGCCGTAATTTTAAAGCTATCGCAATGAAATTCAAAATACAATCTTCTTTTTAAAAAAGGAAGATCAATATCGAGAATGAGCCAAATCGGATTAAAACCACGCCTACCTCCCATACAAAGTGACATTATTTTAACCGTAAAATCTCTTCAGAATCCACAAACATTAATGAAATGCCTTCAAATTTTGCACATAAGCTTTGGTCTTCAATATAAGTCAATGACAATAAAATTTGGAAAAATTGGATTTAAACCACACCTGCCTCCCATACAAAGTATCTTTATATTAAACTTAAAATTCCTTAAAAATCTGCTCAAATTCCAGAAATGTCTTGGAATTTGCACATAGGCTTTTATATATAATATAGACTATCACTATGATATTTGGCAAAATCGGATGAAAACTACGCCTACCTCCCATAGAAAGTGGCTTTATTTGAAATGTTAAATCGCTTAAAAATCTGCAAAAATTACAGAGATGTCTTGAAATTTTGCATACAAACTTTGATATTTAACATAAGCCACTCTTTGATATTTGGCAAAATTAGATGAAAACCACGCCTACCTTCAATACAAAGTGACATCATCAAAATTTAAAAACTTTCGTAAATATATAAAACTGAATGACATCGTGTCTGTTTGTACCCAAATTCCGCCCATGTCGTTTATCCAACCCATACATATATTCTTCGGTGGGTGCGGCATTTTACTTTGTTTACAAATTACTCTATGTGGCAGCTAAGGGTATAATTAAATTAAGCGTATGACACAAATATTTTTGCAGATTATACATAAAAATTTTATAGACGTCTAAAGACTTCGGATATACTTCAGTACGGCCGCGGGGGGGTATTTTAGCTTCGGTACACTGCTGAAGCTCCATTCCTTACTAGTTTCATACCAAATTATAATGTCGCTCATTTATTCATTCATTATAGGTCTTCGTTTCGTTTTACAGCAAGATGCAGTAAGTGTTTTTTTAAAAACATTAAACTTAGGAATTTCTTTGGATCAGATATTAATTGAAAGTCATAAAAAGTGTACCACAGGCACTTGTTTAATTGGAACGTATTATCTCTTGCTATAAGACGACACATTAATTTCTTAAAATAAAAAATTTTTGATTTATAAAAGAAAAAATCACGAACTTCAGTTGATTGAATAATACAGAATATGTTTTTGAAACGTAAAGTTAAGCCGATCATTTTTTTTCAAACTATTGAGAAATTTTTAATATATTACTTTTAGGATCTCTTAAAAACTCTTAGGATCTTCTTAAAAACTACAAATAATTAAGTTAATCGATATAATCCCTACAAACAAGATATAAGATAATAAAATTCTACACTTAAAAGAGACAGATTAGTTACATTATCGCAAATTTTTACTGTATTCAAGTAAGGAAAACAGAAATACTTATAAATAATGGCAAACATGTTTGGTCCAAATACCAAAAAAAGCAATTTCATTAGCTTACAATTTGCTGCAAACTGCCTTATATTGTTGGCAACAAAATTGCCGCTAATGTTGTTGTTGTTTTTGTTGGTTGTTATGTCTCCACAGTGGGTGTTTTGCGGTCTAGCACTGAAGGTGTTTTGAACTTATTTATATGCCAAACTATTCGAGTCGAGACACTTACTTGGCTTACACACAGTTAGGTTACAAATATTTGCCAACGAGTACAATAATATAACTGGTTACAACTGCAAAGTTACCTGAAAAAAAAATAGAGTTGAAAAAATAAATTAGTTTAAAGAATGCCAAAACTTTTTTGTAGTTAGACAATAAATTAGATGATATCAATAGATATGAAAAGACAAATAAAATATTTGCATAAAATGCATACAAAAATGTCCGGCTGATGAAAATGTCTCTGTTATTTAGTGTCTGGCAAACTTGTTTCACTCACACAATTTGCAGTTAGACATAAGTAAAACTTTTTAGAATAATTTTGTTTTATGTTTTCTTTCCCAAGCCAGAACTTATATGTGCAAACAACATTATCTTTTAATATTACATTTTAAATTCAGATATTCTACAGCTTCTGTTGAACTTTGTGAAACGAAATTATCGCTAGTTAGAGAATAAAACAATTGATTTGCTTGAAAGCTTCTTGTGAAATATTCAAGACACCAGTTTATTAAATATTCAATTATAACAATGTTTGAGTTACAACTTTTGCTGAAGTTCGGATGAAAACCATTTAAAATAATATTTACGGCAAACTTGACATGTTCGAGCAATGCCGTTGCAGCTGCAATAATACTCAGTGATGATCATTATGATGATGATGATGAAATAAAATAAAGAGTTGTAAATTATTCTACTATGATGTCTAACATTTTACAGCAGTTGTTTACACAGTTGAGTGACTGTGGTGATAGTAAATAGTTTGATACCGATTAATTTATATCGCATGTTTTACTAATCAGGTAGATATAGGTGAACTTTAAAAGCCATCAATTCAAACTGAAAAACATAATTTTTGTTTTCTTTCTTCTCACATAAAATAATCTTAATTGAACTGGCAGCTATGAGGCCCACCACGGAAAAGCAAAATTCGATGAAATTACAAAAAACAAAAAGTATTCCTAAATCTGGTTACGAAGAGGTATGCACCTCAAACGTTCGAGTTCTTAATTGGGTAGGTAGGTGGGTCTATCCAACTGGTTAATATCGTGGAATGATATAAAGCGGATATTACTGCAATCTAAGAAATGTGATGGAAGGGACAGGGTGCAAGCATGCTGTGATATATAATACAGAGCAGAGAGTGGAAAAAACCGTACCTAATGCGTAGCGCTACATAAGCGATCAAAAACTTGTTCTCTCTTCATTCCCAAGGTTCAATAATATAGGTTAAGTCACTTGAGAGAAAAGCACTCTTTTCCCGCCTTTGCTCGAACTGTCAAAGTAGCTGTTAGCTAAAAATTGTACAGATTCAGTTTTTTTTTTCTTGATTCCCTTTTATCCATTCTGACAGTTCGACCGAGCTTCTCTCAAGTGACTTAACCTATATTAATGAACCTTATTCATTCCGTTTGAAGCTCTTTGAACAGAATCGGAACAGAATGGTAACGTTGTGTTGTACGAGCATAAAATATAATTTACTGTGTTGTGATTTTCGCTCGCCATCGCAAATCAAAACCGTACCAAGTTCCAGTTCGTTTCTAAGATCATAGTTCTTCATTGTTCGTTTAGGAATGTTATTGCTATTGTTACTGGCGCTACCTTATTGCTTGCTCTGAGTGCTTAGCTTTGATGTGACGTTCCAAATTAGATGTATGCCCTTGCAAAGTTTTTTCACCACAATTTCCATTTTTGCATATAATTTGATGTGTTATTTTTTCAAAAAAACTGTGTAGTTACGTATTTGTTGGCCGCGGCATGTTTCAACGTTGTCAATCAAATCACTGAACAAGTCATTTTATTTGCAAAAGAATCGCAACAACCTACAAAAAGATTGCAGAAACAAACGCTGAAACGAACGATATATTTGGTACAGTTTGGTTTTGGTTTACGATGGCGAGCGAAAAGCACAACAAAGCATGGCAGAATTATAAGGTAGGGCCGACTCGAAGAGGAATGAAGTAAAAAGCGGAATAAAGTGGGCTAGATGTCAAAATCAGCTGTTCATTTCTAGTTTCTTTATGTTCATGTTTCGCAGTTGATTTTAGGTTAATATTTTTACAGGTTGTTTTGCCAATTTAAGTCTTCTTTTACATTTTATAGTTGTTATTACACCAATTTAATAATATTTTCACTCAAATTATTACAATTTTACACACACGACCGCACTCTTTGCAACTTGGAAGCAAAATATTTACTTCATTTGCAATTCCTAGGAAATTCGTCGATTTGACATCTAACCAACACTATTCGTTGACTCGAGAGGACACTGAGCCACCCGGCCCTACCTTATAATTCTGCCATGCAACAAAGAAAATAATGTTTTGTGCTTCAATAATACAACTCTTCCATTCTGTTCTTCCATTCTGTTCCGCTCTCTCTTTATTGTGTGTTAGGAGTAACGTTTGTGATTGAGTCG
Source organism: Coremacera marginata (assembly GCA_914767935.1). Lineage (NCBI taxonomy): Eukaryota > Metazoa > Arthropoda > Insecta > Diptera > Sciomyzidae > Coremacera > Coremacera marginata. The sequence continues at coordinate 59,624,867 of OU612045.1, read as the reverse complement.
AAGAGCGATATACGAATGAAGAAGAATTGAGGTAGCGCTCTTTAAAAGATGCAGAAAAGATCTAAAACGAACCGATCGTTAAAGTTTTTTTCCATTCTCTGATACAGAGTTCATGGGCAAAGGTATGACATTAGATGTGGATTTGTAGCTGGCAAGAGAACACATCATCATGTCCTGAGATTCACATCTGTAAATGAACTACTTAACTTTTATTCGCATCAAGGCAAAATTTTTTAAATTAAGTCTAATTCAATCTGTCAAAAAAGTATTGGGAATTGGTCAATAAAATACAAAACATTTTTCCCTTTCCGGAATAATACACATGTGCCCACGAATACTCTTATCAACAAAACAATCATAAAGCGGTTGCTTTAATCAAAAAAAAAGAAAAATAAATATGCAATTTCTTCCTTATCGCTTTCATTTCTTGATGCGATATCCAATGCTGATAAAAATGATTACTATCCAAATATGATTAGGCGGATCTTAATAGAAAAATACACGAAAATTTTATTAATATGGTCTCCGGGCCATGCCTCTTGCCAATTTTAACATCTAATCGAACAAAGTTAAATTTCTTAAGACGAAATTTCTAAAATAAATTTTTAATATAAATCTGAGACTTGGCAAAATTACTCATCATTGCCTATACCAAAACGTACAAAAACTACACGTAAGCCACTTCCTAATGGCTTGTTTATTGTGAACGCTTATGCCAAAGCTTATTGTTGAAGCTAAAAAAACGCTTCATGTATAATCATATGAAAAAAGCTGAAAGTATTCCTGGTGCAAGCTTATTCCGAGCTTAAAGCTACTTATTAACTGGTTTTCAGCGCTTATATATCTATCTCGCTCGCTCTCACAGTTTGCGTTTTTTTTTAATTTTATTGTTTATGTTTTGCCATTCTGGATTTTAAGATTCATATTTCGAGTATGACTGTACAGCTTAAAAACTCCGCCAGGTTAGCAACTGAGTTGCGCCTGCCTGTCCAAAGTCAGGATAAAGGAGGATGGTTGGCAGTAGATGCATAGAGGTGTAACATCGTAAACTGTCGTAACTGTCGTAAAAGACCAGAGCTCGGTGTGGCGGCCAATCTGGTATCAGGTCACTATGGTAAATCCTTGTGAAAAAAGCCTGCGATGGAATATCAATGGTCCAGAGAACTTGTTAGCACGCGGGGTAGTCAAACCCGTCGAATGAGGTGACCTTATCTATCCACGGCAAGGAGACATGGTCTATATGGCCAACAAAGATTGGGTATTATGTGTCTTTAAGACACGGCGTCTTTTTAAGACTAGTATGGGACCTTGTTGCATGTCAGAGGTCAAATGGTATGGTAGTTTACCATGTTTTGGATTGAAGTGCCAATCAGATACGAAAAAGTGCTATGTGCACAGTCAAATACAGAAATTCTAAATGAATTTCTTGTCTCATTTGCCGGGATGATGTAGACCCCCATTCGGCGGGACCGAGTTGCCCAGGTGACTATCATGGGTTGGCCCTTCGGGAAGGCTCGTGCTGGCTGTGGTTTGTGCACATCGCTTGCACAGATCTAGATTGACCGGCGGGGTCGCGCAGTAGTACGACCGGGCTGGCATACCTGCTTAGTATGCAAGCGATTAGATAGGTCTCGTCTTGACCAGTAGATGGCAATGAACGACATCTACCGGTAGCCAAACTGATACTATTAAGGGCAGTACGGAATTCTTATTGCATACAGCTTTTACAGAATAGGGCACAGGGTAATGCTTATGTGTTTATGAATGTGACATCTAGTACGTGGTTGCTTTTCTAGGTGTCACTTGTATTATACAGGTCTGTGAAGAGTATTTCACTTCCACATCCTTTTTGGTTGTACATTTTTTAATACTATATGTTGGATTCATGAACTATAACTCCAACGCCTATGGACCCAGGGAAATTACGCCTTAACGGCAGGGGTCCTCTTTAAACATATAACGGATTTCTGTACAGCTTAAAAGCTAAATGGGAATAAATTGTTTTTTTTTAACTTTCCCAGTCAAGAATAAAGCATCTATCTTGTCGCGCTTGCTTAAATTTAAACATTTTAAACATCAATGATACAATTCAAATCCTAGACAATTTGGCTAGGGAACTTTGTGAATTTCATATCTACATAAGTGGCAGAAAAAAGGTTTATTTGATAATTTTAACTGGATTAAGAGACATCTTTTTATTAACAACTGAAGCTTTAGTCCCAAAATTTGAAATTCTATAATTAGAAATAATGGCAAAAAATGTGTGGTTGAGATTGGACCCATCGATCGTTGTACGTTGTTGATTATATCACGTTCCAAATATTATACTACCTTAATGCTACCACTCTCGGGCGGCGCCGAGTTTTCCTTAGTTAGTAAAATTTTACTTTCATTATTTTCATATAGACAAAGCTGAAAAACGGCCCCTAGAAAAAGAAATAAGACTACGCCAAATTTCCATATTTTATAAATTACGGTTTGCTTAATGTTAAATAAACAGTGTTTTCTAGGTATATTTAGGAGGACAACGCACCGAGAAACCATTATTCTGGATTTAAAGGAATAATATAGCAGTAATCAAACCGATTCTTTTCATAAATGATAATACTCATACGCCGAGTAGTTCTGTGGTCCGTGAAGTACCGCAAATAAAAAAAAAATTAACTCATGCTTCATACGTAATTATCAAAATCGAAAGAAAAACAAAAAAATTATAAAACCGGTCAGTATAAGCTAGTATACTTTGTATACTTAACTAGTAAACTTATACTCATGATCGATTTTGAAAATATAGATTTTTGACAGCGATTTTTTGAGGAAAATACGACCTTATTTCGCTGATTAAAAAAAAAACCTCCTTTGACAAAGACTGAGTAATTATGTATAGAATAATTACAAAAAAGGATAATTGCAATCGCTTCATTAGTAACAGAAATATCTTGCGTACCGGCATCAAAAACATGATTTCGAAAAAAACACATTTGAAAGTTGAGCAATGAATAAATAGCCTTATAGCCTTATTCTGGTGGTTGACAATTGTAAATTCGTTGACAAGCTAGTTTTTGATGTGCTATTTTTTGGTCCAAGAAGTTGAAAACTTTCAAAATGTTTTGCGAATTTATTTGTTCTGTATATTCTTTTAATGGTGTTGACATTTTTGTCGTGTTATGAGCTTTTGATTACATTTTAGAATAAAACATTTTTACAGTTGTCTATATATTTACGATTGTCAATCACCAGAATAGGGCTATTATTATAAATTCCGAACGCCTTAACTCAATCGGCCATAACTCCGTTATTTTTCGAATTTTCGCAAGCGGCTTTCACCAGACATTCTTAAAAGAGGTTCAGCTTGAAGAAAAACAAAAAAAACGAAAATTCATAAATTTCGAAATTGCTCGATGCGTTTTCTCCCTTAACCCATTTTTGTCTTTCCAGGATTTCCAGATTTTGTTATTAATGATCCAATTAAGAAAATTCCAAAGTTTAAGATTTTTTCGGTTTAAAATTTTTCGGCTACGGTGTGGTTGAAATCGAAAATTAGCCCAATCTGTATACAGATAATCAAAAATTTTAAATAAAATATTGTTATTTTTATTAAATGAAATATATGTAAACGTAACCTGTGAAAATATTAAAATAAAAGTATACATATAGAGCCATTATGCGAAAAATCGACCATCTGTGTTTTATAACACACAGGTAACACAAAGTTAAATTTACCTGTGTTGTCTTAAACTAACAGATTCTCATTTTTTAGCTTTTTGACTGCCTGCTTACGTAAATAGTTTTATTATATATTACATTTATATATTTGTTTTTTTTATTTTTTCAAAAATAGCCAAAAAAGGTATGTTTTAATCGCTTACCTGAATATGTAAGAACGGGAAATTTCAAAAATTTATTATTTTTATCTGAATTTCCATTTAGCCGAACCGTGTATATGTGGACAGAGTTTGAAAAAATCGTTGATATTTTACCAGAAATTAATTTGAAAGTTAGTGGTTGAAAAATCGACCAGCAGGCTTAAATGGGTTAAGTTGAGAAAACTTATTAAATTCACCTTTCTGTGATGATGTCTATTGTGACATTTTTCTTTAAGAAATATTTGCATTCAAATTCATAAATTGAAATGCTAAAAAAAGCAACAAGAGAATGTTGGGTGAAGTTATAAAAAAATAATTTCTCTCTTTATGCGGACTTTTTATTGAGCTTTGAGTGTTAAAAGCATTGCGACTAAAACAATGTCGCATAAAATATGCAAAACTCGCTGGCAAAGTGCATAATAAATAATAAGATTTTTATGTGTCACAATAAAAGAAAACAAAATAAAGTTATAATGGATTGAAATAATAGTTGGCAGCAAAGTGAAATTATGAAACGGAAGGAGAGGGATGGGAAGTGGAGAGCATACGAATAATTAAACATTAGATTGTAGAGTGCAAAAATAAAAAAAAAGATAGGTGAAAAGTGTGAGATTTTTACGGATTGCTTCAGTGTTTAACTGTCAATTCACACTTACTTGTTGATGCTTAATTAAGTTGAGAAAATAGCAAAAAAAAAAACAATGATTTTTTTTTAACTGATATTTGAAGTCAGATCAGATATCTTGACTAGACACACAGCAGCCATGCTTGTCATTATTAACCATTAACAATGACCTTCGACAGTATTCAACACCAAATCTCATCGAGATATTTGAAAGCCGACGATCCCACACTTCAGCGCCTAGAAGACCTCGTCGTTTAATGACCCCTGTACACGTTAGACCAACCCAATTTTGGCCAAACATAATGAGACTTAATTGATGATGAGCCTGTCTGCCAATAACAAAGGCTGCCAACATATGATACAACAACAGCAGCAAATTTTTGTTTATGCCAAATTGTTGTTTGTGTTTACGTGCAGCACATGGCGAAAAATGTTTTATTAATATTTTCGACAACCAGTTAGAGCATCTATGCATGGCTTCATAAGCCGGGCAGTTGAGTGGAACTGACTGAAAGCTACACACACAAGAGCACACAAATTGAACGCAAACAATTTAAATAAATGCTCAAAGCTAATGGTAAGAAATTCAATTTTAAGCGATGACTTAACGACAGCAGCGTTTAATTAAAATTGATGAAATATTGGCAACAGCAGCATGTAAGCCAAGTTAATAATAATGCATAAATAAGTGAAAAAGGTTTACCTCCAAGCAAGTGTAAGAAAAAGGGAGAGAGTTGGAGAGAGAGCGAGGGAGAGAGTAAAACAAAAGAAAGGCTTTGCAGAAAAATTATATTAATAACCATGTTCAACGACTTTCTTTTCACAGAACTTGATGAATTTTCTCGAGGCGGCTAAGGTTGCCGGTAACTCACTTACACAAACATACTTCCAAAGATGTACACACACACATGCATTAAAAAAATTACTCTTTAAATGCGGCAAAGTATGTCAACTGTAGCACGTTAGGCTTTTTTGGCAAATAAACAAGCAAGCAAGCCGGATGGACGGCCTGGCCAGCAAGTTAAGATCAACTCTTGGTCAGGTTCAAATTTAATAAACATGATAACCTGACCATTCACTCCAGCCCTCTTGTTTGCTTCCAGTTGTATTCGGGTTAATTGACAATAATTGCCAGCAGGCGGCGCTGCTAAGCAAGTAGCAATTAGAAAATCGAGAGATAGTAAATTTTTTTTTTTCTCCTTTTGACTTTTAGTAGATTTTACCTGCACTTCGTGCTGTATGATGTCGAAATTTAATCAATTCAATTAAATGAAATAGAAAAAACTAGGCGCAGCAGTAGCAGCAAATGTGGCATACTTTAAGGCGCGTTGTTTCTACAAATAAGAACTTCCTTCTACTTTGCATGTTGCTGGCGAATTTTTCATATCCATTTGGCAACACGACACTAACTAGTTTATCCTCTCTTTACTTATTTTTTACTTAATTTAGCTTTATTGCCTATTCGTCCTCGTTGCGCCCTGCTGCAATATGCTGCACGTGATAATGTTGCATACTTGGCTTTATCAGTCATCGGTTTTTTTTATTAGCTTCTTTTTATAAATTCATTAAAAAGCTGCACCAACTAATTACAAAAGTTTTTTTATTTTCTTGTTAAAAAAATTCAATTTCAGTGGCTAATTTTAGCTGCTGTCTGAGCATGCATTTAATTGGTTTTAAGGTGTTAATGCAGTGTGGCAAACACACACACAGAAACTCTCACCATCTTATCAACTACTCTATTTGCATTTGAGATAATAACTTCGCACATACTTGTTATAAACTTATGGCATGATTTTTTTATTTTATATTTATTGGTTACACCACGCCTCCTTTGTGTGCCGCTAAGTTCTGGGCTTCGTCAAATTGATCTAAATAGATTTAAAAGCCATAAATTAACACAGCGATTTAGTTAGATTCAGCTATTTTTATTATTAGAACGTGTTTTATATATATTTTTACTTTTTGTTACATTTCTCGTCGTTTTCGAATCTGCATAACTAAGCCACGCATAGTCTAAATTTTGTTTCTTGAATTTAAATTGTTTCCTAGAATTTCGGAAAAATGTGCATTTTCTTGAAAAACCATTAAAAAAGCAGGCATTTATAAATGTAGTTTTTCAATTTTAAGACAAAATTTTTAGTCAAACATCACGCCCCATTTTCCAAAAGTGCATTATGATAACGGCCCACATAAGCCATGCAAAACAAAAAAAAAAACATTTACTTTTCATCAACCAAATTTTAGCACTTATTTTGTAGGCTCTTAAGTGGGAAATGAAGAAACTTTGAGTGGGCGTGATTATTGGTTTTTCTCACCTACTTTTTTTGTTATTAAATGTTGAAATTATATAAATACAACCCGTGACAAGTTCTCATAGTGACGTTTACAAACTTTTTGATTATTAGAAATGGGTGTGGTCGTTAACGCGAAACAACATATAACATGGTGCTTACTGTAAAAAAAAATATTTTCTTTTGCAGAATTTTTGATTGCTTTAGAGGCTTATCCCTTGCAACCATTCGAAGTGAGTGTTTTCATAGCTGTTTAATATTTTGAAAAATGGATGAAGTAAAACAAAAATTGTATGGTTTTTTTGGTATTTTCCAAATCGATGGGGTGATGTGCAACACCAACAAAAAGTTTATTTAAAGACGGGGAACTTTAGTTTTTTTATGTTTATTTTGACATTTTATGTTTATTTAAAGTATTATTATAAGAACTTAATCTAATACTAGCAATATCTGATAAATCCATCTGATTCTCAATGCACACAAACACTCATACGCTGAAATTAAAAAACTGATCGCTAACTTTAATAGAATACATGAATGACTTTATTAATTGCAAAAAAAAATACATTCCAAATGTAAAATGATTTTTTGTTGGGAAGATACATAACGGAGTGACAATTCTCACAAATAAAATGGCTTACAAAAAATAAAAAAGACGCTTGTATTCATTTTATTCAAGTGAATTTTTGTGATTTAAATGTTTTGGCAAAAAATCGCAACAAATCATGCAAAAATCGTGATCTTCTTCGGATGATGATGAAGAGTTTCATCTTTCTTTGTCGTTTTTTTGGTTTTCTTTTTCATATTTTTTTGTTTTTTTTTTTTTGTCTCCTCCTGCAAATGTAAACGTTTCTATGGCGTTGTTAAAACACAGCTGTTAATTGACTTACTACCGTGATTGGATTTTGGGCTGGGCTGAATAGTATAAACTGAGCAGATCTCTTTTAATGCCGTTGATGTGATTGCATTTCAGAGTTTGACGTTGTAGCAATTATAATGGGTAAGATGTGTTACACATAACCCCCCCGTGAGTGTTACACATCACCCTAATGTAAGTCACTTTTTTTTCATGGTATTTAATCACAACGTGGAAAAAATATAAAATCATTTGTAATATGTAAAGATATTAAACAATTCCACATTTTTCATCTACTCACTTTTAAAATCTGAAGAAAATTTAATCGAAACGCTTTTTAAAAAATTGAAGAAATCTAATAAAATGTATGTCGGCTTACTTCTAACGAAAAAAAAAAAAAAACGAAATGGCCAATTTCAGCCCTTGAAAGGACTTTGACCGATCTCCTTATGATCAATTGTGTTGTGTGTGTTGCGAAATGTTTGAACACAAATGACCAAGAACTGGACCTACAAGTTTTATGCTGACTCCGATATCAGCATGTTTTCAAGAAGCTTTTCATGGCAGTTTTATTCTCTGAGGTTTGCCATTATCTGCAGAGAGGTGACGGCCGAACAGAAAATTAATTCAATTGAAAAAACTTTCTGTGAGGTAGGAATTGAACCAGGATTCTCTGGCGTATGGGCCACACACTCTACCCACTACGCCCACTACTATGAAAAACTAGGTCCTGTCAAAAGAAGCATATCACAGATGTTCATTCACTCATATGTTAACATTTTGTACGAAAAAACGCCGTGTTACATATCACCCCATGGTACACATTACCCCACTTTCAGCCCCATAATATGTGGAGACAATAAAATAGAATGAAGACATAAAAACTTATGAACACTTATAACATAAATCAAAAATTTTATAATATATTACTCCGAAAAAATCTACAAGTTTTAAAATTGATCACAATGTTATCATTTTCAATTTAATTTTCCATATAAAATTTTTTAATTTTCAGTCTTTTCAAAGTTTCTAAATCTAAAAAAAATTTGTGATCAAAAAATAGCTTAAAACAAATTTCGTCAAAATAACATTTTGTTATAAATTTATAAGTGAATATATAAAAAATTTAAAAATTTTATACGAAAAATTACAATTTAGAAATGATACCATTGTTTAAATCATGTCGATTTTTTTGGTGTAGCAATAGCCGGTGTTCGTTGCTACACTCGGCAACTATATTTGAAAATAATAAATATATTCAAAACTTTTATTTGACCCTTACATTGACACCTCGCTCAATGCCAAATGTCCGTTCCAATTTTCCGGTAGCAGGACATAACCAAATAGTAACTCTATTCTGAGTTTCAATGTTCTGTGATTTTTTCTTCCAAAGCTATTCGATATCAAAAATTTGGTTTATATGGGCGGTGTCATACCCCCTTGGAATGCCCGTCTAAGTTTTCCATTAAAGGGACATTACCAAGTGGTAACTCCATTCTGAGTTTCAATGTTCTGTGACTTTTACTGACATAGCTATTCTTTCTCAAACATGTGACTTGCATGGGCGAAGCCACGCTCCATATGGGTAGTTTCGTGAAAAATGTTCGACTCATTTCGTTGATTCATAACAAATGCAGAATGAAATGACTTCACTTTAATGAACTACAGATAATTTATTTGGATATTGTTGATACAAAAGTACTGAAATCGAGATTGAAAAATGTGTAGAAAATGGGAGGATGAAAAATACTTTACCGCCTATTTTTATACCCATCAAATATACAAAAAAAATTTCATTAAAATCATTAAAATCGACCGAGCCGTTTTGAAGGAGTACATAATGTCCCAGAGTATTTCAAGATATGAATGTTTATCCATGTTTTGTTTTATCGGGTAAAACGGCTCAACTCCGTACCAGAAGAAGTAGCCCCACACTATGATGCTACAACCCACACTATGATGCTTGAATGTCTTTGTGGTATACATTGAATTATATTTTGAACTCTCGGCCTTCAAACCCAAACCATGATTTACGATCACTTCCAATTAAATTTATTTTTTTTTCATAGAACCAAATAACTTTCCGTCTTTTTTAGGCATTTTCTGGACTGACCCAATCGTTGTACGATTTTGCAAAAGTAATGAATGCAATTTTGTCTACAGACTTTAACGGGTCGCGAGTGGACAAATTTTGATGTAGTCGTCCTGCAGTGACATTATTTTCGTGGTTTTCCTCTTTTAAGGTAAGGTTTTGGATGCATTTCTGCTTAAAATACAAAATTTTTGAAATATTCTTAAGGTTTTGGCAATCTCACGTTGAGCTGACCCTCTTTGATTAGTTTCTGGACGAGGAGTCGTTCCACATCAGTGCAATGCCTTGCTCTGCCGATTTTAATAATTAATTTGACACGCTTTTGATTAATTTGTTTTTTGTCTTTTTAAGTAAATTGAGAATGACAGTTTTCTCAGCTTGGGCTTATTACAGATAAATAGTTTGGCCAATAAACTTAATAGAACTCTCGACCTTGTAAGTAACAATATTAATTATCATTTATGTGAAAATCCTTTTCGTTTTTCGGCTACAGACTTACATCATGTACCATTAATCATTGAGTTTGCATTTTATGATTTTCCTTTGCTTAATGTCAATAGTTCTGTAACAAGTTTCAACTACAATGGTTGTGATTTTGATCTTTTAAATAATTTGTTTAATAATGTGGATTGGAATTCAACGTTTAATGGTTGAGATGTAACTTCTTGCTTTTTTGATTTTAAGGTCAAAGTTTATGATAAGAATATACCTGTAAGACTTAGTAAGCCATATAAACTTCCGTGGTATACTAAAGTATTGAAAAAGTTTAAAAATTTAAGGAATAAGTTTTTTAAAAAGTACAAAGCAACAAACAAGTCAACCTACTTTGATAGATATCAGCATTATATGAGGGAGTTTAATTTTTAAAAACGCCCTAAAGCGTTTTTGGAGATTTGTTTAAATCTAGAAAAAATTGTTCCAGCATTTCTTTTACTGTTTTTTATAATAATAAAAGAGCAAATGGCGCTTATTCAGCAACTGATCTTTTTGCAGAGTTTGTTCAGTCAAATTTTATAACCGAAAATGTTTCCAATTTTAACAGCTTTGCTCATATTCAGGCTTCTATTGATTTTGGGTCGCTTGTGATATCAAGTGATCATACCATGGAAGGAATCTTAAACTTGAAACCTTCGATGCAGACCGATTTTGATGGTATGTCGTCTATTACTATTGGAAAAATGTTTATCCTTAGTCGAAACCATAAAAATAATTTTTAATATATCGCTTCCTTCAGGTGTTTTCATTTCTGATTGGAAAATTTCGTTAATTACTCTAATATTTAAAAGTGGGAATAAAAGCGATATTGCAAATTGCAGGACAATCTCAAAATTGTCATCTATATCAAAACTTTTCGAAAATATTGTAAAAAATAAAATGTACTTTGCCGTAAAAACCGTTTCTGCTCCGGGTGATTCCAATTTATTGTCCGATACTGTATTTCGATTCAAAAATTAATAATCGATTTAGTATGTTAATGGGTACAACGAAAGCGTTTGCAAACTCGCACGTTTTGCCAAACATTCGCCTTTGGTTCAGTGGAAAAATATTTAAGTATCTATAATGAAGACAGCATTCATGCCAGATAGACACGATAAACGAAGAAAAACCGTCATAGACGAAAAAAGAAACAAAAACTACTAAACGGAAAGACTTCATTTTTTTACAGATATTAAGATCAACCATGCCACCGTGCACCGTGCCATAGTCGAAGAGTGCTAAATGATTTTTTTTTCAGCATCATAAAATGTTGCTGAAACTACCATAGCTCTTTTCGGAAAATGTTGTCTTAAGCGTTGTGTATGCTCGTTAATAACGCCATCAAAAGACGTTAGAAAACGTTACTGAAAAGTTGGGATGGTTCAGTAACCTTCTTCCAAAAATAAATGAGCTCAAAAAACTCTTGCAGTGCTGCCAAATTCAATTTAAATGGTTGTGCTGTGTTTTTGTTTTGTGTTTATGTTATTGTAGCATAAATTTTTTCTAAATGTTCTTTTTATTACAACTGTTTTGGGCATTCAAATATATTCCCTCGCCACTCCTCAATATTTTCAACTGGTTCATTTCATTTATTTGGGTCAGAGTTGGTGTTTTTCTTTGATTGGCAATTATATGGCGGCGTTGGCCAACTGTGATATTATCAAAAAAGTTCTATCGCCGGCTGATACACTTGTAAAAGTTATTTTTGCAAACTACTGAAAAGCCAGTTAAAGTATCAGTTTTTTTTTCCTAACTATTTTAAAAGCTTGACAATTTTTGAAAATTTAAAATTTCTACATTTTACAATATGATTTTTAATTGTTTACTACCAGGTTTTAATTTTTAATTTTTAATGTGTTCCCTAAATATTTTTCTATTATTTCTTTACATATTTTTGAGTAAGTTTTAATTTAATTTTAAAATTGCATTTTTATTAAATTCTTAACTAATTTTTTTTTTTTTTTTGTTTAACTACCATTTATTTATTGTGCCTATTTTGTCCATATCGTTATTTATAATTTATTTTTATATTTAACTTATTAAAATTTTATTTTTCCAAATTTTTATTTTTTTAAATTTTTATTATTTTTTATTTTTTCAGTATTTTTTTATTTTTTGTTTCTTTTATACATTCTTTTTTAAATCTTTTATATACTAGAGTACGCCAGTGGTCGGAACTCGAACTTTTCGCCATACCACCCCCGAGCGACGCCAAGTATTCCAGCTACCATTTTTCTTTAAAAACTATTCGGTGGACTCCTTTTTCCTGCACTGATTCATTTAAAAAAAAACAAAAAATCATCAAAATCTCTTAAGAAACACAGAAGAAAATGGTACTGAACTGTTTTTCCTTAGCCTATTTCTATATAGATTTATGTTTTATGTTTTAATTTTGCTGTTTCATTATATAGTTTTGTTTTTTTTTTACTTCCTAAACTTTTTATTAGAATTTTTATATTTTTCATGATTTGTAGATTTTTTTATTTTTGCACTTTTATATTTTTTATTACTTTTTATTATTTTTTATTTTTTTGTTTTTTTTTAATTATTTTTATTAAATTTTTAACTAATTTTGTGTACCCACTTTGTCCATTTCGTAATTTATTTTATTTTTTTATATTTAACTTTTTAAATCTTTATTTTTTTTTTAAATTTACATTTCTTTTATTTTTTTATCATTTCATGCTTAATATAACTTATTACTTTTTGTTTTTAAATTTTATTTATTTTTTTCAATAACTGTAAATAACTATATTAAATTTGTCATTCCCTTTGTAACGCCAATAAGGAGGAGTGACAGGTATAGAAAAGTATTTATATTTTTGATCTGCATCACCACCTGCGTCGATTTCCGTGTGCCCATCTATCTGTCCGTCTATCGACACGATTACAGCCCTAATTTTAAATCTTTGCGATTTCTTGCGCGCCAACCTCCCATACAGAGTGACTTTATTTTTACAGTAAAATCTCTTAAAAATCCAAATTTTACACGTAAGCTTTGATCTTCAATATAAATTCTGACTATGATATTTGACAAAATCGGATGAAAAACACGCCTACCTCCCACATGAATTGGCTTTTTTTAAGTAAAACTCTTAAAAATCCACAAAAATTAGAGAATGTTTGATATTTTCACAAGCTTTGATATTTCTATCTCTATATCTCTATGATTTATCATAGATCAAATATCTCTATGATATTTGGCGAAATCGGAAGAAAACCACGCCTTCCTCCCATACAAAGTGACGTCCTCAAAATAGGAAAACTTTTGTAAATATCTAAAACTGAATGTCATCGTGTCTGTCGTGACTAAAGACTTCGAATATACATCAATACGGCAGCGGGGCAGGTGGGGGGTAGGGAATTTTAGCTTCAGTACTCTACCGAAGTTCCATTCCTTACTAGTTTTTTTTTTAATTTTTTCGATTTCTTTTACATTTTTTTTTTATAATTCTTTTATAAGTTTTTATTTATTCATGTTGTAGGTTTTGTTTTCGCTGTTTCATTAGATACATTTTTTTTATATTTTTTTTTTTTTATTAACTTTTTATAAGAATTTTCCATATTTCTATGATTTGTACACTTTTTATATTTTTTATATTCTTTATATTTTTACATTTTGTATATTTTATATATTTTTTTATTTTTTTTTTACATTTTTTATATATTTATATTTTTTATATATTTTACATTTTTATATATTTTTATTTTTATGTTTTTTATAATTTTTACATATTTTATATTTTTTTATATTTTTTTATATTTTTTTATATTTTTTATATTTTTTATATTTTTTATATTTTTTATATTTTTTATATTTTTTATATTTTTTATATTTTTTATATTTTTTATATTTCTTAAATATTTTATATTTTTAATATTTTTTATATTTTTATAGTTTTTATATCTTTTATATTTTTTATATTTTATATTTTTTATATTTTTATATTATTAATATATTTTATATATTTTATATTTTTTATATTTTTTATATTTTTTTATATTTTTTATATTTGTTATATTTTTGTATAATGTTTTTTATATTTTTTATATTTTTTAAATTTTATATTTTTTATTTTTTTGTTTTATTGTAAGAGTTATGTTCGATATTTTTGAATTTTTTTAAACTTTTTCCAGTTTTATTTTATATAGTTTTTGGTTTAGTTTTTCGCTTTCTTTTATTTTTTAATTTTAGTAATTTTTATTAATTTTAAGTTTACTTTTTATTTTATTTTTTATTTTTATTAATTTTTAATAATTGTTTATTAATTCTTATTTATTTTTATTAATTTTTATTATTATTTATTTTTATTTTCTCCAAATATTTATTTTTTTAGCAATATTTTAATTTTATGTAATTTTTTATATATAAGCTATTGAATGTGTATGTTGTTGCTTTAGTATATATTTGTTTTATACTTTTTTGTACTTTTTTTTAATAAATGTTTTTTTATATTTTTAATTTTTTTTTTGTATTTGATTATTAAATATAGTATTATATTTGTAATATCATTATTGCATGTCTTTATTCTATTTGATTTGTTTATTTATATATATTATTATAAGAACCTTGCATCGCTGTTTTTTTCAACTTACAGTAGCTCTGCTCGTAAGGTTGTCGTTATTCTTTTAGGGTTCGGCTCAAATGTATCAATTGTAGTCAATATCGTTCTCCCGTGATAGCCTTGTTCTGTTGAGTGACTCATAATAGAGAACACCTTCCTGGTCCCATCAAATGCAGAGGAGAAGCTTCGAACCATGAATATTTGGCATTGCAGACCATGCAGAATGACCGGGCTTACTCCACGATTTTTTGCACTTGGGGTTATCATACTGTATCCCCTTTTATCACCAGTTATAATACGTATACAATGAAGAAAACCTTTTCTTTTCTGCCGTTGAAGCAACATGAGCCGTTCGATGTCTCTCGGCTTCAATTAATATGGGACCCAATATTCTTTCTTTTGGATCATTCCTAAGGCTTTCAAACGTTTCAATGATTTTGCAAGTTCAGATTACATCTGACATAGATATTTAATAAGTAATTCCTCTAATTCTTTATCTTAAAATTTTTCGGTGCGCCAGAGCGATCTATACCTCTCCGCACGTTGTTTCCGTTAGATTATATTCCTGTTCCAAACTCGAGTTCCAAAACTCGATCTTTTAACACTACGGAAAAAACCGCTGTTTACTCCGCTGGAAACCAGCAAACTCTGAAGTTCAAGCATACCGAAAGTAGTTTAATGTATATGCCTTATACATCAGAAATTGCATGTACGTAGTCATAGTGATGCTATAAGTTTAAAAACTGCAGGAACTTATTCAAGATTCTAATTTCTTTACATTATTTCTTTAAATTATGTTTTTTATAATTTTTTTTTTTTAATTTTATAAATTTACATTAACTCTGTAATCTTCTATTCTATAGTATTTTTTTGAGTTTTTGTAAAAAAAACATCAACATTAAAATATGCTAAAATTTAAAATTTTGCAATTGAATTTATGTGGGCTTTTTCCGCAATGATTTTAGACGTTTGGATTTGTACAGCTTTGCTCATCGAATTTAATATGCGTTTCTTTTTAGAAGTTTTGCCTACGATTCTTTATTTTCTATCTATTTAGTAACCAATAAACTTTGGGTGGTTATTTCTTTCGACCGTGTTTCTCTAAATCCCGTAAATTCTCTAGTAGCGCTCTTTGCTTATTATCATTAAAATAATTATTTTTCTTTTGTTTTTTTGTTTTATTGTGCTTCTTCAAAAGACATAAAATATAATTAATTTTTTGCGATACTATATGAAGATAAGTATTGATTAAGTTGCAAAGCGGTTTTTGCTAACAAATATTGTTGTCTCATCTCTTTTTATGTTCTTTATTGATTTTGTTTATTTTTCTATTTTGTTATTTTAGTAACTGGTGCTAAATTAAGTTGAAAGCAGTGCCTACCCTCAGCAAAGTTATTCAGTTTTGACAAAATTTGCGCAAGTGCTGAGTCAGTTTTTAGCTTTATTTTTCAAGTATTGAGGTCAATTTTTGTAATGTTTTTTTTTTTTTTTGTTTGTTCTTTAATTATTTGTGTATTTTTTTGCTCACAAGCACGTGTCAATATAATATAAAAGTTCGCTTGATTCAAGATCAAGTTTGTTTTCGTGTTGCGAACAAAAAAATGTAATTAACTTGTTTGCCGACTCGCTATCAGTTAGCCGTATTTGTGTAAAATAACTTTGTATAAGGTTTAATTTTGTGATATACACTGGGTGGCATAAATTATTTGGTTCATGTTTTTTTCTAATTTCGGCGTGACTTATCAGCAGTCTTGGGTTGCATGTTTTTTTAGTCGTTTAGAGGTGTTTCAATATTTTTTGAAGACAATTGGGAGATGATTATTATTTTTTTTTTTTTTTAATTTGCTTGCTAAAGAATCTGGATGCGTTCGGGTTGATATTGGAACTTACAATACCAACCTGCAATTAAAAAACTTACAATTTGAAATAGTTTTGTTACTTGGCAGTCATATACCAATAAAAACATAAAATCATAATTTGGAGATCATTAAAAAGCTTCTGTTGCCTGCTGAGCTATAAAAACTGTATCTATTTTAAAGGAGGAAACACTAATTTATAAAATCTTTGTGATCATAAAATATCAGTACCTAAAGAAGTTTAAATATTTTCTGTATAGATAATAACAATCAAAAAGTTGAACAGTCATCAATACATAGAAAGAACTTAATCGAAGAAATTGAGCAAAAGTAATATTAAGTTGGATTGTATTCTTTGGGAACCGTGCGAACCTAAGCGATGCCGAAGCCTTTTGTTGAAGCTAAAAACCGCTTCATGTATACTGCCGTCATAAGAAAAAGTGCGGCATCTAGCATGAAAATCAAAATTCATTTTATTGTATTTTCCTTATTATTCATCCATCCTCTTTAAGATTGTAAAATAAAAATCTCGAATTTTTGGCCCCAAACCTAAATATTTTCACCTAAATTGACGTATCTACACAAAATTTAGTTATCATTCCAGGATAAAACGCAATATCTATATAACCACAGTAAAAAATGTGGTATCTGCATGTAGATGCCGCACTTTTTGTTAAGTTTTTTAATTTATTTTATATACACAATTTTTTTCAGTCATACAAAATAGAATTTGAGTCACATGAATTTTTTCATTACGTGTTGTACATATTTATTATATCAACGCTTTAACTCTAATAATATAGATCATATATATCGGCAAGATGGTTTTGATGATATTTTATATTAAAATAAGCAAATTATTTTCCTTATAGATGCGAAAAACGTTTGTAATTGAATAAAATCGGAGAACAAAAAAGACAAAAGCGGTAAGTACAGTGTTTTATGCCACAGTTTTTTAATTATTAGGTAATTTTTTTTAAAAAAAATGTTATAATTTATATCCTTTCTTTTGTGAAGAATAAAATTTTTATAAATATTTCATCCCATTTTCATAAAATATTGCCTTTTTATTGTTAGGCGTTTTGCTCAGATTTTTAAAAAATGTAGATGACGCACTCTTCCTTATGACGGCAGAATAGTTATATGGAAAATGCTGAAAGTGTTCATAGTGTAAGATAATTCCGAACTTAAAGCTACTTATTAATTGGTTTTCAGCGCTTAAATCTCTATCTCGCTTGCTCTCACAGTTCGCAATTTTGTTTCATTTTATTGTTGATGTTTTGCCGTTCTATATTTTTTAAGATGATTTTCCACGATTATTTCTCCAATTTCGCTTGTTCACTTTATTTTCGTGGTTTTTGTTTTATTTCTTTGATATTCTTTGTGCTGAACTTTCAACAGTTGCTGCATTGTTGTTTCGTTTTGTGGTGCTTCTGAAGACAATTTTCTGCACTTGGTTTCTATCTCATCTATTTACACTGGTTTCGTTGTTCTTGCGTGCAACAATCAGTCGGATACTTTTATTGTGGTGAACTTTCGGCCGTTGTTATGCTTTGTGTTTTCAAGTTCCTCTGAATACATTTGTTGTTTTGACCTTTTTTTATTGATCATCATTTTATGTGTGGAGTTAGTTGAAATATAAAATTGTATCGCTATTTGCATCTCTTTTCTATTCCTTCTTCACACTCCGGAAAATTCTTATTAAATTCGCAAAATAATACTCAGAGTAAACGCCAATGCCGACTTGTTAGCAGACAGGTTGCTTGTTGACACTAGTGCGGCAGAACAACAATAAAACAAACAAATGAGAACAAGCAAGTTAGAGATAAGCCTGACTGATAACCTGTCCGCATCGGCGTTAACTCTGTGGGCAGCCTACTTTAACATGCAAGTGATAAGCGCGCACTATGAACACAAATTAGCTCAATAAGCTACTTTAATCTGTAAGCAATAAGCGCGCACCATTAACACAATAAGCTCAATAAAGCAACTTTAGGCGAAAGCGCAAATAAGCTTCGGCATAAGCGTTCAATATAAACGCGTCCTAAGGACAAACTATAATTTTAACAATCTGTTAACTCCAAAAATTTACTTAATCTATACGGTAAGATTAATGGGGGGAAACCGTAAAAACAAATTGTTATAATTATTTCTTTTTATCAGAAGAATCTATAGATTTTTTTATGGAAAAGAGTGATGTAGTTGAGAAATTTGTAATCTTATTGTTATTGCAAATTGATAAGCTAATGCACTATTGAAACTTTACCCAAGCTGATATACGACCTGTGTCCAGAGCAAATCTCAACAGTCATTACTTACTAACATACAACCCGTGGTCCCGATCACCGAAACCCGTTTCGGCTGACTTTATCAGCTCTCGCCAGGCGCCTCTACTTAGCTAGCGCCTTCTCCAATTAGTTTCACCAAACGCGGTAAGAGTTTCCTCAGACTGGTCATTCACTAATGGAGCCATAGTCTTCCTCTCCGTCGTCGATCCTTGTCTTTTGCCTCTAGCACGTTTTTAAAAGCCTCTCCTTAGCGACAATTTTGCGATACTCTTTTTTAAGGAAATTTAGCAAATTTTGGCACAAGTCGCGCTACCAACCGTCGCATGTCTAAAACACCATGTAGAATGGTGTGCGCGATATATGAAAGGCTCAGATGCCAAATCGATTAACTCCACTTTTTGAATTTTTCATAATTTTCATGCATAGTTTTTTTTACCTTTATAATATCAAGATGGAAGAGATTAATAATAGTTCCTCGGGCAATAAAGATAATGATTAAAATGATTTTTCGATAGAACTTATTGGCAGAAAGGCAGAAAAGTCAGCAAAAGAAAACATTCCGTATTTATTCGGATTCGTCATCTGATGATGGCAAGGACAATGTAAATAATAATTTGATAGGTCGAAAAAGAACACTTAATCCTGCTAAATGGGACCGGAATGTCAAAAAGAAAAAAAAAATAAGCGGCTCAGCATACAGAAACAGAAGTGGAAATTTAATTCCTGCAAAGACATTTGTAGATCTACCATATCAGTGTTCTCAGAAATGTGACAGAAAAATAATGCCGGATGAAAGAAAAGCTGCCATGGAGGCATTTTACCAGTTGGAGACCCGAGTAGATCAAAATATGTTTTTAAGAGGGTATGTTAAAGTTAAACAAATAAAATGAAGGCGTCCGAAGAATAACAGTAAAATTGCAAGAACCTACTACTTTTTAATTTTTCTCAACTTTTTGTTGGAGTTAATCGAATTGGAATCTGAACTATTAAATTTTGTCTATGTAATAGAACATTTACTATTAATTTTTTTCAAATGTATATATATTTTACTTTTCTGTAATAAAAACAAATTTAAAAGTGATTTTGAATTATTAATTTTTTTCAGACTCCAAATCGATCAACTCCTTTAATCATAAAGAAATTGTAATAAAAATAACGATATATTCCATGTTATCCATCTTATACTTTCAAAATGGCGTGGGATACAAGATACATCTGCAGTAATGCAGTCTACAGCATCAATTCGAATTTTGAACCTAACTGGAATTTTGAATTATATTATAACTGGAATATTATATAATACTATTTTCTCATTTTTCTCAACTATTTCTCTCCTATTGCTCTATATAATATTGCTCTCCAGCTATATCTCTCACGGACACACGACGATTTTCGAGCATAATTTTCTTTACTTTTTAGACATTTCCATCGTTTATTGATGTTGCTGGAAGAGAAGGGTAAGGCAGTTGTCAACTATTGTACTACCCTCTTTAAAAAATATGTACTACTCAAATGCCTGCCTGCGTACGTGTTACAGCAGACTCCCCATAGGTTTTCTGCAAAATTTTCAATGCATCCTGACAAGAAATTCCGTTGGTAAAACACAATTTGAAATACACTCTCTGGTCAACTTTTTTTCCATTATGAAATTCGCAGGTCAGACTCAAGGTGAACTTAGAATAGCAAAGCAATAAGAAAGAACAAAATCAAAAATAACGCCCAAGCAATGACAGTGTTACTAGCCTTAAAAAAAAAATCATTAGCTCTATGACAACTGTTGTTTCATTCGCACAGTCTGGTTCAGTTTTGAACATAAGGTACTTCGTTTTGCCCTCGTTTACACACAAACCCCAGAGGCTGATTCCTTTTCCGTAGCGGTAAAAGCAGCAGTTACATCTGTTTTGGTTAAAACAATAATCGATATCAATAAAACCTTTGTAGAAGATGGTGCCAATGCGATGCACATCAACTTTTCGTAGAATCTTCTCCAAGATGAAACTTCGTTCAGTATTAAAAGTTTTGGAGAGGTCATTTTCTAACTTGACGGAGCTGCATGTATTGGTAAACGGCATTCTGCAGAAACTTATTAACTTTACAATTATACCGAACTCAGACATTTTGGTGTATCCCGCATCGGGCTATCGAACGCAGCTTTATAATCAACAAAGCGATGATGATGAGCATTTGGCGCAGTGCAAAAATCTGGTCTATGGTGGGTTTACCAGGTCGAAAGCTGCTCTGACAAGAAACAATCAATTTTTTTGTATGTGGCTTCAATATTTCACATAGTACGCTCAAAAGGATCTTATATGCGAACAGTCCACTAGAGTTAAATTTTTAATTTGGTACACTGAAATAATTCAATAGTGTATTCAAAGCAATATTTCAGAATTTCTCCGTATTTTTACTATGTCAATTTTTTACTCTTGTTTCAGAATTTTCTTCAGTTCTTCAACGTACTTTTGACATTTAAAATGTATATATGGCTGTGGTCAAATTATTTTTTCTGAGAATTCAAAAAAATTATTGAACTACTGGAACAGACAGTAATTTTTACTTTAATTTGTATTACTTAGTGAAGTTGAGTAGAAAATACAGTTGGTTTTTTTTCAGTGTTAAATTATATACAAATATTTTTTTAATAAACACTTCTTAATAGATTTTGCTTACAAAACTTAACCCTCAAATCATTCATGCTCGCTAATGCAAGGTCTGACCAACGCATAAATTAAACCAACACGATGCAAAATAAGCATAAATGAGCAAAATAAACAACAGAAATTACCGAAAATGTTAAAAAATTTTACAAATGTATACTACTTTAATGAAAACAATGAACGTATAATAAAGTTCGCATCTGAACTCATAAAATTTTTGCTGGCAAAAATAACCAAGAAAACAAAAACATCATAAAAACAAAATGTGTCTAAATAAGCCATTGTGTGTACGCTAGTTTAAAAAAAATAAAAATTAAAATCTTAAAGCATAAACTAAGAAATTGACTGTACTTGGACCTTTACAGTTGTTTTACTTTTCGTTTTAAAAATAGTTTTATTTTAAATTTTGTTGATTTTCTGCCCATTAGGCACACTTGCTGCTTCATTTTCGGTAAAGGTAAACACGAAAAACATTGAATAAAAATGTAGCGAGTTGAACATCTGGTTATTTTAGCCCTAATCTTGAGTGAGCGTGTTTAACCCTTGTAACACTATTTTGTTTAGTTTTAATGAAATTCTTCTGTTACGTTGTAGTCGACCATGTTGCTAAAGATTACACCATTTTGTGGCTTCTATTGCGTGTCCATTTGGCATTAGCGCAAAATATGTTTCATTATTGACCACTTTGAAATTAGTTATTATTTCATTTATTTATTCAGTTTGATATAAGGCACAAAAAGGAAAAGCAACTTAATCTGTCATAATGTACAATATTTCCCTCATTGTAATTTAATTGTGCCACTTTATAAACATTATTCGAAAATATTCAGCTGTTAAGGGGTCTCCTTCATGCAGCATGTTTAAAAATCCTTTTTTCAGTTTTCTTTTTTTTTTAGTTATTTATTAGATACAATTATTACAATTGGATTGTATATTAAAATACATTTAATTAAGAGTAGGTATAATGAGAGGGTTCTGGCTCAGGAGCCTCAGGAGCGGTGTGATTCATAGAAGAACGCGTCGCACATTTTCGTGCGACACCGCGTCGCACATTTTCGTGCGACACCTAGTTTTTTGTAGTTTTGTCATCTGTCCGTCGCCCGCCCAGTGCCCCCCATCCACCGCCCCCATCCCCGTCCCCTTACCCACTCCATCCCCTGCCCCCTGTCCCCTGTCCCCCCGTCCAGAAGCGTGCACCAAAGTTGACGGCAGTTTTGTTTTGACTTATGTCCGTCCCCATCCCCCGTCCCCCCGTCTGTCCGTTTGCGGTTTTTTGATAAGCAGTTGCATAAAATATAAAAATTGATAAGCAGTTGCATAGACTATAAAAATGAAAGCAATTTCAAATACTTGTGCAGTCAGTGCTAGCTACATAATTCAATAAACAATCAAAAATGGACTCATTTAAATGTGAAAAGTGCCAGTTATCCTTTAAGAAAAAGTTTAATTTAAACCGACATGTGAGAGTAAAACATCAAAGTCAACAATCACAACATTTTAAATGTGATATTTGCATGAAGTTTTTTACTCGTAATGATAATTTAGTGAAACATATACGGCAAATGCATAATTCATCTCCTTCAACATCATCAAATAATGTTCCGAATCTTGAGACGATTGTAGCAAATACAATTCCAAATGTCTATTGCAGCGCATGTAAGAAAGACATAATTATAAAGAATTGGTCTTACCACATCAGGACAAACGCTCATAAAAACAATAGTGGAGAAATAGTAAACAAGCATTTAATTAGAATTTCATCTGCATTTAATGAACGTATAGAATCCTTTATGTACAAAAATATCAATGAGGATTTATTGAATCCCGAAGTATTTCTAGATAATGCCAAAAAGATTGTTTCACAAGCTCTTCAAGATATATTGCAGAAACACATCAACATTAAATTCAATTTAGAATTGTTTTGTGAATACGTGAAAATGTGTGATAATGAGATGACAATTGATATAAAATCTCATCAAACAAAAATGGTGATGATTCAACAATCAACAGACTTGAATAACATTTTTGATGAAAAACGAAACAGTTTAATAACAAAAATGTCAGAGTTTCAAGAACGTGACAGCGGTTGGACTCTCATCAGAATTTTACACTTGGAGATTAATATTAATCAATACAAACCAATAAAAGGTTCTCAATATATTCGATTGCCGAAAAATTTATTGGAGAAACATGCTTGTGTAAATATAGACAATTCTGATGAATATTGTTTTAAATGGGCAATGATATCAGCCTTGCATCCTGTCATCTCTAACACAAATAGATGTTCGAGTTATAATGTAGAGGATATTAAATCCTCTATAATACATTTAGAGAATGGTAAAAGTCTCAACTTTGAAGGGCTTATCTTTCCGTTGAAAGTCAAAGATGTTAAAATTTTTGAGGAAAATAATCCGGAAACAAGCATCAATGTCTTTGGATACGATGAAGAGCTTAAGAGTATAGTTGGACCGTACTATTTCACAAGGGAGGAGAAGAGTACTCATATAAATCTACTTTTACTCCAGCAAAGTGATAAATTTCACTATATTTGGATCAAGAACATTTCAAGGTAAATATTATATTCATATAATGTTGAAAGCATTTTTAATAATTTGTTTTTTTTTTTTTGTATTTTCAGACTTTTGCGGAATCAAGTGACAAAGAAGAAAAATCAAATGTTTTTATGCAATACCTGCTTGCAGTTTTTTGATTTGGAGAACAAATTACAACGACACAAACAGGAATGTAGCAGAATCGTCACTAAAGTCCCAGATGTAGAAAATAGTAAGGTTTCATTTAAAAATTTTAAACACAAGTTAGATATTCCTTTTGTAGTATATGCGGATTTTGAATGTTTTCTAACACCAGAAAACACTCAAAATTCAGGCTCAATAAGAACAGTTCAGAGCCACATTCCATATGCATATAGCTATTATATTAAGTGTAGTTTTAATAATTCCTTAGATAAGTTTAGAATATATACAGGTGAAAATACACCTATTAATTTTATTACAGCTTTAGTTGACGATGCTAAGGAAATTTATAATAATTATTTAAGTAAAATTAAACCAATGAATTTCCTCACACCATTAGAGTTAGATATTCAAAATAAAAGCACTAACTGTCATATTTGTGAAAAACATTTTGAAGATGATAATTATAGAGTACCAGATCATTGCCATTTAACTGGAAAATATCGCGGACCGGCTCATAATGATTGTAATTTAAATTTTAAAATTGCTAAATTCATCCCAATCTTTTTCCACAATCTTTCTTTATATGATTGTCATCTATTCATTAAAGAACTTTCAACGATTCCTGGTAGAATAAATGTTATCCCAATAAATAAGGAAATATATGTTTCAGTTTCAAAACATATACATTTCGATGACGGTGATAGCGTTGAACTAAGGTTCTTAGATTCCTTTAGATTTATGGCTTCTAGTCTATCAAATTTAACCAACAATTTATCGAATAATGATTTTTATATCTTACGCTCTATGTTTACCGATGATGATGAATTCAATCTTTTAAAGCAAAAAGGTATATTTCCTTATGATTATTTTGATGCAATGGAACGTCTGCAAGAGGAATGTTTACCTCCAAGGGAAAAGTTCTTTAATAAATTGATCAATGAAGAATGTAGTGTTGCTGACTATGAACATGCTCAAAAAGTATGGACAACTTTTAATTGTACAACACTACAAGATTACTTAGAACTTTATCTTAAAACAGATGTTTTACTTCTGACTGATGTTTTTGAAAATTTTAGAAAAGTATGTAAGTCCATTTACAATCTTGATCCTTGTCAATATTATACAGCTCCCGGACTATCTTGGGGAGCAATGTTAAAGTACACTAAAATTGAATTAGACCTTCTAACAGACATTGATATGATTAAATTCATTCAAAAAGGAATAAGGGGAGGTATTGTACAATGTTCCAATAGACATGTTAAGGCAAATAATAAATATATGGATGATTTTGATGTTATAAAACCCTCAAATTATCTCATGTATTTAGATGCCAATAATTTGTATGGTTGGGCAATGTCTCAATATTTGCCTGAAGGAAAATTTGAATGGCTTGATGACGTATCAACATTTCAGTTATATGAGCATGCTAATGATTCTGATGAAGGATATATTTTAGAAGTTGATTTAGAGATTCCTTCTACAAAACATGATATATATAATGACTTACCGTTTTGTTCAGAAAATAAAAAAAGTCCGATCGGTAAACATGAAAAACTTATAATCGATTTAAATAGTAAATCAAATTATATCATTCATTATGTAAACTTACAACAATGTTTACAAAATGGAATAAAACTTAAAAAAATTCACAGAATTTTAAAATTTAAACAATCGCCATGGTTAAAGAAATATATTGATTTGAATACATTACATAGAACGCAAGCTAAAAATGATTTTGAAAAGAACTTTTTCAAGTTATTAAATAATGCTGTCTATGGTAAAACCATGGAGAATGTAGACAAGAGGAAAGATGTTAAAATTGTTTGTGCGTGGGAAAGTAGAGGAAAAAGATTGGGAGCTAGAAGCTTAATTGCTAAACCAAATTTTCATAGCTCCACAAGGTTTACCGAAAATATGACAGCAATACAACTTAATAGAATACATACATTATATGATAAACCAATTTATATAGGGTTTGTAGTTCTTGAACTATCTAAATGGAAAATGTATGATTTCCATTATGATTACATGCTTCCAAAATTTAGAGAGAACTTAAGTTTATGCTATATGGATACTGACTCTTTCATCTATTCAATTAAGACTGAAGACTTCTATAATGATATTAAACCAGACATTAATTTAAAATTTGACACATCCGACTACAAACCCAACAATCCTTTTGGGATAGAACGACAAAATAAAAAGGTATTAGGGTTCATGAAAGATGAAAATAATGGCAAAATAATGAGGGAATTCATTGGTTTAAGGTCAAAAATGTATTCTATTAGTGTTGAGGGCGATAATGATATCAAAAAAGCTAAAGGGGTAAAAAAATCAGCTTTGATGTCTCTCAGCATTGATGATTATAGAAAATGTTTATTTGATAAGAAAATTTATTATGATAAAATGTTAACTTTTAGATCTAAGATTCACAAGATTTATACACAAGAAATTGAAAAAATTGTATTAAGTTATTTAGATGATAAACGTTATATATTAGAAAATGGTGTTAATACCCTTGCATGGGGACACCATCGATTATTAAATAAAAATGTATTAAGAGGCTGAAAAAGAAATTCCAAAATCAAATAAAAAACAAAACAATTTTATGTTCTTTTTAAAATAATTTTTATTTATTAAATGTAACTAAAGGCTGAAAAAGAAACTGTTTATCGAAAAAATTGTATACATTGCATTATAGAACTACTTATCAAAAAACCTAAGGAAGCTGTTTTATTATTGTTTTGAATGCTCTCAAGCATTGATGCTCATTGTTTTCTCAAGCATTAATAAATAGAAAAACTTTTTATATTTTGTGCAACTGTTTATAAAAATGGAAGCTGTAAATTTCCAATTGGGGCCCCCTAATGATGATCCTAATTGTAAGTAATATTTTTTAATAATGTTTGTAATTTTTTATCACTAAAAATGTTCCTTTCTGTTTCAGTACCACCATTGTTTTACTTACGGCATTTATGGCGCCTAAGCCCAAAACTCTATTTTGAGTTTTGGCTTAAAGACCTTCACAGGTGTTGTTGGGAAGAGGCTATCACAGATCCTGTGACTGCAGCCATAAAAGACTTTAGAAGGGGCTACATTAATTTAGATTATTTATGTAGCTTTATAATAAGTAGGGACCTTGCGGGGTGGGAGATGTATATCCCCCTACTACCTGAAATATTTGATTTAGGGTTAAATTGTCCACCTATTGGTGGGTAAAAATTGTAATAAAAAAATTTTTATGTATAAAATTAAGATAAATCTTTTATTGTATTATAAAGTGAATATACTATATAATATTATGTTTTTGAAATAAAAATTTTAAACACAACTGACCACAAATAACTGTGTTGTATTTTTGTTTTTGTTCATAGTTGTAATATATTGGTGTCTTTAAGTAATTTATGAGTTCTAATGGGGGTTGCAAGTTTCCAAAACTATCAAAATATTCCTTATAGTTTTTATTTTTATAGTAAGCTACCCAATGAGTACCGGGACCGTTAACATCATCCAAGTTAAGTATACCACATTCTTGAGCATGGGGTTTTGTTGGTAAAGAATCTCTCATAAAAATTCCTCTAAAATATTTAAGACATTTACAATATTTTATTAAATCAACATCGGTTAATGGTCTTTTGGGTAGCTTTTTCAAAAATTTTTTGGATGAGGACGTAAAAACAAACCATAACCTTGTTTATATGGTTTGAGATATAGACCTTTACCCATAGCTATCGACTCCATATATCTATTGTGGCGATTAGCTTCAGATAATTGTTCTCTCCCATTTTTTATATCATTTAAGACTTTTACAACAGCTGATCCTCCAGAAGCTATACCACCAAGAGCACCCAGTGCTGTTAAAATTGGTATTAATGGTAAGACTCCACCAATTTTTGGAACTGGGATTACTCGTGGTATGTTTACTTGTGATTTTTTCTGTTTAAAACTTGATTGTACAGCTTTATGGGCTATTCTATATGCATCATTGAATGAATTTGGTTTCTTCTTTATTAACATTTTGACACCCTTTTTAACAGCTAACGAAAAGAGTTTCTTTCCATTCACTTTAGGTTTTTTATACTTTTTGCGCTTATTTTGCCTTCTTTTCGGTTTACGTTTTTCCTTGTTTCTCTTCATACCCATTCCAAATTTAATTTTTGCTTTCATTGCATTTGTTACGAACCAAGCGTTGGCACGTTCTTTCAAATCACTATCTTTGGATGTAACTCTTTGCCAAGCTTTTTCAGATAAAATTTTATCAGCCTGATGCCGTGTGTTTATATCTTTCGATTGTGAATATGCAATATCGTGCTCTCTACAAGCTGCATCCAATGGATTAATACCTTTATCACCTCTTTCTAAACGTTTTTGAAGTTTTGTTCCTGGTCCACAAAATTGATATCCTGGTAAATGAAGTTCAACTGGTAATGAATTTATTAAGTTGTTTATGAAGCCATATCCTCTTTTCAACTGTTTCTGATGTGCACTATCCTTATATATTATACCCATTTTCAAAATAAAATTAACATTTTGGTTGTGAGTTTAAAAGGAGAATGATGATTTTAATATATAAATGATTGATTTATATACCAATTAATATAGTATTCAAAATGAGATTAATTAAACAACGTATTCAGCTTAACGTTAAAAATGTTGACTTTTTAAGTAATGATAAAAAAAACAAAATTGTTCACAGTCCTCTTTTACCTAATTCAATACGTGCTTTATTGGTTGGACCATCAAATTGCGGTAAAACTAACGTTATGATTAGTCTAATTGTAAATCCGAATGGTTTAAAGTTTAAAAACATATACATATATTCAAAATCTTTATATCAACCAAAATATGAATATTTGAAGAAACTGATTGCGCCGATAAAAGGAATAAATCTCTACACTTTCTCAGAAAACGAAGATGTTATTAGTCCAGATAAAGCTAAATCAAATTCAATTTTCATTTTTGATGATGTTATTTGCGACAAACAAAGCACTATACGAGAGTATTTTTGTATGGGTCGGCATAAGCAAATTGATTGTTTTTATTTGTGTCAAACCTATACAAAAATTCCTAAGCATTTAATACGTGATAATACAAACATGATTATTATATTCAAGCAAGATGAAATGAATTTAAAGCATATTTTTAATGATCATGTTATTGGAGACATGGATTTCAAAATGTTTATAAGGATTTGTAATGAATGTTGGAAAGAAAAGTATGGTTTTGTTGTGATAAATAAAGATGATACTATAAACAAGGGTCGATATCGAAAAGGTTTTGACAATTTCATACATATATAAAAATCAGATCACCACCTGTTACACCTCAGATCAGTATCAGATATATACCAGATCGGTATCAGATATACACCAGATCTGATTTTAGATAGCAAACAGAAACAATAATCATGAAAAATACAAACCTCAATGTTTTAACAAACCTTGCCAACACTCGGAAAATCTTAAAGGAAAAACTAAAGGAAATAAAATTAGGTGAAAAAGATCGAGTTGAGTTGCTTGAAAATACATTTCAACCCATTTCAAAGCCATTGAATGAAATTATTGGAAAGCTTAACAAAGATGAACACAATGAATATAACAAAGACAAAAAACACACTAACGATCTTGCTAAAATCAAAAAAGAAAATAATGATGAAATGTTTTGGGATGCTATTGATGATGACCTATCACAAAAATCCACTCAAAATATACACTTAAATGTTGATCCACAATATCTATCAACACTTGACCCAGCAATGAATGATAAAACAATTTTAAAAAAGCGCAGTTCATTGAACAAAAATAAACTAAAACATAACAAACCATATCAACATATAAAGAAGATAAAACCCAACATTGAAAATGAATTAACAAAGTCATTAAAATATTATCAACGTTTAAATACCAAACAGCCTGACATTCAAACAGTAGAATTTGATAAAGATTTAAACAATGAGAATTATGTTGATGAAGAAAACAAAGACGATGTTACTTATAATGTGAAGTCAGAATCTGACTTTGATAATGATGCTGAATACAAAAACACAATAAATTATAGTACAGAATCTGAATCTGACTTTGAAAATGAAGCAAAACAAAGAGTTAAAAAACAAATTATTATAAAACGCAAAAACAAAGGGTTGCAACAAAATTTTAAACAGCGATTAAGAGATCTCCGCAATAAGAATAAACGTTCGTTGCGGCAAGAGAAATATGCTAATGAAATCTCAAGTAATAAAGTCAAAATTCATAACATTGATAACGATTTAGTACCTGTTAGGTATGAAAAAGCAAAAAATATTGATAACACGAATAAAAAAGAAAAAACAGATAAGAAATTAAAAATAAGAAAAAAGTTAAAATTTAAAAAACAATTAAAAACTAACTTTAAAAAAATTTATCATCCTGTTATATCAAATGAAATTCTCAACTCAAAAAATAATAACACTAGTAATAATGAGGATATTAACAATTTGATAGAAAATGAAGTGCAAAAAGAAAACAGAGTAAAAGAAGACATTGAAAATGATCGAGAACTATGGACAAAATATAAACATTTTAAGCGTAAGGCTAAGGATCAATTAAACACAGATTACAAACACCTTAAACAATCACATAATACCCGAAAACAAAAAAATTCTCTACAACAAAACATACAAATACTTAAGGATAGTAAAAAATTGGATAAAGTATATGGATTCAATATAGATTCATTGGGAAGATGGAGATATGGAAAAGAACTTTTAAAAATCCCTAATGAAAATAAAATTTCTGTTGGAAAATATAAATGGCAGATGACACCTGGTCTATTTGAATTAGTTTTTCACACAAATCCCATTCATTTCACTAAACGGGATTTACAAAATTATAAAGATATTCTTTTATCTACAAATGCTCACAAGCGTAATTATAACTCAACTGATCAAATTAAAGGTACTAAATCTTATAAATATCAACGTATAATAAGAAAGATATTTAATTTACCAAACGCACTTATACGTGGACAAGGTCTTAAAGTCTTAAAATCTATTGACAAAAAATCGAATTATGTGTATTGGGATGATCCCAATGAATTAGTTGAAAGATTACGATTACTTATATCATCATCAACTGCTGGACATAATAACCATAACAACGAAATAATATCCATCATTGAAGAGTTGAAAGAAGCTAATATAATTATATAGCTAAAAAATGTATTCAAATATTGATAAATTTGGTCATTCTTCATCGAGAGATAACAATAGTAAAGCAAATATCAAAGCCAATATCAAAGCAATTTTACAAAATACAATCGGTTGGAGTTTAGATGGAAATAAAAACCTAAATTTACAGATGAAAAGAGTTATCAACTTAGGTTTACCAAATGATGATAATGATGCCATTTCACGTATATTTTTCTTTGAGAATCTAAATAAGATAACAAGCATCTATGAAAAGAAAATTATAGATATAAACACTACCATGGAGAATCTTAACAATATAACAAATAGATTAGAAAATAAAATAAGAGATTTAAACATTGCACTGAAGGATGACATAAGAAATGATGTAGATTTAATTGAGGCGGCAATTGATAATAGAATAAAATCTGTATATAAGGAAAACTTTGAAGAACTTAATGATTATTTAAAGACTATTGAAGACTTCTTATTTAAATATGTAGTCGGAAAAAATCAGCCTGATGCAGATGAGGTTAAAAAATTAAAAATAAAATATCCAAAAATAAAAGGTTTACAATAACGAGATACATAACATACTATATATGATAATGAATAATAAACGAGATATAGTTGAAGAACTGCATAAACAAGCACGGAAAAATTTTAAAAGAAGACATGTAATTATAAAAGGAATTGATGATTTATGGCAAGCAGATTTAGTGGAAATGATTCCATATAGTGATGTTAATAGGAATTATCGTTATCTTCTAACTGTTATTGACACATTTTCAAAGAAGGCATGGGCGGAGTCTATTAAAAATAAAACTGGAGAAAACGTTACAACCGCAATGAAAAATATTTTCAACAGAAGTAACCGTATACCAAAAAATCTCCAAACGGATGATGGAAAAGAATTTTACAATGCACATTTTAAGAGATTAATGGCATTGAAAGGTATCAATCATTATTCAACATTTTCAACTTTAAAAGCATCGATAGTGGAACGCTTCAATAGAACTTTAAAGGGAATGATGTGGAAGGAGTTTAGCTTTAATGGGACATACAAATGGATTGATAACTATAAAAATCTAGTTAACCAATATAATAATACATTTCATAGAACTATTAAGATGACGCCCAATGAAGTAAATTCTTCAAATGAAAAATTTATACTGAAAACTGTTTATAATAATCCTAAAATTTTTCATAAACCAAAATTTAAGTTAAATGATAATGTTAGAATAAGTAAATATAAACATACATTTGAAAAAGGTTATACACCAAATTGGACAACTGAAATATTTAAAATCAAAACTATTCAAAATACAAACCCTACTACATACATACTTGAAGATTATCAAGGAAATGAAATCAAAGGAGGTTTCTATGAATATGAATTAATAAAAACCAAATTTCCACAAACATATTTAGTTGAAAAAATTTTAAGAAAACGTAATAATAGAGCTTTTGTTAAATGGTTAGGTTTCTCTTCAGATCATAATTCTTGGATTGATGCAAATGATTTAATATAAATGTAATAATGTATAAGAAAAATATTTTAGTTAACTACTTAATGATTGTTCAACAACATGTCGTTTACTTTAACAATAAATGGAAATTCATCACAACTTGTTGCAAATTATTTTCCACCTATAGAACTTAAGCAAGATTATGTTTGTGGTTTGATTAGCTTCGACTCTTATCATTCTATTCCAAATGTGGATGAAGAAAACAATTTGTTTCATATTGGTGACAAGACTATTGTGATACCAATAGGAACGTATGAATTCACAGATTTATCTGAGAAAATTGTTGATGAATATGAATCATATAACTCTGGATTATTAGATATAAAAGCAAACTATAACACATTGCAAACAGAAATTTATAGTTCCAAGGATCCAATTTTCTTCAATAGAAGTTGTTCAATTGGATCATTACTAGGATTCAGTAACAGAATATTGAAACCTGATGTTAAAAATTATTCTGATAATCCGGTAGATATTTCTAAAATAAATACAATATCAATTGAGTGTAATATTATCAATGGATCATATATAAATGGAATAAATGTGCATACAATTCATCAGTTCTCCCTTCGAGTTAGTCCAGGATACAAAATTACAGAAATACCAGTTAATGTTATATATTTACCAGTTAACACAAAACAAATCAGCACTCTTGTTCTTAAAGTTGTAGATCAAGGTGGTAACCTAATTAATTTTCGCGGTGAAAAAATATCAATAAGATTACATTTAAAGCCTATATAAAGAATGATAGTTTTTAATAAAAAGCAATTACATAACAACCACTTCACTAGTCCACTAACAACAACAACAACAACAACAAAAACAACAAAAGAAGAATCAAATCTAAATAAAAAACCAATTATTAAAAGGTCAAGACATAGAATTTATTTAACTAAATCGAATAAAGAATTTTTAGAAAGCATTGGATTACAATTAAAAAACCAATATGAGTGACGTAATAAATGTTCTATACAAACCATTTTTCGACGAGAGTATAGTGAAAAAAGAATATCACAGCTATACATCATATTTACAATCATTTAAAAATGATGATGAAATACGTATACCAATACAAAACCAGGACTTGTATGTATTACCAAGTGAGAGTCTTTTGTATATTGAGGGATTTGTATCCAACAGCGATAATTCTATATCAAAAACTGTTAAACTCTTGAACAACTGTATAGCATATTTATTTGATGAAATTCGATATGAGATGAATGGGGTAGAAATTGATCGTACAAGACAATTGGGAATTGCATCAGATATGAAAAATTATGTATCACTTAATGCATTTGAAAGTATAAATCTTCAAAACGCTGGATGGTGTCCATTTGAAAAAGATAATATTCTACTTAAAACGGGACATTTTAATTTTTGTGTTCCGTTAAAGAATTTACTTGGATTTGCAGAAGATTTTGACAAATTAATTGTGAATTGTAAACATGAATTGATTTTGATACGATCTAAAGATGACAAGAACATTATGAGTTCAACTACTAAAACAGACAATCTTATATTAAAGCTCTTGAATATCACATGGAAAGTACCACACATTCATCTTTCAGATGATTACCGATTAAAAATGTTAAAAACAATAAATAGTAAACTACCACTTAATATATCGTTTAGAAGTTGGGATGTTTATTATAATCCTTCTCTTGTTGAAAGTACAAATATTTTATGGAATGTGAAACTGGCAGGTGAAAATGAAAGACCTCGATTTATACTTTTAGGATTTAAAAACAACAATAAGTTCATACATTGTAACTTATCAGATGTAAAAGTTCATCTTAACTCTGATGTATATCCCTATGACGACCTCAACATTAGATTTGATCATAATCGTTACGCTTTACTCTATGATATGTATCAAAAATTTCAACAAGGATACTATGGACGTTCTCCACAACCACTTTTATCACCAGAAAATTTTGCTAGCATTGCACCAATAATTGTTCTAGATGTCTCTCATCAAAATGAGAGTGTAAAAGGAGGACCAATAGATATTAGAATTGAATTAAAATTTCGAACAAATGTCCCTCCAAGTACATCAGCTTATTGTATGCTCATTCACGATAAAGTCTTTGAATATACACCACTCACAAATGTTATTAAAAAAATAATTTAATAAAAATACACACATGTATACAGACATTCTATATAAAAAGGGTTCTGACAACTACTGCTATTTATTTAACATAATGTTTGCAACTGTTGATGTTCAAGGTTTTAAAATCTACGATAATCGTTTTGTTTTTAAGGAGATAGCAGTTGTATTAAGTGAAGATGAATTCCACTGTTTCCACATAAAAGCTCCATTCGAATTCAAGGATTTAAGTGAAGATGATCAACGTCAATCCAATTGGTTAAAATTAAATCATCATAATCTGCTATGGGACTATGGAAGCGATTCATTTAAAAACATTCAGAGATATTTAAAACCTCTACTGAAGAATAAAAAAGTGTATGTAAAGGGGACGGAGAAACAAAAGTGGATTGAAGAATTTTTAAAACAGCGTGTTTTCAATATCGAAGATATTCCACAATGTGATGAAATAAACTTATCAATGTTGTATAATATGTATCCAAGAACATGTCAATGCCAATACCACTTCAACAACAACAACAACAACAACAACAACAACAACAACAACAACAACAACAACAACAACAAAACGAGGAAACAACGTCAAATACGATGTGCTTTGAAATCAGCATTACTTTTAAATGAATATATGTTATATAATAATCTATATGAAAAATAAATAATACATAATAAAAACTTATTATATAAAACCAACCAAATTAGATATTCTCATCATTTCATACTGAAATTTAACGGCGTATATATCTCTAAAAATAAAACATAAAATGAAATTTATTCTATTTTTAACATTATTGTTCTTTTTAAAAAATGTGTATAGTGTACCATTTTGGAAATTGGAAAATACTACTATACCTATTATTAATCAAAACTCTAAAAGTATTGAATTTAATTTAACTCTACCCGATAATAATGTTTTGAAAATTAATATATCATTTTTATTGTTGAAAGAAACTGAACCAATATATTTTAATGAACTATTAAGTACTGAGATAGAAAGAGAATTGTCTACAACAACAACAACAACAACAACAACAACAACTGTAGAATTTGAGAGTACAACTCAAGGAATACCTTCAAGACTTTTTACTGTGGATGAAGCCATAGAAGCCTTTCATAAGGATTTAATTACTAAAGAAAATGAAATTGGTGGAATTATTGATTCTAAGGAAGTATTTTATCGACATTTTAACCTTGAATATGAAAATGTAGATATTCCAATTCGTTGTACTTATGATAGTAGATTTGAAGAGAGAAGATTGAGCATTAAATGCCTTGAATATCGGGAAACAGAAACTGAAATGATTCTAAGCAATGGTGAAATTGAAAGAATTAGAATTCAAGATCCAAATTATGAACCATTGAAAGTGAGAATTATTGATGTAAAAGACTATATACAGACTTTACAAATGGTTATTACTTAAATAGTTGTGGTCAGGGAAAGATTCAACATAGAAACATGAGCTCAAGAAAATTGTTATTATTTATATTTATTGCATACGTAATATTACAAATACGTCATATTACATGCTATCAAACTAGAAATTATTTACATGAACGACGTGAAAATACTACTACTTTTTACAATATTGAATATGGAAAACAGGTTAGTTTTGTCATACAGATCCCGAATACTTCACTTCAAATAAAAGTTAACATAACCCTTCAATTGGAAAATGTTAAATATGATGATATTAATACAAGCACCTCAACACCGACCACAACATTGAGATATCCATACAGAGTACCTACTTATGATGATGATTCAGACTACCAAAAGAATGTAGATCGTTATCATAGAAATAGTCCAACTCCAGAAAGGAAATTTTCTGTTGAAGATGCAATTGAGGTTTTCAGGAGAAATCTAATAGAGAAAGAAATGCAAATTGGTGGAATTTATGAGAGTTCAGGAGTTTTTCATCGTCACTTTAATTTGAAATATGAAACATTTGAAATACGAATTAAATGTTCCTACTATAGCAATTATGAATTACGTACACTTAATATCTATTGCTTTGAATATAATGATGAAATAAATCAAAATGATAATGAAACTAGACAAGAATTATATCAACGTTCAAATTATGCTATAAAACCAGAAATCATTGATGTTAATGCTTATTATCAAACTCTACATATGACAATACAGTAGTTTTGAAATAAAAAATGACTATTATAAAGGATATCTATAGTTTTTTGAAAAAATTTTCACACATCATACCGGAGGATGAAAAGGATAGACTTATTAACATTCAAACGAAAATGGAATACAAAAACAATTTAAGAAAAATAAATTCCCGATTTGGTGAACATTTTGAAAACTGTCCGTGGTCAGATAATAATTGTACAGTAGGACCAGACACTTGTGGTTGCTCATCATTCAACCGTATGGAAGATGAGGCGAATAAAATTATTCAACTTTACACAAATATATATAATTTAAATCGTTGTAAAAATTGTAGTTTCAATAAAAATATTTAGATAATACTCTAGTTAATAAAATGAAAAACAAAAATTTTCAGTTTAAAACATTGTAACTTTATTAAATATCTATTAATAAAATATTTTTCATTACATAATTTTTGTACATTTTTACTTTCGCATTACACACTTCTAGATAATATACACATTTTGGAATAAATGAGACTTCTCTTCTTAATGCTAAGTTTTCAATTCCTATCAATTCTTGAGCTGGTACTTCACACTTAAATATATATAAATTATTCGCAGTCACCCGCTTCACTAGCACTAGTTTTATTGTTATCGAGTAGTTCTCATCAATTCTCAACTCTTCCTTGATGTAATACTCCATCATTTTTTTAAAGATTTTCATTATTGAGTGAATATCTCGGTCGTTCCTCCACACATCGCTCCAAAATTGATGATCACTCGTGTTAACAGTTTCAAAAGTCGACTGGGGTATTACTAAACAATCGTCAATTTGTGGTTCAGTCATCGAATCCACTAAATCGCGAACAGCACTACTAGCCATTGCTACTTCGTCGCGTATAAAAGACATTTTTAATTTTCCATAATGTTGACAGCTGTATTTATATTCGATTTCATCGTTGTAAAAAATTTTTTTCTTCTTCATAAACAAAGAAATATGTAGATAAATACAAAACCAAACGCAAATTGAAAGGTTATTTACTTATAAATAGTTTCAACACTTTGAAAAATTTATTAGTTTCAATTAAAAATTCAACTAACGTTAAACAAAAAAGTATGAATAAGGATGTATTTTGGGGTGCTGACAAGGACATCGATTTTTTGAGTGATCTTCAGACATATTATGAAAACTTGGATAAAGTGTTGGAGGAAACTCATAATGATGATGTTAATAAGAATGAAGAAGATCAACAACCACAACAAAACCATGACGAGAGTGAATTTTTGAAATGTCATGAAGACTTCAACGAAGTGTTTGAAAAAACTCATAATGAAAGCAAGGAACCAGCATTAAAAAAACGAAGAAAATCAGCAAATCCTAATAAAAACCTAAAAAAACAACAACACCAACATGCTAGTTGCAATAATTCTATTAAACATGAAGATATAAATGTTATGAATTTATTCAAAAGTACCAAATTTATGATAACTTCACAAAGTTATAAGGAAAAACCAACTTTTGAAATAAATTTTAAAAATAATGTAGAAGTATCAAAATTGAAAAACATAATTCAACAATGGTGTAATGATGAAGTGTTGAATGCTGAAACTGATGACTTGATGCATGGTGTTCCCTCTAAAATGGATATTGGAAGCGATATTGAATGGTTTTTTGAAGATAAATTCCTAAAGCAACTAATGGGAATTATCTATAAATATGAAAAAGTTAGCACAATAAGGAACATTAAGTGTAGCAACAAATCAATGTTTGGATTTGTTAGATTTATAAGTAATCAATTTCACATTTATAAATGTACAAATATTGTACAATTAAAATAAAAACAACTGTTTGCTTTATTTATGATTTTTTTATTTAAAGGGTAAAAGGCTGACACATAAATACTTTTTTAATTTTATTTATTCTTACAAGAAAATTTGAATTCAAAATACATTGGATTTTTCGAATTTATAAGCATTCTCTCAATAGAGAAATCTCCTGAGTTTAAGCTCTCCAGAGTTTCATCACTCATTTCATTGTAAAAAACAGGTAGAAACATAACATTTTTCTCCAATTCCAACATGATCTTCCATCCAAATTTAGTATTTGTCCTCTTCGCTTTCAATATAATTAATTTAGTGTTGAATGGAATATTACTCAACGGAATGATGCTCTTCCTTTTGTTTGTAAGCTCATTCAAAGCTTTCAATGTATTTTTCCTGTTCTCCATTTTGAAAGTTTAATTTATTATTATTATTAATTATTAGAACCAACGATCAACAACGACCAACAACTATGAAAGAAACTGTAAAACGCTTGAACTTTTATACAGAATTTTTATATTACGACTCTGAGAAAACATTTATATCTGGACCTTATCATAGGTTTGTTTTTTTTTTTTTTTTTTTTTTTTTTTTTTTTTTTAATAAAGAATAATTAAAAAACAAAACAGATTAGTTTATAGTATACCTCTCACTTGAAATAAACAACTATGGTTTCATCGTGCGAACTAGAAAAATTCTTAATTACATATGAAAAATTAATCGACCCCGATCATGTTAAATTTTTTCAGGATATGATAACTGAAACGAGATCATCTCTTCGTTTTTCATATTCAATACATGGTTTACATAGGGAAGACTGTTGTTTTGCTGAAAATTCAGATAAGGAAACGTATGATATTTGTAATTGTATAATTTTGTGGTCACGATATCAAAGTATAAGAAAACTCTACAATTTATATGCAGTTATGTTCAAAGAACCACGATGGACTTCCTATTAATGATGAGATATTAACATTTATATATATATATTCTAAATGTATAATAAAATTTATTTTAAAAAATATTTCACAACTGTTTCTTTCTGTGTAATAAAATGTATTTTAAAAAATATTGCACAACTGTGTTTTTCATTTTCTCAACCATTGATAAAAAAGAAACTTTTTATGCAGCTTCTTATCGAAATAGTTTTATACATTGTATTATGCAGCTGATTATCAAAAAACCTAAGGAAGCAATTTTTTATTTTTTTTTCCGAAGCAAAAACTTTTTATATTTTATGCAACTGCTTATCGAAAAAGTCTTAAACATTGTATTGTGCAACTGTTTATCAAAAAACCTAAGGAAGCAATTTTTTATTTTCCAAAGCATTGAAAAAAATTTTTTAATGTATTTTAAAAATTATTGCACAACTGTGTTTTTCATTTTCTCAACCATTGATAAAAAAGAAACTTTTTATGCAACTTCTTATCGAAAAAGTTTTAAACATTGTATTATGCAACTGTTTATCAAAAAACCTAAGGAAGCAATTTTTTTATATTTTATCGAAAAAATTTTATACATTGTATTATGCAACTGCTTATCAAAAAACCAAAGCCAAAGCATTGAAAAACAAAACATTTTTATATTTTATGCAACTGCTTATCAAAAAACCGCAAACGGACAGACGGGGGGACGGGGGATGGGGACGGACATAAGTCAAAACAAAACTGCCGTCAACTTTGGTGCACGCTTCTGGACGGGGGGACAGGGGACAGGGGGCAGGGGATGGAGTGGGTAAGGGGACGGGGATGGGGGCGGTGGATGGGGGGCACTGGGCGGGCGACGGACAGATGACAAAACTACAAAAAACTAGGTGTCGCACGAAAATGTGCGACGCGTTCTTCTATGAATCACACCGCTCCTGAGGCTCCTGAGCCAGAACCCTCTCATTATACCTACTATTAAGAGTATTTGAGATTTTTTTTCAAAGCCTTCCCTTCTCACGGATCATATTGAAACATTTTAACTTTTAATAAAACGCATTGTTTTGTTGAAATGTCTGTGAGTTTTTATTTGAATTAAGTAGAGTAATGGAGGTTATTGATGGAACATAATATAGCTCAATACCCGCCTCTATTGAGCGAAATATTTTAATGAAATTTTCGATGACACTCTGCCATAATTTTGGATCAATTGCAACGGCCAGTTGAATTTACTGTTTCGGCTCCAGAATTGTTCGATGTTTATTGGCATAGATCTTCATTTTGAGGAAACGCATGATCTCGGTGGCTAATGGACATCACCTCGCACAGTGTGCGATTTGACCAATCTAGGCGGACAAAATTCTAATTTTTTGTGATATGATTCCTTGGCTCATTCCTAAAAAAAATTGTTCCGGAGCTGGGGTCTATCTCAAACACCCTCTTAATTACAGGGTGTTTCATTGAGTCACCTATAAAGGAAAATTCACGCTCTCAGTTTTGATTTTGAAAGACTAAATTGCATTAGAACAACACAAAATTGTGTGTCTTCTCTGTTATTGTAATTAAGTCCTATTTAGAAGAACTTGCAGATATTTAGTTTACCAAAGAAAAACCTATTAATTTTTTATCAAAAAGCTGTTAAAATATAAGAATAAACAAAGTAAAAGATATTCAGAATTTGGTTTTTCGTTTGTAGAATTGCTCTCACTTCCTTTTATTCTTTTCTTTAACTCTGACTCTGATTCAGTGCTTGATAATTTTACAAGTTTTATGCATTATAGTCATGCATTATTAAGTGGTGCTGCATTATAGTTTGCTTTGGTAATATAAGAGCTTACCACAGGGTCCGAAGTTATCAAACCCTTATGCAATATTTCGATGTATGTCTTGGTTTTTGATTTCGTCCTAGAGAGGTCCAGCCTAAATTTTATTCCTCGCTTTATTAAGACACATTTTAATCTTTTGAAGAGTTTGAAATTTAATAAAAAAAAAAAATTAAATAAAGCCATGATTTCAATGATTGGATTTAAAATTAGTCCAAGATTTTTGACTGTATACTAAACATTGCATTTAGATAGTATCTTAGTATGCATTATGAGCTTATAATGATGGTCTTGGGCTTTGTCATTTTTTGTTTAACATCATAAAGTTGCATTCTTAAGATATTAAGTCCTCTTCCTAAAATACAAATATTTTAGTTATCTGCAAAAACTAGCAGCTAAATTTTTGTATGAACTATCTATGAGAGTGAAACTTAATAAAAAATTCAATTTATATGCATACGTATGCATACAAACTTTTTGGCAGTCCATCAAAGTGTTAGCTGATTTTATCTTTCCTTATTTATGATGCATTTTCCATCGCTAATTTAAATTAAACTCAGATTTATAAAGCGACTTATTTTATTTTGAATTAATCTACATATTTTCACAAAAGTTTTCTATATTGCAAAAAAAGTTTAAAAGTTAACAACTTTAATCAGCGCACTGAATACAAAAACTACTATCTTGAGGCTTAAGAATAATTTTGAAAAACACAAAAAGCACCATTTTACGACTGCTGTTTTAGATATATCTGATAAAGCAATCATTTTCAAACTTTTGGCATGGCTTTATGTGTGTACTAGCTTTATTTTCAAAAAAAAAAAAAATTAATTTTTTGGATGTTTTTTTTTTAACTTTTGCCCTCCTAGATTGATAAAATCTCACACTGTGCCTCGGCGCGAAATAATCTTTTCTTCTAATTTCGTTTGCAATAAGTGCATTGCGTCGTCGGCTGTGTGACAAATGGCATCGTCCTGTTGAAACCACATACCGTCAAGATCAATATAAGCAATTTCAGGTCAAAAGGAATTGGTCAGCATATCGTGATATCGGGCACCATTCACAGTAACTAACTGCGGTTCTTGCTGAATTTTCGAAGAAGAATGGCCCGATGACACCGCCAACCCAAAATTCATACCAAACAGTGAATCGTTGTGGATTCATGGCAAGCTCTTGGATTCTCCGTAACCAAATATGGCAATTCTGCTTGTTGAAGTAGCCATTGAGATCAAAATGGATTTGGTCACTTAAGATGATTTAAATCACAAAATCGTACGTAAACTTGGCGATGTTATAGCAAGCAATCTTAGAACGTTCGACGCTGTGCATGGTCTGCCGGCTTTAGGGCTTTTTCCTTGATAACCATGATAACGAATCGACATTGTTGTGTCATCATCAACGTTGACCGGTTCCATGGCTATGTTTTCGTTCGAACGGGCGGAACGGGGACGACCACTCCTTACTAGTACTCTACGCTTGTCACAAAAAGTAGTGCCATATTAAAATGTCAGAGAGTTTTGGGACACCTTTTAGTTGTTTTTCCCTCTATCTTTGTCACCTCAAAAAAAACATGTAATTTTCAACTCTGGAAAACTCTTCAACTCTTCGGCATAGTGGAAATTTTTCGGAAGTGCTATCGATTTTATAACACTTTTCTGTTTGGTGCTCAAATTGAAAATGCTCTTCTACAATTTACTTAAATATGTTAAAACATACTTTCAGGCTTTAAAATTTGTAGTTTTTTAAATATTAAAAAAAAAATTTCCAACCTTTATTTCTAAATACACCGAGAAAAAAAGCTTATGTTAAAGAGAAAAAAGCCTAGTATAGTTTATAAGATGGGTTTGGCAGCTAGTACTTAATCAAAACGCCTAAGTTTTACATGTTGACTTGTCAATTATTATTTGGGTGATAAATTAACCAAGTATTTGGTAATTTTTTATACACTACCTTAAAAAACACATTGAATTTAAAAACTTTTTCGGGTTATGGTTTTTTTATTTTCCTCTTTTTTTTAAGCTGCCGCCTCTCGTTTTGTGATTTGCTTGACTGAAATCGGCATCAACACAAATTTTTCTTTTATCAACACCGTTTTTTTCTTAGAAATTAATGACTTCTAAAAATTTTACCTTCGCATGCCGTTGAGATTCGAACCCACACCAACCAATACCACTGTGTATGAAGCCACTACACTACGAATTGAGCCAAACTTCTTCGTTACGCGGAGTGATTTATCCAATATTAACTACAACTGAAGCTATGCTGCAGCATAACACAATAATCTATTAAAAGATTTTTGTTGTATGACTATCAACAGAATACTGTGACATACTGTATCAGTTAATTAGCATCAGCTATGTATGTCAGCAAGTAGTAGCAAGACTGCTTGGATCAGTGGGTAGAGCGATGGACTGGCATCGCTCTTTTTTTTCTTTTATTTTTTTCTTTTTTATTCTTTTCTTTTATTTTTGTTGATGAAATGTAAAAAAAATTTACTGGTGTGAATATTAACGTGTGTTGTTTAATTTACTTTATGTTATTTATGAATGTAAAAGTGGTTTTATTA
Source organism: Coremacera marginata (assembly GCA_914767935.1). Taxonomy (NCBI): domain Eukaryota; kingdom Metazoa; phylum Arthropoda; class Insecta; order Diptera; family Sciomyzidae; genus Coremacera; species Coremacera marginata. The sequence goes on along the minus strand of OU612045.1, from coordinate 59,580,558 downwards.
CAAAAAAAAACCCTTAATATCAAATCTATCCTTCTCTCGTGTGTCTAATGACATAGCCTTGTTTTTTTTTTGCAGAAAATAGCTCAAAACTATGCTTAAGCTATCCATGCTAGTTGTTTTTTAATTTTGTAGTTTTGGATTTTGGGCTTAGGTGTATCAAATACTTTTTTTTTTTGGCAAGTATGTGCTTTCAAAGCAATGTATTAAACAATAAGTTGCTTAGGTGAATAAGCATTAGTTTATAATTTCCATACAATTCTCTTTACCCAAGCTGACTTAGGTGATTTACCTATTGCTTTTTTTTTCTCGGTGTAGAACCAAAATAAATGTAAGTAAGCTTAAATTTGTTAGTTTTTATTTTTGGAGTCTAGCCCCTAAAATTATTTGTTATTATAATAGATTGTAAAAATAAAAAAAAAAATTAAAATAAAAAGTGTTTTTTAACATACTGCATAAAAAAGACCCCTTAAGTTATCGATATAAATAACCATGAAATTTATTAGTTATGTTTTCTTCTTAATATTGGAGTAGAGTTAGGTAGAGCAAAGTGGAATAAAAAGCATATGTTAGAGAAAAAGCTGAGTGAAAATGAAAAAGACAAGTGCAAACCACGAAATTTACTCTTTTATTTAATAGTAAAGCAGAGAATTCTTTTTTTTTTTAAACGCGAACAAGAGTATACGCATAATATAGTTCTGAAAGCGGAATTTATAAGAGTTTTCAAAAAGAATAATTTTATATATTGTATTTGAACTTTAACGATTTCATTTTATGAAAATTGAGATCATATTTTTATATCATAAAATGAAATTTTTTTCTTTTTAACTTGGAGTGCTGTTTGTGCAGTTATGATACGGGAATAATCTTTGGAAGTTATTAATATTTCAATTTAATATTTATTTTGCTTTTTAAGGATGATTTGGTGTGTATTAAGCTGGACAGAAAAACAATGTTAATAAAATAAATAAGCAATGCCATAAATTCCTTTTTTGGATAGAAGTTTCACTTTTACCGTGCGTGACGGTCACACATATATTCTTTTTTATTATTTAATTTCAATTGTATTTGGGACATATAGTAAATACAATTTAAAGACATTTTATTGTTTTACCTTTCTTTTTATCTTTTCAATTAGAAAAATACTTTTTTATCCAAGGATGTATTTGAAACAAGGGTAACGCTGCGCTGAGTTGCTTTATTGAGATAAAGCACAAGTAACTGTGTTGCTGCGCTGACATGTTTTCAGTAATTTAATGCGCAGTATCACAAATGAATTCTTGTTCGTTTCTTTGTTTGTTTGTTGGTTTGTTTGTTTAATCGAGCATGTTCGATTTCATAAGTGGAAACAAATGGTAATCCAACTTCAAAATTCCAAGTTATTGCTGGAGATGATTTTTTTGAATAACACATATTCCTAGAGTATTTGAATGGATTCATTTCAAAGGGATAACTATTAACTATATACCTCTATAATACGCTACTTAATTCATCACTCCCACAAAATTTACTAAATAACTCTAAGCGATATCTAACTCAATAACTGATGAACGCTATGTGCTATTCCTACATTAAATATAATTTCAAAGTATGCCATGGCGCAATTGAGTCAGCATATTTCGCTGGTATAGTTAAATGCACTTGAGTTGGTGTTCAGCTGCTCATATTTTCTGCGTAATTCATATCTTATGTGTTTGGGCGATATGCATTAAGGCGCCTCACGGTTTATAGAAAAACAATGTTCGGGTGTTGGTTCCTCAAAATAATCCTTAGTTTATGTTATGATGATTTCCCAAATATTTGAAACAAACTCTAAAAATCAACCTCTAATGTAAAAGTTCTTCCAATCTGCATCATTAAATTTTAAATTTTTGCAGTCGGACCAAAGATATTGCGGATTCTCATCCATTTTTTTACTTTTTTTTTTTAAATTGTTTTCACTAAAATTTAAATTGAATTTTTTTTTCTTTGACATATTACTTTTAATGAAATAAATTGTCATAAACAGGGTTAATTTTTTGTTATTTAATTCAATTTAATCGTTACTATAGTTTTCATCAATAGACAATATATTTGACTAAAAGTAACATCACATAAAAAAAAAAAAAAATCAATTTGTATTTTAGTGAAAATAATATAAAAAGAATTTAAAAATTAATGAAAATTTGCAATATCTTCGGTCCGACTGCAAAAATTTAAAATTTAATGATGCAGATTGGAAGAACGTTTACATTACTATTATTTCTGACCGTTTCGTATCATATAAGCTCGTATCAAAAAATCTAAATATAAAAGGTGGTGTCAAAATATTGCAACAAAGCAAATGAAATTATTTGATTTAATAGAAAGAAAGACTAGCGATCTTTTTTTTTAATTTTTTGTTCATTTTAATACTTATGTAAAACAAAAAAAAAAGTATTTACTCAAAAATCTCTATCTACCGTTTTTCACAATCCTTACTTAAAAAACTCCTAAAATTTCGACAAAATTAGATAAAATGCCCCTTAATATCGAGTTGTTTAAAGATAAATAGAACTTTTCCAGTTGAATTTTTTAATTAAAAAAAAAATATTAAGAGTATCTCATCGTTAAGCACGGTTACAAATAACCAAATTTATTTATAAATAAAAATCGATAAACGACTCAAGTGGCAAAAATGTATTTGCTTTGCCAATAGTACATCAACAACGCAAATAAAATCCATACTATTTACAACATAGTTTAGATGCTACATAAATAAAGGGTAGTTGTTGGTTACGTAAAAAAACGTGTTCAAGTTATTGAAGGAAAATAACCAGCTTATTTTCTGATTTTAAGTCTGTTATTTGTAAAATTTATGAAAAGTTTTACACAATATTATATATGTAATCAATATCAATATAGTCACTGAAAACATCCTAAGAATTATGATTGAAAGAAAACTCAAATCTTTTTTTTTAATTCAATTTAATAATGTTAGTTTTTCTCTCCTGTAGTAGAATGATGCCTATAAATATTGCAAAACAAAAAGTTACCATAACTAGTTGTTATGTGGCTAAGATGTTGTCTGATAGGAAAAACTTCCAATAGCCAAAAAATGTCATTAGTTGAACTTAAACTTGTACACAAAAAAAAAAAAACAATCAAAGATATTGGCATTAGAGACAAGAAATTCTCTACTTAAACACGTACAACTAGTTCGATGCACTGAAGTTTGTTGTCGCTGTAGGGGAAAAAAAAACACAGAACCAGCACCAGAACACAAAAAGATTATTTGACTGCAGCAACTTAAATACCAAAAAAAAAAAAAGGAAAAATAATAAATAGATACGAGTACAACAAAAAACTTAATTGCATTTGCTTTTTTGCTATTCTAAAAAATTTACCATTGCAGGCAGACAATGAATTATGACAGCGCAGCAGGCAAGCAAGTTGACAGCTTGAAAAAAGTTTGCCATTCAAGAAAATATACGGTATGGTTATAAAAAATTAAAAGATTGAAATAGAAAAACAAGAAAAGCGATGGCGGCTGACAGTGTGAGAAAGTCAGATACAGCTGCAAATGATTGCAAATGGAATTAAGTGTTGTCCAACAAAAAACCAAAACTGACAGAAACTTTTGTCGATGATTAGCTGCTGAAGATTATCAACACGCTCAATACTGAACTAAAGAGCTTTTAATAAAACTTTTCATAAAACTTTTAATAAAGGCAATTTTGAGCTGGGTTTCAAGTACTTCATGTAGCTCTTGAGGACTAGGAATAGAAATATAAGAAAATGACAAAGAGCTAATTCTTAAATAATGTCCAGCGAGGATTTTTCTGCTTGAAATTCAGATCAATAAGCAAAGCTTTGATAATAATTGTATCGTTATTTTTGTTTAATATAAAAAGCGTTTTCTGTGCAAGGAAAGCTGCTACAAAACAAAAAATTATAGTTTTTTGTGGAAAAAACAACAAGGAAAGCCCAAAAACAACACTCATCCATAGACTCTTGATATCTTCGATCGTGATCTCTCTCCCTCTATCCATCCTTTTCTATCGATCTTTATCTCTCGATACTGATTTAACTCTGCCTCATTCTCCATTTCTATTTCTATCACCAACACAATAGCAATTAACGTCACCATCACAATCGCCATCACCATCACTATCAATGTCACCATCATTATCATCATCACCACCACCACAGCCACCATTACCATCATTATCACGATCGCCATCATAAATACCATCAACATCACAAACGCAAACATTATTACAATTGGCATTACCATCACAATCGCCATCAATATCACTATCAATATCACCATTATTATCATCAACATCACCATCTCAATTACCATTACCATCACTATCACAATCGTCATCACCATCACCAAAAATATCATCACAACTATCAGCAAAAATATCATCACTATCATCATCAAAATCAGTATTACTGAATGCCCATATAGTTTATTACTAAGCCTATCACTATCATTAATAAAGGGTGATTTTTTAAGAGCTTGATAACTTTTTTTTTAAAAAAAACGCATAAAATTTGCAAAATCTCATCGGTTCTTTATTTGAAACGTTAGATTGGTCCATGACATTTACTTTTTGAAGTTAATTTCATTTAAATGTTGACCGCGGCTGCGTCTTAGGTGGTCCATTCGGAAAGTCCAATTTTGGGCAACTTTTTCGAGCATTTCGGCCGGAATAGCCCGAATTTCTTCGGAAATGTTGTCTTCCAAAGCTGGAATAGTTGCTGGCTTATTTCTGTAGACTTTAGACTTGACGTAGCCCCACAAAAAATAGTCTAAAGGCGTCAAATCGCATGATCTTGGTGGCCAACTTACCGGTCCATTTCTTGAGATTAATTGTTCTCCGAAGTTTTCCCTCAAAATGGCCAACTTTTTGTTGCCAAAAATGGAAGAACTGAACTTGGTTGACATGTGGTTTCAACAAGATGGCGCTACATGCCACACAGCTCGCGATTCTATGGCCATTTTGAGGGAAAACTTCGGAGAACAATTAATCTCAAGAAATGGACCGGTAAGTTGGCCACCAAGATCATGCGATTTGACGCCTTTAGACTATTTTTTGTGGGGCTACGTCAAGTCTAAAGTCTACAGAAATAAGCCAGCAACTATTCCAGCTTTGGAAGACAACATTTCCGAAGAAATTCGGGCTATTCCGGCCGAAATGCTCGAAAAAGTTGCCCAAAATTGGACTTTCCGAATGGACCACCTAAGACGCAGCCGCGGTCAACATTTAAATGAAATTATCTTCAAAAAGTAAATGTCATGGACCAATCTAACGTTTCAAATAAAGAACCGATGAGATTTTGCAAATTTTATGCGTTTTTTTTAAAAAAAAAGTTATCAAGCTCTTAAAAAATCACCCTTTACTATCATCGTCGCTACCACTATCACTTTTTCTATCCCTATCTCCATCTCCGTCATCAAGAAATTTTTTCCATCACGATGTCTGCAATTATAGGGGATATTGGGGGATCCTATAGGCATTCCTTTAAGTTAGACATACATTTGATTTTCGTACATAAAATAATTGTTCGCTTTAAGACAGAATCTAAGTACATATGTTCAAAAATATTTGTTTCGGTATCTTTGTGTGTTTTATTATTGTATCCCATTTCTTGTCTGTCTATTGTTTTGAAGGCGAAATCCACTGGAATGCTTGGGAAAACGACACCACGTCAAATGAGACCATTCGTTCATCTGCATATATGTATGTAGCTGATGTTTATTTTATTCTTGAATTATATCGCGTCCTTAATGTTGTATTGTAAGTCTTCCGTCTTCAACTTTTTTAATAAGTTCGACACGTATTTGCATAGCAGATCGACCTTAGTTGCATTCCTGTTTGTGTATTTTAGTTAGCGTTTAAAAACTTTCAGTTTTTTCAAGGCTCGTGCTCTCTACTGCTTTAACTTGTGCTTTCGAAAAATCAAACAGTCGCAGCATAAGCAGAAGCAGAAAACTAGTTTCAATAGTTTGCAAAGTGCTTCGGCACTCGACAACTTCGGCAGTCCGTCGTTTTGATTGACTGAAACTGTTCTCAAAATCGAAAGTCGAAGCAGCAGCAGTTGTTCAACTTTCGTAAGTCGAAGCAGCATAAGTTTTTCAACAGTCGTAGCAGACAACAGTCGTAGCAGACTTATGAGTTTTGCTTATTATTTGTAACTTTTGTTTGATCACTCGATTTATTAAATTTTTTCAATTTATGATTGCATTATAACTATTATTGTACATTGGTTAGAAAGAATAAGCAGAAATTATAAGCGCAAAAGAGTCTGCTACGACTGTTGTAAAACTAATGCTGCTTCGACTTACGAAAGTTCAACAACTGATTCTGCTTCGACTTTCGACTTTTTCAGCAGTTTCAGTCAATCAAAACGACGACAGCCGAAGCACATTCAAACTATTCAAACTAGTTTTCTGCTTCTGCTTATGCTGAGACTGTTCAATTTTTCGCAAAGCACAAGTTGAAGCAGTGGAATGCTTTGAAGTTATGAAAACAGTTAGTGCTTAAAAAAGCAATAATTTACGACTTTCGCTATTTTGACTGCGGCAATTTAATCACTGATTTTAAGGAGACCATAGATAGGTGGTTTTGATGAATTATATGTTATGACTTAGTTTGCGTTTTTCCTGTATCGTTATCAGTGTTTTTCTACCAATGAGTTGTGTTTTTGTTGTAGATTTGTTGTAGGATCTTGTCTTACATTCCGCCTCTCACAATAATAATTTTATATATTTTCTTCATGTTTTCAAAAGATTTTTTTTATATATATATATATATATATATATATATATGTCACTGATCATTGTATTACGCAAGTAAATGTAAATGAAGCTATTCCGTCTGTCCGTGACGCTTTAAAGGTAGGTTGTCACTACAGTGGCCTATGTGACTGAAAATGTTAAACCTCTCAAGAGAGCTCACCTTAAATATCTGTAATTAGAAATGTAAAAAACGTACTTCCTGGAAATATTTTTTTAAGGGACCCTGAAATTTGAAGACCTCTTATTCAAGGGACTTCAAAATTTGACTTTAAAATTATAAAAACTGAAAACATTAATAATTATTTATATCAAAGCATTCATTATTATCTTTATAAAGATTCATCATATGTAAAAATCGTGCTAATCTACGATTTTTCAAGTTAGAGAATTCCCCTCCATTTTGAGCAATTTTAAAGAGTTCGTCTTCAAATTTTTTAATAAAATTGTTTTTTTTTTAAATTTTTATTTCGTAAATTAATTCTAAAAGTTTCAACGCATGATTAAAGATTTTTAGTGCGTTTAAAGTAAAATTACTGTTAAAGTAAATAAATCAAATCGGTCATATTTAAACTGAGTAGCATATAAAATGTTCTCATATTGACAGTTATTGAATACAATTTTATGACAATGTGAAGAACAACGGAAAACCATGTTAAAAAAAAAGAATGTTTCACAACAATTAAGTCACTAAAACTAATTATGTGTCAGAATAACAGCAACATAACGATTTGTGAGCCACACAAAGAAACTAAACCACCGTTAATTAATTGAAAAAAAAAACCCTACAACAGATTTCTTGAGAAACAAAACAAAAATATGCTTAAAATATGCCTTTAAACAACCGCAACAACAATAATAGTTATAAAATATGCATCGCTACAATTTGATGCCACACCAGCAGTAACTCTGAATAGAGGTGAACAATAAAGTTTCATTGTTACTACAGGTAGCGGTAACTAGTTATAACGAAGTGAAGGTGAAGATAAACAAGTGTTACGAGAAGCAACAACAATGTTTAAAACAATGCAAAATAAGTGCAAAAAATACATGTCTTATCGACAATGAAGTCACAGAAAAGGGAGCAACACCAGCAACTAACAATCAAAGAAGACAGACACTTCAACCCATCCAATGTTAGAGTTATTAGAGGAAGTGCTAGAAAGAAGATGCCTTCGTGAGGAAGTTATAGAAAAATTCAACATGACAGATAATAAAATCAAGCTACAGACGGTCGAGATGTTGGATCAACAAGACGGTAGCTGGAAAGCATAAGTAACAAAGTTGCGGGGCTATTCTAGAAAACGCAGACAGCTAAGAAAGAGTGCAAAAAGTGTAAAGCAATATTAACAATTGATGCAGCAACGTAAACTAAGATGTGGCGATACAACTCTCAGGAGATGTAAAGAACTAAGTAAGAGCGAATTGAAGAAAACACAAATAGAAAAAAGCACAACAATAAACAAGCGTACAGCATGGAATAAGTGGTTAAAAAAAAAAAACCGGCTACAAGATGTTTCCGAGAAAATCTCACTTAATAATTCTAAAAGGTTTGCTTTTGAGCTTGAAATTAGAGTAGATGAAAGATGCACCACTGGACAAATGATCTCTGAGAGATTTGCAATATTAACAAGAAAAGTACTAGTAGCCGAGCTATAACGAAAGAAACCGGCGGAGTAAATAAATTATCGTGTGCGAGGAATGTTTATACTGCTGGTTAAAACAGGACAGATACAACTATTAAATACATTACAACAAATGCAACGACATCATGATGAACATCAAGGACAAGGAGTTTAATATTTTTCAATTGGTCTGCCAGTCTGCTTGGAAAAAACTAGCAATCCTTTACTTTTGAAGCAACACGCATCATGAAGCAGACAGCAAAGTAAAAAAAAGAATGCTTCATTTGTGATTCAATGCCAGATGTGAAAGAAAGTGCGGCAAATTGTATTGTGTATTTCCGGCTAGACAGTATTGAAGTTTATACGAGAACAGCAATACAGCCAATATATAAACGAAGCGTACGTGTTACATGCTAGTCTTAAAGTAAAGCAAAAAAATGTAATTGTTACATTTTTATTGTATTTATATTGGCATAACACTTTTATTGGCATTCTAACTAGTGGAGCCTCTTAAAAACAGAGTATATGGTGGTTACTACGTGTTTAACCCATTAAAGCCCAGCATTGCGTTAACGCAACGCGATACTTTTCTTAACCTAAAGGTCATACAGTGATAGATGTTCATGATCTCCAAAAAGAATATAAAATTTTAAGAATTTATCTAATCCACCTGTTTTCGCTCAAGGCTGAACAATTACGTTTACTTAAATTTCCTAGCTTAGGGAATTTGGGAGTTTTCCATTTTTTTTTCTCTAATTTTAAACCTGTAAAAAATCTAAAAAAAAATTATGTAAAATATAGTTCTTATACGAGCGTCTTTCTTAGGCTTTATATTTAACTTTTGTGAATTTTTATGAAGTTTGACTGACATACGTGGCTCCTGCGGGTTGGCACAATGCTGGTCTTTAGCGAAATACGTTTTTGTATATTTTTTGTTGTTTTGTGGAAATTCTTGTGATGGAAATGATAAAATATTGGCGCAAAACGCTCGATTTTGCTTGTAGAATATCGTTCAATATCGTTCAACTTGAATATTAAAAATCTCGAGGTGGCACACGATTTTTACATTTCTTTTTTAAATGTTTTTTTTTTTTCTAAGTAAAATAAATATTTTTGTAAAGTTTCATCATTCTAGTCCAACGGGAACATGGGTCAGGCTTTAATGGGTTAAGTAGATGAACGCCTCCAAATACCAAAATGCACTCATTATGCACCGAATATACCTCCACAACTATGCGAAGAATAATCTTAAACAGTTTTGCACATGTGCATAGAAAATTCGAAAATGCCCTTCACTGATTAAGAGCCTACATTTTATGGAACGACATATAACGCAACGGCACCGAACTCCGACCGGGTTCATGTATCCATCCGTTTTAAAAAACTCCATAAATCTCCTTCAATTTCCCGTGAAATGCATTTCATTCCTTCAATATTGATACGGCAACTGGCAAAAAAATCTTTTTTAAACTTTAACGGATTAATTGCCAGTTGAATCAAAACCACAAACGACACGGTTGTTCGACGGTTTCGGGAGCGTAAAAAAAGATAAAAAGGAGTTGCAAGTTTATAGAATTTTTAGCGGAAATAAACTAAGCATATGTAAATTTTTATCAAAATAACGAAGTAATTACTGCAATTTTAATTAATTTAAAAGTTTTACAAGGTAAATAAAAGTGGTTGGAATGTGGTTACGTAAACATTTCTTGCGTTCCTTATTATGACCACTTGTCCGGTAACAGGATTTTTACGCTTCGAAAAAAAAAAGATAATTTTCGTGCGTAGTTAAACTAAAAACGTAAAGTCTTGTTAGAGTATTGAATCTATACCTAATGTTACTATGGGGAACCTGTGTACGACCTAGTTGAAGTCAATAAGATTTGACTTAAAACTTGTACGTTTTTATCTTATTTCCCTGTTTAAACATATTATTGCTTAATTAATTTAGTTTTAAACTGTACGTTAATTTTTATTCTCTTTGTGTATCCTTTGATACTGTAAGATACATCCAAGTTTATATTACAGTTATTTATTAAAAAAATACATCTGAATGCCTTTATGAAATTATTATAAACAAATTGAATACGGTCGGAAACAGGGCATATTTCATGCTCTATATTTCTGTTTCCGTCCGCCTCGGTTGGATACTAGTATCCACAAAGTGTCTATAATGCGACCCCTTTTTTTTTGTTTTAGATAACCACAATGAATTCCAAAAAACGTTTAACGTATCCTCGCAAAAATCTAGAAAAGGCTTTAATTGATGTAAAAGAAAAAACTGTAGTATTAGGCAAGCTGCCAAAATTAACAACGTTCCAAAGACTACCTTAATTGACCTTTTACAAAATAAATATAAAAGTCCTGGAAATGTTGGTGGTCCGACCGTGTTAACAATAGAGGAAGAAAATATTTTAGTCAAATGGATTATAGAATTGGGTGAACTGAGATTTCCTGTAACGAAAACTCAACCAGTTGATTCTGTTTCAAAATTAATAAAAAACATAAATAGAAAAATAGAAAAAATAGAAGTGGTACAATGGATTCCTTGCGCGTCACACAGAAAATGCTAAAAGAGTACCACAATCGCTGTCTTCGTGCAGGGCACTGTTATCGGAGCATAATATTAGAAGCTGGTTTTCTAAAATTAGAAAATACCTTGAGGAAAGTAACTTACTGCATGTTATGAATGACGGTCGAAGAATATTTAATTGTGATGAAAGTGGCTTTTATTTATCACCCCAAAATAACCAAGTCTTGATAAGAAGAGGTTCGAAAAAAGTATATAGCTGTACAGCAAACGATGAAAAGGAATGTTTAACAGTTTTGCTTACAATAGCTGCAAATGATGTAATGCCTCCACCTTTAGTCTTGTTCCCATACAAAAGTTATGTACCATCATCAATTGTAGTGAATATGACAAAGCAATTAGGAATAAGCCACTCTGAATCTGGATGGATGACTAGTGAGACTTTTTACGAGTATATTACCAATGTTTTCCATCCATGGTTGAAAGAGAATGCCATTCCCTTACCTGTTATATTATTCCTGGATGTTCATTCGTCTCACATCAATATAAGCTTAAGCGCATTTTGTAATAAAAATGGCATTATATGGTAGCTTTTTATCCTAATGCCACCCATCGCCTTCAGCCCTTAGACCTAGGAGTATTTTACCCATTAAAAATTGTAGTGTAGTTTTTGTTTGGCGTCTGTTGAAAAATGGAAAATCAAAATGAACATTTTCGTCATATTTTGCTTTTTTACTTCCGGAAAGGAAAAAACGCATCGCAAGCTCACAAAAAGTTATGTGCTGTTTATGGTGACGAAGCTTCAAAAGAACGGCAATGTCAAAATTGGTTTGCCAAATTTCGTTCTGGTGATTTTTCACTCAAAGATGAAAAACGCTCTGGTCATCCAGTTGAAGTTGATGACGACCAAATCAAAGCAATAATCGATTCGGATCGTCACAGTACAACACGTGCGATTGCAGAAAAGCTTCATGTATCACATACATGCATTGAAAATCGCTTAAAACAACTTTGCTATGTACAAAAACTCGATATATGGGTTCCTGATGAACTGAAAGAAAATCATTTAACACAACGCATTAACATCTGCGATTTGTTAAAGAAACGTAATGAAAATTATCCATTTTTTTATTGATAACTGGTGATAAAAAATTGGGTTGTTTACAACAATGTCAATAGGAAAAGATCGTGGAGCAAGCGAAGTGAACCAGCTCAAACAACATCAAAAGCTGATATTCATCAAAAGAAAGTTATGTTATCAGTTTGGTGGGATAACAAAGGAATTGTCTACTTTGAACTTTACCACCCAACCGAACGATCAATTCAGATGACTACATTGAACAACTAACAAAATTAAACAATGCAGTTGAAGTCAATTCGGGATTGACAAATCGAAAAGGTGTTGTATTCCACCATGACAATTCAAGTGCCACACACATCTTTGGTCACTAGGCAAAAATTGTTGGAGCTTGGTTGGGATGTTTTGCCACATCCACCTATTTATAGTCCTGACCTTGCCCCATCTGATTACTTTTTATTTCGATCTTTACAAAACTCCTTGAATGGTAAAAATTTCAATAATAATGATGATGTCAAATCGTACCTGGTTCACGTTTTTGCTGATAAAAACCAGTTTTATAAGTTTTATGAACGTGGAATTATGATGCTACCTGAAAGATGGCAAAAGGTCATTGCTCAAAATGTGCAACACATTACAGAATAAAGTTATTTCGTTCCATGAAAATTTTTTTTCTAAAAAAAAAAATCCGCAATTACTTAGTTGCCAACCTGATATCTTAATGATCTCAGTAAGAAATGTGATAAAAAATTAGTTGTTAAACTAAGTTATTTTTGTTTGTTTAAAACTAAAAGTTTATTTTAAATTAGTTAATTAAAGTATTAAATTTTTTTTATTTGTTACATTGACGGTCGGAATCAAGCCCATTACTGGACGGAACCAGGTAAATCCATCACTGGCCGGTCGGAAAACGGTGCGCTCTGTGTTTTTTGCATCAATTTTTAAAAACAAAATAATAAGAAATAAAAACAATAATTTCAATATTTTTATCTAATTTTTCCCGCGGGAAACATCTTTAACAATGAGCAGGTGAACTTGAGTGTCATATTCATATCGTATTTATACATATATCTTCTAGGAGATCCAAATAGACGTGCTGATAAGCGGTCGGTATTCGGTGCCTTTGCGTTAATAGATAAAAAAACTCTAGATGCCAGTGCAATGAGTATACATACTATATATTATATAGTATAACCAAAACACTCAATTGAATGATACGCTCAACAAACACTATATTCTTGACACCCTTAAAAGCAAATCTACTGGGTGTCACTATATGAATCTGGACGAAGCCTGCTGCGCCCAATTTTAGAACCTCAATAGTAAATTCACAAGCGTTTACTATGGTCGCAACCTTAGGCAGCGTTTATAGTGCACGCTTATTTCTGAACCGAGCTGAAAAACACATTGGAGCAATAAAAAGCCAAGTTCATTCATCTCTTTTGCTCCAATATGTTTTTCGGCTCGACTCAGCAATAAGCGTGCACTTTAAACGCGGCCTTGCAAGGAATGTCCTAAGGTGTCACTCGCCGATTTGAAATATTTTCAGATATGTGATAGAGGACAAAAATTTAAGGTTGACGTATTTTTTATACGTACTCAACCGATGGTTTATGGTTTCAAAATGGCGTTTCAAAATCAGCCGAAATTAAATTTTTTCGCCATAAGTTCGCCATTTTTTATGGAAACATCTACAAATTTGGCATCAATCTAAAGGTATTTAAGAGTCACACTTGATGGTATTCAGTTTGTAGAAATAAATTTTATTGTTTTAATTTTTAACACTATTTAGTCAATATTATATAGAGTCCCTTCCCGCAGTTGTTTTTTAGGTTTTTATATTAACGTTTTTTTTGTACAGGGGGTCCGGAAGTAGCGTGCGAATATTAACGGAAGTAAAAGGAGATGAAGAATTGAGCAGAAAGTCGTATAGAAGGGGGGTATATTTTCACACGCAATGGAGTTACAGGGTTAATAAGTTTTTCACGACTTTGATTCAAATTATTGTTTCTAGCAGGAAAACTAACCCACTAAGAACATATCGCACCCTATCTACAAAGGAGACGCATCTCAAAATTTTAAAATTGCAGGAGAAGCAAAAAACCATTTTTTCAAAGGGCCCCATGCAAAATAAAGAGACAAAATGATTTGTTTTTTTAATTAAACAGTAAGAAGATGAGTAAACAGTTTTGACAGTTGATGAAGTTAATCACTACGAATAGTTTAACATTAAAAAGTAAAAATTTGTAACTTTTGAGTTGTGTCTCTTTTGTAGATAGAGTGCGATATTTAAGTGCTGATTTCAATGAAATTGAAAGATAGTCATTATTTTAAGATATGTATATAACTATTTGATAATTTTTGGTCGATACCATTAGCACTGCTTTAACTTGACTTTTTAACAACCAATGAATTATATAAACATATATAAACAGTTATGAGGATTTTATGCCCAAGAAAAATTCTCAAAAGCATGTTTAAGAACGTCTAAGGGGAATACCAATAAAAAGCGTTTAATAAAAACATTTAATATCAATAAGGAATGAAAGAAAGAAAAACATATCTATCTATTGATTTCGCAGAATGACATAAAACAAGATATAAAAAAGACGCTATATACGACGCTTATCGGAACACAAGTGAACGCATAATAAAAACTAGTTAGGAGAAAACGTTGAAAGCCAAAGCCCAAGACATCATACAAAAAAGAAAAACAAACAAAAACAGAAAAAACAAGGTAGAGACGGCTTGAAACTAGCAAACAGCATACAACGTCGAAGTAAGGTAAGGATGCACGAGTGCAAAAGAAGAAAAGACATAACGATAAACGATAAATGCAGATAATGTGCTGAATAAATATTAAATTTATAACTAATGTTGATATAAAAAAAAATACAAAAAACCACTTAAAAAAACCAATGATGGCCAAAGCCAACAAGAAAAAAAAATACCAAAAACGAATAAGGTTTACAAAAACGTCATCAGGTAAAAATAATTTACAATCAGAATTTCTTAAGCAAAAAAAAGGAAAAATCATGCGAATGAAGTTCAAAACAAACTGGCAACTCTCGAACCAGTAATCAGAGAGTCCACCTGTCATGGCTTGGTAGAAGAATACCAGCCGGTCGTATTCGTTTTTATCTCTTTTTTTCATATTTTATTTCAACACATTGAAATTCAAGGAATCATAAAATAAACGCGCTGATGTTTCACTGCGAACAAAAAAAGATAAAAAATAGTAGTAAAAAAGATCTATAGCTAAAAGAACGCGAGTGTTTGAAGCGTCGTAATTATGCTGCGATCAGCAGATTTTCTGAAATTATGGGTTGATATTAAGTAAAATGATGAGCATTTATTAGAGGGGCCAAACGCAGAAGATTGGAGGAATACGATTGCGAACTCAGGGTCAGTGTGTTGGCGAGTTGGACAGTTAGCGAGTGTATCGACCTGATTTCCAAGAAAGAAAAGAGTGCTTTATAATCGTAGGTACAATAGAAAAATAATTGGAAACTAGGTTAATCTGCGAACTTTCTCGATTTACTACTTTCAGAAACTCGATACCAATTGTAAACTCTCTAGAGACTTCAAAAATGGGAATTTTATAGAAATTAATAACCATCTGTCCTCATTCGCCTGGGATTCTGTTTTACATGGATCTGACCTTAACTTGATGTACTTAAAATTTATTGAAATCTTTAAAGAAGCCATCCAAATGTTTATTCCCACCAAACAGAACAGCACAAATGGTAACCCTCCTTGGTTTAATAAGAGACTGAGTAACTTAAGAAACCGAAAAAATAAAGCGTATAAGTGTCTGAGAAAAAATAAAGATAACCTGACACTCAAATCTGTCTATATAAATCTTCAACACGAATTTGACACACTGAACAAGTTCCTTTATCGTTCTTATCTTTTGTCCACTGAATCTGAACTCAAAAGAAATAGCAAGTATTTCTGGATCTTCATCAACAACAAAAGAAAGTCAAATGGCCTTCCAACTGAAATGACCTATCTCGGCCAATCTTCTAATAACACAGAAACCATTTGCAACCTATTCGCTGACTACTTCAAATCAGTGTACTCATCCGAGCCTCAGATTTCATCTGGTTGCACACTTCCAAGTCAACTTCTTGATTTGGATTCCCTTTCACTTGATGAATTTGACGTACGTTATACATTAGATAGCCTTCAAAGCAGCTCGAGTGAGGGCCCTAATGGGTTATCACCGATCTCACTTAAAAATTGTTCTCACTCCATTGCTTATGCATTGTCATTAATTTTTAACAAATCACTAGCATCCGGCATGTTTTTAGACACTTGGAAAGTCTCCCTTATCATTCCTATCCATAAATCTGGGCCAAAGCATGAAATCGTAAACTATAGACCGATTTGTAAACTTGCTACTATACCTAAACTATTTGAGAAAATTATTAATGAAAAACTAATTTTCTTGGTCAAAAACATTATCACTCCGTAACAACATGGATTTTTGAGTGGTAAATCTACAGCAACAAACCTTTTCCTTTTCACTAATTTTATTGTTAGCAATATGGAAAACCACTCGCAGACCGACGTCATCTTCACAGACTTCGCTAAGGCCTTTGACAAGGTAAATCATAATTGCTTAGTTTCAAAACACTCCTCAATTGGTTTCCGCTCCTGTCTGCTTAGTTGGCTCAGATCCTACTTACTTAACCGACTCCAACTTGTCAAAATTAACGAATTTTATTCTAGCCCAATTAAGGTCACATCAGGCGTCCCACAGGGCAGCCATCTCGGTCCGCTGTTGTTTTTACTATTTATAAACGACCTTCCCCTTGTAGTAAACCATTCCAAATGCCTGCTCTTTGCTGACGATCTTAAACTGTTTCGTCCAATCAGATCACAGATTGAATGCCAACTTCTTCAAGATGACCTGAACTCAATTTCCACTTGGTGCAAAGAAAATTACTTGCCACTTAACATATCTAAATGCCAATATCTCACCTTCACCAGATCTACATCATCAATAGTCGGTAACTTCGAAATTAGTTCCATACCACTTGAAAGAATTTTTTCAAAAAAAGATTTGGGTATCATTCTCGATCCCCAACTTAATTTTAGAGACCATATTGATTTTATCATCAATAAGGCCAATTCGATGCTTGGCTTTTTGAAAAGGAACAGCAAGGAATTTAATGATCCTTACACGCTTAAAACGCTTTATACTTCGCTCGTCAGACCGCATCTCGAATACTCCTTTATAATATGGAGCCCATCATCATTCTTACGGTCTGAAAGAATTGAGAGAGTTCAAACAAAATTCACAAGGTACATGGTATATCAACTCAACTGGAATCTACCTCAGTACCCTCCATATAAAACGAGAAGTGCCCTTATCGACTTGAGCACTCTTCAATGTAGAAGAGTTGCATCCTCAATCTTATTTGTTAGGGATCTTATTCACAACAAAATCAATTGTCCAGAGCTACTAGAAATATTTGATTTCCATATACCAGCAAGGTCCCTCCGTAGTCAGTTCCACTTCCATGAAACGTACCACAGAACTACTTATGGTCTCAATGAACCCTTAGCACGTTGTATAAGAGAAGTTAACAAAATTCTTTCATATACCGATATATTTGAATCTTCTTCTCGACAGTACTTTAAAAACACACTATACAATTACCTCATGACGCTCTGATGTCTAGTTTACTTCTTTCAGTTTTACCAGCTTATTTTCATTAAATCCTATTATCCTAAATATGTGCCTTTAAAGCTTTATCTCGTCAATACTCTGTCCTCGTCAATATAAATGCCTGTCAGTTACTTTATAAGTCCAAAAATTTTTATTAAATACTCTCCTGTTTGTAACATTACCATACTATTATGTAATAAGCAATAATTATTATTATTATTAAATCAAATTGTGATATATCGTATAGTAGTCTGTAAGAGTTTAACTCTGTTTGACGAAATAAATAAATAAATAAAAAAATATACTTTATCTTATCTTCAAACTTTTTCTGTAGAAAACGATTTTTGAAAATTTTAAAATTACATAAAACTGGTAAGTAATGGATCTTAGGCAGGATCTAAGTAAAATACCCCTCGCGACAGTATTTTAGTATATTCAAAGTCTTTAGCCTTCTATACAAAGTTAATGTATAATCTGCAAAAATATTTGTGTTACACATTTCATTTAAGGAGGGACATGACATTCGCGGCAGAGAAAACAGACCTTTTTCTCAAAAACAAACATTTTTCCAAATTTTTTTTATTATTGTAGAGAATTGAACAAGTTACAAGAAAAAAAATTCAAAAAAATATATTGTTCACTCCAACATGGTTTTATAGAGCTCCAAACTGGCGGCAGAGAAAAAACGGGGCCTCGTGGTTGCAGCGCTGGGAGTTACAAAAATTGTCCGATCTGGAAAAAAAATTACTTTTTAAATCTTAACAAAATTGGTTATCGTATGACACGAGGTTTTTTTTAAAACTTTTTTTCAATTTTTGGTGATGTTCCAAATTTGAAAGTGTGTTTTTTCGAAAAAAAATATTGACTTTAAAAATTCATAAAAAATCGAAAAAAAAATTTTAAAAAAAAGTTCGATATCTTGAGTTGTGCCGTTTCTTATAGTTTTTTGCAATCGTTTAGCAATTCGGCCTTCACCCTTCACCCTTCAAGTAGGTACGAAATAACAATCACCAAAAGTCAGGTAGCAAGTAAAACAAGTATATACCAGCTGCCGTACGTAGGTAGCGCAAAAAATAAAAAATCCGCTCTCACTAATCCGGCTGTAACTTTTGAACCCGTAGGAATTTTTCCATGAAATTTCTTAGAATCTCAAGAATATTTACTAAAATACAAAATTATTAAAAAAAAGTCGATTTCAAAAAACTGCCAATGTCATGTAACCCCTTAACCCAGAGCTGGCGTCAGGCTTTTTGTCGATGTAACTTTTTTAAATTTTATTTTAAAACTTTAAGCTTCATTTTTTATAGTAAATATTAAAAAGGAGTTGGGCTTTTTTGGGTTAATTGAGTTTTTTTTTTTTTTTGGTTTTTTTTAATAGCCAATAAAAGAGTTGTAAATATATCAAATACAAGTTTAAAGGTTATAAGGTAGTATTAAGGATTATTATATAAATTAGGATTATTATATTATATATAAATTTCTTAACTCATTTGTTGTTTTTAAACAAAAAATAATAGCAATGCCTTCCCAGCAAACCATAGTTGACGATTTTGTCGAAATACCGACTAGTTCGTAACTATTTCGAGCTGTCTTGAAGAAATCGTTACAATTTTGTTACGAGAAGATCGGAACAATTCCACTTTTTATACGAATTTATATAGAATTTCGTTATGCGACTGTTTGCACGACATATTGAAATGCAAACAGAGTAAAAGTTCCTTTCTTTCGAACTGTTCGAACGAAACCGTAACTTTCGCACTGCATTTCGGATTTCAATTTCTTACACCAGGCGAAAACCGACTAACGGTTGTAGGCGCCACCTAAGTAAGTAAGTATTAACATTTGAGTCCGATTTAAGGTTGATTTGAGAATAAATGTTTTTCTCATATGTAAAAGTATATTTGAAATATTGTACATCACTAACGAATTAATAACCTATCTGTTGCGCGAAAATAAGCTACTCCTGGCAAAAATATATAAAAACTGTAATTAACTCGTTGAAATTTCATAGAAACATTGAGAATAAACCTTTTTCTCAAATTGAGAATAAAGTCCCCTTTTTGTTGAGAATGCTAACATTCTCAAATCAATCTCAAATTGATGTCAAACGTTTGACATTTGAGAAATACGTTTGAAATCAAATCATTCTCCAACTTCAATGTTTGCTGGGGTATAATTAATCATAAATAAAAACCAAACAAAACTTCATTTAAAACAGATTACTTCAACAGCATCTTTGAACCCACACAAGTGTAAAAAAACGGTTCAGTAATTTTTACTTGTGGGAATTCACAATTCAGTGCACACCCAATTCAAGAGGCAACCAAGATAAAGGCTGATATTTTAAAGTGAAGATTTGAGTTGAGAATGTTATCCTTATAAACGAAAGAATTTACAACATCCTGTACAAATATTTAAAAATATGTAACAAGCCTGAGAAATGAGACTGAGGAATTGTAATTGTTAATTGAACACCTCAATTCGTCAGGAATGGAATTGGTAAAAATTTTCAATTCCATTACAGGAATTGTAATTGGTGTTTTGACTCCAATCCAATTACAATTACAGTAACCTCCAATTACAATTCTTGTAATGGAATTGACAATTTTTTCAATTCCATTCCTGAGGAATTGAAACGTTCAATTACCAATTACAATTCCTGTAATGGAATTGACGATTTTTTCCAATTCCATTCTTGAGGAATTAAAATGACCAATTGCCAATTCCTAATTCCAAGGAATTGGAATTGAGGCGAAATTAATTCCAAGAGGAATCATTACAACCCAGCTCTACCCATTGCTGAGATCTTATTCGCTTCGCAATATGACGAAATATTCAAAGACTTTTGCGTAGATAAAATGACTACACAGTCAGACTACACACAAATTCTTTTGTTGAATCCCAGCCAACACTTGGAAGATAAATTGTTCGCCTTTCGCCGAGGCGAAGCGATATTTTTGGAAGATATTTAGGCGAGATTCTTTTTGTGTGAAAAGAAAGCGATTCGCTATCGTTTCTTCTGGGTGATGCATTTTTGTTTTTTAATCAGAACACCACAGTTTCGCACTTTTTTCGTCTAGACGTAGAAAAGGCGCTGTCACTGAGGCATTTTCAAAAATTTCTGCTCAATAAGAAAACTCATTTTCTGCTCTTCTAGAAGATTTCGCCACGATGGACTTTTTTCTCCCACGAGAGAGCAGAAAGCGATAAGATAGCGAGCTCGCCGGCGAAAAATTCTTCTTGAAGAAGAACCGATTTCTGCTCTTCCGCGATACAAAATGCTAGCTGGGATAAATAACATTTAGAACTTCTTTCAAAACTTTTCAAAGTGATTGTCACCCGTTTAAATATGTTGTTAAAAGCTTGGATCAAGTTAAGCGCATCTTAAATGCCAAAACTAATTTTCTATATCAGCTATGTATATTTCAACTAGGATTTCCACGCTTATTTTAGGATATGCTTTTTCTCAAGACGTTTGTTATCGATTTTTATGTAGAGTTATTTTTATATATTCCCGGCATTCATTCATTAAAGTATTCATTCAAGTGCAAAAAAACGAAGGTTCATTCATGAGTACCTCGAAAACTTTCCACACTTCATGTGTTCAACGGGTAGATAAAGCAAAACAAAACAACCCTCAGTCACAGAGAATGACGCAGGGTGACAAGATAATCGGCGGCTGGGCCACCCACAAAATTTTACCTATAACAAATTCCGATACTCAAGCAATACACACAAATTCCACCCAACCACCCTAAAAATAAAAAAAGGGCAAACACAACACAGAGACACTGCATGTGTGTGTTTTTGAACGCAGCTTACCTTTTTTGTTGTAAATTCCTTTGATGTCGCGGTGGCTGCTGCTGAAAGCTGCTGCAGTCAAGCTACTCTCAATTATAATCAATTCCAATGTGTACAAAAAAAGCAAAAGGAAGAGCCAGCAAAAAAAAAAATATGGTTTAAAACAGGAATTGCGATGAAGTTGGCCAGAAATTGTTGCCGGTAGTATGAAGCTGGGCGAGAACAAAAAAAAAACTCGTTCCACTGCAACGGACGGACTCGATGAATTCTTTAATTCCTTTTTTGTTGTTATTATTTACCTGTGCTCGATTAAATTACTGGATTTTTTTTATGCAGCTTTTTTAACTTTTTCTAACAGATAATTTAGCAGCAAGAAGTTTAATGCTTGCGGAATGGAGCACGTAAATTTGTTTTTTTTTTCTTTTAAAGTCCGGTTTTGAAGGATTTTTTACTAGTAATTTTAATACACATTGTTTTTGCTAATGGCAGAATTTATAATTTAAACAAGATGGCAACATTAATGGTTGACATAGAAAACGATTTACGCACGACGGACATTGACGACGACGGCGACGTAGACCGCGAAGACACCGACAGATTGACGTTTGAATGATAATCACTGCAGAGCTGCGTCTGCGGTTGATGCTGTAGTGTTGTATTCTGCCCGGTGCTGCAGTTATTTGCTCTGCTCGTTGCAGCTGCGAAGTCGAGGTTCAAAAGTTTTTCTACACAAAAAAAAAATGCAAGTACAAAAAAGAGCAGACTCTTGTAGTTGTTGTGTTTGTTGTGAGAGCGCCGTAGCAGCCAGTGCAAAACAGGTGCAGAAAGCAATTTTTTTATTTTATTTTTCGCTCTTGCAATTTATTTTTTTCTCTTTTTTCCTTTATCTTATCTAGTTTAATTATTACAAGATAATTTAATTAATTCCTACTTCTGTCAAAATTGCTGATATTAGCAAAATTTTTATTTCTTCGCTGGAACACTCCGCAGTTTATGTTTCCCGACAAAATTTTCAGCACTACGAATAAACCATGGCAAGACAGACAAAACAATAAAAGTTATGCGCACACCGGCAGCGCTGCTTAACAATGTTGTAAGAAAAAAAAAGAAAATTCAGAATTTTATAGACATCTTTTCCTTTATTTATTTAAGAAACTATCTTCTTGTCACTTTTACCCACCTCAAACGTAAGCCGCTTGCAAGTCACGCGTTTTTCTCAACAACTTCATAATTTTTTTACTTCTCTACAAACGCCACACAATAAACTTTACCAATTGTTGCTATTTTTCACCGATTTTATAGCTAATTTAATTAAAACTAGAAAATTTATACTTTTTCTTTTACAAATGTGAACAGAAGTTTTTTAAACAGAATCACACGATTTTACACACGTCCACAACTTAACACAGCAGAAAGAAAACTCAAAGCAGCAGCGAAGGTGGTTGTTTGAAAATCTGAAAAACGTTGCAAGAATAGCGTGTGTGGCGAGAATAACAAAAAAGTTAAGAAACGCAACTAAAAAGGAAATGTCAGTTGATACGTAGTGGATTTCTTGATCTGTCTGTTGGCTGCAATGTTTGTGTAAATTGGAAATGGTTGTTGTATCAGCTTGTAAGTGTCGTGCCCTCTATGTGTGAATTTGTTTGAACAACCTACGATGGAGTGAAACTACGATTAGCAGAAGCTCACAGACTACTATATACCAGACAGTGCATCACTCACTCAATGCGGAATTTGCAGAAGCTCGGTGATATGGCGATAAGCACATGGCGAATTGGGACGGACAATTAACTGCGAAGCAGCGAATTGATGTTGCTAGCGTTGGCTGCAAATGGCTGATAGAGCACAATATCTTTGTGTCTTTGTTTTGCATCATGTTTGGAAAAATTTGCATCATTTCTTTAGCAGCTAAAAATTTCTTTAATTTAAAATACCAAATTTTAAAAAAAAAAATCGGTGAAAAATCATTGAACAAAAAAATTGCTCATTTCTTTAGCGGGTAAAAATTGAAAGATCAAAAAATGAATGAATAAATTTAGTAAAAAAATTAAAAATTTATTCAGCTAAAAGATGGTAAAATTTTCTAAAATTTTGTCCTTGGGTGGATTTAAATCAAATCAGAAATGAAGAAGTTACAGCGATTTTCCTATAAGTTTATCCTTCACATAATTGCCAAAAATATCCATTTCTGACTATCCACGAAATCCACCCAACAAATAGTAAACAAACAGCAGCAAAAACAAAACCCAGCAAAAAAAAAAGTAAACAAGGAAATCAGCCGTCGGCTTAGAATTCCAAAGAAAAGTATATAAAAAAAAGGCTTCTTTTATAAAAAAAATTCTCAAAAAACCAAAAACCAAAATTTTTAAAAATGCAAACAAGATATCCACTAAGAACAGTTTTGAGCTATTTTGTGCAAAAAATTAAGAAAACCGAAAATCGGATATAATAGTTACAGCTGTTGCAACTTGACTTTTTTTCCAAAAATCCTTAAACTGCCGTTTTCTGGCATATACTTTTTTTATTTTATTTTTTTTTTTTATTTTATTTCTATTATAGTATAGTTTGAACATAGAAAATAGGAAATAAATGAATAAATTTAGTACAAAATAAATAAAAAATTTAGAAATTTTGTCATTTTAAATATGGTACAATTTGCCAACATTTTGTCCTTGGGTGGATTTAAATCAAATCAGAAATAAAGAAGTTACAGCGATTTATCTATAACTTCAAAATAGAGAAAATCGTAAAAATATCATTTTTGACGATCGACAAAATCCACCCAAGCAAATAGCAAAAAGCAGCAAAAAAAAATTCAAGCCAACTACAAAAACAAAAACCAGCAAAAAAAAAAGTAAACAAACAAGCTTGTCGGCTTGGAATTCCTAGGAAATATATATACTTTTCCTAGGAAAAGGCTTCTCGACAACATTGTTGACAGATACACAGAGAGAGAGATATTGTGCTCTATCAACCATTTGCAGCCAACGCTAGCAACATCAATTCGCTGCTTCGCAGTTACTTGTCCGTCCCAATTCGCCATGTGCTTATCGCCATATCACCGAGCTTCTGCAAATTCCGCATTGAGTGAGTGATGCACTGTCTGGTATATAGTAGTCTGTGCTTAGAGTGAAATCAGAAAAATTTTCGACAGATTTTTTCTTGGAAATTTGATGGTTTCTTTGCTGCTAATGCTTATCACAACAACAAAATTTAATACTTTAATATAAATACTAAAAATATTTCTTGAACCGCCCGTGGGGATCGAGCCCACGTCCTCTTAAATGAGAGTCAAATACACTATCCACCAGGCCACACAGGCTTGTTGGAAATGGTAGTTAATTCAATATTAATTATAACAGCAGCTATGCTGCAGTAGATTGACACCATCTATCAATAGATAGAGGATTGTGTATTTGCTATGCTACACAATTTTCTTTTATTTGCCACAAGGTGTCTCCAGCATCGGTGTGTTTGTATTGTGAATGCGTTTGTGGTGTTGTTGGTACGAAGAAAATTATCAATGCCCACAAGTGCGGTTTTAAGTGTAAAAAAAAAAATAGATAATATCAATAAATATGGAATTAACAAACGCACGCAAGACATCGGTAAGGTATCTAAAATGTTTGTTAAATTTTGTTTCGTGTGCGTTCTTTAATATACATTTTTGGAGCGGAACTTTTTACTCCTCGTTCTGTGATTTGCTTGGAGTGAAATCTGAAAAATTTTAGAGAAATTTTTTCGCTAGGCAGTACGCTGTTGAAGGAAAAAATTTGTTCAATGCAGCCAAGTTCTCAATCATGTGTGGAGAATTAAAATGGAGAGTCGCTGGCATTATATGCCCGTATATGTAATTGGCGTGGAAATTTGGCATTCAACAATAAAAAAATAAGCAGTAAATATGTTTTCCTATTTTATTTAATGTTATTTTATTTATGTTATTTAAAATTTTTTAATTTAAAAGTTAATTTATTAAAAAGAAAAAATTATTAAGCTATCAAATCTATGTAACTGCGTAAAACCTTCGCTTCTCTCGTGTGTCCAACGACGCACCTGTGTTTTTAATTCTATCTCTAAAACCGGAGGGCGCTGTTGTACAAATACCGCAAAAAACTCAAAACAACTCATCCAATAAGTATGATTTTTATAAGTGGTTTTCGGGTGCGGTGAGTCTTTTGGCGCTTGAACCCTAGAGGGCGCTGTACTTCAAAATACAGTAAGGCGTGGCAAAGCGCAAAGGGTGATAAATATCTTCTTTTCTTCTTTATGTGTATTTATATACCACTTTCTTTTTTCGCAAATCAGGACAGCTGATGCCGAATTCTGTGGAATTTGAGAACGCATTAACACATGCGCAAGTCAGTTGCATCGTAAGTTGGCATTGTTCTGACATTTCAGTTTCTATTTTCAATGCTTATTTAATTTTTGTCCAGTTTCCTCACGAATTGCCAAAAATTCGTTTTTGCCCTGATTTGTTCAAAAATGTGCAATCTATCGTATACAATATAATAAAACTTGAAAATATATTTTTACAAGCGATCGGCGGCACGCACACACAAATCACGATTTTCCCAACCTTTTCTCACAATTTTCAGATCTTGAAGCTACATTTTGTTTATTTCGTCAAAGTTACCGATTTGAAAGATGCACACAAAATTCCTTCTAAAGTTTGTAAAAAGTTTTTTACAATTTTATAAATTTTTTATAATTTTTATTAGTTTTTTTATAATGAAATATTACTAAATTCTGTCATAATTTTCAATAAACAGCAAAAATATGAATGGTGAAGGTGAGGAGGGGAACGGGGGCTACCGACCGAAGTGAAAACTTAAGGCTATGAAATAACGGAGCTGTTATGAATTTCCGAAGTAGCTAGAGTCGGCAAATCCGACACGATCAACTTTTTTAACTCTTTTTATTAATTTATGCGTTATTTTTTAATGTTTATATAACATATTTGTAACACCGTTACTTTGGTTGGGTAATCGGTAATTGGCTCGGTAATCGTTTCGGTAATCGGTTGGTTACCGCTTCGGTAATCGGTAGTCGGTTGGTAATTGCTTTGGGAATCGATTCGCCAATTGGTAATCGGTTGGTAATTGCTTCGGTAATCGGTTGGTAATCGCTTTGGTAGTCGGTAATTGGTTGGTAATCTCTTCGGTAATAGTTTGGTAATTGCTTTGGTAATCGGTAATTGGTTCGGTAATTGGTTCCATAATTGGTTGGTAATCGCTGCGGTAATCTATTGGTAATCGCTTCGGTGGCTGGTAATCGCTTCGGTAAGAGGTAATGGGTTGGTCATCGCTTCGATAATCGGTAATCAGTTGGTCATCGCTTCGGTAATCGGTTAATTATCGCTTCGGTAATTGGTAATCGGTTAGTAATCGCTTCGATTGTCGGTAATTACTTCGGTATTCGGTTGGTAATCGTTTCGGTAATCGGTTGGTAATCGCTTCGGTGATCGGTTGGTTATCACTTCATATATCGGTTGGTAATCGCTTCGGTAATTGGTAATTGCTTAGGTAATTGGTAACCGATTGGTAATCTCTTCGGTAATCAGTAATAGGCTGGTAATCGCTTCAGTAATCGGTAATTGGTTCGGTAATTGGCTCCACAGCAATAATTTCTGTTACGCTAACAGCGTGATGATATCAATAACAGCGTGATGATATCGGTAACAGCGTGATGATATTGCGAATCTATTGTTGTGCTCCCTTACGGAGCGACTCGTCTACTTTGGTTGGGTCTTCAGGCATCACCTCGTATTATCAACTCAAGGCCTAACCCATGATACAATAATTACAGATATTATAAATAGAACTGACAGAGTAGTCAAAAGTGTGCATATATTGTTAAAATGAGTTGATGACAAATAACGGTATTGTTTTTCTTAACATAAAAAGGGATTTTTCTGATGAGGAGTATATACCTTAAAACTTGAGATATTGCTAACACAAACTGGGATTCCAGAGGTGACTGGAACATATCTCGAAGGCTCTTCTTTCTGCTTTTGGTCAAACGAGAACCCGGATTCTTGTTGGAGTTCTAACAGGTCATTGTCCCATTGGAGTCATGGGCAATAGAATGGGCACAACAGCGCCAGACTTCTGTCGGAGCTGCAAAGATCCGGCAGAAATAGAAACAATAACTCACCTCCAATGCGAATGGGGAACAGATTTTTCAAAGACTTAGAAGAGTTAGTGAACATACCACTGCTAAACATTTGGAAGTTCATAAAAAGCACAGGATGGTTTGAGGTATAAATTGGAACAATGGTTACTACACAAACAATAAAAAGGGATTCGCAATGGACCTATAGGCCCCCGCAAAAGCTCCGGTAACGGTGGACGACCCTATTTACCTAACCTAACCTAGGAGGGGTTAAATTATTTTCTAAAACGGCACAATTTAAAGATTCAGTTTATGAGTTAAGTTTTGCATTGTTTTTAAGAGAAAATAAGAGAAGGGATCATCATCATTATCATCATCATCATCATATTATTACGCAAGCGCATTTTTTGTGATGACTATCAAATCTAAATTGAGCACGCGATTTTCATAAATAGGGTAGCAATTGAAAGGTATTGCTTTGTAGATATGCAATAAGGCCTTATTTTTTCTAAAACTTTGTGTATTTTTGATAAAAATCTAAAACAATTTTCTATAAAAAAGCCCAAATTTCTTTGTGTCACTAAAAGTATGTGATCGATTTTTATTATAATGCTCTGATAAGTAATAACTCGGCTACTTAACAATTCAACAATTCAACGCTAGGGTTCCGCTAGATGCCTCAGGGATTCCGTTCGAAAATATAGGAAATGGATAAAAAAATGTTAAAGCCAATTCAAACAACAGATCAAGAAATATTTAATTTACTTGATGCTTATATCTAAAATCGTTCGATTTCTTGGAATTTATGCCATCATAGGTATATGCAATGATGGAGCTAAGGCCAATGTTTGGAGTTACAGAGGGTGTAATAGCACGCAATGAGTTTCATTTTCATGCTCTTGCTGTTAAGCAGATGCCACAAGCACTTCAAGAAGTTCTCGATGGAAATGTTAAGATTGTAAATTTTTATCAAAACTAGACCCCTAAATGCTAGGATATTTACCCTATTGTGCGATGATATGGGAAGCTTATATAAAAAATTGCTTCTTCATACAGAAGTAAGATACAGGTTTTGACTTTGAATTACACGGTGGTATTCGAATCATTTTATCAGAACATGAACATGATTTACCTGCAAACCTAAAAATGTTATTCGGCTTCAAAATCTAGCCTATCTTTTCGATATATATTTGTACCTAAACGATTTTCATACCTTAACAAATTTAGCCTACCTTTTCGATTTATTTTCGTACCTAAACGATGCAAGTCTTTCAATTCAAGGGCCAAATACTATAACTTTAAAGTTCAGAAGTAAAGTTAACTCAATTTAATTAAAGTAAGAGCTTTAATGGGAATGTATAAATGAAAATAATACACTGTTTTTTGTTAATATAGCTTCGAGGAACATTCGCAAAAAGCATATTTAAGAAGAAGTTGGTGTAAAAATATTTGTCAAAAAAAGAAGGCATATTTGCAAAACTAGCACAACCATCAATCATAAAATATATAATAATAAATTGTTAACCCATATATAACTATCTGGTTTTTTGGATCTCTTTTAAGATTTGTACCAATTTTTATTAATATTTTGGCTTTTAATAGGAAAGATTTTAAACACTAAGTAAAAATTCTTTAGCATTATATTGCAAAATGTTCATCGTCTTTTGAGTTTGAATTGATAAGATTCTTTTCATGATCTGTTTGGAGCACTTGTCAGACATCTGTCGTTGTAGATCTTCATGTTAAAATTACTTTGCAAAATGTATGTCTTGACGACACTTCTTTAAAAATTTTCTTGCGTTGTGAACTTTATGATGTGACTTTTTACCATTGAAAGTAACAGTAGATTTCATTCATTAAATATTCTATGCAAAAGTAATCTTGATATGTTTTTAATATTCGTTTCGTTTAGTATTTACAGATTGTACAGAACTTATTTAATTATAAATGAAAACGGTTTACAATAAGATTACCTACAAAAAATTACAAAAATATCCCCACCAATGTTGCACTTCAAGTGATAAGTGTCTACCTCCTCAACTTTGCCCATTTAACTGCCAAAACTCCCGGAATTTACTTTTCATCATCATCATCCAAACTGACATCCATTAATTCCTCCGTTATTTCGCCCTTTGTCTTGCGAACTTGCGGCACATTACGAGGATGAATAATGCCCAAAATGCTCGTAGGCTGTGGCTCTTGAGACTCTTCAGACTTAACATTGATGGGCTGCATTGCAGTTGGGGTCACTTCCGTTGTACTTGCCAATTTATAAAGAAGTTGTAACTGCTTAAGGGATTGCTCGGGCATCAAAGGCATTGGAGGCAGCTCGATTTCTTTTTTAACACTTTGTGTTCTTTTAGGTTTTTCTGCTTTAATTGGTTTCTTTTTGCCGCTCATATCTTGGGACCAGCTTTGTAACCAGCTAGATGCAGAGCGTTCGGTGGAAGTCAATTCCAGTTTTTGCTGAAGTTGTAGTTTTTCCAGTCGCAGCAATGCTTTTCTTTGTTCCATTTTTGAAACCTGACGTTTGTTAAAGGATGATTTTCCATCTTGATCACCAATGGGCTTGGTTTCTGTCTGAGGTCCTAACTCGAGCAGAACCTGAAAATCGGCGTGATCACCAACTCGAAAACCGAATCCCAAACGTGAATCGGTACCTGTGTTGGAAAAAAGATTTCATTTAGCATATCAAAAATCTGAGTAGTGATTTCTTAACGGCAAACAAACCTTTTTTTATTGGCGGTATGTTCGAATAGATTAAGGATAAAAGCGACGGCAGTTCCTGGGGTACGACCAAGGAGTTCGATGAAGGAACTGAAACGACGACAAAAGAAGATAATTAATGGGAATGGGGATTAAGGGAAAATATATAAAATAATAAATAGTCACTTTCACACAATTCTTATCATATCAGTATACAATTTTTTTTGCTTTTGTCTTTTCCTTAAAATCTTTTAGCTTCTGAATTCCCATTCCGATATCTCGTATCTTGTATGTTGAATCTTGCATCTGTTCTTATACACGTATCTTGTACATTATAACTTGTGTTTTGTGTCTTTTATCTTGCATATTGTATTTTGTGTCTTTTGTTTTGTATCCTTAATCTCGCATTTTGTAACGTTTGTCTTATACATCATATTTTGTGGCTTGAGTATTGTACATTGTATGTTAAATATATTGTGTATTGTATATTGTATATATTATATTGTATATTGTATATTGTATATTGTATATTGTATATTGTATATTGTATATTGTATATTGTATATTGTATATTGTATATTGTATATTGTATATTGTATATTGTATATTGTATATTGTATATTGTATATTGTATATTGTATATTGTATATTGTATATTGTATATTGTATATTGTATATTGTATATTGTATATTGTATATTGTATATTGTATATTGTATATTGTATATTGTATATTGTATATTGTATATTGTATATTGTATATTGTATATTGTATATTGTATATTGTATATTGTATATTGTATATTGTATATTGTATATTGTATATTGAATATTGTATATTGTACATTGTATATGATATGTAATATATTATGTATGGTATATTGTATATAGTATTTTTTATCTTGCATCTTAATTCTTGTATCTTCTACAATCCTCAGCAATTCAAAAGTGCCAATAAAAAAAAACGGCAACATTTTAATATACTCTACTCTATGCTAAAAGAATATTCAACATTTATTCCATTGATTATACATTGGTACAGTCGTAAGTGGCATAAAAAAAATCGGAGATCTCAAGTCTGGATCGTAGCCGCTTTGGCTTGGAACGCCCCATATAATGCATAGTTTTGTTAATTTTAAGTTTTTTTTTTTATAACCTGCTCTACAGAGAGCTTTGTCGCTGTTATTCTTAGCCTTAAAGCCTCAACCGATTACTTTTTTACCAAACAGTTAAGTGAATTATGCAACCATGACCACAAGTATTTCGCACTTCACAAAAACAAAAAAATTGATGTTGATATTGTCGTTGATGATTCATTTTGTTGTTAACTGAAGTGAATTAATTTCATTTCTTTTCTTTGGTTCAATCTTGTTTTTTCTTGTTTGTATGTGTAACTTATTTTGAGACATAAAAAAGAACTCTTGCTGTCATGATGACGAAGATTATTGAACAAAAAAATTTTAAATTGTAACTTATTTTTTTAATTCATAATAAATAATTCATAATAAATTTTTCAAAATCTGCTGCTTTAATGTTGAGTAGATACGATTTGTATAAAAAATGTGTTTTGGCGACTTGTTGCTTCATTAATTACTTGGAATAAAGCTCACAAATGTAATTCTTAAAAATTTATATTTTTAAAATTATTTTAAAATTAAAATTTAATTTAAAATTATTTTAAAATTAAAATTTAATTTAAAATTAAAATTTAATTTAAAAATATAAATTTTTATTAATAGCTAAAAAATAAATATAAAATAAAAAAAATGCCACAATTTAATCTTCATGTAAAAAATGTATATTTTATAGGTTTTATGAAAACTCTGACAAATTTTTCAGATTTAATTTTTACAAGTAAAAAAGTAGAGTAGAGGCATAAACTTAAATGAGCTTAGTTCAAAAGGTTGAGCTAACTGAAAAACAGTGTGAAAATATTATGAAATCATCAATGTCATATAAGTCATTCGCATAGCCCAAACGACCTTGACACAAAGCCACCGGCTAATATCAGCAGCAACAAAAACAACGCTAGACTATAAAAGCAGTCAGCATCAGCAGACATGCTGCTCATCAATGTTTTTGTTTTAATAATTTTTTCATGTGTTTTCAACTCTCTCAGATACACAGACAGAGTATCTCGAATGAAACTAAACCGGTTAAAAGATACACGTTCACACTCAGCTGATATAAGTTAAAAGCTTAGAATATGTAACTTATAAAACAAAAAGGTAAAAATACGCCACAAAGCTTTATGTAACTTTGAGATACTTACAATTATTAAAGCACAACAGCAGCAGCAGCAGCTGCTGCAACAAGCTGCTGGTGGCTAGCGTTCCAAACGATTGCGACATAAGGTTGTTGCAGCAAGCGGCATTTAGACTCTTATTATATGAATTTTGCGAAATTATGTGCTCGTTCGCAGGCAATGTAATTCACTTGTAGCTACGAGATAAAAAGATATACATACATTAAAACTTTTTTTCTTCGAAATTCAACAGAACTTTTTTTTTGTTTTTGTTAAACTTAAAACTAAACAAGTTGTTTACGTTTAATTTTGTTGATAGTGCAACGCTTTTAGCTGCTAATAAAGAAATAGTATCTGTGAGTTACAAAAGCAAACTTTGAGGTTGGTCAGTTTACCGCAGCGCTTTTGAGACACATTATGACACACTTGTTTGACGCTATGAGTTGAGCATGTGTGCATATATTATTTTGAATGTGGATAAGGGAAGGCAATCCCGGCATCCAGGGATTCCGGACTTTTTATTGTTCCGAAAATCTCGCGATAATTCGATGTGAATCCGGACTAAACAAGGAATTTTTTGAAATAGATAGCTGATCATAAAACAGTTCCTCTTCTTTTCTAGTTTAAAGTGTTCAAAGGTATTTTTTTCGGCAACACTAAACTATATTTCGAGTATGTAATACGGACTAGCAAAAATAGTTAATTTAATTTTCTTTCTTCAAAATCTTAACTGACGTTGCCAAAAAGTCATCTATAAAATCAATTTCGTGCGCAAAAATTCGCTTCTAGAGCTATTTAATTGAACTAATATCGATAAATTTATTCTGAAACTAAAATAATATTTTAGTTTTTAAAAAAGAATGGTTTTTGAAGAAAGAGTGTATTTAATATGAACCTGGGTACGTTGATGAAAAAAAAGCAATGTGCAGTCACTTAAAAATAATATGTTTAAACATATTTTCCTTCCAAACAAAGTAACAAATTGATTTATTTTTTTTTGAAAAAAATGAGATTGCACAAAATAAGCTTTAAGGCACAAACACAATGTAATTTAAGAAAAAAAAACAGTCTAAATATTAAATTAAATTTTTTAGATTATTTTCAATATATATGTAATATTTCTGTATTGGCAGCAACCTACCTTTTCAATGAATATAAACTCAGAAATCAAAGAGAGTAGCCTATATTAAAAATATTTGCTTGTGTAAATATATTTGAATATTTTTGAACTATTGGGGGTTGGAATTAATTTTAAAGGTTTTCTTTCGGTTTTTGAGCATTTATTTAGAAACAACGGTACAATGTATATTATTCAAAGTATTGTCCATCGTTAGCTACAACATTTTCCCATCTTTCTGGCAGCATATGGATTCCGCGCCGGAAGAACGACTCGTCTTTTGAGGCAATCCACGAATCGACCCATTTTTTTGTATCCTCGTAAGAAGTGAAGCGCTGCTCAGCCAAGCCATGCGTCATCGATAGGTGGTAGTCGGAAGGGGCTATGTCTGGGCTATAAGGCGGGTGGGGTAGCACATCCCAATTCAGCGCCTCCAACGTTTCCTTGACGGTTCTTGCAACATGTGGCCGTGCGTTCTGATGTTGAAAAACCACTTTGTCGTGTCTTTTGCCATATTCCGGCCGTTTAACCTTTAATGCTCGGCTCAATTGCATCAATTGTTGTTGGTAGCGTTCCCCAGTGATGGTTTCGTTAGGTTTTAGCAGCTCATAGTACACGACGCCCTTCTGATCCCACCAAATACACAGCATAAGCTTGGCGCCATGAATATTCGGCTTGGCCGTCGATGTTGATGCATGGCCGGGTGGTCCCCACGATTTTTTTCGCTTAGGATTATCGTAATGGATCCACTTTTCATCGCCAGTGACAATACGATGCAAAAAACTCTTCCTTTTATGCCGTTGAAGCAGTTGTTCGCACATGCAAAATCGCCGTTCAACGTCTCTCGGCTTCAACTCGTACGGCACCCAATTTCCTTGCTTTTGAATCATTCCCATGGCCTTCAGGCGTTTGCCGACCGTTGATAAGTCTACTCCCAATGATTCTGACAATTCTTGAAGGGTTTGACACGGGTCTTCATCAAGCAAAGCCTCCAATTCCTCATCTTCAAACTTTTTCGGCTGGCCCGGACGCTCTTTGTCTTCCGTATCAAAATCACCACTTTTAAACCGACGGAACCAGTACTCACAAGTAGAAATCGATGGAGCATAGTCCCCGTAAGCCTCAGTAAGCGTGCGTTGTGCTTCAACCGCTTTTTTCTTCAAATGGAAGCACAAAAGTAAACCTTCCCGCAAATTGCGTTTTGTTGGAACGAAAGTCGACATGTTCACAGAGAAAAAAATATATGTTATTTACACTTCAGTGGATTGACACATACTGAAAAATGAAGCTTAGACAATGTGCTTTGAAATAAATATAGTCACAGGTGTGCCCGATGCGATCTATTGATAGTTACGCCATCTCTTAGAAAACCTTTAAAACTAATTCCAACCCCCAATATATTTGTTACTGAAATTATTTTAAGAGGTGAAATTGGGTAATTTTAACTACATAAAAGAAAAATGTTTTTTTTAATAATTTCGACGATACGCTTTGCTTCCAATAGACAAATTAATGATAAATAGGCTTTTCCAAACGTCGACAAAGTTACTTTTTTTGATTTTATTATGAATATAACAGATATAATTTTTGTTGAGTGACCACAAGAATAATTTTAGAAAAAAATTTAGTTCACAAATCTCTCCTCTGCCCCCTCCTCCACCCCCTTAAAGTTTGAATTTCTATTAGTAAGTTTTGACAAATTTTGTCCTAAAATTCTCTCACTAATAAAATGTCGCACACATCTTTAGCAGGTGGTTCAATAGGAACTCTATTATCAATTTTTTGTAGAATTGGTAATTCACCACCTATCAATTGCACTCTGCATATATCACATTTACTGGTTAAATTATGTTTCCACGCTACAAACTCCGCTATATATCTAACCACGTTTTATTCTAAAAATATTCTCCTCCTTGTTTTCTGCTAAAACTTCTCACATTTATATCCCTTTTTGGCGCATTTCAGCAATCTTTAGAATCCGGATATAACGACTTCGCTTATAACGACTAGTCGTTTTTTTGGGACCACGATGTTAACTCAAGATCGTTTCATAGCTCAGTACTAGGTAAGCATATCCGTTTAGTACGACTCCGGTTTAAGCAACCGTCTGCTTATAGCGACCTGTTTTGTAGATAATTCGTCCGGTTAGCACGACGCGTAGTGTGTCGCGTGACGCGTAGTGTGTCGATGTGTTTATTCAAACTATCTTTGATGATGGTGTTATGAAAACTATGATGTCGAGTATTCACAATGCTGTACAAAGTTCTTACTATCGAACAAAAATTAATCAAAAACAAACTGGAATTACGGACTTTCTACGTTATTAAATAAATATTTATTTGCATATAATGTAGGTTCATACATTGTAACTCTTTTTAGATTTAACGGTATGTTTTTATGCGGAATGTTTAAGTAACATTAAAGTTTTATGTAATTGGTAGTTAATGTTTTATTTACGTAAATGGAAACTTATCTAATTGTACATTTAAATACATACATACAAGCATATACAAACAAATACAGACATACTAAAAACCAAGCTTAATTTATTCGTCCGTTTTGTGCGTCGTTCGGCTAGTACGACCTAGTTTCGCCGGTCCCTTGGGGGTCGTTATATCTGGATTCTACTGTATTTTATACACGATTTCATATGAATATGGCGATACTTACGCATGTAAAATTATTTGATTTATTTGGGTATTTTTTCTGCACAAATACCAGCTACGCACAGTTTTTTTTTTGAAATTAATTGAATTAAGAAAAATTTTAATCGAAAACTTTCGCGCCGCTCCTGACTTTTTTTTTTTTTGCAAATTTTTTTATTTTGAAATTTCATTTCGGGTACATTCGTTCATATAATTTCTCGCTCATATAACAATATATCTTTACTCTAAATTTGGGGAGTGTACCTTGAATATTACGTATATGATTTTAAAAAAGTTGTTTCTTATGAAAATTTTATGTCAAACAAAAATAAGTAATGCGGTGCTATACAATTATGAAATACTTTTTCTGTGCCGTAATTTTACATAATGGAATTAGGTCCCAAAAAGTCTAAAATCAGAAAGTAAACTAGTCCCCAAAAAGAAATGTCAAGGAATATATTTCCTTTGTACGAAATGAATACAGCTCTAGAAACTAAAGATTGTGTAAATGTTTTCACACAAATGATCGAAAATTGAACCTACAAGTTGTATGACGACTACAAACGGCCAATATACCCAAGAAGCTTTACATGGCAGTTTTACTCTCTGAGGCTTGTCATTTTCTACAGAGATGTGAAGGCTTTTTGGTGTTTGAAGCTATTGCTTTTGACAGTTCACGCTTGATTTGTGACATGTGTCAAAGTCAAATGAATATTGAATTTTTGAATACATGAATATATACGCCGATACGAGAATTACGCCCGAGCAAAGTTTGCAGTTTATTGAAATTTACTATCAAAATTCGTGCTGTGCCAAAATTTGATGGTCGTCATAATCGATCCACCGAACAGGCTATTTAATCCATTGTGACCAAATTCCCCTCTAGTTTCACTCTGTTAGACATGAATGCACTAACCCATATCCGTAGAGTGCGTACCGAGGAGAATATTGCTGATGTATTCGCCAGTGTTAATGAAGATCGTTATATGTCCAAGCGTCGCTGATCGCAGCTATTGGGTCTGTGTTATTCGTCCCCCTGGAAAATTTTACATAAGGATCTTGGTCTGAAGGCTAACAAATTAATGCTGGTGCAAAAATTTAATCCGGCCGACTTGTCACACCACCGCATTTTAGGTGAATGGGCCTTGAAAAAGCTGAAGGAAGATCCGCTTTTTATCGAAAAATTGTCTTCAGCGACCAGGCTCACTTCTGCCTCAATGGGTACGTGAAGAAGCAGAGGCAGTTACAGAGCTTATACACCTCGCCAATACACCTCGAAAAATGCCCTGCTTAGCATTGCCCTGTTTGTGGGCCGGTGTCATCATTACTTCTTCCGAGGTGATGATGGTCAAAACGTTATGGTCAATGGAACAAGGTGCCGTTCGATGACTACACACTTTTTTTGCCCAAAATGGAAGTAGTGGTCTTGGTTGACATGCGAGTTTAGTGAGCAATTAATTTCTAGTTTTGTCAAGTCTCTAGTCTACAGGAGGAGAGGGAACGCCAAGTCTCTCGTTTATAAGAGAGGACTGGGACAAGCCAACCATGATTGCTGCCTTGGAAGACAATGTTGGAAATGCTGGAAAAAGTTTTCGCAAAATGAACTTTCAGAATGGACCAACTGTATCGTAGCTGCCGGTAACATTTGCACAAAATAATCTTTAAAAAGTAAAGTAAATGACAGGTATTGATTTGCCGATCCAAATAAATATTTCATTCACTTTTGCTAAATTGTCTGTGTTTTCTAAAAACGGATTTTTTTTTTTAAATTCCGAAAGTAACAGGATTGGTAAAATCTCAAATATTGCCATCCCTAATATGAAGTATTATTGTGTGCGTCTTACACATTTTAACTCAACTTGGCCAACGTCTTTTTTTTTTTTTGTTTTGTTTTGTTATTGATTTCGGCTTGATGTTGAAATCACTCTCACTTTTTTGTTCGATGATTTTTATATATTTGCTAAAGCTTAATATTTATCCATAATTTTAAAGCGTATCTTTTTAAACACATTTGTTTTTGGCTCATGCATTGCTGCTATAAATTTCAATGTATTAAATGATTTTTGTTTCCTTTTTGGAGTTATATTTGTTTTTTAATTAACTGTAATTTAGTTTATATAAGATGTTAAAAAAAAAACAAAAATCACTTCAGCGCTGTTTTATAAAATCTTAGTAATAGTATTAAAAGTGATAACGAAAAATTTACAAGTCAAATTTTATTTTGTAACACAAACACACTTTGATAAAATTGAATGTGCAACACATGTCGTCACATCACGACGTAGGTGATTAAAATCGCAAAAATAAAAATTTAAGGTATGTCAAAAAATGTAATATATTTCATTCAAATTTATTGTCGCACGAATTTCTTCACTTATCACTGAATTATTTTAAAAATATAGCAACAACCAAGAGTTAAGCTTTTAGCCATAATATAAATAAAAAGCAGTCTGCGCACCTGCGCCATCCATTCACTTACATCTCTTTCGCGTCGTGTCTCACGTAAAACTAAACTAAGAGCTTCACTTCTGATTTTCAAGCGATTTTTATTCAAGCTGCATTACTCGAAGCTGTTGAGCATGCGCAGCTGTAAGCTCAATGTTTTTATTGGGCTCAAAAGCTGCTTCGCATTGTTAAGCTGTTTTTGCCAGTCAAAAATATATGAGTGAATTACTTTTATTTTGTGGCTTTCTGATATTTTTATGATTTTATATTATTTTTTTTTTTGCGGAAAAAATTCATCTTACTATAACTTGTAAATATGGCACTTTTAAAAATACTTTTTGTTTAATTTTAAGTGGCCCTGTAAGCACTGAAGCAGCTCATTCTGACTGCGGAATGCCGTAAGAGGACAGTGTGTGTGTGCGTGTGGGTTAAAGATTGCTAATAATTTAATGTATGTTTTATGTTTGCATTGTCTTTGGTCTACCACATTTGTTGTTTCAATAATTTGGCTGTAATTTGGCTTTTAAGATATGGCCTCAAGGTAATGCTCGCAATTAAGAAACTCTTAGAAGTTTTCGAGATCATTTCCTATATGAATATACTGTGTTGATCATCGAAATTAATATTTTGAATATTAATTGAATAATCCTATTAATATTTTGAGTTATCGTAAGGTAGCGCCTGGTCTTTTCGGGCTTATAAACAAAAACTTTTTGACGAGTATACGCCTTCTAAATCGATATTAGTGGTATGTTTCAAAAGTTCAAAGGAGAGCGTCACAAAAATGTTCAGTCAATTATTTATCTTATTTTTATTTATTTATTTAAGTGAAATGTTTAAGTTCTAGCAGGCCACAGTTGTCCGCGGCTTCGCCACGCCATGTTTTTTTTATCAATAAAGAATGTTTTCACGTTTTTTTTTACTCCAAAAAAAATTTCGCCTTGCGCGTTTCTCATCTGTTTTTTATGTTGTGCTGTGGCAGCTGAGCAGAAAAAGAGAAGAGAACAACATGCATTTTATTGAAATTCTCTCAACACAGACACGTGAAAAGAAAACGATTAAGCGATTCGTGGTATCGGGGATGATTTCTTTAAAAACTTAAAGTATATACGTACTGCATCTCTTAATATATCATCTGTTAACATAGCTGCAGTTATATCAGCAACCAGTAGCAAGGCGGTTTGAATCAGTGGGTAGAGGGATGGCACCAAAAATTCCAAGCTCAATTACGGCGGAAACAGAAATCTTTTCTTTTTCCTTTTTGTCTTTTCTTTTTGTTGATGAAATGTAATAAAATTTTCTGGTGTGACGTATGTTTTTTAATTTACCGTATGTTATTTTAAATTTTTGAATTTAAAAGGTTTTTTAATAAAAAAAAACTATTAACTTATCAAATATATCGCTTCCCTCTTCTGTCCAACGACGCTTGTGTTTTTTTTTTTTGCAGAAAATAGCTCAAAACCATACTTAAGCCATACTTGCTAGTTTTTTTTTAAATATTGTATTTGTGCATTTTGGATGTAGGTGAATGAAATGTTTTTTTTTTTTTTTGGCAGGGTATCGAAGTATGTGCTTTCAAAGCAATGTATTAAACAATAAATTGCTTGAGTGAATAAGCATAAGTTTATAATTTCCATACAATTCTCTTTACCCAAGCCGCCTTAGGTGATTTAACTATTGCTTTTTTTCTCGTTGTAGTGAATAAAAGAGGACCAAGTACAGAGCCTCCACTCCACAGGTAACATTACGGAAAGCGGACAGACTATAATCCACCCTTGCTCTTTGAGATCTTTCAACTTAGTAACTATATACAAGATGAACCGCCATTTTAGAAAACTTAAAATTATCTTCAAGCTTCTGGCACATGCTAGAATGATCAACCGAGTCAAAATCCTTAGAAAAGTCAAGCAGGCAAAGTAAATTTATGTCCCACAAATCATATGTTACTCCGATATCATCCCAAATCTTTAGAATAGCTGTGGCACAGCTATGACCGTGTTGAAAATTGGACTGCAGAGGAGACATAAGGTCGTGTTTCTTATTGCCGTATTTTATTCATACAAAAAAAGCCCAAGTAACGTGATCGCTTGCGTTTTACAAAATACAGTCATTAATGTGTTCCGAAATTTGCGCTGCCAAAAGAGACTCGACTACTTTTGATAAAGATGATAGCAAACTTGCACAACGAAAGTCAGACGGATCACGAGCATTGGATTTCTTAGCAATGTGAACAATTTTCGCTGTTTTCTAAACATTAGGGAAAGAATAAAAGGTGAGGATTTTGACATCAAATTTCATGTCAAATTTCCATATGATGAACTGATGCACTTGACAGATTTGAACAAATTTAGGCTTGTTAGAAAGGTCATCTCAACTCAATTTTTATTTTTCCTATTTTAATTAACCGTTATTTATTTTTCGTACCAAGCCCCACCACAATTTTTTTTTTTTTTTGAGGGCGGACATTTTTTTTAAAATTCCTTAGCGTTAAAATAATGAAATTTGCCACAGGAGTAGATTAGATCAGTTCCTATCATCTTGCATATGGGGATTTCCAAACTGGCGTTACGTACGATTTGTACGAAAACATATTAAAAATAATAACGAAAAAGTCAATTTTTTAAAAATTGTTTTTTTATATTAACGTAGTAATTAAGTAGCACTACATTAACTAAAGATGTAAAGATATAAGCAAAACTATGCTCTGGCGTGACGTTACAAAAAACAGAAGTAGTTTTTGACTTGGATTACAAAATGTGCAAAACTCTGCGAATTGGGCAAACTTTTTGTATAAAACCTCTTTTAGAAGATTTTGGAATAATAAAAGTTTATTTTCCAAGTAATCAAATTAAAAAATCGTTTCCCGTTTTTTTATTATTAGGCTTAGTCGTATGACGTGACGTTACTGCCATTACGTTACTTAAATTTCCATTATAATTTAATTGGGTAATTGAGTAGTTAGGTAATTAAGTAATTATGTAATTTAGTAATTAAAACAAATTTAATATATTCTGCCTATCCTTCCCTCAACCATTTTCCATTATTTTTATCCAATGCCTTCCATTTTTACTAAAACAAAAACGCTTACGAAACATTTACTGAACATTTACTAAAAAGAAAAATTATATTTGTGAAACAGTGCAGACGATTTTTTAAATTGCTTTTCTAAATTGACGAAATTGCTTAAATCAATAAAATTGAAATGTTTCTCTAAGATAATATCTATAATAATAATTTTTTAATAACTTTTAATTCTCGTGTTACGGTGGACTTTTTTCTGGAAATGCCCATATGTAACCGGTAACATAGATGTAACGGAAAGTAACAGGAAATATAATAAAAAACACTAAAATTTTATGGAAAGGACGGTATACATTTATGCCACAATAATTAAATTTTGCATGAGAGTAGAATAGATCAGTTTTTATCATCTTCCATAAAGCAGGCACAACCGGAAGTAGGTAAAACGCTGTAATAATATGGAAAGGAGTAAGTTTTGGTACATATTGATGAAACATTAATGACATTGGGTACAAGACCTAATTAGACCAGTATCTATCACCTAGACCAGTATCTATCACCTAGAAAGAACAATAATAGGGAAAGAACTAAGAGAAGATTAGGTCAGTTTCTGACAATTGTCAAGGCACAATTCATATTTACTATGGCATCGCAATGTTGATAATATAAGTAGTTTACATACTTTTCTATATGAAAAAAAGACACATTTTGTTCTAGTACAAACTATTTAGTTGGTTGCACTGCAGGAGGGAATGTTATTAAAATAAATTAGTAATCCTAACAGAAATTTACTTTTTGGGGAAAAGTTTCAATTCTATCGTGAGTGGCGTCCTCACACATACTTTTCTTATTTCGTATTGTAGTAGAATAATGAACTGGTTGTTCTGAAATTATAACTATTTATATCAAATGCAATTGTTGACGAAGGTTGTAACAACATGTAAACGACTGATATATACGCATTGATGCGAGAAAGTTTGGATGAGGACGGTTTGATTGAAGTTATGATAGTTGCTGATAACAAAGACTTCGATAATGACGAAGTCAACAGTTGAAGTCAGCTGATATGATTAGCGAGGGCTTGAAATGGTGAAAAATAAAATATATATAAAAATCTGTTTTTATCAAAATCAATATTAGTCTTAGAGATTACTTAACATGTACAGATAGTTATTTACCTCCCAAAAGTACTGACATAGAAGATGTAATTTTTTTACATGCTTGTGATAAAAATCCGATTGAAGATAGTGAAGATACGTATAAACATGCATTTAAATGTATTGGGGTCCAAACAGGCACCATGTGGCGGTCGTAGGGTTTAAAAACAGCTATCAACATATAATATTCGTGGAATTCGTGGCTTCAAACATTCGACCACACATGTACACTATGCAATTACCACTAGCAATTAACACCTTCAGTCATGCATTCGCTATTTAATCGCATACATATGCAAAAACTAATTATTTCCAATTCAACTTAATTATATTTGGAATATCCAAAAATATTTTTATATATTAATCACAACGTAGTATTTTCTCTTTCATTTGTGAGAGATTTTCTTATATTATGCAATCACTTTTGTTTTCGTAAAATGATTTATTTACATATATTGTTGCCGTTTCAATTGTTGCTTGGCTGACAATATTTGTGGCATGTCAAGCGAATAACGCACAACATGTTAACGCATCTCAAAAGAGTTTCACTTGTTGTGCACCGTGGCACATGCGTAACATATGCTTCGATGACTAACTAATTGTTAGTTTGTTAAAGGTAACAAATATGCCAAAACCAGAAAAGGGACACAACATTTCAAGTTTA
Organism: Coremacera marginata; assembly: GCA_914767935.1. Lineage (NCBI taxonomy): Eukaryota > Metazoa > Arthropoda > Insecta > Diptera > Sciomyzidae > Coremacera > Coremacera marginata. The sequence goes on along the minus strand of OU612045.1, from coordinate 59,536,977 downwards.
AATGGCCAGCAGCTTGCACTATTCAGAAAAATTGTTTACACTTTCGTTATGCGCATAAATGTCAAGCAAGACTGTCAACCTTTTAAGGCTTGCTTTAACGACCGTCCATCGTTGTGATTTAACAGTTTCATAAAGCACTTGCGTATGCATAACTTCTTCATGTCATGTTAATATTATTTGTTTTTTTTTTCTAATTGTTAAAATTTCACTGGTCATCGTTCAGTTTGTAATGAACGATAAAAAAAAATTCTGGAAAATGATTGCATACTTGTAGGCTGAACAATAAGTTCGTTAAATGAAAACATCTCTCTTCATAAGTGATGTGCTGAGACGGGTACTCATTTGAATCGGTTATAATTTTTTCTATACTTTTGCTATATTTTTTCTATACTTTTTCTATATTTGTTCTGATATATATTTTATGTATAAGAAAATTTTTGATAATTAAAATTTTTAAAACTTGAAATTGGAAACGATTAATAGCCCCATTTAGTATCCCTAACGAACCATTCAACGAACGATGAATATACGAACGAAGTTGTAAACTAATCGAAATCTGTATCTCGAACGAGTCTGATCGGCAACCCTTACGTTAAGCTTACGTTTACTACGTCATTCAAACTGTTATACACAAGCAGTTGTCAAATTAAAAATTGCTAGATAAAAAATTCAAGCAAATCACAGAATTTCGGCATTTTCCTGCAGAGATTTCATAAACTTTTTGCTTCGTTTTTTGGTTGTTGGCAATGCCTATTTTCAATCTTTTAATATGAATCAGCTGTTTTTGTTTACATTGAAGAAAAATATTTTGAGCAAATCGGTCAATTTCTTTAATGTTCATTGTTTTTTACGATTGTTGATTTATGGTGTTTAGTGTTTTTAATCAAAATAGTGATTTGACTAAAATTTATGCAGCTATTGATTTCGAGGAAAGCGATAGGAACGATTTGAGGGTGCACAGAAGAAGGTTGCGAGATTGCACGAATGTTTTGGAGTTACCAGAAACTGAGTAAGTTATGAATTTATTTATACATAATAATAGTTAAGAGTGTATGAGCTGAGCTAAACAAATGCTTCAACATAGATTCATAGCAGATTTTCGAGTCAACAAAGAGGTGTTCCAGCACATATTTTCTGATGTGAGCCCACACATGAAAGTGACCTACAGGAATACCCACATACCACCACAGCTAAAATTGGCTACTTTCCTTAGATTTCTGGCTACTCATCGATGGATACTCTATCAGCGCCATATGTAGGGGCGCCTCTGGCCAGATCTGGATGAGCCTCTAACTGCTTGACTAGCACTTCGAACTGAGTGCTTGTTGTTTTTTTTTTATCACTGTAAACTTAAAACATTGCACTTTTTTCTTAATATTTATATATTTGAGTTAATAGTTACCTTTTCTAATAGAATTATCTATTTTCAAAAAAATTTTCTTCGACAAATAAAACAACGATAACTTAAAAGTGTTCGTTTGATTTTGACGTCTCGCTTCGTTGTTTTATTCATCGTTAGGGATACAGATTGCAAAAAGTTACTGTGATACGGCATCGTTCGCCAGCTGATCAGCTGTTATCGTTGTTTGATTCTGTTCGAATTACAAATTTCAAAAACACGAGCGAACTCTGTTTTGCACGAAACGATTGATCGGATAGGCATACAGAATGAAGCCATAAATAAAGACAAACGTATAAGTTTGTATTTAATTATATTAAAGTATAATTATACGTAATGAACGAATTTATGTCACTACAATATATAACGATATTGATTGATATCGAAGTTTACTCTTGTGCAATGGCATGTAAAATGTTGTGTGATCTTGTCGTATGATGTTATGAATGATATTAACAGTTAACTAAAATTTTTCAAAAAAATTAATTGAAAAAATTCGAATGCAATAGAAATGAAATTAAAAAAGTTTCCTTATATTTTGACTAATGCACTTAAAATTTTTGATGTAAATAAATGCAGAAATAGACATAATATAAAATATTGTACCTCATAATATAAAATTTGTAATTTATGCCAGAAAAACAAATAAAAAGTTTCAAATAACCTTGAATATTTGATCAGTTGGTACGTTGGAATTTGGTAAATTTTTTTTCCAAAACCAGATTTTCAGGATAGATTTGAACCAAAAATAAAAAAATTTGGGAACCGAAATCCTTGTCCCATTTCACTTAAGATGATTACCTTTTTACTCGTATAAATTAATTAAGCGTCAGTTTGTCACAGTCATTCAAACGATTATGTTGTTTAATTAACTAGTCACTACAATTTAAAAAAAAGACAAAGTTTCGATAGTATCGTAAGTGTAGACGTAGAGTTTTTGTTTGATATATTTGGGGATGAATATGTTGTTATTTTTTTGTTATTCTTATGTTGGTTAAAAATAAATGTAATTCAATATTATCTTTAATAAATCAAAATAAATATTTCGTAAAAATATGAATTTAATATTTTTACTGCAGCAAAAAACTTATATATATATATATATATATTAAACTTAATTAAAAATGTATTTATTATCAAAACAAATATATTCTTAGTATGGAATAAATGTAATAACAATATAATAAAGAGTTCGAATTTATTATGATATTTAAAAATAAATATCCAGTGGCACGACTAAAAGTGTCGCGACGCCACTGTAAAAAAAACGCCGCCTACAACAGCCACCCTGCAGTCGGTTGTAACGCGTGCTGCTAAGGGGCGATACAGAGAGAAGAGGAGGGACGAGAGACGTCTTTTCAGGCCGAAAATTTTTCGAAAAGTTAAGACGCCTAGCCGATGGCTTTAGAAACAGTGCATCTTCCTGCAAGGATGAAAACGGGAATCTAGTGACAGATATCCCGAGTACACTGACGTTATGGAGGAAATACTTCTCTAGTCTTCTGAATGGTGATGATGACAACAACCCCGCCAATAGAGATGATATCCCGGAAACATCAAATATGGATGACAGCGTTCCGCTGTCCGGCTATAATGAAATCTTGACAGCCATAACACGACTTAATAACAACAAAGCCGCGGGATCCGATGGTCTACCCACTGAACTGTTTAAAAACGAAGGCGAAGCTCTATTTAAGTGTCAAAATATGTTCGGAAGAATGCATTGCAAACGATTGGAACCTCAGTGTACTCTACCCAATCCACAAGAAAGGCGTTCCCAACATTTGTGTCAATTACCGTGGGATAATCCTCATAAATATCGCATATAAGGTCCTATCAAGCGTATTATGTGAAAGACTGAAGCCCATCGTAAACCAACTGATTGGACATTATCATTGTGGCTTTGGATCTGAAAAATCTACCACCAACCAGATATTCATGCTTCGACAAATCTTAAAAAATACGCTAGAGAAACAAATCGACACCCATCATCTATTTGTCAATTACAAAGCCGCCTTCGACAATCCAGTTAGGAATCACCTATAGTCCACCATGTCTGAATTTATATACCTGTAGAATTAATCCGTCTATGTAGGATGACACTGAGTAACACCAGCACCGACAGTGTGATTCCTTATCGTGCGACTTTTTTAACCTAATTATGGAGAAGATCATTTGAGCTACTGATTAGAGACAAAGCGGCACAATTTTCTATAAGAGTGTTATGCTGCTAGCCTATGCTGATATATTGATATCATCACACGCAAAGTCAGTGCAGCATTCTCCAAATTAGAGAAAGAATCAAGTCACATGGGTTTTGCAGTGAACGCAGATTAGGCGAAATATATACTGTCAACAAACAAACAGTCCCAGCGTATTGGTACCCACGTCACTGTTGACAACACCTCCTTTGAGGTTGCGAAGGATTTCGTCTACCTGGAATCCAGCATTAACTCCACCAATGATAACAGTAGAGAGATAAAACGAAGGGTAATTCTTGCTAACTGGTGTTACTTTGGGCTCAGTAGGCAATTGAGAAGTAGAGTCCTCTCTCGCCGTCCTGTTATATGCAGCACAAACCTGGACCTTTAGCAGCTCTGATGAAAAGACTTTGGGAGAGCTTTTGAGAGAAAGAGCCTTCGTAAAATCTACGGACCAATCTGTGTCAATGGCGAGTACCGAATATGATACAACTATGAGCTGTATGAGCTATACGCCGACATCGACATGGTACAGCGCATAATCGAGCGGCTCGCTGGCTAGGTCATGTTGTGCGGATGGAAAACGACGGTTCAGAGAAAACAATAGTCGATTCAGTACCCAACGGCGGTCAACGCAGAAGAGAAAGACCGCATCTCCGTTGGAAGGACCAAGTAGAGGACAACCTGAGGAAACTTGGAGCTATCAACTGGCGTCAGCATGTTGAACCTACACCAGGCGAAAACCGACTTACGGCTATAGGCACCACCTAAATAAGTAAGTATTTAAAAATATATGGAGTAAATTTGCGTTGTAGTAATACAATTTTTTTTTGCTAAATACATTTGTACAATATATTAGGGGTAATCTCTATGTGTAGCCATATGACCATTGCACGCTGCAAGAATAGGAAATATGCAATCGGACCAATGTTGTGGCATTTGTATGGATTACGCATTTCCTATTCTTGCACCGTGCAATGGCCGTATAAAATACGTAGAGAATACCCCTATACTATTACTTTTGCTGAAGATTAACAAAAACAGTAACAAACAAACAAAAACGAAAGCAACTGAAATGCATTTATATATGTAAATTTTACATACGTTTTAACAACAACAACAACATCCCAAACAGTTACAAGAATGACTGGGAAATATTCGTAAAACGATTTGTTTCAAGAAACAACACGACGTTGCCTTCGTGATTTTGATACGAACTTAAGCAACAAGCATAACAACGCCAGTAGCAACTGAAGCACCAATACAAGATTTTCTCATACAAAAATGTGAATTTTTCTTCTTTGATTTTGTTATGTTGTGATTTTATTAAAGAAATGACAAAAGGTTAGACATTCGTTTTATTGACAATATAAGTGATTTTTTGGCATATACATATTTTATCTTTGTATGATGAATATTAAAGGCTGTAGGTATACACTAAAGTGTCCCACGAAAACGTTAGCATGAGCTTGAAAAGATTTGTGAAAATGACCCCCATACAAACCGCACTGTAAGACGTAATTCTACTTCAAAATATTTCGAAACATCTGTTTTAAAATTTTAATTCTTTGCGGTTATATCTTCATTTTAAGATTTTTGTCAAAACCAATATTTTATCAGGTATACACAAAAGTTTTAAAGGATTGTTTTTTAAATTGTATTACTAGTATTAAATCAAATCAAACAAAGTTGCAACCAATTTAATTTTGAAGCCACATCATAAGGCTGCAAATTAAATATCTACCACCACGTGGATAGTGGCAATGGAAAATCCATATGTATGCCGCAAAGGATCAATATAACCAAAATATTTTGTAAAAAATATTTTATTCTTAGGTATATAAGCTTAGGTATATATTTTCACATTGCTTTATTGACTTCTATTGATTAAACCCGTTTGATGCAAGAACATTGACGAAAAGGATTTTATTTCTCCCAAAACTAGGAAAATATATATTTTTTTTTTTACGGTAGCTATAATAATGATCACCAACTGTAACTTTAAAATAGGAAGCAGTTTTTCAATGGACGTTATAGTCTCAAAAAATTCTCTGTCACTAATATTTAGTATTCGGTACTCTTAATATATTCTCTATATACTACCTTCGAACATTCCACAAAATCAAATTATAATATAAAAATTGTTAAATTGGTATTTTTGCTTTTATTTATTTTTAATTTAAAATATATAAATTACATTATAATCTAACTATAACAAATATAATTATATTTAACTAAAAAGTAAATAGTTGATGTTTCTTTCTAATTTTTGTTCTTAATTTTTATTTTTTACAAATATATTGTAACAAAAAAAAAAATAAATGTTTTTTTTTTAATTTTTGTTTTGAACCTTTTGTTTTGTTTTGATGCTTTGTAATATTTAATAGTTTTTGTTTTTTTTTAGTACAAATAGAGTTTGAAGATTACAGATAAACTTTACAAAAAATTAACAATCCAACAAATGATTTAATATAAAATCACAAAATTTTCTTCTCACTTTTTTTGCACTTCTACGGTACTGCTACAATTTTGCTAACTTGCTTTTGATGGTTGGTGTGGTACCGGTTTGGTTGCGGTTTCTGTTGTTGTTGTTGTTGGTGTTGGTGGTGTGGGTGTTAGATTACATCAATTAATACTTTTCCATTTCCCAAATGAATTTCAGGACTGATAACTCGAAAATAACACCTTAGATTATACTATGTTTCAACTAAAAAGCCTTGGTTTGTGAGATGATTTCCTTCAATTTCAATTTTACATTATATTGTCGCTTGCTTTGAAGATACAAATACAATAAAGCAAGGTCAGCTAGAGTTGAACTGCATTGCTGGAAGTCAACTCTTTGAAGGCCTTTATCAATGCCACGAACAGGCAACGTGAGCAATGAGTAGATAAAACGTGCTGAAAACGATGCTGGTTATCATGATGGGGAAACCCACTCTGCGGAAGAAAAGATGAAGGGAAAGCAAGAATTTAAGCATTTGTTGCACAAAAAAAAAAAAAATTATTTGAATTTAAATCTATGGAATGTTATCAACTAATAAAATTGTATGCATAACGTTTGTGTTACGATGTGCCCAATTAAAAATCGAAGATTGTGCTGTGATGTGCTACGGTTCTGTTACAATGTGCCGTAGAGATATTAACAATTCGAGTGTATGAGTTCAAGTAGTGATATATCTGCTCATTCAGCGCGGTATATTATATCTTAAGGGCAAACTGCAGCACAACTCGAGCACATTGCAGCACAATTCACAAATTATCAAAAAACTTATTGGTGGAGCTTACATTACTTAAAAAAAAGCCATAAGTTTATTTATTTTTTTCCAATATTGCACATGAAAACTCATATTGGGCACATTATAGCACATATATTTTAAATTAAATAAAAAACGGCAGAGCTAGATTTATTCACTTCATAGAATTCCATTTCAACTTACTTGAAAAATTGTAGGAACGTAAATTTATATCCATGCTGCTCGGCAACACCTGCACAAACAACATTAGCCGAGGCGCCAATAAGTGTTCCATTGCCTAAAAGAAAAACAGTGATCGAAGAGCAATAAAACAACAATGTAAACATAATTTATACATACCACCCAAGCAAGCACCCAAGGCTAGAGCCCAAACTAGAGGCTGTAACGGTAAGTTCAGCGTCTCGTTCTGAGCAAGTGATATGGTTACCTTCACCATCATGGTGGTTAAGGGAATATTGTCCACAAAAGCTGATGCAATAGCAGAAACCTGTTTATCAATATACAAGCATTAAAATAAAAACTCAGTAGTAGGACATGCAACAAAAAGCAACTCACCCAAAGAATCAGCAGTATAGCGACCATAAGACGTGATTCAGTACCTACACCTAATATAACACTTTCAGTCATGCGTCCGATCATCTCAATCAGACCCAATTCCGCGAGAGCTTCCATAAGAATGAAAAGCGCAGCAAAAAACAACAAAGTAGACCATTCCACGCGTGCCAAAATGGTTTCAATATCTTCAATATCGGCCAGAATGAGCAATAATATGGCACCCAAGAGCGCAGTCCAACCCAAGGATACACGCTGAAACGCAGGTATAGAATGCAAGAAGAACAGACCGATGACGAAGGTCAAAGCTACACCGCTTTTAATAAGCAGGACCTTGTTGCGTATGGGATACTAATAGATGTGAACCATTATTGTTGATTGTGTTTATCTAAAAAAAATAAAAAATATTCCCCACTTACCTTGATCAGCAAATGATCCAGCGTTTGCTGATAGTTGGGTGCCGGTTGTGAGCTTGTCTTCATCGACTTCGCAAGGTTACGCTTCAAACGGTTTACTTTCTTAAGCAGTGTATCACGCATATGATCCTCATCCTTTGAATAGATGGACATACTTTGAGCGGCACGTTTCCATACTTTGATTTCGTGTTTCAGTTCTTCCACTTCAGGTGAGTCCTTAAACTTTAATTTGCCTAGATCGCGATAAATAATGCGTATCTGAATATAGGTTGTCAACATGACCAAAAGGACGGCGGGCAGCATGTGTATTGTAAAAACAGTAAAATTGATACCCTAAAAGAAGAGACGAGCGAAGAGTTAATTGTTTCAGTCAACTTGTACTATCTCCGGTACACTTACGTTCGATGATATGTAACTGTTTGAAGCAATTATAACATTTGGTGGATCACCAACTGGTGTCAACGCACCACCAATATTGGAGTAGATAATCATGCACATCAATATCGGCACCGGATTCATAGACATAACCTCACAGAGACGTATTGTCACAGGTGTCATAAGCAACACCGTCGTTACATTATCCAAAAAGGAGGATAGAACAGCGGTGAATACACAGAGGCAATTTATAAGCGGCCAAATGTGTCCATTTGTGATCTAAAGTTTGGTAGAAAAGAAATTATATAAATATGGTTACAATTAAGAAATATTTATCAATTAGGCAATATTTTATCAATCAGAGAGAGATTGTAAGCATACTTTGAACGGAGATTAACTGATATCTTTACTTTAGATATTTTTTCTTGTAAACTTTTTAGACAATAATGACGTTATTAATAACAAACACACAAGGGTCATCATAACTCTCTGGTATTGAGACGTTAGTAAGTGACTGGATTGTCTCAAAGCTCTATACTGGTATATTTCAACAATAATCTACAAAAAATTCATTTACAGGGGGCTCCTCAAGGAGGATGATCTCTTCAATCTGAGTCTTAACAACAAAGGCTATGCTAAAGTACTTGCACACGCTTATAAGAGTCAACTACAGAAACAATCTTAATGGAAAGGCTAACTAGAAAATCGAATACCAAACTTCAAAAATACACTCACAACCAGAGTAGATTGGTGCATTGGAGTACCTGACGCAACCTTTTGTCTAACCTCCTACACCGAAAGGTCTTAGGGGGTACGTGGTCATAGTGCTCACAGAAACTAGTAGGAGACTAAGCTTTGAGTCGTTTGAACTCGGAGAGCTTCTTTCAAGAGCCTCTTTTGACGATAAAAGAGGCCTCTCGTGCAATAAGTTACATTAATACTCGTACTTGTTACCATAAAGGTATTTATAAAGGTATTTAAGTCGGAGTTTCTGAACTCGATTGTTATTGCATAAATGAAAAAGAGAACAAAGGCACGGGTGCCGATGGTATTCCTATAAAGCTCAAAGCCCATTCTAAAGCTTCTACAATTTGATCTCAGTTTGCCCTAATCATTTAACAAAAAAAGTGAGCTCATTATCTGGACAAACTACTGAGGAATATGTCAAGAGAGGCAGATGTGATGATTATGAAGAATGCTATCAAAATCAGTATCAATATCAATGACAGTGTCAGTGTCAATGTTATTGTAGTGTCAGTATCAGTATCAGTACCAGTATCAGTATCAGTATTAGTATCGGTATCAGTATCAGTATCAGTACCAGTATCAGTATCAGTATTAGTATCGGTATCAGTATCAGTATCTGTATCTGTATCTGTATCTGTATCTGTATCAGTATCAGTATCAGTATCAGTATCAGTATCAGTATCAGTATCAGTATCAGTATCAGTATCAGTATCAGTATCAGTATCAGTATCAGTATCAGTATCAGTATCAGTATCAGTATCAGTATCAGTATCAGTATCAGTATCAGTATCAGTATCAGTATCAGTATCAGTATCAGTATCAGTATCAGTATCAGTATCAGTATCAGTATCAGTTTCAGTATCAGTATCAGTATCAGTATCAGTATCAGTATCAGTATCAGTATCAGTATCAGTATCAGTATCAGTATCAGTATCAGTTTCAGTATCAGTATCAGTATCAGTATCAGTATCAGTATCAGTATCAGTATCAGTATCAGTATCAGTATCAGTATCAGTATCAGTATCAGTATCAGTATCAGTATCAGTATCAGTATCAGTATCAGTATCAGTATCAGTATCAGTATCAGTATCAGTATCAGTATCAGTATCAGTATCAGTATCAGTATCAGTATCAGTATTAGTATCAGTATCAGTATCAGTATCAGTATCAGTATCAGTATCAGTATCAGTATCAGTATCAGTATCAGTATCAGTATCAGTATCAGTTTCAGTATCAGTATCAGTATCAGTATCAGTATCAGTATCAGTATCAGTATCAGTATCAGTTTCAGTATCAGTATCAGTATCAGTATCCGTATTAATATCAGTATCAATATTAGTATCAGTGTCAGTATTAGTATCAGCATCTTTATATGTAGCAGTATTAGTATCAGAGAAAATCAGTAGCAGTATCAGAGAAACGTCTAGGCTTTGCAATGTTCTTTCTAATGATCGTGCAATTAAAGTAATTCACTTCGCAAAGTCGATAGGACCTATGCTGATTCAAATTTGGAGACCAATAAGGTGCTTATTGTAACGCATTTTCTTGGTTGCAGAATAGCGCCCACTGGGAACAAGCAATGGGAACGCCTGATCATAAAGGCAACCAAAGGACTCACTGAAAAACCTCTATCAGGATATTCACTGAGGAATGGATTAGGTTTGGTTGGTTGAGATCTGTAGTATATGCTGGAAAAATATCAGAATAATAGAAAAATATCAAGGTGCTAATCAGAAATCAGAGCGAAACCAGCTTGTCAAAGCGGTATTTTCTTTGAATTCAGCCTTACATAATCTTGTCACAGAAATTGAAATAGGCCTGGATGTATATTGTATGCTGATATTGAAGGAGTTTTTAATAATGAATGCAGGTGTCATACTACCAAATGCAAAAGAGATAACTGAAAGAAATTTTCGTTTTTCAAAAAAAATAGTATACACCCATTAACCTTTCTTCTTTTTTTGTGAAACATTAGAAAATATTTTCATCAAAATATTAAATCATGCTCAAGAGGGAAATCATCCATCAAAAGGCAAAACACCTCTCCAAAGCTCGGTCAGTGAAGTCAGCTTTGCATTAGATATTTTATGGTTACAGAGAATCATTTTCATTTTGAAAAAGAGGGAAATGAAATAATAGATAAATTCGTTAAAAGGACTGGATACCCAATTAGTTATATTCAAGAAAATTAAAGACATACAGCGCTTCGAAGAAAAGCTATTAATCTTCGTCTTCATCTAATTCGTGAATGGTATTATCTTAAATTAAATCTAGGTGATTTGCCTTACCCTATGGTAAGGAAAAGTATATTATCAAGTTTAAAATTTTACCAAACTAAATTTTAGTGCGTATAAAATTTTAACTGTGGCTTGGATTCTGACTTGGATCGTAACTTGTTAGATCAGATACTTTTCCTATAAATTATCAAACTTGGAAGCCACATGTCATCTAAGGCACATCTTTTAAGAAACACAGAAAAATATTAACAACTGGTGAATATTTTTGAAAAACTATGATTGAACATCTTTGGTTTACATACCTTATACGCATATACAGCCAGATAGTCAAAGACTCCCGTCTCCGACAAGATCGCCACTAAGATCATCATGCCAAACAGCAACAACAGAGTCTCCACATCAATCCAACCCATAATCGTTTCCATAGAGGGTCGAGCATTGAGAGCAGCTAAAATACCAATCGCAAGTGATGAGGCAATCATGGCAGCAAACGTGCGATGAACTATATCCCAAATGATCATAACGTAGAGACCACATAGCACTATCGCCGCATAGATGACACCATCTCTCTTCTCAATCGGTGACTCATTTAATGTTACCTGGAGCGGCAATTCTTTGTCGATATTTGATGTCAGTAAGTGCAGCACTAAAATTGTTGAGTTTGCCCCGTTGCTCTTATAATCCTCATCAAGATTAACTTCCATTGTTTTGGTTGTTGTCAATTCCTTGGCAGAGTCAATATCATCTGCAAGATCCAATTGCCATGTGTCCGAAATATTTTGCGTGTAGGTCAAAGCGCCTTTTTCATCATAGCAGAGACGCTGCACCTGTAGCGTTAGAAGCGGAGTTTTACCGCCAGGTGAGTCATTAACTGTCTCATGCAGCACAAATGAACCTGTTAAAGTAACGCCTAAGCGGCCTTCTTTTGGTTGTTCAACTATTGGATAATCTAATTGAGAGAATTGGTGTACACTAAGGTTTCCAAGCGTATATTAATGTTTATCTTACCTCTGCCGGTTTGTTGAGGTACAGTCATTAATCTGGGTTTCTGGACATGCTCGTTGGCTAACATCAAAAATACTGTGAATATGCACCAGACAATGATCAGTATGATTATTTTAAACCATTTTAATATTACTCCAAGCTGTAATAAGAAAGTCTGAATTGAAGGCTATTCTGTTTTATTTGAAGTATTTTATATTAAAGAACCTTATTAGGAGGAGCATCCTGTATTTCTTCACCCACTTCTTTGTCATCATCAAGGTCCCTGCAAAAGAATCATATTATTAAATATGCCTTAAACACAAATATGACAGTTACATTCTTAAGTACATAGAATCCTTTACAATAAAAAAAAAAAAAAATCCAAAAATCTAAAACTTTGTTCTAGTTTTTATTTTTAACTAAAAAGTAATACTCTCTGGTTGCCCAATCATGATCCACATGTTGGCCATAATACAATACTTATTGCAGCAGTTAAGAAAAGTATGGACGCTAAAGATAGAGGTAATCTTGTGACTGTGAAAAGACATTATGTGCCACTTATGCAAAAACCAGAATATTTTTTTTCTCTTCGCTCAAATGTTCTGGCTCATGAGAGCGAATGTTCCATGCTTCTTATGCTGATACTTCTAAATCGTATCTTAACAATTTAATGTCAGTGTGGTCTGATCTTCGATGGGATTGTGCTTCATACAGGGCCCTTTTTTCAGATGAACTTTATTCAAAAATATATCTTTTTTAGGAAAGCCTTAACTTGCACCCAGTACCAGCGTTTCTAATGAAATTACTGTGACGGACAATATTTCAGTTCACTTCTTTGAGACTGCTTCTTCCGAAATTTTTGACAATTTCATTAGACCCTTCTAGTTCTACAGACCTTACAAGACAAAGCAGCACTCAGCAATGACCACCAGAAAATAATAAATAATACTTGATTTCTTATACACCATCTTCTAGTGTCTAAAAACGATGGCGAACAGGGGAGTAATCTTCACATGACAACGTGTCTGCCTTAACCTGGCGAGGCCAGCATTACGCATGTCGAAATCGTCTTAAGTCGACTCAAACCTCCTCGTGGTGTTCCCTGGGCAACGAAAAACTGGCAACCATCTGTTTGACGGCTTATTTGAGCGGCGGGCCACCTAGGCTCAAATAGGTTGTGAGTTAGGTTTGAAGCCCACCACATTAAATAAATTTATGGGAAACGTACAAAAATTAATTGAAAAACTATTCCCAAATCTGATGACGACAATGGCTTATGAAACACTGATAATGATTTACGGATATGCACCTGAAAAGGCCGGATTCATAATTGGGAAGGTGCCTATACACACAGAGAAAACAAAACTGATTGATATCTTAAGGAACAGGGTTGCTCACGGCAAGAATCCTGTGGCTACTACAACGGCCATGCGTAAAAGCACGAGTTTGGGTGCGGATTTTTGGTTGGTATGAGACTACGGCACCGTTTCTTGCAATTCACACCTGTGAAAGTTCGACTTGCCATAATCCGCATCAAGGCTAATTTTTTCCATATAATCCTAATAAAAGGTGGTTAAATTTTAAGGGCCGATGTTGAATGTAAACCACACCTAAACGTCAAGTTTTTTTTCTGTATTTCTTTTGACATTTTTCAATTTCAGACTAGCTCAATTTGAACCATGGAAAGATACACAATCGAGCAACGCGTTAAAGTTATTCAGGCTTATTATGAAAATGGGCGTTCAAATCAAAATGCATATCGTGCACTTCGTGATTTTTTCAGCCAATTTAATAGTTCAAATGTGCGTACAATCGGAAAAATCGTGCAAAAATTTGAGCACACCTTGTCTGTAGGAGATGTGAAAACACCTCCTACGAGCCGTCCACCTCAACTCGTCGTCGTTCCCAACAATTGCACCTCTCACGCTCGTCGTTGATGAACATTATGCCTAAAGACTTGCATTTACTCGCTTACAAGGTGGAATTGACTCAAGAACTAAAGCCTCTTGAACATTTCAAGCGTCGTCAATGGTCAGAATGGTGGCAAGTGGATGATCAATTTCCGAAGAAAATCATCTTCAGTGATGAGGCACATTTTCACCTCAGTGGATTCGTCAAAAAGCAGAATTGCCGCATTTGGGCGAATGATAATCCAATAGTGATTGTCGAAAAACCAATGCACCCACAAAGAGTGACTGTTTGGTGCGGTTTATGGGCTGGCGGCATCATCGGGCCGTATTTTTTCCAAAATGAGGCTGGTCAGGCAGTTACTGTGAATGGTGTTCGCTATCGTGAGATGATAACGAACTGTTTTATGGCCCGAATTGGAAGATACTATGAATGTGGACGATATGTAGTTTCAACAGGTCAGTGCCACTTGCCACACAGCTAACGAAACACTGGCTCTTTTGCGCAACAAATTCAATGGCAGCGTTTTCTCACGTGGTGGCGATGTCAATTGGCCGCCAAGATCAATTTGACACCGTTGGTCTTCTTTCTTTGGGGTTATTTGAAAGAAAAGGTGTACGTCGATAAGCCAACAACAATTCAAGAGCTAAAGGATGAGATAATTCCGCACATTAACGGCATAGAACCTTATGCCGTTAACCACTACTTAACCACTTATGCCTCAGCGTCATCGAACATTTGGACCATCGAATGGAGGTGTGCCGCCGAGGTCGCGGCGGCCATTTGGCCGATATTTTGTTCTATACATAATTAAACAATACCAATGTTATCATAATAAAAGGAAATGACAACAATTTCCTAAAAAATTTGTGTTTTATTCAAAATCAACATTAGATCTTAAAATTTAACCACATCAGGATGTGAGCATTCTCCAATAGAAGACAAGGATGAGGAGAGCAAAGGAACTTTTTACGAGCACCTTGAAGACGGTTAAACGCTAAAGTGGGACTTCAACGCCAAAGTGAGCAAGTGAGCAAGCATCTTTGGTCCAACAGTTGGAAAGTTCAGTCTCCATAACAACACCTCCGATAACGGGACGTGGCTGATTGACTTCGCCGCAGCATGCAACATAGTACTAGATTTAAGTATATCGATATTCTTAAGGCCACTTGGCTGTCCTTTGTATAAGATGTATAAGATCCAGTGTATAAGATGTACGCACGATCCATGGTGCCAACATAAACTCTGATCATTATATTATCGCAGCTAAGATCCGTACACGTCTGTGCGCGGTCAAGAAAGTGCGAAACCCTACACAGAGAAAATTTGACGTCGAGAATCTGCAATCAAACGGATAGCCAAGCCTTCGCCACTCGACTCTTACTCCTGCTTCAAGAAATCACTTCTCCACTGCCCTCATCGAAACCAGTGGCACGACCAGAAGTGCCGCGACGCCACTGCATAGAAAGATGACGCCTACAAAGTCACCTAGCAGTCGGTTGAAGAACGTGCTGACAAGGAGCGATATAGAGAGAAGAGAAGGGACGAGTGAATTATTTTCAGGCAGAAAAAAGAGGGCCAGAAAAGCTTGAGTGCAAGAAGATTGAGATGTATGGCTAAAGGAATGAGGTCCAACAATTTTTTGAAAAAATAAGACGCCTGGTGGTTTTGATGGATTACATTAGGAGAACACTTCTTTAGTCTTCTAAATAGCGATGATGACAACATTCCTGCCAATAGAGATGATATCCCGGAAGCCCCAATGATTGATGACATTGTTCCGCTGTCCGACTATAATGAAGACTTGACAGCCATAGATCGGCTTAAGAACAACAAAGCCGCGGGAGCCTATGGACTACTCGCTGAGCTGTCTAAGACCGGATGCAAAGCTCTGTTTTAATACATTCAAGAGTAGAATATGGTCGGAAGAATGCATTCCAAAGGATTGAAACCTGAGTGCTCTACCCAATCTATAATAAAGGCGATCCTTTCATATGTGCCAACTACCGTGGTATAAGCCTTCCTTATATCGCATAAAAAGTCCTGTCGAGCGTATTATGAGAAAGACTGAAGCCCATCGTAAGCCAACTGATTGAACCTTATCAGAGTGGCTTCAGACCTGGGGAATCTACCAACGACCAGATAAATATATGCAATGACAAATCTTGGAAAATAACCTACAAAATTAAATCGACACACACCATATTTTTGTAGATTACAAAGTCACATTTGACAGTCCAACATGGAATCACCTATTTACCACCATGCCAGAATTTGGTATACCTGCAAAATTAATTCATCTATGCAGAATGACACTGAACAACATCAGCAGCGCAGTTAAAATCGGGAAGGACCTCTCTCCACCATTTGTTACCAAACGAGGTTTCAGACTAGGTGATTCCTTATCGTGCGATTTTTTTATTCTAATAATGGAGAAGATCATTTGAGCTGCTGATATGAGGCAAAGCGGCACCATATTCTATAAGAATGGTATGCTGCTAGCGTATGCTGATAATATTGATATCATTGGCAATAATACACGCGAAGTCAGTGCAGAATTGTCCAAATCAGAAGAAGATTCGAGTCGCATGGGTCTTACAGTGAACGCAGATAAGACGAAGTATCTGGTGTCAACAAGCAAACTATCTAGGTTCTAGAAGCTTTTCTGTATAAAAACTGGAGTATGGACCAAATAGTGCGTTAAACTGAGATTCGCCAGATTTTTAAACCTAAGAACAGGGTTAAGTAAGTTCTGGTAAGACAGCCAACATAGTGCATAGTAGTAGAACTAAAGTATAGTAGTAAAACCTTCCGACGATGTGTGATTCTGGGTTATTTTGTTAAAATGCATGCTTCAAAAAGAAAATTCAATATGTCAACCACGTTCTAAAGAGCATGATAGGAGGACAAAATTTTATTATTATTCCTTCCTTTGAAATAAACTTTGATTTTGAATAGAGCGTGAGCAAATGAACTGAATTTTATTACACGAAATTGTTGTTGAGAATAACCACTTGAAACGGCGTAATAACTGTTGAACGAATGGTTTATGAGGATTCAACTCAATTTCACGTTTAGGTGCATTTGCCGCTTAGAAAATTATTTTTCCTTTTTTCGAACAATTTCACATCGTGTGTTTCGTCAAATTTTTTATTAACGAACAACTTTGAAAAGCAACAATTGAGTTCATTACGATGAAGCATTTGTTATACCATGATCTAGATTATTTGTAATCTTGGTAAAGGTATTTTCTTTACTTACAGCGTAAATCTATTTAAAATTTACTCACTTAAAATGATATATCACAGATTTATTTTCCGAACTCATTGTGTCTGGAACGTCCCTACTAGTCCAAATGTGGTTATTACGCTATTAAAGGAAACAAGCGAAATGAATTTTATGTGTCTCACAATTTGCTTCATTTAAGTGTTTTTTTTATAAGATAAGATTATCATTAGAATAGCAGAAATTGACACGTTTAAATGGTATCGTTAAAAATCTTGTTTGTCTTTAATTTCGAAAAATTGTTTTGTTTTAGATACTGTGCTGACCGTTTTGATTTATCGTTATTATATTTTCGGCACTTAACGTCTATTCTATTATCAGAATAGCGTGATCATGATCACATTTTACGAGGACATTATTGAAGGTTTGTTATTAATTACTATTAAGACTAGATTATCTAATTGATAAAAAAAAATGCATGACGTCTTATAAATTTTAATATATTAGAGAGAACGTGTTTTGGTCTATATTCTGAGATAGCGGAAAAAAGACGTCACACATTTCGTGAGGTACAATTTTACATCTTTTGTTATCTGTGAGTTCTTTTAAGCATTTGATAGACGAAAACAATTTTAAATTGAAAATTAAATTAAATTTTCATTTGTTCTGAACTGATCAAAACACTGTTTCATGGGAGAAATTTTGATTTTTCAACACTGTATAGTAACATTACTTGTTGAATTCCTTTTGCATTACACGAAATTCATCTTAAGTAATCTTTGTGTGAAATTTTGTATCCTCAACTTGATTCCCCAAGCGGATTCTTTGGAGTTCTTATTTCTAGTTTTTAGTGTATATCATTTCATATAGAAATTTTCAGTACTGAGAGAGTTAACCCGAACAATTCATCAGAACTAAGACCTACAACAGACTTAAACTTAATAAATTTTAACTTACAGATCATCCTTATCACGCTCTTCTTCTCCCGTCGAATTCGTCACATTAATAGCGATTTGTGGAAATGTGATGTTGGCTTGTATTTTTTTGGCGTCTGACTCATTGACATCCTCGTTAGGTAATGGATACACTTCAGGTTGTTGAAAGGCTGAAAAATTGAACGTAATTCATTCTTGTTAGATATATCTACTAGACTTTGTTTTTTATTTATGTTTTATCATAACAAAACCTTGAATTGGTAGTGGTGTATATTTGGCTGCTAGCTTATTCATGCCTATAAGCAAAAGAAAAAAATAATTCTGAAAAAAACTTAAAAAAAAACACGCTTTAGCACACTTTGGTGGTTCTCTTAGAGCAGGGATAAGTTTTTATCTACAAGAACGCGTTGAAAATACAAAACTACGTCTTCCTATGCATTCGGTTAACAAAAGACTGAGCGATTAAATAAATAGATTGATTCTTTCATTTCTTTTTTGCCGCCATGGTTGTTGTAAGCATTGTTGTTGTTGTTATTGTTGCTGTTGTTTTGTGTGTTGTAGTAATTGTTATTAGCTCTATATTAATGTGACTTGTTTGTTGAATGACAATCGAAAGGATACAAACGTTAGACATCCCGTGAAGGCCAAAGGATAGAGGACAAAAGCTTCTCGACGATTAACGTCACAGAACCGTTGAACGTTGAATGTAGAAATGTGCGTATCTGTGACATAAAATGTTTAGGTGTGAAGGTGTTGAGTTTGAAGTGTGGAGTGTGAAATGTGTCGTCATGTGATACCTTCAGAAGATGTTGAAAATGTTACAAATATCCGACAATAGCTAACGTTTGGAATGTTGATAAGTAATTAATTAATTTTCAATATAGATACGTGCACAAAAAATAAACGTGAGGTAAGGTTATGCTCAAGATGACCTCCGGACATTAATTAAATGTGCATTATACTTTTTGTTGTGTTGTAATTGAACTCTTTAACTTCTGATAAAATCTTTTCTTAATACACGTTCTCGTAGAAGTATGCAGTACGTTACTTTTGGAAGCACTTTGCTATATGTCTTTTAAGACCTTGGCAAATTATCACTCGGTAAGTGTTTAACTGATTTAGATTCCCAGATCAAGTTTGAATACAATTAACAGAGCTGGATCTTGTGGCACTAAAAAATCCAAAAAAGGCAAAGCGGACATTGAAAAAAGGCAAAAAAATGGCATTTAAAAAATGTTTAAAGTTTTTATTTAATTACTAGCATGACCCGGTTCGCCACGGACGTTCCAGTAACCATATATTTTTAATTTGTGGGCGGTTAAAGGGGTGTGGCAACCATTTTTGCCTTAAGCCATCTCGTGCTCAAAAACAATGTACTGCCAAAACTTCAGCGCAATCGGCCCAGAAGTTTTGGATTCTTAATGATTTCATAAAGGTGAGCGTAATTATAGCGCCAGAACTCCAAATTTTAGTACAGTTGCCGACGGTAGGTATACAAACTTAATTACCAAATTTCAGCTTTATACGTACAAAATAGTCTGAAATATACAATTTTCATTGATTCGTGGGCGGTGAAAGAGGGCATGGAAATACATTCTTGTTACAATTGCCTAAAGTTACCATACAAACGAAATTACCAAATTTTAGTCTCATACAATCGAAACAGTCGGAAATATTGCATTTTTATTGATTTGTGGGCGGAAAAAGGGAGCGTAGTTAAAACTAAGTATGCATTATAGGGCGCAAGTAATACACGTTTTAAGCTTGAGCGATGTCCGATCAGCCGTTAAAATTTGTATAAAAGTCGAACAAACACACAAACCAACTAACTAACAGAGAATGATTTTTATTAATATAGATTATCTATAATATTTGGTAAAAGTTGCTTTACTTGCTGGGTTCCATTACAAAGTTGTGGAGGTTTTAAATTGCGCAATAACATAATAGGCAGATTAATTTTAAATGTTAGTTGCTGTGGGAGAAGGCCGCATGAATGTAATGAATTAAAAAATTCACTTGGATAGTGAAACAATCGTATCGATTGACTTGTACATCCACATCTGAATTTTTGGTGGAAACAATAGCTCTCCACATAACCATGCGGCAAATTTTTGGCGCTAATTTTCGAAATGTGGGTAAACATTGGAAACCAAATTGTCTATAGTCGAAGCGCATGTACCCAATGTATCTGAAACATTAAGCAATCTATTGTCAAGAGCAATGTTCCTTTTCCTATTTTTAGTAAAAGAGCTGCAAATATAGCGCCATCGTGATCTCCTCTTAAATGGACACGAATATTTGCTGTCAATTGAAGTTTCTTGATATATTGACACACATTTGATTTCTTCATGATAACTTTACTGTATCAGCTCGGGTGGTTTTATGTACAACCGGTAGTGTTTGACGGAAGACGTCAGAGAATAAAAAAGTTACAAGAACTATCACACGACCTGATGACCTAACATCTTGCAACATGGTATTAACAGCATCGATATGGGCCTTATGTGTCATGGTGCATTCATCTCAAACAACTAATGATGTTTCTTTGAGTACTTTTGTAAAAGCACCGCTTTTACGAATTGAGCATGAATATGTTGTTTTGCATGGTGAAACTAAAAGCCGTAACTTAAATGTTGAGTGAGAAGTTTGACCGCCACTTAGAAGTGTTGCTGCGATTCCGGATAATGCTACTGCAATTGCAATTTTTCGTACATGACGAACTTTAGCAAGAATTATATTAGTTAGGAAGATCTTACCAGTACTACCAGGGCCATCAATAAAAAAATGTTTGTTGTTACACTTCATTATTTGTTACACTTTGTAATATTTTGCTGTAGACATTTATCTGTTCTGGAGTTCATTTTAGTTCCTCTTCAGATATATCTACTTCAGTATTATCTCTTTGGGATACCGAAATCTTTTAAACGTTTTCCATGCATGAAAATCGTACTCTCATTCGAAGGCAAGCCCTCGTTAAAAATAGTAACGTATCATTGTAAGGTATTTCCTGATTATTTTGTTGTGAGCGATACAGTTCTTAAATAAGTGAAACTTTAGGACCCTTTATGTTTTGCAATAGAAGTCGAAGGTAAAAGCATTCAAAATAATTACGATGAATCGTGTAATTTTCTCCTAAACTCTACCAAAGCCGAATCTCATTTAACTTCAACCCATCCTCAACATTTTGTGCTCGTTTCCGTAGATTCTATTTCTTTAGTGTTCATGTATAATATGAAGAAACTTGGCTGCAGAGCAAGGTCTTCGCGAAATCATCACTCAAACATAGTTTAAAAAACGCAATCAATGTGATTTCAGGTATTTCTTGAATCACCCTGTGTATGTTTTCTGCAGTAAAATATTCTCTATGTCCGTTTTTCAAATGTACTGCCAAGTATATCAATGCAGGATAGAGTTCATGAAAAGTTATGGTAAAATTAATATGTTAAGCAAACTCTCCAGGACCGCGTATATAAATATTTTTATTATATTAAAAAAAAAGTTATACCCAAATCAATTATTTTTTCAAGCAAAAAGAATATAAATTAATCCTTCTTTGCTATTAATTCAATTCAACTCAAATTAGCTCTATCCGAGCAATTTCGGTTACACTAGCAGAGTAATTTATAATTATTTTTGAATAGGCTTACTACAGCTACGCCCATTTTAATGATATTTGCTGACAGCCAGCAAAATTACCATATTTTAGTCCAATGCAACCAAAACCATCTGAAAAACCATCATTTTTATTTTTTGTGGGCGGTAAAAGAGGCTTGGCAATCCACTTTTCGTACAGTTGCCGACAGTCAGCATGCAAACTTAACTACCAAATTCTAATCTAATACGGCCAAAACCGTCTGAAATATTGCATTTTTATTGATTTGTGGGCGGTAAAAGGGGGCGTGACAAAATTTATATAGCCTATGTTCAGCACAGTAATTTAAGAAATCGTTTGATATAGGTTTTATAAAAATCCGTCGAGCAGTTTAGGAGTCTATTCGGAACATACATACAAACAAACAAAAATATTATATAGATAAAAACATATTAGCTGAGACTTTTTTAAACATACAAATCGGGTAATCGTATCAGTACTACCCAAATATTTTAAAATGTATTTAAAATTAAAATATTTTTCTTAATAAAAACATTGTTGTGTGTACATTTTAAAATGTACGGGTAGCAAACTTATGGTTATCTTTTAGAAGTGACTTGAAAGTGCTAAGTGAGCGTGCGACATCCGCCGATACTAGTGGCGACCAATTGAACGACTCTACGTTTTTTGGCAAAGAAGAATTGTTTGGCCCTATGATCACTTCGTTTATTTGACGTTTTTTTTTTGTTATTAACTGACTTATTTTATCATTCAAGATTGTGAATACTTCAAAAATGGGCCTTCCAACATATGTACAAAATAAGGTTAAGAATTTTTAAAAAGATTAATTTAACTATATAAAAAGAACCTGTTTTGTGCAAATTTTCAAAAATTTTTTGTTCTGAGTATACCAAAAACTCAGTTTCTCAAATTAAATTTCTTGCAATAGTGCTTCCTGACATAATACCTGATATATCAACAGTAAACATTCCCTGTATTGCTTGTCTCCAAGAGACTTTTAGCTGGGAGGAAAAGAAAGGGAATGTGATTTCTATTTCTCAGGTGTAGAGAACATTGTTGAAAACATGATGTACCGACATGTAGTGAATGAAGATTAGATACATTCACATTTATATGGATTTTACTAAAGTGTTTCTGATTCACCGTGCCCCCCCCCTCCCCCCCTCATATGAAAGGTGCTTGCATAAAAATAGTAAAACGCAAAAAAAAAAAAACAAAATTTTGATAAACTGAATGAGCTACAGTGCAAAACATGATTTTCGGGCCCTCAGGGTTAATGTGAATTTATTAATTTTCGTACTGACATCAAAGCTACACGAAAATTACAAAAAAGTTCTATCCCCATGTAAAATTGGTCGCTTAATCCGATTCCGTACTCAGATTTGGCAAAAAATTAAATTTGCGGTCACCAGGAGCAAATAAACGCGAATATCGATGATGTTTTCCACTCAGTTATTATTTCAAATCTCTCAATCTGGTAGATAATGATGTTCTTCTCAAAATTAAACATTTTAGTTGTGAAGCCTGCTTAATGTAAATAATATTTAAAGAAAAAATTTTGCAAATCAAATTATATTTAAGCCAAATATGGTTAACTAAATGAATGTAATTTTTCGATGAATTTTAAAATAAAATTAAATAATTAAAAATTTTAAACATTTTTTCAATATTCAACTCTGATTGCACAAAGAACTTGGCGTTATTTTTCTAAAATATCATTGCCAACTTACGAGAAAGTGTTGAGCCGGCTATTACATTAAATTTTGTGAAAAAAACTGCTGTGAATGCTTCGATTGATCGTGTCGTTGATGAGTTAATACACATTTGGTCGAATTTATCTATTTTCTTACAAATCGATCCCAGCCTATGGACCAACGACAAAAGTTTTTTGGGAGCTGAAGAAACCGTGATAAATATTTCCGTCGTTAATGACTCTGCAGAGAGGGCCATCAATCTCATGAACAGATTCAATGAGAAACTAACTACGTCGGAGGACGAAAAGCCAATCGTTCTTCAAGTAGTGGAAGCTCATCAGAAGATTTTCCCGTACAGGAGCATTTCGAAAAACAAATTATTACAAAAATAAAACAAAAATAAAATATTCTTAATAATTTACGCATACTAAGAAAATAGATAAATTCGACCAAATGTGTATTAACTCATCAACGACACGATCAATCAAAGCATTCACAGCAGTTTATTTCACAAAATTTAATGTAATAGCCGGCTCAGCACTTCCTCGTAAGTTGGCAATGATATTTTAGAAAAATAACGCAAGTTCTTTGTGCAATCAGAGTTGAATATTGAAAAAATGTTTAAAATTTTTAATTATTTAATTTTATTTTAAAATTTATCGAAAAATTACATTAATTTAGTTAACCATATTTTGCTTAAATATTGTTTGATTTGCAAAATTTTTTCTTGTATACTTAGTGGTATTTTATTTGCCTCCTTTTCAAATGATAATTTTAACTACATTAGATGAGTTTTTTTGCAATTTTGTTTCTAACGTGCATTAGGGGATAAATATGAAAAAGGATATTAATAGTATCAGAAATTTTGAGTTCAATATCTCTTAATCCGAATGCACTCAAAGCAAAAACCATTTATCTGTATCTTTTTATAAAGTTTTTCAAATTTATTTTTTCAATGTATTAAATTTCCGTAAAAAATAACTAGACATACCGATTCCAAGAAAAAATTAATCGCTTAATCTAATGCCATTATCAGTATTTGCAAAAATTTTGTTATTTAATTCTCTGTACTTTGTCAAAGTTGACTGATGCACAATTTTATGGAGATAGTCCGCACAGCTAGTTTGTTATCAAAACATGAGTTTTTTATAAAATAATTTTAATTTTATAGAAAGGCAAACTAAACGAAATTCATATACATATACAAAGACATTAGAAAATGTTATTATTAAATATCTTTATTAAAAAGGATTTCTTTGTGGTTGTAATATAAGAAAACATGGCAAATTAACTGGTATGTGTGCGAAACACTAGTTGGCTTATAAAGGGCATATAAAGGGATCCAAAAAGAGCTTCCTACTTTGTTTTCTAAATAAAATACGTATCAATTAATGTATTGATGCAAATCTTTATTTGAAATGATATTTCGGTTCCTACAACTCAATGTTCAAATGTTCAATCATCAATGTTCAATATTTCCCAATACTAATAGCCTAAGCACATTGACGACGGCTGCAGCCGTGTAGCATCTGTCAAATTTTTTTACATGTATTCCTTATGGAGAGATACTGGTCTTATACCGCAGCTGGCCGCAGCGTCTTTGTCGTCGAATAGTATCATTCCTAATTTGACAGCTCTCGTTGCAGGCGAAGCCAATGTGTTCAAGCCGTAACTCTTAAATGGTCCATTCTGTGGGTCCAATTTTTGACAACTCTTTCGAGCATATTGGCCGGTATTCCTTGAATAACAGGAGTTATGTTGGTTTCCAAAGCGTCAATAGTTTCGGGTTTGTCGACATAAATAAGTGATTTAACATATCCCAAAGAAAGTAATCCAATGGCGTCAAATCACATGACCATCACATGAACAGGACCATTTCTTGAGATGATGTTTTCATTGAAAGTTTCCCTCATTAAAGCGATTATTTCTCCAGCTGTATGACATTTTGGTATTAAGTTTCGTATTGAATACTGTACACAAACGTCATAGGGTCGAGCTCTTTGACACATAACAGCTGTCAAAACAACCCAGTTGAAAAAGAGACCTCGTATTGGATCACCCTTTAGTAGGAGAGCTAGCGAACAATTGGACTATCTTGTTAGGCACAAAGCTCAATTTTTTATATATGAATAATTAAGTGTTAATACAATAAGAAAACCAAGATCTGGCAGGGGCGGCGCGGTTGCAATATCGCTCTTCTTATTAAAGAAAGTGTAAAAAAAAACAAGGTCCAGACTAACATGTTCGCATTAAGCTACAATTTTAGTTTGTTTTAATTTGTTATTATTATTTAAGAAAAACGGTTGCATGGCACGTTTTGGAAGAGCACAAATATCTGACAGGCGGAGCTTAAAGTGTAAAAAAAGAGCCCAGGCTAATATGTTCGCACAAAGTTATAATTTTAATTAGGCTATTCATAGTTTAAACATTTATTAACAAAGCGTATTTATAGCACTTGTTATTTTTGAAACTGTGAGCACCTCAGTGTGTGTTTGCCGTATTCAATGATTTTGCAACGCTGTTATATATGCTGTAGATAGGGCATAAAAATACGAGACACAAAAAACACGTCCAAGGTCTACTTTTATTTACGCGTGTTTGCGTATTTGCGTTTGCATGCAAAACAACAACAAAGAAAAATACGCTTACGTAAGTTGGCGTAAAAATAACAAATCGTAAATTAAACAGGCCTGCGTACTTAAACTGTGAATAGCCTAAATGTGTCTTAATTTTACCATTAAAATTTACGAAAACAAACGCCTGGCAGATTTTGGAAGGGAACAAATACCTGCCAAGTCAGTGTTAAAATAATATGGAAAAAGCAATAAATTAAATTTTGCGTGAAACGAAAAATTTTTTTATTAATTAATGACATGTCATTTTAAAGTAAATAAAAAATGTGATTTTTACAGAAAGTATTTAAAACTTAAGATTTTTTAAACAAAATAACTAAAATATAAATTTTCATTAAATGGGAGCAATCTACAGATGTGAAAAGGAGCTTTTCCAATTATTCAACGGTTTTTAATGACAAGGACATTTCAATTAATAATTAAAACAGTATATAATTTTATACTAAAATAGCGATATTATTAATAAAAAGATAAAAACTGAAGTAAAACTTTTAATTGATTTAGTATATTTAAGAGCATATTTTGTTTATTTATCGAGCTCGTTTAAGTGCTAAAAATCAATTTTTTTCATGCATATTTTTCCCAGCCGATACTTTACTCTAAGGGTAAACGATACTTTACACTATACTAAGCTTTGGCATAAAACACGCTAAAAAGTAATGAATACTGAAATCTTTTAGAAAGCAAAATGGCACAGTTAATAGCCCAAAACACATAGGAGACATGCATGCTTCAAGTCAATCTGCCATTGAAATAATAAAACAACTAAATCGTTAGAATTGAAACAAAATTACATTAATTTTTATTATAGTTTTGTTCCGGAACCGTGAGCCCATAAGAATAAATGTTTACAATGTGTTAATGTTTACAAAGTGTTACAATGTGTTTATCCTAAAAATTTACTTAAATTATGTGATAAGATTTAGGTAAAAAATATGTTTTTTTTATCACTTTTTTTGTTCACCCAGATGCACAGTGTGAGATTTAGCCAATCTAGCAGGACAAAATTTTTAATTTTCGTTTTAAATTAAAATTTGAAACATGCTATTTTATACAGGGTGTTTCATTAAGTTGTACACCGAGAAAAAGGCTTATGTTAAATTAAAAAAAAAAAACCTTGCATAATTTATAAAATGGCTTTGGCAGTTTTCAGCCTCCCAAGTACTTCATCAAAACGCCTAAGTTTTATATGTTGACTTGCCAATTTTATTTGGGTGATAAATTAACCAAGTATTTGGTAATTTTTTATACTCTACTTTTAAAAAAAATTTAATTTCAAAAATATAACTCTTTATTTCGGGTTTTGATTTTTTTATTTTCCTTTTTTTTTTTGAAGCTGCCGACCTCACCGTTCTTTGATTTGCTTGACTGAAATCGGCAACAACACAAATTTTTTTTTATCAACACCGTTGTTTTTTTCTTAGAACTTAATGACTTCTCGGATTTTCTTGCTGATTGACGTCTATTATAACAAGAACATTAAATTAAATTAAATATCGTATACAAAAATTTTACCTTCGCATGCCGTTGAGATTCGAACCCACAAACCAACCGATACCACTGTGTATGAAGTCACTACACTACGCATTGAGCCAAACTCATTCGTTACGCGGAGTGATTTATTCAATATTAATTACAACAATTACAATTATGCTGCAGCATATCACAATAATCTATTAAAAGATTTTTGTTGTATAGCTATCAACAGAATGCTGCGACATGCTACATATGTTAATACAGCATCTGTTAACATAGCTGCAGTTATGTCAGCGAGTAGTCCAAGCAAGGCTGCTTGGATCAGTGGGTAGAGCGATGGACTGGCACCAAAAGTTTCCTGGTTCGATTCCGCAAGGCGGGCAAAGAAATTTTTTTTTTCTTATTTTCTATTCTTTTTGTTGATGAAATGTAATAAAATTTACTTGTGGGAATATTAACGTGTGTTTTTTAATTTACTTTATGTTATTTTTAAATTTAAAAGTGGTTTTATTATGAAAAAACCTCATTAATTATCAAATCTATCCTTCTCTCGTGTGTCTAATGACGCAGCTGTGTTTTTTTTTTGCAGAAAATAGCTCAAAACTATGCTTAAGCTAGGCTTGTGCTTAATCATTCCGGAGCCGGAATGAACATGGAATGATTCTTTTGTACAGTGGAACTAGTTCCCGGTAACATGTCCGCGGAGCCATTTAGTTCCATTGATCTGTAGACGGAAAAATGTGCTTGTGTACTAAATTTATAATGTAGGATTAGGATATGATAATATAATGAATCTCATATGCATAATATAATAAACCCTATTCTAGATTCTTTATATAAGCCAAAATATGTCTCGGAGCTATCTAGTTCCGGCAGTTCGCATGTTCAACCAAATGAATGAAACAATGCACCTGACAAGAACACTAGCAGTTCTCTCGGAGCCAAAACTTGTCCGGAGCTATCTAGTTCCGCCAGTTTGCATTTGCAACCAATGAACGAAACAATGCAAATGACAAGAACGGCGATATATCTTGTAATAGTTTTATTTGTCAATTCTTTCAATTATTCTTGCCAATGAAGGAGAGATATAAATTTTATTTCTATCAGTTTTACAACCAACTCGGTCAAGTACGAAAGAGATGTCGGTACATATTGCTTAGGTAAAAAAAAAAACATTGCAATCGGAACTGTCTGGACATGTTAAGAATGGATAGAAGGAATGATTGGAACCTTGTCCGACATGGCTCCGTGAACTATACATGTTCACGACTCATCTCTAGCTTAGCCATCCATGATAGTTGTTTTTTAATTTTGTATTTTTGGATTTTGGGCTTAGGCGAATATCATATTTTTTTTTTTTTTGGCAAGGTATCGAAGTATGTGCTTTCAAAGCAATGTATTAGACAATAAATTGCTTAGGTGAATAAGCATAAGTTTATAATCCCCATACAATTCTCTTTACCCAAGCCGACTTAGGTGATTTTCCTATTGCTTTTTTTCTCGGTGCATAAAGTGAAATATACATTCTCATATTTTTAATCATATCTACGTGTAGTGTTTAAAATTTTCAACCTTGAAACACAAAATTGTATTTGAAAATGCATTGTGGTTTAGTTTATGCTGATGATCTTGGGCTATTTCCAGCTCTCAAGTAGAGCATGAATTTTTATATAAAAAGTTATTAAAAGAAATTTTCGTTTTTTAAAATACTTGTCACAGAAAAAATTTTGTCCCGTTTTGTGCATAAATGGGTTAAGCAGATTTGAAGTAAAAAAAATAATCTAAATCGTTCCTCTGTGACAAATGGAGGGACTAAGTGTGTTGTAAAAGTAAGCTTGGGTAATCACTACGTAAACTTAGAAAATCAAAACTTTAAAATTATTGAACCCTGTTTAATACAATGCCCGGCATTGAATACTCAATAACCAATAATTCGAGCACATTCTTTGAAACTGAAAAAACAAACCGTTACACGGCTTTACCCCACTCTATATAACTGCACAATAACTGAGAACTGCTGAACTGCTCGGTTACTTAAATGCCTCTACTTTTGGTAATGTAATGTGACCGATTATCTATTGGTGCATTATCTGGGTGCTATTGAGTTTTGTTTCCATGCCATGTTTGTTTTTGGTTGTTAAATTGACACAGTGTGTGTTGTGCAGTAGTAACATTTTTAGTTCCAATGAAAAAGTCATATTTTTTTTTTCATCTGTAAAGTGAGGATGATGATAAGTATAAAATGACAAAAAAAAAGAATGTATTTATTTTTTCTGTTTACATTTTGTAAAGTAGGTCGGCAATGAAATTCTACTCTACTTGTGGGGCTCTTTATAATGAAAGCTTGTCATCTGAAATGGAAAATGTTAGACAAAAGTTTTGTAAAAGACATTTTTCATGTATTGCTTTTGTTGATGGTTAATTGCTTTTATTGACGATTAGGTACTTTGTGTGTTAGAAAATAGTATTCTTCTTTCGATACTTTTGTATACTAAATCTTTCCGTAGTATCTTTCTCTATTACCTTTTTTATTTTATATATGTACGAGTATTAAAGATTTTCACTCACCTCCATGCAGTCGTTCGTTTTCAATTCGAAACGATGCCAGGCTAGGATCCTGACGTATTTGTTCTGGCAATGTTCGCCATATTTGTAAGGCACCTTCTGTTACTTCTCTGCAATGATAAAAAATAAAATGTGATAAGAAAATAATAAAATATATAAAAAAAAAATTTAAGAAACTTGCTTTTATATGAAGTTCCAAAGAGGTTTAAAGGTAAAGTTTGGTTATAATGAAAACTTTTCTAATTTTCTATATTTTTTTTTTTTTTTTATTTATTTTGAAACGTTTTAAATGGGCAGGTATCTATGTTAAACAAACTTTATTTCAACTTATACTTGTTGAAGTAGAGCTGTACATTAGATGGGTTCATTTTACTAAAGTATTTCTTAACCTCCCTACATGGGCAGAATATGAATCCTGGATGCCATAATGTGTGGGTAAAAAAAAAATGGAAAAGTTACAAAAACTGGAATGTATTAAATATTTAATGTTTTATATTTAAATTTGTAGAAACATTAAAGCGATACAAATATTTCTTTTTATAACATGCTTTTGTGTAAAATTGTTTGCTGAACTAAAATGCACCAATGGATTTTTTATACAGTTAACCTTTGACATTAAAGCCCATATCGATTCAAGAGTTTTAGAATTTTATTTGTTGTTTTTAAACTTTGAACCGTATCTTTGGCAAGATCTTACAATTCTTGCAAAAAATAAGGACACACGATTGTGGACCGTTTTATGTAGTTTCATGTGCAAAAAAAAAAAAAGAAAACTTACTAGAGTAAGTTTAATACCACGATTCAATAAAAATATCACTAACAAAGAAAATAAATATGTTGACTCTGCAATTGATTGAAAATAACCAGAAAGTTTTTACTTACAACATTACAAAATACTCCTCTTTTGTACATTACAACATTACAAAAAATATGCAAACATTGAATTAAAAAAAAATTCAAAATAAACAATTTTTTGTAAATATGGTGTCAGAAAAAAACTGAATTGTTGGTAAAGTAATGACATAGTCTTAATATTTTTTTTTTGCACATAAAAGTACATAAAACGGCCCACAAATGTATGACCTTATTTTTTGCAGAAGTTGTACGATCTTGTCAAAGGTAAGGTTCTAAAAATTCTAAGACTCTTGAACCGAGATGAGTTTTAAGGTCAAAGGTAAATTTTTCGAAAATCCGTTGGCATATGTTAGTTGAGCAACAAATTTTATATAAAAGTATGTTATTTTATAAGAAGTTTTTGTATTGCCTTAATGTTTCTAAAAATTTAAATATAAAACATTATATTATTGGAATTTTTTGATTTGTTCTTTTTTCTATTTTTGACCTACACATACCATCCAACATTCATATTCTGCCCGTGCAGGGAGGTTCTGAAATATAATAATAAAATGTATGGAGCCCTGAACCCATCTACTGTACATGTCTGTTTTTATTATAAGGTATGAAATATCTCTACTTAAGAAACAGTTGAACGAAAGAGTTCCAAAAATAATTTAAAACGCAATGTTGATATCTGCACATCACCTTGTGACACTTTAAATTTTAAATAAATACTTTATATTTATAAAGTGCGCAATATTTCCAAATTAACTTGGAAATAAGTGGTGTGCAAAAATGGCTTTTTGCAAAGGTGCTTTTTTTTATTTACTTGTTTAGTTATTCTGTTAAAGTCCAATGGTTGCACTTTCATTTATTTGGCATTTATATCACGTGTGTTTTTATTATACCTTAAATTTTGCAAATTGAGATATTCAGAGCTGTTAACATGTTTGTAAATATCAGAGGCTATTTGAAGAAATAACTTTTTAGATCATTATCATACGTATTGATATCTTCACATTGTCAACTAAAGTGTTCATTGCTTCCATGACTTTAAAAGTACTCGAACTAAGTTTCTTTGGGTTAGATATTTAACAGTAGTTGTATATGTCATTGATATTTTTGTGTCTTGTCCCGAATGTTTTTTTAAGGTTTTTATAAAACATCCATTTTAAAAGAAATACTTGTAGTTACTTATACATAATTATTCCATCATAAATAATGCAAAGTCAATGAGAGAAGGGAAAAAACCGTTGTTTTTTTATCTATCAATAAAATTTTCTGCAAATCAATAAAAAGTTGCAACGAATTTTTATTTTCCGGTAAGACGGAAACCTTACAGATTTAGTGCATAGTTCTTACTTTATTACTTTATTGGCCATCAAATATGCATGCGTATTGTGGAAAATAACAAGGGAACAAATTGTAATGGTCAATTTTATTGGTGTTTTTAGCTCGTTCTATGCGGACTTAACAACGATTTTATTATAAGACATGCCTTAAGTTTTGCCATCTTAAGATTAATCAAGGTTAATTGCACTTTTTACCACTTGTGTAAAGTTATACTTTGCAAAACTTATAAAAAAGCTCTTTTCAATAAATTTTTTTATTTGCTTCCATACTTGCATACTCGTACAAACAAGAAAAAGATTAAATTTCTAAAAACACCCAATTTCCGCATGGAATTTTTACATGACATCAATTTCAAGGACGACTTATGAAAATTTTTTGGAACAATTATCAGTTTGACCTCAGAGAGCTCTTTTGAAATATAATGGTAATATTTTTTCTTTAAAAAGTTGCACGAATTTAACTTTTTTCAATTTGTAAAAATTGAGAAAAATGTTAGTACCACAGATTCTAGACAAGAATTTTCTTGAAATCTTGGATAAAATTTGAATTCCATTAAACTTAAGATTAAAGTATTTTCCTTAAAAATTAAATTATTTTTCTATTGAACCCTTGAGAATTCAAAATTCAAATAGTTTGTAGTAGATCTATGAGGTCTTATTGCCAAGAATTTGGTTATATAGAATCTGGAGTACTTACAGTTTTACCCATTTTTGCAAATTGACAAAAATTTTATTATTGCAACTCCTTAAGGGAATGGTACTGTTCTTGGGACATTTTTTTATATTCCTATTTTTTTAATGAACAACATTTCAAGAGTATTTTGTAAAAAGTTTGAAGTAAATCGTGCCAAAACTAACGATGATACAGCGTTTCAAGTGAACGGACCTCACTTAAAATTGAGACTTTAAATCGATTTTCTGGAAAACAACATTTTTTAAGTTGGTGAACACGATGCCGAAAAATCTACTTGACCAATCATTTTGAAATGTTTACTCTATTTCTACACCGAGAAAAAAAGCTATAGGTAAATCACCTAAGTTAGCTTGGGTGAAAAGAATTGTATGGGAATTATAAACTTATACTTATTCACCTAAGCAATTTATTGTTTAATACATTGCTTTGAAAGCACATACTTCGATACCTTGCCAAAAAAAAATATTTGATTCACAGATGTTAACAGATGCAGAAAAAATCACGAAAACATTTTTTTTCGGTTTTAACAAAAAAAAAAAGAAAAATTACTACGATCCGAATAAACATTGTGGCCAGGGGTGATTCGTAAATGAATCGCTTGTGAATCGTTTTTTTTTTTTTAAAATTTTCGAATAGTTTCATACCGACTTCATCAGAGTTTGGCTTGATGCTTAAAGAAAGCACCGATTAAAATCATGACTTCCCTAAACTCTATTTCAGATGTTTTGAAATAAAAAAACAATTTTTTTCCAACTTTTCAATACACAAATTTTTTTCAGAAAAGTATTTTTTATTAGCTTTCTATTAAGCGAATATTTGTTTTTTAAGTTTTATGCTTTTTTTATTTTTAAGTGAAAAAAAGACAAATACAAATTTTCATAAATTTTTATATGAAAAAAATTTTGTGAAATATTTTTTCTTCTGTTATGTTATAACGTGCTTATTCTTTATATAAATAATTTCCACTTATAATTTGTTCAAAATTTTCACATGAATTACTTTTCGTTAAAAAATTGCTTTTTGTTGTTTTGGCGACTTTTTAACGAACTGCTTTTTATAGTTTTGGTGACTCGTTAACGATTGCTTTTTATAGTTTTTGGCAACTCGTTAACGAATTGCTTTTTTAGTTTTGGTGACTCGTTAACGAATTGCTTTTTTATAGTTTTGGCGACTCGTTTGGCTTTTATCGGTTTTGACGAATGTATAACGAAGCCGAAAAAAAGTTGGTCAAAAAATGATAAAAAAAATAATTTCGAACTTTTGAAAAGCCAAATCTTTACAAAATACCTAAATATCGAAAAAAAAAAAAATTGTTTGACCAAGTTAGGGTTCGAACCCATGCCCGCGAATGCTGGCTTTTATTATCAAGCACATTAAGCAAGATATATTCAGCATCTGAAATAGCCGAGTGGGTAAGGTGCCGTACTAGCATTCATATGACGTGGTTTCAATTCTTGACGTGGTGAGATTGAAATTAGTTTTTATTTTTTTTTTTATTTTTTATATGAGTCGTTATCAAATTGCTTTTTACAGTTTTGGCGACTCGTTAACGAATTGCTTTTTATAGTTTTGGCGATTCGTTAAAGAATTGCTTTTTTCGGTTTTGACGATTCATTAACAAAGGAGGAATTTCTCCCGCTCGCGATATTATAAATGAATCGCTACTAATAATTAACTAGTCTATTAATAATTATCGCTACTAATAACTAATGAATGAAATGTACGAGAATGCGATTCGTGAATTATAAGATTAGTGAATCATTTTGTTTGTTGGGATATTTCAATAAAACTTTCTGAGGTCAAACTAGGAACTGTTCCAAATGTTTTGAAAGTGAGCCTTGAAATTGTTTTCATGTCAAAAAAGACACAGTTTCGATAGTATCGTAAGTGTTGACGTAAAATTTTTTGTTTGATATATTTGGTGATGAATTTTATGTTTGTTAAAAATAAATAAATTTAAATGTTGTGTTTAATAAATAAAAAATATATATTTCAGAAAAAAAAATAAACTCACAGTATCCGAAAACCTCTATACACGAATTTTCATGTAGATCGGATAAACATTTTTTAAAATATTGGTACTACAGCGCCCTCTGGAGTTCAAGATAGTACAAAAAGTATAAGTCCAAAACACTCACCGTATCAGAAAACCCTTACATACCAATTTTTATGCAAATCGGATAAGCGGCTATGGAGTTTTAGTAGGTTTTTCAAAATATTTGTGCTACAGAGCCTTCTGGTGTTCACGACAGAACAGAGTAGATAAGTCATAAAAACTCTCCGTATCCGAAAACCTCTACATACAAATTTTCATGCAAATCGGATGAACGGTTTCGGAGGTAAGCTAAAAAAAAGAATGCCTGGAACCCGATCGCAGCGCCCCCTAACGGGTCCAACCTTTTTTACTGGATAAAAAGGAGCCTATATAATGACTATGTATGCAAAGAACCTAGATGTCA
This sequence comes from Coremacera marginata, assembly GCA_914767935.1. NCBI lineage: Eukaryota > Metazoa > Arthropoda > Insecta > Diptera > Sciomyzidae > Coremacera > Coremacera marginata. The sequence continues at coordinate 59,501,421 of OU612045.1, read as the reverse complement.
AATATAATTTAAATCCATCCAATGGTTTTCGCGTGATGCTTTAACAGAAAGACAGACAGACTGACAAAAATTTTAAGAATGTGATTTTTGGACTCAGCGTCATTCAAATCGTCCATCGCAAAAAAAAGAATTTAAAAAAAATATTTCATGTACGGATTTTTTTTTTTTACAATTTTGTATATATATTGATATAGACAAACAAGCAGTTACGATTCTTCATTTATGTAATGGTTTATATGTAGTAGCGCTGGTTTCTTTTTTAATACCAAATATAAACTAGTATAATAACCTATGCATCGCTTCTTCATATTGCAACGCCTTATTTTCTCTGGCACTAGGCGGACAAAGCGACCCCACCCAGACTGATTGGAGTCTGCCAGCAGGCTGAAAGCTTCTTATCGGCGCAAGCATTTATATACGTATGCAGTGCTTCTAAAGCTCTGAGAAATTCATAAAATGATTCTATTCAAGAAACAACACGATGTTGAGTTCGAGATTTCGGCACAAACTAAAGCAACAAGCATAGAAACGTCAGCAGCAACTGAATCATCAATGCATTTTTTCTCATACAGAAATGTGAATTTTTCTTCTTTTCTTTTGTGGCTTAATTAAAGAAGTGACAAAATCCATAGTTAGCTATTCCTTTTATGCACAAAATAACTGATATTTTGGCATAAATTTTATCTTTGTACGATGAATATTAAAGGCTGTATAAGGCCCTAAAGTGTCCCCCAAAAACGTTGCATGGCCTTGAAAAAATTTGTGAAAATACCCCCATACAAACCGCGCTGTAAGACGTAATTCTACGTCAAAATTCATGCGGATGATAGGTGTTTGTAGATTATTCATTTTTACTTGTTTTCGATACCTTTGAAGAAAATATAAATAAATATATTGAAAAGAGCTATTTTAAGAATTTCAGTGTAAAACCTGTTAATTTTAGTTTTTAAATGTTTCTCCTTTTAAATTTTTTATGTTGATTGTTGTTGTTGTTAATGTTGCTTTGTAGCTCTAGCAATTTTTTTTTTCACCGGATGGAAGCGATCAAACGATAGAAAACTTTTGCATTCCGCCAATTCATATTGAAGCTCATTTAATTTAGCAGCATTTTATTGTCTACATATGTGATTACAGAGATGCTAACTTCACACCGGTCTTTTTCCATGTTGAACTGGCAACGAAAACCGCGCAATCTGAAATTTTACATGAATGTAAGGTGCCACGAGGGAAGCTTAACGCTGAACTTGCACGACCCTTCGCACCCCCTATACTTCCGTTGTTCTGGCAATTAAAACCGTGCAAGCTGAAATATAATGCAAGCTTATAACTCCTAAAATTTTTGTACATCAGAAAAATTATGTGGAGGAAAGTTATACCTTGCAAAAAATGGAAATTTTGGAAAACCAAATTGAAAATTTTCTACGCTCCTCAAAATTTTTCTGGTGTCTCAAAACAAAATACACGCTGCTACTTCACTAATTTACAACACCACCTAAGTCCAAGAAACAGTATTCGAGTGTAAAGAAAACAATCCCAATGTTGACAAAAACGAAAAAGCTTTTACCGAAACTCCCGGCTTCGAAGTTTCTGTGACATAAGAACAAAAACTTCTCTTCACACAAACGAGTTCCATCTCTATCGATGAAATTGATTTTTCTGAAGATACAAAAACTTTTGACGGGTTCAACGACGTTGTAAGTTCTTTAAAGAAGAAAATTAGATTCAACTAGGATAGCCAGATGCTAAAAGACTGCTGTCGGGAGAAGTCAAGAAAATTCTGGGATTTCTTATAAATCTTCGGGACAAAAAAAATCACATTTGGTATTAGTGTTTGTATTTGAAAAACCTAAACAATCTATATATCTGTGTCCATAAGCAATAACAGCTTAAAGCTGATTTCTGTGTTTGGAGAAATCTTGCTTCAAAGTTTTTAATCGCCATATAAGATGTATGGAAGCTTTTTTGGTTTTTATATCATAACTTTAGCAAGGATCATGCAAGAAGCTTCAAATTTTGTGAGTATATATTATATATTCTGAGAGAACAGAGCTACTTCAATAATTCAGATCTGTCTTAACCCATTAATGACAACGTATGATATATCATACGAAGAAAGTGTTGACACGTACAAAATTCTAGCGCGGGCTAGATTAGAGATATTGCGCCAATTTTTTTTTTTATAGTAATGAGAAAAAATGGGTCAAAACAAAAACTATGTAACAGTCTAATTTTTCGTGGCTTACCTTTAGTTTGGCAGGTGAAACATCACAGGTAAAAATCTGAGTTTTTTTGTGTCGAAAATTGCTCAGGAAAAGTGCTAACAAAAATAGGAAAATGGAAAAATCGGAAAACTTTCACCTTTTCCAGATAGCTTAAGGTGTCTTCTATGGAAGTAAAAAAACCGACAGCGATTTTTCAACATTCCTGGAAATTTCCTCTGTAACCTTACCCATGCCATATCTTAGGTGTGTTTCAGGTAAAATTTTTTATAAACTTCTATGGTTCCCCAGACACATATTACAGAACTGCATCAAAATCGACTTAAGTGCGTATTGCTTATTGCCATAGATATATAAAAATAAATTGCATTTTGTGCAAGTAATTGATGTTTTCTGCAATGCGTGAACAGATTTTGTTTCTGGGAGTGTAATGCATGAATATCCCAAGAAAGGCGACATCAATACCAAGGCTTTTATGTTTATACCGTCTTTGTATGTGTATTGATTCATGAGTTATAGGCATTTTAGTGAAACTTTCTTTAATCTATATCTTATAAATGGGTGGTTAAATTTTAAGGGCCGATGTTGATTTTGAATAAAACACAAATTACTTAAGAAATTATTGTCATTAATTTTTATTTTGATAATATTGGAATGGTTCAATTATGTATGGAACAAAATATCGGCCAAATGGCCGCCGCGACCTCGGCGGCACACCTCCATCCGATGGTCCAAATTTTCGATGATGCTTATTGCTCATGATGCGATGATGCTCAGCATTTCGACTTATGCTGAGGCATAAGTGAGGTTCTATGCCGTTAATGTGCCGAATTATCTCATCCTTTAGCTCTTGAATTGTTGCTGGCTTATCGACGTACACCTTTTCTTTCAAATAACCCCACAGAAAGAAGTCGAACGATGTCAAATCACATGATCTTGGCGGCCAATTGACATCGCCACCACGTGAGATAACACGGCCATTGAATTTGTCGCGCAAAAGAGAGAGATTGTTTCGTTAGCTGTGTGGCAAGTGGCACCGTCCTCTTGAAACCACATATCGTCCACATTCATATCTTCTAATTCGGACCATAAAAAGTTCTTTACCATCGCACGATAGCGAAAACCATTCACAGTAACTGCCTGACCGGCCTCATTTTTGAAAAAATACGGCCCGATGATGCCGCTAGCCCATAAACCGCACCAAACAGTCACTCTTGGTGGGTGCATTGGTTTTTCGACAATCACTCTTGGACTATCATTCGCTCAAATGCGGCAATTCTGCTTATCGACGAATCCACTGAGGTGAAAATGTACCTCATCACTGAAGATGATTTCCTTCGAAAATGGATCATCCACTGTTGTAATTTCTTGTCACCATTCTGACCATTGACGACGCTTGAAATGGTCAAGAGGCTTTAGTCTTGAGTCACCTTGTAAGCATGTAAATGCAAGTCGTTATGCATAATGTTCATCAACGACGAGCGTGAGAGGTGCAATTGTTGGGAACGACGACGAGTTGAGGTGGACGGCTCTTCAGCCACACTATCGCGAACAGCAGAAATATTTTTTGCAGTACGAGCTGTACGAGCATGCACTGGTGGTTTCACATCTCCTACAGACACGGCTTGCTCAAATTTTTGCACGATTTTTCCGATTGTACGCACATTTGGGCAATTAAATTTACCGAAGAAATCACGAAGTGCACTATATGCATTTTGATTTGAGCGCCCATTTTCATAATAAGCCTGAATAACTTTAACGCGTTGCTCGATTGTGTATCTTTCCATGGTTCCAATTGAGTTAGTCTGAAATTGAGAAATGTCAAATGAAATGCAGAAAAAAACTTGACGTTTAGGTGTGGTTCACATTCAATATCAGCCCTTAAAATTTAACCACCCTTTATAAGCGATTCCACCAATTATCGGCCAACTGTAGATGTCACCATCGGGATTTTGTTATTAATCATGATTTTTAGATCTTTTTTGGATGTATGAGAAAATTTTTCAGAAAAACATATGATGCAAGTGTAATGACGACAAAATACTAAAAAAACTCAAAATTTTTCGATACAATAATTGATTTCGTGTTTTTTGCACATTTTGTACATTTTATATTATATGTGGCGGCCATGGCGTAGTGGGTAGAGTGTGTGGCTCACATGCCAGAGAACCCAGGTTCGAATCCCCCATCTGACACAGAAAGTTTTTTCAATTGAATTAATTTTTCTGTTCGGCCATCACCTCTCTGCAGACAATGGCAAACCTCAGAGAGTAAAAAACTGCCATGAAAAGCTTCTTGAGAACATAAGCCGTTCGGAGTCGGCATAAAGCTGGTCCAGTTCTCGGTCATTTGTGTTCAAACATTTCACAACACACACACAATACAATTGATTTTATCTATTTTTGCAATAACGTATTTCTCTTTTTCAAACAGAACCTCTAACTGAGTCTCTTAAGAATACAAAATATTAACCGGGGTGCGCCATTTAGGCAGCCCAAATTTACTCACAGGTTTGTGTGTCTTGGCAATTGAACTGCTTACAGTGCACGTTCTTGGATCATCTTTCGTTTTTTTCTTTGTCGCTGGTCAGCGTACACACCAGAACTGTTGTTCAGCTTCAAAACTGCCTAACATTTCGATGGATAAAAGAACGATTTGCCGGTCAATTGGCATTTTGTCTCCATGAAGTAATTCTTTTTCACTCATTTCATCCACAATCTTGGGTGGAATGCAAACAACATCTGTTGGATGTGCATCGCTCCAACCATCGATGATTGCCTGCAACTCAAACATTTTCAGGCACTCACATGCCATTTCGCAACCGATTATTTTAATTGTTGAACTTACAAATTAATTACTTTTCTGCAGCCACTAAAATGCACCACTAAATAGTCGAGAATTTTGATTACATAGGCATATTTTTGTGTAGAATTACTAGCAGTCGTTCTTAGATTCAATTTTTGGTACTTCACCGAAATCAAATTCTCCCGTTAATGAGTTTTTCTTAAGATTTCAAAGCATTCCACTTTGAAAGACCACATCACTATCAAAATGATTTTAATTTATTTTAGCGATAGCAAAACTTATTCAAGGAAATTTTTTTTTACCACTTGTGATCACCTTTTACGCTGCTGGTCGGAAAAACGACCACCACATTTTTTCTCGTAACGCAAAAAGTTTCAACTTAAAAAGCAATCTGAGCATTTGTAACTTATTTTTATATCTCTATTGATGATATTCAGAAGTTTGACACATTTTCTCGAAAAAATAGGAGGCCCGGTAGAATTAAAGCAAGGTCAAAAAATTAAATTTAATTTATATGCCCTTGCTTCCATTTAAAATTTTTTTTTTCATATTTTTATTGGAAAGTTAAAAAAATATTATATAGATTACCTTCATTTTCAAAATGGGTTCTCCTTAAGCACAGCCAGCATATCGCTCATCCGGTTTGAATGAAAATTCTGTTCTATTTTGAAGACCAGAGAGCGCTGTAGTACAAATATTTAAAAAAGAGCTCGAAGGTCGTGTCAATATAATTCTAATCTAACTTCTTTTACGCTATGTGTCCGACTTGAACTAAATATTGCACATATATTCTTTGGCGAAATGAGCAGTTCGTAGTCCAGAAAAGTGGGCGGTATTATACAGGGGGGTGTGACACTTTAATTTTAATCGAACTCCTTTTACACCGTTTGTCCGACTTCAGCCAAATTTTGCTCATATATTCTTTGGCATAATGAGCAGTCCGTAGTCTAGAAAAGTGGACGATATTTGACAGACGAGTGTATCACTTTTATTTTAACATCAATCAATTTTTCCACATTTTTTTTTTTATGTTTTGGACAGTCTGCAGAATAATAAGAATGTGGTAACTTTAATTTTATTCAAACTCTTTCTGCATCGTTTGGTGTAATGAGCAGACCGTAGTCTAGAAAAATGGGTCGAAATTAGACAAGAGGGCGTACAATTAAATTTTAATACAATATTTTAGTAAATATCTAAAATGTTGCATTGATATTTGGCATAGGGTGGGTAGCAGAGCTGCCAAATTGCGGGATTTTCCCCGTTTTTCGGGATTTTTCGTTCAAATGGGGGCGGTGGGGAAAACATTAATGAAAACGGGGAAAGTAAAAATAGTTAAATATTCTCTTTTAAATTTTTGGAGCCACCCTGTCGAAGCAAAATATATCATCTCTATCTGTGTTGTGGTAGCACTGCTTGTGCGTAAATCGATTACGGCACTGGCTGCATGAATCTATTACGCAGAAGCAGTGCTACTACTACACAAAATATTTTCACAATAGCTTATTTGCTGCGATATCTACTGACGCGCATTTTCAAATTGTCTTCTGCACGCAAACAGTTCTTTCTGCTAATATTCTTTTTATTCTGTTGATAAACGCTATTTGCGTGTTAAAATAGTTATAACTTGTTAAACTAAAAGAAACTTCAAAGTTTTGCCCTGGATAATGCTTTATAATGGGTAAATTTAATGATTATTTGATATATTCAATTTTAAATAACATAACCTTTTCTGTTTGCAGAAGAGATAAGGCAGAAAATCGCTGAACAAATTGATTCCACATCAGCAGAAAGTGAGAAAGTTTCTAAGCCAAAGAAACGAAAATTGCGGTACAGAAAATAGTGGGAAAGTCTTCGCGATTTTAAGAATTGGTTATGTGAGGACAAACGTAGCTCCTCATTTATATCATCTTCATCTCCAGAAGATCATCTTCAATTACAGAAGGCAGGGCATATTGCAGAGTGTGTGAAGCAAGTTTAATTGCAAAAAAGTCTGAATTGCAGAAACATTCGAGAACGCAAAAGCATCTTACTAAAATAAAATTATTATTTCAATCAATCGGAAAAAATCAATCGAAAATTTCGCAATTCACCTGCGTGCCGATCCAAAAAAAACGTAAAAATTGCTGAAATTAAATAGTGTGCCTTTGCTGCTGAGCATAATTTAGCCTTTGCTACGTTTGACCACCTCACCGTACTCTTAAAATCTGTGTTTTCTGATTCAGATGTTGCAAAAAATATTAATCTTGGTCGCGCAAAAGCAACAGCTATAGTAAAGAATGTAACCGGAAAATATAGTTTTGATAATTGTTAAGTACTGGTCCCACTGTGCAGTTTGCTTTCTCTCATTCTATGTTTTGCTGTACATACCCAAAAAGGCTGAGAGGGAGCATGATTGTAGTTTGCAAGCAGATCGCCACTTCACTTCGTTTTTGGCAGCCGGCAGTTTCACCCATTAATATCAAATATATTGTAATCGTCTAGTAATAACATTAAATATTTAATAATATACATTGAATTAAAATACATTGAATGAATAGTAAAAGTTTAATAATGGCGACGAGGATGGGATTTCTCCCAAAATAAATAAATGTTAAACTTTACTGTAATTGCAATCGATATTGATCACGTTATTTAATATATTAACAAACTTAACGGAATTAACGGAGCTAAGTTAACGGCGAGTGGATGATGTACAAAAATGAACACGTGCTCTAAAACAAAACTGATAAAAAATTAATGCCACCGAAGGAGGAACAAGATTCCATTTGTGAAAAATTGTTTGCAACAACCTCTGAAGAGTCCCTAACAGAGGCAACACCTACGCAGAGCAGAACCGTTGAAAAAATGTCATCATTAGGATCACTTGAGCCGTTTGATCTGCAGCATCCTGAGAACTGGTCGACATATTATGCCAGGTTCCAGCTTTTTCTTCAAGCCAATGACGTGCAGGCGGCTGAGCGTAAAAAAGCCATATTTCTGACGTTGGCTGGTGCACCACTTTACGACCTCCTGTCGTCATTGGCATCTCCAAAAAAGGTGAGTGAGCTTACTATCGCCGAAATTGAAACCACGCTAACAAATCATTTTTCTCCACGACCGTCGGAAATTGCATCATTTTATAATTTTCACAAACGCGATCAACTGCCTAATGAGGGGTTTGCGGAGTACTTAGCAACTTTGAGGAAGCTTGCAATCGATTGCAATTTTGGCAGCGTTTTAGATCGCATGCTCCGTGACCGATTGGTTTGCGGACTACGTGATGAGTCGCTGCAACGAAGTCTTCTGGCAGAATCTGACCTTCAACTACATAAGGTTATAGAGCGTGCAACAACAGCTGAAGCCGCATCAAAGAACATCTTAATAATCCGTCAGCCTGAGCAGATTCACCAAATTGGAGATGGTAGCCTGCAGTATCAACATCATAGGAAATCAAAATACCAACGCAACACCACTTCGGCAAAACCATGTAATGGATGTGGAGGCGCACATCCCCGCTCACAATGCGTACACAGAGAAACAATCTGTTCTGCATGTGGGGTTAAAGGTCATTTGCAACGTGCTTTTCGGTCTTCCAATAACTGCGATTCAACGGAACGCCAGAAAACATCTCGAAACAATCGACACCAAAACAACAAATGGAAACCAGACTCAATCAACCAAATTAAATGCTCAGCAAGTCGTAAGAAAACAACAACTTTAAACATCAATGGACAGGCATGTAAATTCGAAGTCGACTCAGGTTCAGATTATACTATAGTGTCGTCTCAGACTTTTAATCGTTTGTGGCCGACAGTAAAGCCAATGCTATATGAGTGTGTTCTTCATTTAAAAGATTTTCAGCATAATGACATACCTGTCAAAGGTGTTGTAGATGTTGACGTATGCTACAACAAGCATCAGATAAAAGAGTTACCTCTTATTATAGTGAACGGCAACCAGAGTAATGTCTTAGGATATAATTGGTTTGATGCTCTTGGAATAAGCGTTCAGGGAGTCCTTGCTATCGAAGAATCGTACTCTATCAAAAAATTTTAGTTAAATTTGAACATTTATTTTCGATAGAGCTTGGTAAGTTCACCGGAAAACCGGTTTCTTTGCGCATGGACAATAATTTCCACCCATTGAGACTCCCTGCTCGTCGTATTCCAATAGCTATTCGGGGCCTTGTTGAAGCTGAGCTCGACCGCTTGTGCGCTCAAGGAATTCTTCAACCAGTTAAATATTCAGACTGGGCAACACCAATCGTACCTGTGCCTAAGAGTGATGGTACAATCAGAATTTGCGGCGACTACAAGTCAACGCTCAATAAGGCGCTGTTGCCACATAATTTTCAAATTCCACCTATTCACTCACTTCTGTCTTCAATAGAAGGTGGAAAAAATATTTGCAAAGTTGGATCTGGCTCAAGCCTATCAGCAACTTTCAGTAGACGAGGAATCTGCTATGATGCAGACTATTATCACTCACAAAGGTGCATTTAAAGTAAATCGGCTCCAATTTGGCATTTCTTCTGCTCCAGGAATTTTTCAAAATTTTATTGAAACGCTTCTTCAAAATATTCCTGGCGTTTTGCCATATTTTGATGACATAGTCATTATGGGTGGTACAGAAGGGGAACTGTGCAAGCGTTTGAATGAGGTTTTGACACGTTTTGATAAATCAGGTATGCGTTTAAGAAGGGATAAATGTCAATTTGGAGTCTCAACAATTAATTTTTTAGGTTTTAAAATCGATAGTCTTGGTGTAAGACCATCATCAGACAAAATTAAATCTATTCAAAATGCTCCGGAGCCTCAAGACAAGAAACAGCTCCAGGCTTTCCTTGGACTGTTAAACTTTTACCACTCATTTTTGCCAAATAAGGCAACCATTGCAGAACCTCTGCATCGTCTTTTAGAAAAAAACAGAAATTTTGAATGGAAAATAGAGCATCTGAAAGCTTTTAATAAATTAAAACAGCTAGTAACTTCTGAAAGTGTTCTCGTTCACTATGATGAAAAGATGCCACTCTTACTCGTTTGCGACGCCTCACCATATGGCCTTGGCGCCGTGTTGAGCCACATATTTCCCGATAAGTCTGAACGACCTATAGCATTTTATTCGAGAACCTTATCGAAGTCAGAAAGGAACTATGCGCAAATCGACCGAGAAGCTACTGCTATCGTAGATGGGGTCAAAAAATTTCACGATTACGTGCATGGCAGAAAATTCACCTTGGTAACTGACCATCGTCCGCTTCTGGGAATTTTTAACACGACAAAGCAGACTCCAGTTATTTTGTCACCCGTTATGCTTCGCCGATGCATATTCCTAAACGCTTACAATTTTGACCTTGTCTTCAGAGAGGGCAAGAAAATGGGCAACGCTGACTGCTTAAGCCGCTTACCTATCGAAGAAGATAACCTAGCCGAAAACAATAAGGAAGAAGAAGTCCTTATGATTGAGATGGCCAGCCCCCAAATCGTCAGCGCCAAAGAGATTGCATCACAATCCGCAAAGGACCCGCTCCTCACCAAAGTGCTCAGCTGGGCGTTAAGGGGATGGCCATTTGAAATGTCTCGTGATGATCAAGCATACCCTTATTTTATGCGCCGTAACGAGATCACAGCATTGAAAGGCTGTTTATTATGGGGTAATAGGACCATTATTCCAGTGCCGAGTCGAAGTGATATCTTACAAGCGTTACACTCTGGACACCCTGGCATCGTTAAAATGAAAGCTTTAGCAAGAAGCTATGTGTGGTGGCCTAGCATGGACTCGGAGATTGAGAACGTCGTAAAACGTTGCAATCCGTGTCAAGAAACTCGTCATGAAAAGCCACAGGCACCAGTTAACACATGGGAAACAGCTAAAACCGCTTGGTCTCGTCTTCACATAGATTTCGTCGGACCATTTCAAGGAAAACTGTTTTTAATAGTGGTCGATTCGTATTCCAAATGGTTGGAAGTACACATCATCAAATCCACGTCATCGCAATCTGCTATCAGATCGTTGCGCTCACTCTTTGCAACTCATGGCCTGCCAGATGTCATCGTATCCGACAACGGAACAGCATTTACATCCGGCGAGTTTGAACAGTTTATGAACAGCAATTTAATACGTCACGTAAGATGCGCACCGTTCCACCCATCATCTAACGGGCAGGCTGAACGCATGGTTCAAACAACAAAGAACTTTCTAAAGAAAATGCCAGCGAATTCGGACATAGAGCTGAACCTTATTCGTTTTGTATTTAATCAACACATAAGTCCACATGCTGCAACTGGTAAGTCGCCAGCTGAACTTTTGTTCAATCGCCAACTAAAAACCTACTTCGATAAAATTCACCCACATGAACTGTCAAACTCCAATGTCAATGCAACGGTTAAACAATCTTTTTGTGAAGGAGATCTTGTATGGATCCGCAATTACTCATCAGGTCCAAAGTGGATACAGGGCCACATCCAATCAAAAACCGGACCATTATCTTACAGCGTTCGTCTTAAAGACGACAGAACAGTTAAACGCCACCTAGATCAAATCAGAAGCCGTGCCTCTCCTGTCGATTGCGAGCCAACATTATTAAGCAACAATAACGATCGCGACAGCGAAGCCTCTACGTCATCCGATGAGGCAACCGAAAATGATGCTGAGTATTTGTCTGTGCTTTTGCCACCGCAATCACCACTACCAAACGCGACGCAGGTTACGCCAAAATCATCGGCGACATCATCTAACTTCCAGTCGGATGATGGACTCACATCGACGCCAGATTATCCGACGCCACGACGTTCAAGACGTCCTAGAAAAGTTCCAGAATATTATTCTGCAACTGGGCGTTAAGGGGTGCTAAGTACTGGTCCCACTGTGCAGTTTGCTTTCTCTCATTCTATGTTTTGCTGTACATACCCAAAAAGGCTGAGAGGGAGCTTGATTGTAGTTTGCAAGCAGATCGCCACTTCACTTCGTTTTTGGCAGCCGGCAGTTTCACCCATTAATATCAAATATATTGTAATCGTCTAGTAATAACATTAAATATTTAATAATATACATTGAGTTAAAATACATTGAATGAATAGTAAAAGTTTAATAATTATCTTATATCTTTTCTTAAAAAGAATCAATTTTCAATAATTGTTGATGAATCTACTAGCGTTGACTCGACTGAAAGTTTGGTAATCATTGTACGATTTTTAGATGAATCTTTTCGTATAAAGGAAGAGTTTTTGACATTAATTGAAGTTCCAAAAGCAACCGCGGATATTTTGTTTTCAAAAATAATTAATTTCTTTACCATAAATGAAATACCTTTCCAAAAGAATTTGATTGCATTTGCATCCGATGGAGCAAACGTTTTGGTTGGAAAAAATAACTCGGTTGCTCAATTATTAAAAAAAAAAATTCCACATTTGTTTACAATAAAATGCATTTGCCATACCTTCCATATTGTCGCAAGTAACTCTTGCAAAAATCTTCCAGATGAAATAGAGGCACTTTGTCGCGATATATTTACACATTTCCAACGCAGTGCAAAACGACAAAATACTTAAAATAATTTCAAATTTTCTGGAATATCAAACCACACAAAATGCTTCATCCAGTTCAAACTAGATGGCCTTCACTCCAAGCGGTAGTAAGTAGAATTGTTAAACAATATCAGGCACTTCTTTCTTATTTTGTTGGAACCTTTGTGGACGATAGTGTCAATAAAACAGCAAGTGAAAAAATATATCGGTTATTAGAGAAGCCAACTACAATTCTTTATTTTGAGTTTCTAAATTTTTTCTTGCCCTTTTTCACAAAACTGAATCTGCAAATGCAGTCGGAAGACGTTAAAATTCATACCATTTATGAAAAAATAGAGCTAACATTGAGGACTTTTGTTGATTGCTTCATGAAAAAAGAATATACTGATTCTCCGAATAGTATTTTTGATGTTAATGTAAACGATTTGGACCATTTTTTAGTACTAGAGGAGCTTTACTTAGGGCCATTCATAGATAGTAAAATAAAAAATAGGAACTTGAACATAGATAGAATTGGCATTTATGCATTTAAAGAAAATTGTAGACAATTTCTTATTACCGCTAGCGAAGAAATTTTAAATAGGTTTGACTTTACTAATGATAGGGAAGTCTTTAAGCTATTTGCTTTTATTGACCCAATCTGTTAAAAAAAAAAAAATCATTTTCATCATTGGTTCCCTTGTGCACTTATTTTCCACATGTTATTTCTCAATCCGAGTGGAACGATCTTGATCAAGAATATCGATCTCTAAGAAATATAAAGTTTTCAATTTTACCATCAGAAACCGTTCAGGAGTTCTGGAAAAGAGTTTTATTTTCTATCGATTCTGAAGATATGTTTCCAAAAATAAAAAAATTAGTTTCGTTTATTTTTTGCCTTCCCCATAGCAGCGCATGTGCTGAAAGGGCTTTTTCTGCTATTAACCTAAATAAAACAAAAATAAGGAACTCTCTTGATAATACCACTCTATGCGGAATTCTGCGCACGAAATCTTTAATGAAATATAAAAATTGTTTTGAAATTGAAATCAATTCTGAATGTTTAAGTCTTCATAATAAAAATATGTGTTTTTGAAATCAATTCAAACAACTTTTGCAATAACTGAAAGGTTGATCTCAGACACTTAATCTTCTAGTCCGTATATCGTTAAGAAATCGGTTAAAATTGTCTTGTTTTGTTTTTATTTTTTTTTTATAGATACGTATTTGCTTTGTGTATTAATTTCTATTATAGTAAAATGAATTAATAAAATGTTAGTATTATTTAAATGCTCTTTATTTTTAATTTTAAAAACGGCAAAAATGGGGAATTTTTTTTGCTGTATCAAGTGTCTGTATCAAGGACCATGCAAAATACAAGGGGCGTGACAATTTTTTTGGAAAACTATATATCAGTCTTAAAATTCATAATTTAAATATGACAGCTAAAAAGCTTAACGTGGAAAAATAGTTTTTTTTAACTTTCTTAGATTCACGTAAAAAAATAACTGCAACAATAAAGATATTTAAACAACTAAAAACTTTTTAAAAATATCCAATTTGGGCCAGAAACCTTGTGGAATTGAGATCTACATAAGTAAGAGGGGAGACAAAAAAGGTTTATTTGATAATTTTGAATTGATTAAGAGCCACTTTCTTATAAGGTCTGATGCTTTAGCCCTAGAATTGGAAATTTTATAAACAGACATAATGACAAAAAATATGTGGTTAAGATTGAACTCATCGAACGCTGTGCATTGTGGGTTGTATAACGTTTCATACATTACACACACCAAGAATGCTGCATCACCCCCGGGCGATGCAGGGTATTCCTGCTAGTATCGTCATAAATTAAAACTAAATTATAAAAATAAAACAATTTTGATTCTGTTTGAGATTCAGGTGCCTGGGCACCGACCGAACCTTTAAGAACATGCACTTTGAGTATTTTTTTTTTGCACAGACGCAATTTTGCAAAAAAAAAAGTGAAAAAATAAACAAACATTTTGGAAAATATTAAAAAAACATTAAAATAATCAAAACAGTTATAATTTTTTTATGTAGGTTTGGGCGGTGCCTAGGCCTCCAATGAAGTGAACTTTTGCTTTATCATTTTCAGTTTTTCAGGAAAATCATGGATGACCAAAAAATCAACTTTTTTGAGAAGACGCCCTCTTGTGACGCCAGGAGAAACCAAAAGTAGCCAAACTTTATTTTTTTTAAATATTAGATACTTACTTAACCCATTAGGGACTGACCCATGTTCCCGTTGATTTTGAATGATGACACTTCCAAAAATACTTAGTTTGGTCTAACTTAGAAAAAAAAGCCAAAAATTACAAAAACAGATTTTTAATTTTCAAATATAATGATATTGAACGATATTCTACAAGCAAAGTCGAGCATTTTGCGCCAATATTGATCACAAGAATTTCCACAAAACAACAAAAACTATACAAAAACATATATCGTTAAAGACCAGCCTTGTGTCAACCTACGGGAGCCACGTATGTTAGTCAAACTTTATAAAAATTCACAAAAGTTAAATATAAAGCCTAAAAAAGACGATTGTATAAGAATACTATTTTACTTTATTTTTTTTTTTTAGATTTTTCAGAGGCTTAATATACGTATTAAAGATAAAAATAAAATGGAAAATTCCCAAATTCCCCAAGCTTCGAAATGTGTATAAATGGCCATTTCAGCCATTAAAACGACTTTGACCGAGCTTCTTATGATCGATTGTGTAGTGTGTGTTGTGAAATGTTTGAACACAATTGATCGAGAACTGGACCTACAAGGTTTGCCATTGTCTGCAGAGAGGTGCTGAAATGCTGAAATGCTTTGAAATTAAGTAAACATAATTGTCCAGCCTTGAGCTAAAAGTGGTCGATTAGATAAATCTTTAAAATTTTCTATTCTTTTTGAAGATCATGAGAATCTATCACTGTATGACCTCCAGGTTAAGAAAAATATACCGTTGCGTATACGCAACGCTGGACAAAAATGGGTTAAAAATGTACAGAAAAGTTTTTTTGAATAAATATAATACTTTTTTCAGAATATTAAATTTAAAAGTATACAATCCATTTAGTAATATAAGAGATGCTTTTATTCACCCCCACCCCCCGCCCCCCTCTTACCTTTTATATACATCATAATTTCAAAGGTAACCGATCTAGAGGAGTAAACTTCAGCCGCGCGTCGGAGTTGACACGCACACTTCTTTTATTATTTCTAAACCAAATCGGGACAATTTCATATTTAATAACATGCATATTACAATAAAGGCTTTAAATAAATCTGTTTAATTGCTTTAAATTCAAAAAAATTTTAAAGCATACTTTGGCTCACAAACTCTAATGATTCGGTTTCGAATTTTTTAAAGGACAATACGAGAATATGACAGAATGCGACAATGACACAAATATTATTTTCCATCCTCATTGATCAGTAATCATTAATTCACTTCAGGTTAATCATCTCAGATACAAAAGGCCACAATCAAACCATACAAACCATGGAAAACCATATCTATTTTGTAGACTACAGGATATCCGATAAAAAGAAAAAATCAATTCCTAAATCATTTTTAAATGTAAAAAAGAATAATGCAAAAATCTCTTATCACATTTGTGCTCAATAAACTTGAATTATTCTCAAATATGATGAATAATTTATGACAGTGTACTTAAACTTATGATATTGAAATACAAATGGGTTTGATGGATTTGCAAATTTACTATTTCAAACCTAATTTTTTGGATTTTCATCTTGTATTTGATAAATATATGGAAACTTTTCGCTTTTACTGTCATGAACACTGTTCTTAAACGACTATGTAAAAACTACAAAGCCGCTTATCATAATCACAATGAAGATTGAAGAAATTTAAGCTAATTGAGTGTCCCACACACACACACATACATACATCATTATCATCTGAGAAATGATTGCCACTCTAGATATTTCTCAGATTCTATATACAATTCTAGAAGATTTCAATAATTTCAAGAAACAAAAGCTTAAACTAACAATTAGAGCAATAAATCAGAATTCAGCTTAAATTGTCAACACTTATGAGACGAGTTCACATAAAAATGCCGACTGTAGGTTGCAAAGATTAAGTCGTGATGCTTTAACAAGAGGCTGCTGCTATAACAAGATCAAAGTAATATATTAAAAAAAAAAAACAGATTTAAAGCAAACGGCTTTCTTATGTTTAGCCCATGAATAAATTTTGAAATGAAATAAATTGTAAAGAAGCGAATTTCAACTAAGTAATATAACTTGACTAATTATTTTACAAGCAATCAAGTGATTTAAACAACTTTAATGGTGATTAATTGCTTTATTACACAAACGATAGTAGGTGTGAAAGATACAAGGAAGACTTTTAAGCTTACACGGAAAAAAATACACTACTAAAAAATATAATTCAATTTTCACAAAGTTATGAAAATTCAAGTAAAAATAACTGTGTCAATGATTTAAATTAGAAAAAAAATTACTTGACCAAAACAAGTGTTTGGCATTTATCGCAAAAAAAAAACCATCATAAAGTCACATTTTTTATTTTATACATAACTACAATATTAAGTTTTTTTTTATATTGCAAAAAATTCTTACAAGTTATACGTATATATGTGCAAATCCCAAAAATGGTCAACCACACGCGAAAAATAAAAAGTTATTAAAAACGTATAATTTTAGGATATAATTTTGAAGAAACATTTAAATTTTATTTGTTCAAGCAATTTATACATTAATTAATAATTTACTATGGTGATAAAATCTTTCGCAGTGTTTCACAAATGCAGTTTTTCCTTTTAGTAAATGATAAGTCAGTGTTTCATAAATGTTTTTATTTTATTAGAATGGAAGGTATTGGCTAAGGATAATAATGAAACGATTGAGGCAAGGAAAGAATAACATATTAAATTTGTTTCTTAAATACTTAATTACTCAATTACTTAGTTACTTAATTACCCAATACATCCAAATGGAAAATCTGATACGTCCGACACGAAACGTCCGAACATTTAAATTTTAATGAAATAATTTACTGTGACCTCACTATGCCGTTAAGGTCCTCCGGGAGTTTTTCGAAGAAAAAAAGGTACCATTTTAAAACATTTTTTTGAAGCTCTGTTTTATTTTAGACCCAAAATGTTTTTACAATGTTAAAATAAAACTATTGATAATTTATCCCTGACATTTTGGTACAAAAATATACGTCGAGAAGGTAGAAAAGTGTAATGTCGCGAAAGACCTTATATTTGCGGTGACCAAGATATCTGGAGACTGGTTGACCCAAAAAAAAAAATTTTTTTCGGTTTGTTAAAGAGTTCTGGGGCGTTTAAATGTTGATTTTTCAAAATTTTTAATTTTTGACAAAATGGCGGGCGTAAAACGAAAATTTTCTTCTCTTGTGCACAAAACTGAGGTCGTTTTAGGTTATAAGTCAAAAAGAATGCATCCAAAAAAAAAAAAAAAAATACAACGATTAAACGCCCAAGTGATCTTTACTAAACCGAAAAAAAATTTTGTCTTCTTTTCTTTTGCGGCATTGTTCTTTTCTTCCTTATCGACGAATATTTTTAGGCCAAAATTTGAGGGATTAATCTTCCATAGTTATACTTTAATAATGTGAAATTTTTTCATCGAAAACTCCCGGAGGTCCTTAATAAAGACGGCGTATGGCTTTTCTGAAAGCTTTTTAAATTTATAAAAAATATTGTCTTTTGACTGTTTTTATACAGCTGATAAATTCGCTGATCAAGGCATAGTATGAACTTAATCTCAAAGTGACTTCTATTTCGTGAAACGTCCGAACGCATGTTTAAAAACAAAGTGTTGCTATAAAATTAAGTTGAATAAAAATTGTTTTATTTTTTTTAACTATACCAATATATAGCTTTTCGATAATATACACTTATCCTAAATATATCTCTGGATCGCATGAAAAATTTCCAAAAGAAGCGTCCGAATGAAACGTCCAACACGCTGGGATTTGCCCATATATTTGGCAAATGGAAATATTTTGAAATAGAAATAGTGGAAATATTTTGAAATAGTTTTTTTTTGTAAAATTAAAAATAATACTGAAGAAGCCACATAAGATTACTGATGAGTTGGTGTAGCGACCAACGAAACAGCTGTCTAATCTTCTGGTGGTTGTTCTGTAAAGAACATTATTGTTGTGGCAACCTGTTGCTTAATGAAATACTTGGCATAAAGCTCACAAATGTAGATCTTAAAAATTAATTTTTTTAAGAATTGCTATTAACAAAATAGAAAATAAAAAATGCCACAATTAATTTTTTATGTATAAACTAGTACGAGCCCGACCTCTGAAAATAAGACGAGTCATCTTTATTTCAAAAAATAACTTCTTAACGCCTTCTATGTATGGTTTAATATCAACAAAATGTCAAAGAATGGAATCGTGAAAAGAAGTAAACAAAGAGCGCAACAACAAGTCTTTGCAGAATTAATGTAGTCAATTTTTTGAACCTTTGCTTTGTGTTAATTTTTAAAAATTATTTTTTTAAGAATTGCTATAACAAAAAAAAAAATAATTTTAATTGTTAAATTTTAAAATTTTAAAATTATTTTTTTAAGTAATATTTTTTGTCACATATATATTATTATAAAGCAAGTGCATGACAATCAAATCTTAACCGTAGATGTGATTCTTACATGTAAATTTGCAATTAAAAAAAATTGACAATTAAATGAAAACATTACTTTTTTGAACGAAATTAGATAAAAGTTGACCAAGCTATAAATCGGTAATTTTTAATATGACTTAAGTATAACCGTTTCGGCTTGATCTCAGTCAAAAATTTTCTCAGTGTACACTGGCATAAAGCCTAAAGAGACTTTAAATTAATATGAGATTAAGAAAATAAGTAAATTATGACAGATGTAAAAATAAAAAAATCGAAATGGCAATTTCAGCCCTTGAAAGGACTTTGACCGAGCTTCTAATGATTAATTGTGTTGTGTGTGTTGTGTGTGTTGTGAAATGTTTGAACACAAATGATCGAGATCTGGACCTACCAGCTTTATGCCAACTCCGAACGGCTTATGTTCTCAAGAAGCTTTTCATGGCAGTTTTTACTCCTTAGGCTTGACAATGTCTGCAGAGAGGTGACAGCCGAACAGAAAAATAAATTCAATTGAAAAAACTCTCTGTGTCACGTGGGATTCGGACCGGGGTTCTCTGGCGTTGGACAACACACTTTATCTACTGCTCCACGGCCGCCACAAAAATATAAACATACAGTGAATCAAAAAAGTTTAGGCACAGTCAATTTTTCTGAAAAGATCTTTGCTTTAATATTTAAAAGCAACTAATTTGGCCAACTTTTTGATGCAGTTTGAATTGAACTGAATTTAATAATTGAAATACACAAGAAAATTCCTTTAGAAGAAAAAATGCATATAAAAAAAGTTAAGGCACAGGCTGTATGTGTACCTTGTTTTTGCAAATATAACGGTAATCTATAAGTTCTCTTTGATCTATTCCGTTTTCTGCACATAATTATTGCGCAGCCATCCAATTGTCAATTGATTTAAGTTAGTGTTGATCTTGATGTCGTGATTTAATGAGCAAAATGTGCAGTCGTACAGAAATTTCGGTAAATGTTCGAAAAGTTATTATAAACCTTCATGTGCAGCAAAAATCTTATCGCGAAATTGGTGATGTAGTGCAGAGGCTATATACAAGTGTGCGAAACATTATAAAACATAACAAAAATACGGGAAAATTAGAGCGTGAAAGCAGATCTGAACTCCCAAAAATATTAACACCACGCCAGGAGCGCACTGTAGTAGCTGCAGTGGCCCAAAACCCTAAGATATCGGCTGTAAAATTATGCAATGAAAAGCAGCAAAGTTTCAATAAAAACTTCGATCCCCAAACAATACGCAATACTCTACATAGAGCTGGTTTTCATGGAAGAATTCCATGGCGCAAACCATTTATTTCGGCTATTAATAAGAAAAAGAGGTTGGAGTTTGCAAAACTTCGTGTACATCAATCGGAATCATTGTGGAACAGTGTAATATTTAGTGTAAATCGAAGTTCAACCTTTTTGGATCAAATGGTGCACAAAAAGCTTGGCGGAAACCAAACAATGAGCTCCAAGAAAAAAACGTTATTAAAACAATCAAACACGGCGGTGGTAATGTCATGGTGTGGGGGTGTATGGCGGCTTTTGGAGTGGGAAATCTTGTCTTTATAGATGGAAAAATAATAAGTGCTCTTATTTGAATATTTTTAAAGACAATTTGTTTCCTAGTGTTGGGCATGAATGGGAAGCCATTTTTGTTTCAGCAAGATAACAACCCGAAACATGCGTCGTACCTTGTGGCTTATTTACCATTGCCAACAGCTCAAAACAACTCCACAGTCGTCAGATATGAATGCTATTAAACATAGTTGGCAATTATTGGAGAAAAAAAATCGGAGCGATCACATATTATCAAAAGATTCACTAAAGGAGGCCCTTCGCCAAGAATGGGAAAATATAACACCCGAACAGACATCAAACCTAGTTGGGAGTATGCAAAGACGCTTACAGGCAGTTATTCAAGCCAAAGGAGTCCTAACAAAATATTAAATGTATGAAAACCAAAAATAAATTAAAATTTATTACACATGTGCCTAAACTTTTTTATGTAAAATTGTGACTTTTTTGTTTTTTAATAACATAATACATAAAACAAAAATGAAGAATGAAATCTTTTTGCAGAGAATAATAAAAAAACTCTCAATTTTCAAATGATGCCATAATATTTTTTTTTTCGTTAGGCAGAATAAGTTATTTAGATACAAACTTTGAGAATAGCTCTGTGCCCAAATTATTTTGATTCACTGTTTGTACTCAAATATAGACATAAGTTCATTAGTTTGATTTTGATTTTTTTTTTTTTTTTCTAAACAAGGATAAGCAACCTGCACTCATTGCTCATCTCCTTCTGTCCATTAGATCTCATGTAGTTCGAATTCTTTTGAGTTTCTACGAATTCACACATTTAGCTGCGCTTAAATGTGCCACAAAAAATGTGCCATTTTTACACATAAAACATTCAAACAAAAACTTGCTCAACATTTCATAACTTGAGCGTTTTTAATTGTTTTTAATTTTGTTTACCTTTGATTTTGTTGTTTTTTTTTTGCCAAATACTCACGTGTTGAAAACAATGGAAATTCAAATATGTTGCGATTTAAAAACAAACAAAAAAAAAACATTCATTTAAAAGCAGCAGCGCATTAAGCAAAGTGAAACAAAGCTGTGTAATATTAGGAAAAAAAAATAAACGAAAATTCCAGACGTGACTTGAAGGCGCGGTGAACGAAAAGGTTTTGCCGTTCAAAAGTAATCTACAAATATTAGCAGCAGGTTTGGCTACACTGAAAAAAAAAAATAGGTTTTAAATAAAAGAAAATACAGCTGTGATTATTTTAATGTACATATTGTCATATTCAATGGAAATAGGAGGACCGTGCCGGTAATAAGTTATATTAAAATTATCTAAACATTTCATATCTCAAATCGCAACTATATTGCTATTGAACGTATATGCATATTTAATACTTTGCTATTAAGCTTAGTATGCTGTAGAAACGAAAATTTTTGGGCGTATAATTCTGCACGCGAAATTTTGGTGTAGAGTCAATATTTTTGTGTGGAGAAAAGGCACTAGCTATTCTGATTGGCAGATTCATATTTTTATTTCTGCAATTTTATATCCTATAAAAGCCAACACTACGCAATAATAAGCTAAGAAAATTTGTTTAATAACAAATTCTACCCCAACACATACTTACTGCTTATTTTTTTATTGTTGAATGTGAAATCTCCACTGCGATTAAATGTACGGCAACAGCGTTCGCTGTCAAGAAACTCAATGTACTTCTACTGGGAATTTTGTTTTCGTTTCTACAGCATACTGAGCTTTAGCAGTAATTTACCTGCCCAATTAATTTTAACGCCGTAATTAAAGAGAGACAACATTCATCAATGTTTGTTGTTTACATTAGTATATTTGTATATGTGTGAATTTGTACATATGAACATAAAAGCATATGGTAAGGTGGCTGAAATTGAAATGTGCGGACCTAACCAAAGTTAAAGTTTGTATGACTTATGGTTAAATTCATGCTAAGCCTAAAACTATGAAGTAACAATAAGAAATTTAAATAGTTTACTTAGTTAGTTTACTTAATAGTTTATTTAGACTCGGTAGCTCGGTAGCGAGTTTAAATTTTAAGCCGGTCCAAACGCATCTTGCAAAAATTCGGTGAAGCAAGTACAAAACTATTACAACATTCAATTTTATGTCAAAAATTGAAAACAAGCACATGGGTCAATAAGTCCTGGGACTGACACACAGATGGCGCCGCTAATGCTACGCCGCTTTTGTTTTTCGGTAGTAACAAGCTTTAACAGACACGTGTAAAAATTTCATGACACTCGGTTCAGTCATCGTCGAGATATTGAGAGTTAAGTGACGCTACATTTGTTTTTGTTTAAGGGGAGAGTAAAGGTTTCAGCATAAAAAAACACTTCTTGGCAAATTATTTTTTAATTATGGATAAAACAAATTCATTAAAACCTTTTGTTCATTATACATATAAAGCATCAGTTTAATAACATTCTGTAATTTTTTCATGCAAAACTATCGACAAACAACCCGGTGGCAAAGTTTTTTCAAGAACGTCTTTGATTTGCGGTGTTTACTGTCTCTCAGCTGGAAATTATCTGAAATCAAATAACATTTAAATTTAGTCGACGTAACATCACATCCTCTCTCCCCCCCCCCCCCCCACATTCTTTTATTAGTATTTCTTAAAGTTTAAATTTTTTTGTGGTCATTTGAAGTAATAATTGCTATTTTTCATGAAAATTTAAGCCATTTTGTAAGTGGAAAATCCCCTTAATTTAAATAAAAAAAAAAAATCTTTAATTTAAATGAGCCGTTATATTTGAAAGTGGAATAAATCCACTTTTGTATATATTGAGATATTTAAAGGTTTGCGTTCGGTAAAATTTAAAAATATTGGCAAATATAAACAAATTCAGGATATGTTTTTAGCATTATGTATCGATTAAATTTTATTAGGCAGTAGTCATTTGTAAAATTATTAAAGACATAACCAATTTTTTTACCAATAAATGCACTTGTACCACTTTCAAATATAACATATTGACTAGTTTTTTTTTCATAGCGGAATAAGTCAATTTGTTTTTTGAGTTCGACTTATATTACTTTAAAAAAAATAAGCTCAACTATAAACTAACAACAAAACAAAGTCAGAATAATAAATGGGGCTTAAACGCTAAAAAAATAAATAAAATAAAAATGTGTAAGCAAAATGAAGACATGTAATACAAGTTTTTTTAAGAGTTTAAATATAGAGTTTATTATAGAGTATAATTTTAGGTTTTTCATAAAAGATGAGTGTGAATCTTAAAGTATTCCATTTATATATCAGAAAACAACATATATATCTTACTTGTGATTGCTTGGAATGGACTTATTCCACTTTAAAAAAAAAAATATTTCTTCGATATCATTTTAGAGCAAAGTTTTATTGGTTGATATATGGTGAAATCAAGATCCATTAAATGTGCAATTAAAAATTTAAAAGTGGGATCCTTATATCTAACTAAAATAAGCATTAACTCATATTTTTCCAAGAGTGGACTTATTCCACTTTCAAATATAACGGCTCATATTATTTAGAAAGAAGAATAATTCTAAAATTTATATTATATAGAGATATTTTATATGTAGAAAGTATGTACTAAGTTTGAAATGAATAATTAATGTAGTGTTTAAGTGACAGTAAACACAGGCTTTCAAAAAGTGGTTTTAAGAAAAACGCGATAAAAATTTTAAAAACCCGCAGCTGTCAGCGTGTTAGAGGAGAGGGAACTCATAAGTCAAAAATTTTGAAGGTTTTGCTCTGATTGACTTTAAATTTTGGGACCATTTTCAATGTGGTCGAAACACTACAAAAGACCAGATCGTCCAAATGAGTTGGCTACGCCTGAAAACATCCTAAAATTCTGGACATTGTTATGTCCGATCGTAAAGAGAAGTTGCAAGAGATAGCTGACATCCTAAGACCAACCAAAGGGATAAGGACATCCTATAAAAAATATTTTTCCAAGTAGGTGCCGCGTTTGTTCACAGTGTAACAAAAATAAAGACGAATTGATGATTAAGAGCGCTGTGTATAGCTGTTTACGCGTAATAAACACGATTTTTTGCGTCGGTACATAAAAATGGATGAAACATGGACTCATCACTATACGCCGGAATCGAAAATAGCGCCAGCTGTGTGGAGCACAACAATCAATATGGAAGCTCATGGCCTCTGTATTTTGAGACACGCACGGAGTTTTGCTCTTCGACTTTATTTCGAAGTGCCAGACGACTTACAGTGATTAATACATTGCATTATTGGATCGATTCGATGATGCAATCAAGCAGAAAAGGCAACACATGGCATAGAAAAAACGGCTGTTTCACCAAGACAATGCACCGATCCACAAGACGATGAAAACCATGCCAAGATTTCATTACATAAAATTATGTTAATGTATATCATTGCATATAAGCAAAGTCATAAGTAAAAATTTTAAATATTATCTTATATCTATGTACATTGTACATATTTATAATTATACTTGAGATCTCGATTAAGGGATAGTGTAGAAAAAGTCATATCTTCTACAACTTGTTCATTTATAGTTTAACTTTAAGAAAGAAATTTTGTTACAGAAAAACTATGACAAAATTGAATTCGAATTGCTTCCTCACACTTCCCCCTCCCCCCCCCCCCCCCCTATTAAACAGATCTATCCACATCCGACTTCTACCTGTTCGCAGATCTTAAAAAGATGCTTCAGGGAAAGAGATTTGACTCTGATGTTATAGCCGCAACTGAAACCTATCTTGAGGCAAAATTCAAATCGTTCCATATAATAGGTATCGAAAGTTAAAAAAAAACGTTGGAATGATTATATCGCTATGGAAAGCGGCCTCTTATATTTAATATTATATTTTTTATTTGAAGTCAAATTTTGCAAAATAAAAAAATGTTTTTTTTAACCTTATTGAAACTTTAATTAAGGCGGGACATGACATTCCCGGCAGAGAAAACAGACCTTGTTTTAAAAATTCATAACTCAGTCAAAAACAAACATTTTTCCAAAATTATTGTAGAGAATTGAACAAATTACAAGAAAAAAAATTAAAAAAAATATATTTTTCACTCCAATATGGTTTTATAGAGCTCCAAACTGGCGGCAGAGAAAAAAACGGGGCCTCGTGGTTGCAGCACTGGGAGTTGCAAAATTATCCGATCTGGAAAAAAAATTACTTTTTTAAATCTTAGCAAAATTGGTTATTTTTTCAATTTTTGGTGATGTTCCAAAGTTGAAAGTGTGTTTTTTTCGAAAAAAATATTGACTTTAAAAATTCATAAAAAATCGAAAAAAATTTAAAAAAAAGCTCTTGCCATACGATAGCAAATCAAGTTTAAAAAAATACAAAAAAAAAATTCGTCGAAAAATGAACCCGCTAGTGCCGCAACCAGTACGAAAAACATGGTTTTGAGATAAACGCATTCAAAGTTTGTGAACAAAGAAAAAAAAGGTTACCTTCAATCTGCCATGCCTGCTTCGTTATCTTGTGTTGTGCTGTTTCTTATAGTTTTTTGCAATCGTTTAGCAATTCGGGCTTCACCCTTCACCCTTCAAGTAGGTACGAAATAACAACCACCAAAAGGCAGGTAGCAAGTAAGACCAGCTGCCGTACTTAGGTAGCGCAAAAATTAAAAATGCGCTCTCACTAATCCGGCTGTAACTTTTGAACCCGTAGCTTAAGATTTTCTTAGAATCTTAAGAATATTTACTAAAATACAAAATTATTAAAAAAAAGTCGTTTTCAAAAAACTGCCAATGTCATGTAACCCCTTAAATAGCATATAAATTAAAGTTCCTTTTATTTTTTTATCAACAATTTGCTCCAAAAAAATTTCGAGAAAAAATTTTTTTCTAGAAAATTGTTGGAAAAAAATGATGCTACGAGTATATAACAAAATACGGCTACGTACAATAAAAAAAAACGAGTTTACAACCAAAAAACACCACTTTTTATTCAAAAGTATTAGTTAAAAGTAAATTTATATTTAAAATACAAATATTTACATTTGTCTTAAAAAAAAATTTTCAAATTAGAATTCAAATATTCATCAAAATACGCTTTAAAATGTGCTTTTCGAACTAGGGAGAAATAGCTAGTTTGACTTATTGATGCTTTGCTTACGTGTCGACAATAGTTCTGTAAGCTACAGCGTAGAACGTCAAACTCTCGTCATTAAAGCCGTGAGTGAGTTGGAGTCTCATGAAGGCAGAATTTTTTTTTAATTTTATTGATATAAAAATAGTTACTCTTTGATGTTGTGCGAGTCACGAAATAATGTTAGAACCAAAACTCAGTCGACATAGTTTTATTAAGAAGTAAATAATGTCACTGTTTGATAATAACCGAGCAAGTGCGAAGAAAAATTAGCAGATTAGTACGAGAGAGTAATTTTCTAATTGAATAAAAATAATAATTTTAGATTCTTTATAAAGTAATATCCAAAAATAAGTCAAAATTACAAAATATGTCATAATTGAATTGAATTTTCTTTTACATGCATGTATTCAATTCAAAAAAAAAAATTTCTCTTAATTCTGAAATACACCTTCGTTTCAGAAATGACTAAAGGGCCTCCGGATGTTTTTCATAGAAAAAAAAAACCCCGTTTTAAAAATGTTTTTGAAGCTGTATTTCATATTAGACTAACATTTTGTTACATTATTAAAGTATAACTATTGAAGATTTATCCCTGAAATTTTAGTCTAAAAATATTCGTCGATAAGGAATAAAAGAGCAATGCCGCAAAAGACCTTAAAAATTTGCGGCGAGCAAGATATCTGCAGACAGATACACTCAGTTCTATTTTTACACGACTTTTTACACGAATTTGATTTAACACAAATTAAAAATAAATCTTTATTTTGTTTTTACACGCTTTATTTTGATTTAACACGATTGACCCAAATGCTGAAAATAACAATTTTAGTACTAACAGTTCTCACCGCTATAAAATTTTTAATTTTTATTATACTCCCGTGTTGCCGCGTGTAAACATGCATGTCAACAGTCGTCCTTATTGTATTGTATGTGTACTATATTGTTTTTTTGCATTCTTTTCTAAGTTTCTGAAATTGTTTTTTTTTGCATTCTTTTATAAGTTTATGAAATTGTTTTTTTTTTGCATTCTTTTATAAGTTTATGAAATAAAAATATACAGGGTTGTCCATATTCGAAGCGCCCATTTTATTTTTAAATAAATCAAAGAAACCACAATTTTTTGTCTGTTCGTCATGAATATCATTTAATTGGGTTCAAGTAGATTTGCCTACATCATTTCTTGAATATGATATCTCGTAAATGGTTGCCATTGGCCTCTACGACATATTGTGCCCGTTTTGCAGCATTTTCAATGGTTTTCTTCAACATTTCGATGGGAATGACGGTTATTTCTTGACGGATGTTGGTTTTCAGTTCTTCTAGGGTCTATGGCTTGTTGACGTAAACCTTTGATTTCAAATAACCCCACAAAAAGAAGTCTGGAGGCGTTAAGTCTGGTGATCTTGGCGGCCAATCGAAATCACCATTTTTTGACATCAAACGGCCAGGGAACAATTGCTTCAAAAACTCGATTGTAGTGCGGCTTGTGTGTGGTGGCGCGCCGTCTTGTTGAAACCAGTAGTGCCTGATACGCTTTCGACGAACGATTGGCATAAAAAAATTGTTTATCATATCGCGATAACGCTTCTGATTGACAGTAACTCTGTGGCCATTATCATCTTCGAAAAAGAACGGCCCAATGAGCATTTTAGCACAAACGCCGCACCAAACAGTGACTTTTGCATCGTGAAGAGGTACCTCTTGAATCTCTTGTGGATTTTCAGTTTCATACAAACGATAAATTGTTTTCTTGGAAGGCGCACTTTTCACTTTATTTATTTTTTTGAAAGCACGTTGAGTTTTCACTATTGACTTGTTTTGTTGAATGTAAATTTCAACAATTTTAGAGCGTTCGCGTGGCGTGTACTGTTCCATTGTAAACATTTGCTTGGAATGACGCTTCAAACGCGGTATGTCATTAGTGAATTTGGCATCACTGCGGAAAGTTACAGTGTTGCCAGATGAGCGCTTCGAATATGGACAACCCGTACTCAAATATTAGCTATAACGCTCCAATATGAGTTTAAAAATGGTTTATTGTATTATTTATACAGATTTGTTAAATTTGGAACCAATCTTCTATTTTTCCATAAGTGCAATGCATTTTTTTACGCGATTTTGTTTTGCACGAAATCTTTGGGAACGTATCTACCGTGTAAAAACAGAACTGAGTGTACATCCAAAAAAAAATTTTTTCGGTTTAGTAAAGATCTCTTGGGCGTTTAATCGTTCGATTTTTTTTTTTGATACATACTTTTTGATTATTAACCTAAAACGACAAAAAATTTAAATTTTCTTTTTACGCGCGCCATTTTGTCAAAAATAAACACATCACAACTCTTAGGTCAACTAGTATTCAGATATCGTGCTCACCGAAAATTGTGGTCTTTCGCGGCATTGCACTTTTCTACCTTATCGACGAATATTTTTGTAACAAAATGTTAGAGATAAATCATCAATAGTTATACTTTAATAATGTAAGACAAATTTTGGTTTAAAATAAAACAGAGCTTCAAAATAAAAAAAGTTTTAAAATGGAGTCTTTTTTTCTCCAAAAAACTCCCGGGGACCCTTAATTGTATTTCTTTCAAAAAAAAAAATTTGGTTTTGATTTAAGCAACATTCTTGGTTCTAAAACAAGTACAATTTTCTTGAAAATTTAATAAACTTTTTTTGATTTTATGATGAGTTTTTCTCAGTGTAATACGAAAATAACAGAGATGATTCAACTCATTGACTCGCTTACAATATTCTTTGTGCCACAATAAAGCACTTTACAACTTTGGAGAAACTGAAAAACAGGAAATATTGCAAACTTTTCAACTTATTGGTACTTTAATGCTTTTGAATGATTCTACCTGATTCTGATTCTAATTCCGGTAATTCTAATAACAAAGGATCATTGTAAGGATCGTATTATAATTACTGAAGAATCAAAAATTGCTTAAAAATAATTAAAAATTTTAAAAAACATATTACTTAAGAATCATTCTTGAGCTTTTATATGTTGAAACATGATTTTTTTTTGTTTTACTGATTACAACGAGTAATCGATTTGATTACTCAAACTGTGAGTGTAAAGCGTGATGAGTTGAATAAAAATTATTTGCTCGAAGGATATAAAAAAAAATTAAATGAAATATAATTTAACTATAACTAATAAAATAAAAAATAAATTAGGTAAAAAACTGCAACACATACTCGTCTTTAAGCTGCTGCACGATATTATTGTTGAACACATCCATATTCAGGCCCGACGTGGTCGCTCTTTGTTTTATATATGTGTGAGTGTGCTCTTTCTTTATACATATATTTTGTTTTTTTTTTGCTTATTGCTTAAGCAATTTTTTTGGGTTTTTAATACTTTTTCAGCATGATATCAAATTATATTCATGGCAATTTCTTTTAACAATTTTTTCACTCACATTTTTTTTTTTATTGTATTATTTTGTAAAACTTTTTGAATAGATTTTTTATGCCTAAAATAGAAATTTTATACATATATATTTTTTATTTTAATATATATCACTTTACGCTAAATTGACACACAATAGAAATATATTTTTGAAAAAAGACACACATGCAAAGATATTTGAGGAACAAGTTAAATTTTTTTACAAAACAAAAAAAAAAAATGAAGACGGGCGCTTCTGTCTTGAATGCGCCTTGAACGCTTTATCATCACAAACTGTTTGAAAATGCAAAAATATTCCACAAAAGAAAACTTGCTTATTTTTTTTTTTTGTCTTGTTTCATATGGAATATATAATTGTTTGCTATCGTAGGAGAGACTCAAGTAGCAATAACAACAAAAACAACCGAAACATCAGCTCTTGCTTTTGCAACAACGGAACTAACAATAATAACACCGTTTTGATGAGCTTCGTCCAACATATCCAGGCCGTATAACTGGCTTTTTATTATTACCCACGCTCGTTTTCTCAGTGCAGCTCAGTAGAAGCGTTTTTGGTCAAGCCATAGTTGGCTCCGCGGATCTTGCTTGTACTAAGCTTGGAGTGGTTCACTTTAATATCGAGCTTGAATATTTGTAGCTTAATTCGAAATGATTTTCTGGATATTTATATGCTATTTCTCTGTTTTTTTTTTTTTTGTGCATTTGTCATTATTTTCAGTTATTCTTTCGACTATTTGTCATATACATTCATCTGACACTTAGTTGTATTGGTACATTTAATGCTCATCATCATCATTATCAACATCATCACCAGTCCCCAAAGTCAAAGAAATCAAAGCGGGGCAATAGAGAACAAAACAATAAAAAAAAAAACAAGTGTCAAATTCAACTCGTTCGTCACTCGTCCGTCTATTAGTCGTCAGTGCATTGAATTTAAGCGCGCGTTTAAATTTAATCTCATTCCCCTGCTTAAGCCTCTCCACCGCCGCTCTGACTAATACAGTTCTTTAAATCTTTCCCCACTTTCAATGTTCGGCCAAAGTGTTGATGATAAGATGAACTTTTCTTTCATGTTTATTTTTATCAGCCTTTATTGCTGTGTATTATTATCTCATATTCTTACTTGCTGCTTTTGTGATTTTTGCTCCAACCTTATTGCTGGACTTTTGTATTGTTTACTGGTCACATATATACTATTGTTGTTGTTGCATTACTGAAATTAACTGTTGCCCTGTCCTCGACATTTTTATCTGCATGCATTACCATTAGAAGTGATTGCATAATGCGTTCTACTATCGGCTGTAAATGATTACATGTGTAAAGTGAAAAATTTTAATATTAGCGAAGAAGTAGTTAATTTAAAAAATTAAGTTTTATGTGCATTATTTTTCAATTGTTAGTAGTGTACGATCGACAAATCGGCACTGATATCTACTGGTATTGGCATAATATTTACGAATTGGCATCAGTATCGGTTAAGAATTATAGAAACGAAATAATTTGGGAATCGGCATCAGTATCGATATAAGCAGCTGATTTTCTTACCGATAACTTCTCACACCATTAAATTTTAAAAATTTGAATTTAGACGAAAATAGGTGGTAAAGTTCTAATACGTATATGATTTGGAGAAAGTCCACAAAATTTTTCAAAAAAATCCGCTATAATCCGCAAACATTTTTTTTTTTAAATTTTGTTAATGTAATATGTAACAAAATATTTTTTTTAATTGTATTTCAATATTATTAATATAATGAGATCAATGTTAAAATAATAACCCAGCGAACCATAATTGACGACTTTGTCGAAATTTCGACTAATTCGTAACTATTTCGAGCTGTCTTAAAGAAATCGTTACAATTTCGTTGCGCAATTATAATATCGGAAAGATTGCGAAATTTTTTTTACGATTTCGTTAAGAATATTTCGAAATCTTTTCGATTTCGTTGCGAAATCGTAACGAAGATCGTATGAAGGGGTTGATACGACTTCGTAACAAAATGTCGTAACGATTTCGTAACGAATCCTAACGAAATAGATACGAAAAAGTTACGATTTCGTTCAGACCGTTCGAAAGAAAAGAAATTTCATTCTTCGCATTTCAATATGTCGTACTTCTATATAAATTCGTAGAAAAAGTGAAACTTTTCCGATATTTGCGTAACGAAATTGTAACGATTTCTTTAAGACTAGTTACGAATTAGTCGGAGCTTCGACAAAGTCAACAACTATGGTTCTTTAAAATAAAAATAATTTTTTGGTCAATTTTACATATAAAAAAAAATGAAGTTGTCTTCACTGCACAAAAAAAACTTTTTTAAAAAAAAAGGACTACAAAATCACTACAAAGTAAAAAATAATATTTTTAATAAATAATTAAAATAACTTTTGCTTTTAATGTCTTGGTCATATTTGATAATTTATTTGAGCATATTATTGCATTGGAAATCTTATTATTTTATTTTATTTTTTCTAATTTGTTTTATCATCATAAATATATTAATTTCTTTATGAATACAAAAGCTTTTCAAGTCGGCGCTAATATAATCATACTTTTAATCAGATTATATTCATAAAAAAAATTAATATATTTATGATAATAAAACAAATTACCCATTCTTGTAACGAATTCGAGATATATTCGAGCTTTAGTGTTTTTGTAATATTTCCACACCCCTTTGTTGAATAAGCGCCCACTTTCTTGACCGTTATTTGTAACAATTGTGCCTCATTTCAGTACCCCAGCGTCAATATTAACTGAGAAAGTGTTTTTCTAGTATTGCCACGCCCATTTGTCGAATAATGCTTACTTTATTGACCGTAATTTTTAATAATTCTGCCTTCCCCTATACGAAATTTCAGCCCTAGTGTCACTATTATTCGAGACAGTTTTTTTAATATTGCCACGCCCAATTTCCGAATTCCGCCCCCTTTCTTGAGCTCAATTCCTCCGCAATTCCGCAACTCCTATACTAAATTGCAGTACCATAGTATCATTATTATTTGAGATACACTGTTTTTCTAATATTGCCACGCCTATTTGTTGAATGGCTGCCATTTTCTTGACGGTAATTTGTAATAATTCTGTCTACCCCTACACTTAATTGCAGCTCCCTAGGGTCAATATTATTCGAGATGCATCGTTTATCTAGTATTGTCACGCCCCTTTCTCGAATGCCGCCCATTTTTTAGATGTCGCCACTGTGTTTATGATATCTATCTGTGCACCAAAAAGTATGGCAATCAGGCATACGATTTAGGAATTATCGATGTTCATACTTCAAAAAAAAAATCTGACAAACCAACGATCTATATCGTAGCGCAACCAATAATGCTATAACTGTAAATAAAACTTTTTTTATTGTTTGAAATATTTTCAAAAAGCCCTTAAATCTTCAGTTCTATCTATCCATTCTTTTAATTTTGGATGAGTTCTCCAAACTTCTCTAGACTTTTGGACGTACAGACGCCTGCTCATTTAAGATTTCGACTGATTTCAATTTTTGGAATTATAACTTCTAGGGATGGCAGTTAATTATGAAATAGAATCAGTCTTCGAATTTGAACACATTAATTAATATGCCACAAGGTTACATTATTTGCACTATACTCAAGATGACATTTTTAAAATTTAATATTTTTAACACTTACAACTTAACATTTACATTACTACTAAAAAAGTTTAATTAATTTTAAAATTTAATAAACAACACTTAAAATATACGCCAAAAATTTTTTCACCCATTGACATCAACATTCGCATATTTAGCAGGAACTCTACTGATCTGGTAACAGTGCTTATGGCAGAGATATAGTTACCTAGAATAAGAAAGGAAGCATAATAAAAATTTGCAGTAGAAAACGCATCGCCATCAGAATAGGCATCGGCATCGATACTACAATCGGTATCAGTATAAGTATCGACAGCGATTTATGGATCATCATCGAGGCATCAGTATTGGTTTTTAAAATAAACCGCACATCGTTTTGCCATCGCATATAGATGGTGACAAAAATTTGGAATCGGTCGAACATTAAATCTATCTATATATATATGAAATTGTAAAAAGAACAAATCTGTACATTAAATATTTTTTTGAAATTCTTTTTGCGATGGACGTTTTGAATGACGCTGAGTCCGAAAATCGCATTTTTAAAATATTTGTCTGTCTGTCTGTCTGTCTGTTAAATCAGCACGCGAAAACCACTGTATGGATTTAAATGAAACTTGGCATTCAGGTTTCTTATATCCCCGGTCATATCATAGGCTACTTTTTTCCCAGTAAAAAGGGTTGGACCCTGTAGAGGGCGCTGCGGTCGGGTTTCAGGCATTCTTTTTTTTAGCTTATCTCCGAAACCGTTCATCCGATTTGCATGAAAATTTGTAAGTAGTGTTTTTCGGATACGGTGAGTTTTTATAACTTATTTACTCTGTTCTATCTCGAACACCAGAGGGTGCTGTAGTAAAAATATTTTGAAAAACCTGGAAAAACTCCTACACCGTACATCCGATTTGCATGAAAATTGGAATCTAGAAGTTTTCTGATACGGTGAGTGTTTTGGACTTAACTTTTTTGTGCTCTCTTGAACACCAGAGGGCGCTTTAATACAAAACTAAGGAAATCGTGAAAAACTCCAAAACTGCTCATCCGATTTGGATGAAAATTTGTAAATAGCGATTATCGAGTACGGCACGTGTTTTGGTGCTATCTTTTTTGCTCTTTCTCGAAACTAGAGGGCGCTGCTATACAATTTTTACGTGTATATGTTATTAAACTGTTCCTTAACTGCTGCACCGATTTTGATGAAATTTTTTGTGTGTGTTTAAGTGGATCCCTGGATGGTTCAGGATCGCAATTGGACCCAGTAGATGGCGCTGTGATCGGGTTCCACGAATTTTGTTATTATAGCTTATCTCCGATACTATTCATCCGATTTACATGAAAATTTGTATTTAGGGGTTTTCGGGTACGGTAGTTTGTATGACTTATCTATTTTGTTCTATATTGAAGACCAGAGGGTACTGCAGTACAAATGTTTTCAAAATGTCGAAAAACTCCTAGCTGTACATACGATTTGCGTTATAATTTTTCCATTGGAGTTTTCGGATACGGTGGGTATTTTGGACTTTTATTTCTGCGCTATCTTAAGCACCAGATAGTACTGTACTACAAATCACTTAAGAAATCGTGAAACACCCAAAAACTGCTCATCCGATTTAGATAAAAATTTGTGTATCGGATATATAGGATTTGATATAGAGTATGGAAAGGACTTTGGCGTTTTTTTTTTATTCTATCTCGAAAACCAGAGGGCGCTGTTGTACAAATACCGCAAAAAACTCAAAACAACTTATCCAATAAGTATAATTCTTATAAGTGGTTTTTGGGTGCGGTGAGTTTTTTGGCGCTATGTATTTTGCTATATCTTGAACCCCAGAGGGCGCTGTACTACAAAATACAGTAAGGCGTGGCAAAGCGCAAAGGGTGATAAATATCTTCTTTTCTTCTTTATGTGTATTTATATTCCACTTTCTTTTTTCGCAAATCAGGACAGCTGATGCCGGATTCTGTGGTATTTGAGTACGCATTAAGACATGCGTAAGTCAGTTGCATCGTAAGTTGGCGTGTTTTGACATTTTAATTTAAATTTTCAATCCTTATTTAATTTTTGTCCAGTTTCCTCGCGAATTGCCAAGAATTCGTTTTTGCTCTGATTTTTTTCAAAAATGTGCAATCTATCGAATACAATATAAGACTTGAAAATATATTTTAGCAAGCCATCGGCGGCACGCACACACAAATCACGATTTCCTTCTAAAGTTTGTGAAAAGTTTTTTAAATTGACGAATGAAATCGAAAATTATTTATATCAACTCCCAAGTTAAGCCGGGTATTCAGCTAGTATTACATAATTTTTAAAAAAATAATATTGTCCATTTACGCAATACATTTACGTTTTCAGTGTAGACTTATTACTATATTATAAGTTTTCATTGCTTCTCTTTTATTCTGGTAATTTTTTTTAAATGAAAAAGTTTGCATGTGTAATCTATAAATTTCATTCATCGAAATGTATCTGCTGCTGGTATGAGTCTCTGCTCTCTAATGATAATATAAGAATGATAAAACAAACAAAAATATATCTAATCAATTATTAACCGACACATTTTTAAAAAGTACGCGTACTTTAAGCATAAAAATAAAAGCTTTAAGCATAAAGTGAAAGAATTTCAGAAAAAATACCGGAGTGTATCATGTACCATTTCATGTAAAAATTAAAAGTATTTGTATCTGAAGCTTTAGCAACTTGTGGGCGCTATGAAGTAGAAATATCAAAGGTAAAAAATACGTTTGTCATAAAACAGAAGAAGCAAGGCAACAAAATTCAGAATCAGTAATTTACCCAATGATCGGCAATTACATAATTACACCCTTTAGTTACAAATATCGTTGCGTTGATTCTCAAATCTGAAGCTTGCTTAGAATGTTTTCGTGAAAAATCTATCCTATTATAATGCTTGAAACATATTATTTTGTACATTATTTTACATTAGTTGAAGAATATCCAAAATATTAGAATTTAAAATATACAATTATATGTTGTGGCTATACACTCAAAAAACATTTTAAAATCAAAGAAAATTTACTGAATTTCAATGACTTGTTTTACGCTCCAACGAAATTCTTTTTATATCAAAGTGAAATTTTTCTTTGAAATTAAAATTTAAAAAAAAAAAATGATTTAGTACTTATAAGCTTAAGCATGAACTTGTTTAAATACTTTAAAAACAGTTTTTTTTTGTTTTTTACATAAGCATAAGAAAAATCTGGCCACTCTAAGAGCAATGATCATGACAACTAGACTTCAGTTTTGTTTATTGAATGATAAAAACATTACTTTAGCAACAAGTTTTATGATAATTTTATGCATAATGATTGTTGCACTTTATCGCCCAAAACACGACTAACAATTTAAGTGACATTGATGGCAATAGTCTTACTCATAGGTAATGATGATAATAATGATGTTCATTCATACTGCTCAAAATGATGTGTGATAATTTTTTTTGCTGGTGATTGATGTGAGTCCGCTATAAGTTTAAATAATCTTTGGTCATTTAATACAATATATCAATGCTACAAAATCACAAAAGCAAAACGTTTATTGTAGCTATAAAACAAACAAAAAATAAGTAGCTATCAGAAGCTACGTTCATATATAATTGAAGCCAAATTGCTGGGTACAATGCTGTTTTTAGCCAAAGTTCAATAAAAAATCACATAAAAAAAGCATCGATCTATTGACGAGTTTCTTCATGCTCAAATAAAAGCATTAATACTTATCTTCAAATATGTTATTGCACGTTTTTTCAATTATATAAAATAATTAATCATGTTCTTAACTACATATTTTTTTTTTCTCTTAAAAAACCTTGAGTATTAAAATTTCTGTATAAAGCTACATGTTTGAAGTTGCGTACATTTTTTTTCAATATTTTTTATCACTTACAATAGAAATATTTTAAGAGTTGTTACAATATTTGCAGACAGTCGTTGAAACAAAATAAAAACTTTAAAAATCCCAGTAAATTTAGTTAAAAACTTGTTAAATAATTGAGGACATGTAGAATTGCCGAGTTTCTAGTGATATGACAAACAAAGAAAGAGCACTTAAGTGCCATACATGGATGAAGTCAACTTAAGTGGAATAGCTTCAAGAAGAGTGGAGGTTGTCTTTATATACAAATACAACAGTTTATTAAATTTGGGAAAATAAAAATTGATCTCAAAATGTTTTTAAATTTTGCATTTAAATATGAGATTTGAGGAGCTTTACATAAGCTCTTTACAGTGTCTTAAGAGTTTTTATTGTTAAATTTTATTATTTTTTAATATTAATAAAATAAATAAATTAATTTGCAAGAGTAGCTGCAAGGATAAAATCCTTCATTAATAGATGAACAAAAACAACAGATACATTTTGCAAAAAATTATGAAGATAAAGATTTCGAGTAATGGAGTCATGTTTTATTTCATCGGATGAGAGTAAATATAATATATTTCGATGGGATGAATCACTGAATCATGAATCATGAATCACTGTGTAAGATTTTCTTAGTCTAACGGGACAAGATTCAAAAAATATTTGCAAAAATATAAAATTATTATTTCTCTAATATATAGCTAACAAACACACAAAACAATGTGCAAAACATTTATCTCATTATATTTCAAATGTTTATTGTATATTATATATTATATTTCATATTATGTTTATTATACTTCAAATTATTAAAAATAAGCAGTTTTAAGCATTAAGTGTGTTGTTCAAAGTTGTAAACTTTTATAGTTTTTTTATGGAAATTTTTTCTGAAAGTATGCTGATTAATATCCATTAAAAAATGTCTGAACAATTTTTTATATAGGAAAAAATAAAGAAAAAACAAAATATGAGCATACATTTAGTTGATGTGCCAAAACATTCGTTTATATTTTTTATTTAAGTACCGTAGATATCGGTATATCGGAGATTCCATGTCAAATTGTACGCTTTTCGAACTCACATATTTCGATAGTACTTACAAAAGAAGATATATTTGCATATTTTTTTTTTTGAAATTTTTTGTTCAGTTATACTTTCACTGTGCATAACTGCAAAACAATTAAAAACAAAAAATGAAAATTTGTCATTCGGACATGTGGTAAAATAACTATATCTTTAAAACTGTTAGTAATACAAAAAAATGACATATTATGAAGATCTTGAATTGATCTTCTTTGTGGTGTGGTCTTCTTCTCATAAACACTTAAATGAAATATTTTAATTGTTTTTGGCCACTAACAATTTCATTCACATTTTTCAAGGTCAGCACTACAACTTGTTTTGGCGTTTTGAAAAAAATTGTCTGTCGTATTAAGGCATTAATTTTGAATGCATTTTTTTTACATTGAAACATGAAGTCTACTATTTTACGCAAATTTTTTCAAAAATTGTCAACAATTTTTACACACAAAATACTTTTATTTTTAATAAAAAATGG
Organism: Coremacera marginata; assembly: GCA_914767935.1. Taxonomy (NCBI): domain Eukaryota; kingdom Metazoa; phylum Arthropoda; class Insecta; order Diptera; family Sciomyzidae; genus Coremacera; species Coremacera marginata. Next base: position 59,462,127 of record OU612045.1, on the reverse strand, counting down.
GATTTTTAGTATTTTTTGAATTTCTTACGGTGTTTTATAATTTGTCAGCTAAAAGTATACCTCCGGCTGCTTTTCCTGAATAAAAAAAGATATATAAATTTTAAGCTAAAAGAAAAGTTGTTGGAGCTATATTAGTAGCCTAAAAATTATAAAATACTATATGAAGTACAAAATACACTAAAAATATCCTTTTGAATTGAAAATAAAAGAGTTTTGTATGTAAAAATTGTGTAGGAAGTTTATGAAAAATTTGTATAAAATAGTCAGCATTAATTCTCCAACGAAAAGTCTTGGGAATGCATTAAGGGGCTGTTCATAAATTAAGTAACGTGTTTTTGGCCAATTTTTGACCCCTCCCTCCAAGATCACATCACACTATTACTTTTTTAAATTTTTGAACTTTTCTTTTTTTTTATTTAGCAGTTTAGTTTGTTATGAAAAAAAGGAGAGATCACGTTATATTTATTACGAGGTTGATGCAGCCGCATAGCATTAGCTAAGCTAGCAACATATATTGGTACGTGTAAGCATTTGAACAATTTAGCCTAATTTTTTTTTAATAACAGTATTTCAGAAAAAGAAATATATATTATAATGTTTTTTATCTTCCAACTTATTAATACTATGGAGCGATATGTAGATGATGAATTTAATTACAGTCATCAATAAAAATTGTTGTACAGCTTACGAATAAGTAGCGTACTGAAAAATCTGTCGGCATAAAGTTTAAGTATGTACATAATAAACGTATTTTATTTCACTGCATATTCTATAAGATATTGAACTCTCGTCGTTTCTCATCAACTCTTTCAGGATCGATAAAAACTCAAAGTTTCTCCTATATTGATGATTGCTTGATTGAGAGTTAACCCCTGAGATATGTGGACACTAATGGCATAAGCACATTAAGAAATTACCAACAATAAAAACACATAAAAAACAACAATGCGCTTGCTGGCAGAACTCGCACAAGTACACATTTTAAAGACACTAGATTCGGCGACTTAAAACAAACATAAAAAAATAATGGAGCTGTTTAGTAATTAGCGTTGAAACATATGAATTCGATTTTAGCAAAATTTTTTTGACATTAGAGTTTATTAAAATTTGGTTTTGACACTACCTAATTTTAGGGGGGATGAACTGTTCAGTGAAGAAAATTTTAAAAATGGGCCAACTCATTGCTGGTATCTGATCCCATCCATTTTCTGCAAATATGTTACAACAAAAAACAAAAACCCTCCACACGCCAAAAAAAGTACAACTACAACACGATACAACAATAAGGTAGGGTAAGGAGATTTACGACACCGACCTCGAATGTCAAAATGTATTTTAGCATTGCCACTTTTCTGTATTATTGATAAATGTGGGACATATAAAAAGAAAGGAAATTATTTGTTGGGTAAAAAAGATAAATTAGGACAAATGTATTTACAATGAAATAAATTGCTGTTTTGTGATTTTAAACGTTTGTTTTCAGAAAATTATTATTGCCCATTGGTTTTTGCCATGGTTGAATTATAAGCTTGTCGCATAGCTGAGTGTACTGTCTTCTCAGTACCCATAATAGTCAAAATCAGCAAATTTTGCGAATGAATATAAAAGAAAAACAGATGAGAAAAGAGAGCATTTACAGAATTTCCATGAGCTGTCAACATCGATTTGACAGTGACATGGTTTTTGCTTAGCTTTTTATGTCCTCATTTATTTATATACAATTTTTATTCTTATGTGTACTTTTGTTTTTTATTGCCATCTGACAAAGAAACTGTTGAGCATAAATACAATTTTTTTTTTAGAAATTGGCACATTGCTTTTGTTTTATCTTTTTAGTCGTTTTATTTAATCTGTTGGAACTATAAAAAACTTTCATTTTCTTGGCACTACCGTATCAGAGAACGAATTTAAAGTGAATGACTTCAATCAGCTTATTACATCAGCAAATGTTGCGCAGCGAAAACACTGATTCAAAACTTTCGCTATAATAAAATAATGTACTTCCCCGTTTTCCAATGAGTACATGCTATGTTGAATGTTGGAAAAAAATATGTGTCGAATATGTGCCTGTCGAATGTGTAACAACATACCAATATTTGGCAAACTGTCGAACATAGAAGCTTACGAAGTTATAATATCTCTCAACAGTTAAATCATTAACCAAAAAGACTAAAAACAAACATGGATTTTTTATAGATGTTTTTTTAAGAAACGGCAGCACCGTATTTTATAATTTTAACATTCCAGGTCGGTGTGGTGAATCTCTTTACCCTATCTTATTATTGTATCATGAACTCCAACAATTCTTTGAATACGTATCAGAGAACTGCAACGAGTCTATGATTCGAACGAATGACTATAAATCATCCATCAAAAACCGAATCCGAGTGCGTGCGGTTGCGTACAACAACCACCACTTCCACGCGAAGCATCCTCATAACAGCGATGAGCGACGAGTGCCGCCGCTTTCACTCATCGCTCATAAGAATGCCGTTCAATGATTCTAATGATTCTATAGTCATTCCTTATGATTCTAGAGTCATTAAGGGAAATCGCGTGCAGTGTTACCACTGACATATTTTATTATACATATAATATATAAATTTATTATTATATACATATAATACTAGCGGACTCGGCGAATGTATGAAAATAAATCTTAAAATAGTATTAAAAAAAAACATAAATGCATATACTTAATTAAAAAAAAATTAAAATATTATTGATAGAAATAAGTGAAAAATTGTGAAAATATTATTGAAAAACATAAATTAAAAATTTTTGGAAAACTTTTTTAAGAATTACTAAAATTATTATAACTAAAGAATTAAGAATTATTATAATTAAAATATTAAATAAAATCATTTTATAATATATAAATCATTAAAAGCGGCAATCCTGTTTATTTTGGATTGCAGCTTTCCTTATGGCATCTCTAAACATAAAGGTTCTCAGCAATTCATCATTGCAAGTGTGAAAGTGATTTAAAAAATTGATTAAAAACAATACAATAACAACAAGAAACAAATAATAGACAACATACAAGTATAAAGTAAGTTTGCTAAATTTTAATTCTTTGAAATTTTAATTAAATTTTAATTCTATTTATCTTAATCAACACGTAAAACACAAACCAAGAGTAAAACAAGGAAAACGCTCGCCAATCATTCAATGACTCTAGAGTCATTGAGGGTGCTTAGAATTCAGTGGTCTTTCTAATGAGCGATGAGTGAAAGCAGCGGCACTCGTCGCTCATCGCTGTTATGAGAATGCCTCGCGTGGAAGTGGTTGTTGTTGTGAGGAACCGCACGCACTCGCACTCTGTTTTTGACGAGTGATTTAGAATCATAAAAAACGATTCGCTGCAGGTCTCTGATACGTATGTAGCACAGTAAGAAATAACCAAAGAAAAACAGACATATGAAAAAAACAACAATGCGTTTGGTGGCCACTAGAGGCCACTAAATTCGACGAATTATAATGCACATAAAATTTTTGAAGTTGTATATATTATTTGAATTTAAATTTATTATTTAGTTTTATTTTTAGTAAAATTATTTGAGTTAACAAAATTTGGGCTTTGTCATGTCTCAGTTTTAGAAGTGATCGGTCAACCCATTACTTGTATTAATATTCTGCAAATACAACAAAAAACCAACAACGACAAAACCCAACAACGCTGACAGCGCTCGCGTCTTTCTAAGTCCTGGTTTACACTCGTCAAGAATTCACGATCAAGTCTTGCATTTGTTGATGAGAGACGCGGACATTAACGAGAGAGAGGGTAAATTTAAAAGGGAATAGCAAAGAATTGACGTCAACTCTTGATCAGTGTAAATCAGGTATAAGTTAATATTATTGAGGACATTAAATTCGGCAATTATAAGACACATGAAATTTTTACAGTTGTTAATATTATTTGCATTTATGCTTATGAATTTGATTTTAGTAAATTCATATGAGTTAATGAGTTGACCCCAAATTTTGTGGCTTATTTCATTTTCCATTTGGGTTTTGTTTCATTGCATTTGGGCATTATTTCATTAAGTGGTTTGGAGTTTATTTCATTTACTGTTTCCTGGAGCCCTGTATAGGTGGTGCAAAAATATTAAATTTTAAACATCTTCAGCAATTTAACTCAATAGCCACGCAGCAATTTCGGCCAAGTGTTACTGACATCATAGCTGGCATTTAATTTTGTAAAATTATAAATATTTATAAAAGATTCTTCTAACTTAGGCTGCATTATCTGAGACGTTATTTTTTTCGTGGAAAAATTTAATTAAAAAAGCTTTGCTTTTGTAAGCACAACAATAATAAAAAATCCAACCATTTTACATTAAAAGCAAAACTATTTTTTGTCCTACTAATAAAAAACCACCGTCCCACTAAGTGACTGACTTTTCGTGCCACTGTCTGATTGACTCATGGTCTCATCAACCGTTTTTAAGTCCCATCAACTCAGCGCATGCCTGCTTGTATGTCTGTCTCATTTATCGACTAGCTCAGTCAGCTGGCTAACTGTCACGTCTGCCGACTTATTCTGAGCTGGCGCTCGAATATCAGCTACTTGAACTAAACATTTATTTATAAACGTGCGATTGTGTTGCATTTAATTAGAAAATTGTTCGTTTTATTTTCATTGTCGTTGTTGTTGTTGTTGCTATTGTTAATGCTTTTATAATTGTTGTAAATGCTGTTGTGTTGTTGTTAAACATCAGTTTTATTTCGCTGCATTGTTAATTGATACGTAAAACAAATTTAATCACGATCACAGTTTATGTCAATATTTATTGTAATCGGAAGTAATAGGAAGCGATCATTGTTGAATTCGTTGTTTGTTAAACGTGTATACTACTATACTACTAAATTAAATTGCACATATCTTCAGTAAAAATTTCTTAAAGGTTTTGGAAAATTTCTTCGATATTCTGCGTTCCCAGCTATATGCGTTATTTGAATTTATTTGCAACAATGACGATAAATTTACAATGAATAAAAAAAATATTGAATAAAAATTTTGGATAAACATTCTTTAGTGTATTTAATGTATTTTACTCTAAGTTTGGAATGTATTTTCTCCTTCCATTGACATTGTATAAAACTTGTTTCAGAGATTATTCAAGGCAGTCAAAATTTCTCCTCCCTATATAAAGTCCTTATTTAAAGGCTTTGCTCTAGGATTCTTTAGGCGAAATTGTTAATTAAACCCAAAAATATTATATATCAACAATTTCATTTTTTGTAAAATGCTTATGATAATTATGATAATTGCAATAATCTACTTCACACACAATCGCCCCAACTTAGCTTCAACCTATACCCATAACTTTTTGCAATAAAAAGTTGTTACTCGTGCTTGTTGTTACATGCTCTAGTTTCTTGCATTGCAATGATTTCTCTTTTGTTTATGGTTTTTTCTTTTCAAAACATTCATTTATTTGCATTTAATGTTAATTAAAAATTCCTTCATTCAAGTAAAGGCAATATAAACACAAATTGCTTCGATGCGTTAAACTATAATTTTTTGCGATCAACAATCGCTGAATGATTGACAAAACGTGTTTAACACTCTAATCAAGGGATCAAGTGAGCCGATCGCAGATCAATTGCGTTCGAACAAGAATTTCCCACAATTATTATGGATAAGGTGCGGTGACGAGGTAAGCCAGATTGACCAGAGTGAACGTGTTAAGCATATTAATTAGCAGTTAATTAAAAGTGTAACAGTTACTTGAATTAGAAGGCATTTTGAAAGGGGGCCAAGAAATGGTGGCAAAAACATAAAATGAAATTCAAGAGACATAATAAAAGCGGGTTTTGGAGTGTTGTTCCGCTTAGAAGTGGGCTAAAAATAGTTGAAGTGAACTCAAACTTCCGCAAATATAAAATAATGTTCTACACGCAGAGAAAAAATATGTTTATATATGTTTGGTTTCAAAAACAAAATATTCCGAGGGAACCATCGAATGATTAAGAATCGTTTCCGTCAATAGCATTATTTTTCGATATAAGAAGATATTAGTTGTGTCCAACATTAATATAATTGCCTTAGCTAAAAAACTAACGTCTACATTATATGCTTGTGACAAAATAGAATTGTGTGTTTCTACCCAATAAAAATATATTTGCATCACTGTTAAACTCAAAAAGAGCAGAACTTAGCAAATTTAAAACAAACAGAACTTATTTCTTTTATGTGTTTCGCCTAGACATACATAAATCTGTTTCTTTTGCACTTGCACGAAAAATAGCGGAAACCTTGTTGCTTTATGCGCTTGCTTTTAACAGTTGCCAAGTCTTGGCGTCATTTTACGTTTTAAGCAGCCGCACCAAGCGTGTTGAAAAATTTAACTCTTGTGAAAAGTGTTTCAGAAAATGTTTGTTTAAATTAAAAGTGTTTGTGTTTTCAAATTAATAAAATAAAAAAGAAAATAAAAGAAAAATAAGACGGTTCAGCAGTAAAAATAGGTGAGTTTTGAAGCAACTTTGCTGATAAAGCGGGTGCTTCGCTGGCAAAGTGGGTGCTCCAACCATATTATGTTTTCTCCAACTAGAAAATGTGTGCATATAAAAATTATTGTAATGTCGGATAAATATAATATGGTTACTTCTCAACATAATTAAATCCGAGAAAAACTTATTTACTGTTTTCCAAACATATTTTGTTTGCTTCAAACCAGCAATTACTTCTAAGCAAATATTTTGTAATCATAGTGAAAAACTTTTGGCATTTCTTTTGCTGAAATATGTTTCCATCGGTAAATATATTATGTTGTTCTTAATTATTGTTTTGGAAATAATTGCTTGACTGCAATTAAATTATGTATTCTCCAATTAGTATATATTTGTTCGTGAAAATTTAATGTTATTCTTGACTAAATTATATTTCCAAGCAAACACATCTTAAGGAAAAGAAATGAATATTTTGAAATAAACTGGAACTATTGGTGTGTGCAGTTTAGTAGTAGTAGTGTTTTAATTTAGTTCAGCAACAATAACAATTTTTGCTTTAAGTTAGTGCTTTTAAAATTTTAGAAGAGGAAAGGCACAAAAAAATATAAATTTTACATTTAACATATGTGAGCTCTGTGACAAGTAATTCATGAAGTAACAGGTCGCCACAGCAACAATGTTCTTTACAGAACAACCACCAGCAAACTAGACAGCTGTAACGTTGGTCGCTACACCAACTCATCAGTAATATTCTGTGGGTTATGCAGTACATTAACTTTGAAAATCTTATAAGCACACCTTCTGCTAAAACCAAAGCGGAATTGCAGCTCTGTGCTTTCCAATTTATGTTTATGTTTTTCTACTTCTTAGCACAAGGCAAAGGTTCAAAAAATTGACTACATTAATTCTGCAAAGACTTGTTGTTGCGCTCTTTGTTTACTTCTTTTCACGATTCCATTCTTTGGCATTTCGTTGATATTAAACCATACATAGAAGGCGTTAAGAAGTTATTTTTTGAAAAAAAGATGACTCATCTTATTTTCTGAGGTCGGACTCGTACCAGTTTACATATGAAAATTAAATTCTGGCATTTTTTATTTAATATTTAATTAATAAAAATTTAATTTTTATTTGTTGACGATAAATAATCTCACTGTTGTACGTTAAAAAATATTATGTAATCTTACTGTACTAAATAATATTTTAAAGAAATAAATGAAAATGAAATATTTAATTTTTAGCAATTCTTATAATATAAATTTTTAAGTACTACATATATGAGCTTAATGCCAAGTAATTCATAAAGCTACACGTCGTCACAACAACAATGTTCATTACAGTTACAGTTGTTTGAAGCCTTGTTCGAATTCCTAAGTATGTCTTTGAGCTTTTATGCCAGTAACCGAAACAACTCTTGCTAATGAATGTTTTGTCTTAAAATATGAATGTTATGAAATGAATATATATATATACCTTTGGATTTTGTCACTACTTTAGTAAAGTCACAAAATAGCAAAATCTAATAAGAAAAGTTCATATTTTGGTATGAGAAAAATCATGCATATAATGCTTCAGCAGTTGCTTATGTTGTTGTTATGGTTGTTAGTTTGGTTCGTGCCAAAATCACGGACGTAACATCGTGTCGTTTGTTGGAACGAATCGTTTTAAAAATATTTTTTGGTAGCTTAAAAAACAATCTGTCAGAAATAATAGTAATGAAAAATTTCTTCCAATCTGAATTAAAAAATCTTAAATTTTTGCCGTCGGACCAAAGATAATGCGAATTTTCTGTCATTACTTTAACTTTTTTTATATTATTTTCACTAAAATTCAAATTGGTTTTTTTTTTTTTGCTATATATTACTTTTAGTTAAATAAATTGTCACAAATAATGTTAAACATTTGTTATTTAATTCAATTTAATTCTTTAACTTACACTATAGTTTATCAGCAATAGACAATTTATTTTACTAAAAGTAACACAACAAAAAAAATTCAATTTGAATTTTAGTGAAAATAATATAAAAAGAAGTAAACAAATAAATGAAAATTCGCTTTATCTTTAGTCCCACTGCAAAAATTTAAAAAAAAAAAATTATGCAGATTGGAAGAACTTTTACATTACTATTATTTCTGACCGTTTCGATTTGTTAACTTCCACACCAGCCAATATATTTGTAAAAAATCGATTTTTACAGGTTATTTAAATCCATTCCAGCTCACGGGTTGCTATTCGAAATTTTCGGGGAATCATCATAACATAAACCAAGCATTATTTTGAGGAACCGACCCAAACAACTTTTTTTTTGTGAGGCGCCTTAATATATAGCGGCGTACTGAAAACAGATATATAGGGTGCAAGTTAGGTATTTTGGCCGACTAAATACTTTTAGTCCCGATTTTTTTTAATACAGCATTATTGAACTAATCGAATTTACTCATCCATTCGACCAATATAAATCGCAAGCGCAGTTGCATCTTTAAATAAAAAGCAAGTAATAGTATAGAAGTCAAAATTCCATATATATTTTGCACAATATTTATTATTAAACACAATTCTTAAATTATAAACATTCGAATGAAAATTATCTATCAAAATTTTTGTTTTTTAAAGAAAGTCTTTTAAAATATTTCTAGATGGAAATATTAAATTAAACAAGTATTTAATAATATAAAGTATAATAATAGTAAGGTACAAATGAAAGTAATTACAATTTTGCATATGAAAAGGACACTACATATTTTGCACAATATTTATTATTAAACACAATTCTTAAATTATAAACATTCGAATGAAAATTATCTATCAAAATTTTTGTTTTTTAAAGAAAGTCTTTTAAAATATTTCTAGATGGAAATATTAAATTAAACAAGTATTTAATAATATAAAGTATAATAATAGTAAGGTACAAATGAAAGTAATTACAATTTTGCATATGAAAAGGACACTACAAATAGCATTTTAACAATATCCACTAAGCATTAAAAAATTTATTTTACTTTTTGTTTTAATATTTTCTTAGTTTATATAAAGGGTGGTTGAATTTTAAGGGCCGATGTTGATTTTGAATAAAACACAAATTATTTAGGAAATTATTGTCATTTCTTTTTATTATGATAATATTGGTATGGTTCAATTATGTATGGAATAAAATATCAGCCAAATGGCCGCCGCGACCTCGGCGGCACACCTCCATCCGATGGTCCAAATTTTCGATGACGCTGAGGCATAAGTGAGGTTCTAATCGGCCGTTAATGTGCCGAATTATCTCATCCTTTAGCTCTTGAATTGTTGGTGGCTTATCGACGTACACCTTTTCTTTCAAATAACCCCAAAGAAAGAAGTCCAACGGTGTCAAATCACATGATCTTGGCGACCAATTGACATCACCACCACGTGAGATAACACGGCCATTGAACTTGTCGCGCAAAAGAGCCATTGTTTCGTTAGCTGTGTGGCAAGTGGCACCGTCCTGTTGAAACCACATATCGTCCACATCCATATCTTCCAATTCGGGCCATAAAAAGTTCTTTATCATCTTACGATAGCGAACAGCATTCATAGCAACTGCCTGACGGCTCTTCAGCCACACTATCGCGAACAGCAGCAATATTTCCTGCAGTACGAGCTGTACGACCATGCACTGGTGTTTTCAAATCTCCTACAGACCCGGTTTGCTTTTTGACCGAAAAAATCACGAAGTGCACGATATGCATTTTTATTTGAACGCCCATTTTCATAATAAGCCTGAATAACTTCAACGCGTTGCTCGATTGTGTATCTTTCCATAGTTCAAATTGAGTTAGTCTGAAATTGAGAAATGGCAAATGAAATGCAGAAAAAAATTTGATGGTTAGATGTGGTTCACATTCAACATCGGCCCTTAAAATTTAACAACCCTTTATGAAGAAAAAATAAGCAGAGCTTTACTATTTCATTAACTCGTTTTTTTTAAGATGTTTATATAAATAACAATAAAAATAATATATAATTAATTACTAATTTACACCTGGGACTAATTCGTTTTTGCAGTGGAAAAAAATATTTGTTCGCAGTGGCGTAGACATTATTGATATTTCAAGTCTGACTATGACAGTCATTTATTGACAAGGGCAAAATACAAGTTTTATCATAAAAGTCACGCTACTGATAGGTTTTGGATTTTTTTCAAACATATTGTGTGAGTATATGCTACAATTTTAACTGCAAAAACCCAAAAAAGTTCCAATTAAACAATTTTTTGATATATTTTTTTTTAACTAACCCAATGCCAGGGGATGCTCCCTATAAATGCGAAAGCATTGAGTTGATTCGGAAGGCGGGTGATAGTTAGTTGGAGGCTAGAAAGATGGAATATTTACTTCGAAACGAAAAACTGACACATAGATCATCGTTCGTCGTTCCGACTACGCGTATTTGAAAAAACTTACAAGTAGCATATGAAGCCGACCAGCAACAGCATATCAGCAGCTGACACTTTGCAAAAAATCAGCATAAAGCAAACAAAGAGACAAGAGAAAAACATCAAAATGCAAACAGGTGTCGTCGAAACGACGAACGATGACGTTCCAGGGTTAAAAAATAAAACAATATTTGAGTGAATTGGACGAATACTTTTCGAATAAGAGTACAAGCCGTTTCTTAAAACGTCATTTCGAGAAAAATACGTTTTTTTACTTTACTTTTTTAGTCTTTGCTACGCATAAAAACTTAAATATCTCTTAAACGGTTTTAAAATTTATTCTGAAATTTTGTTTACACATTCTAAAATGTTTTTCAAAACAATAAAAAAAAATTTGAAATTTTTCAACAAAAAATTGAAAACTCTCCGCAACTGATTATTCCCTCCTTAAAATCTGTCAAAAAACCCTATGACATATGAATTGAATTGAAAAATCTTTAACCGTTCAAAAAATACAGATTTTATGTTGTGTTGTCCATAGGCGGGTGGAGTCATCGGACCATATTTTTTCAAAAAAAATAGTTGTATAAGTATTTTACGGACAAGGGCTTACGCTATATAGACATATTTAATGACTTTTTCATTCTCCGATTTTAAGGCATGAATGTGGAAGATATGTGTTTCCATCAGGATGGCGTAGCGCCATAGCGTAATACATACATCAAACGAAACAAACAACTTATTGAGGGGAAACATTGAATGAATACATAAATATGGGTAATGGATCAGTAAATTGGGCTCAAAAATCATAAAGACTTACCTCTCAAATTTATTTTAATTTTTTATTATCATTTGATTCAGTCGTCACACAAAATAACAAAACGACACTATAAATATAGTGTTTTTCTATTTATTTTTTAATATACATATATGCAGTACAAAGAAACGTAACCACTACAAACATACATCTTATAATAATAATCACAACAATAATCATAATAATAATAATAATAAAATAATAATCACAGCAAATGGCAACCCTCGTCAAAAGTTTACGAATTAGTGTGCAAATTTAATCGAATCTAATTGTGCCTTACAGCTGTTTTTCATAGTGCGCCAGAACATAAAAAGCACAGTGCTTATATGAAAAGCTTTTTGTAGCTTTTTGACATTCAATTCCAATTAAGCGGAACTTAAATTAAATTTAGCTAAATTTGCTGTAGAGTTTTTATATGCAGTACTTGTCGGATGACTTAATTTGCGTTTTAAATAGTCGAGCGTACTTTAGGCCGTTGTAAAAACACAAAAATAAAAATTATGAAATACTTAAGTAAGGCGTTTAATAATTGTTGGATAGTTTTTGAAATTTAATAATTGTAATTTTACGGGAGTTGTTATAATAACCATTCAATAAAGTAGTTTATCTAGTGGGTATATCTTTTACGCTTCTGGTTTTGAATTCTAATTGAATCTAGTTCAGTTAAACTGCATGAATTTCAAGAGGTTGCCTGGACCAAGGAGCAGAGAGCGGGTTTTTTTCCAACACCATTGTAATTTACGCATAAAATTCTACTAGTAGCAAAAACAACTTTCTGAAATTCAAGAAGTTTCATTAAACTTGATTTGTTCTAGCTTTTTAAATAGGAGAGAAAGTGTAAATTCCTAAAACACAAAAAATTACCATTTCAGCCCTTGAAAGAAGAATGAACGAGAACTGGACCTACATGTTTTATGACCACTCCGAACGGCTTACGTTATCAAGAAGCTTTTCATGGCAGAGGTGTCGGCTGAACAAAAAAATTAATTCAATTGAAAAAACTTTCTGTGTTAGGTGGAATTCGAACCTGGGTTCTCTGGCGTATGGGCCACACACTCTACCCACTTATTTTAATGTTTGTAATCTTGTAAGGTGCTTATCAAAACTATACGACACCAAACAAATTGTATTAAAAACATTCTCGTCAAATCTATGTTGATTACACCCAACAAACAAAATGATTCACTAATGTTATCGTTTACGAATCGCATTCTCGTACATTTCATTCATTAGCAATTATTAGTAGCGACTCATTTATAATATCGCGTGCGGGAGAAATTCCTCCTTCGTTAATGAACCGTCAAAACCGAAAAAAGCAATTCGTTAACGAGTCGCCAAAACTATAAAAAGCAATTCTTTAACGAGTTTCCAAAACTAAAAAAAGCAATTCGATAACGAATCAAATAAATCATATAAAAAATAAAAAAAAAAAAAATAAAAACTAATTTCAAGCTTACCAAGCTTACCAAGAATTGAAACCACGTCATTTGAATGCTAGTCCGGCACCTTACCCACTCGGCTATTTCAGATGCTGAATATATCTTGCTTAATTTGCTTGATAATAAAAGCCAGCATTCGCGGACATGGGTTCGTCATGGTTCGACATGGTCCAAAAAAAATTTTTTTTTTGTTTATTTTTTGTTGTTATTTAGGTATTTTTTAAAAGATTTGGCTTTTCAAAAGTTTGAAATTATTTTTTTTATCATTTTTTGACCAACTTTTTTTCGGCTCGTTATACATTCGTCAAAACCGGAAAAAGCCATTCGTTAACGAGTCGCCAAAACTAAAAAAAGCAATTCGTTAACGAGTCGCCAAAACTAAAAAAAGCAAAACATTAACGAGAACTTATCCATATGAAAATCTTGACAAATTATAAGTGGAAATTATTTATATAAAGAATAAGCACGAAATAACATAACAGAAGAAAAAATATTTCACTAAACTCACTTTTCATATACAAATTTATGAAAATTTTTATTTAAGTATTTTTTCACTTAAAATTAAAAAAAAAAAAACATAAAATAAAAAAAATATTCGCTTAAATGACGTATTAACAACAAAAAGTTAATAAAAATTACTTTTCTTCAAAAAAATTTTATATATTGAAATGTCGGGAAAAACTGTTTTTTTTTTTTGTTTCAAAACATCTTAAATGGAGTTTTGCAAAGTCATGATTTCAATCGGTGCTTTTATTAAGCATCAAGCCAACCTCTGCTGAAGTCGGAATGTAACTATTAGAAAACTTTAAATAAAACGATTCATAAGCGATTCGTTAGCGAATCACCCCTCGCCACAATGTTTATTAGGCAGTTAGAAGAAAGCTCAAACACAGAATGAGAAAACAAACATTATTACTTAAAACAAAGTATCTTTATCAGCTTTTATCACTGATTTGAAGGAGTAAAGTTAGTTAGCGCTGAAAAGCACTCATTTCTGCTTAGCTGCAATTATATCAAAAATATACGACACTCATATAAAAGCTCATCATTAGAGAGATCGTGTCATTGTCAGTCTGAACATAAACATCAATTGTGATTCCCAGAACATTTGAATTAAAATATCGTGCGAGACTTTGATATCCAAAGATAAAAGTGGCAAAATTTTAGCATATAATGACCAGGGACTAAATTTTTCACAAATTTAAGAAAAAATTGGTCGTACAAGTTGTGTTATTGTTTCCTTTTAAAAAATCCCGAAAATTTACGGCAAAAAATACATAACAGGTCGTTATGCTAAACTTTCGGAACGTAATAAGCGAATGATTATTAAGAAAGCCAGAAATTCAATCAATCTTGTGCCCAATTTGCAAGCAAATGCAACCAATAAGTTTCGAAAATGACGGTTTGGTGAGTCTAAAACAGTTCCAAAGCAATTGTTGTATTCATAATGAAGAAAGCTCATAAGGCGTCGCGGCTTCAATTTGCATCAAATAATTTGGATACCAACTGGTACTCGGAATATAATAATTGTTATCTTCCTAACACGTCTTGTGAATGCCACGCCACGTGGAAAAACCACCAAACTTTCTTTTGGAAAATATAAGCTGGTCGTTTCTTAAACCCCTCCAGTAGTATCGGTAGCCATCTGGGTCGTTCATGTTAAACTTCTTTTCGTCTGAAATGATACGTGTTAGGAGGATAACTATTATAACATACCGAGTCCCAGTTGGTTTCAAAATTATTTAGCGCAAGTTGAAGCCGAGCCATCTTATGGTCGGCAAGTGAAGAAGGAGCTTTCTTCATAAGGATACGTATATAACAATTGCTTCGGAACTGTTTAAGACTCGCCAAACCGTCATTTTCGAAACTGATTCGCTGATTTCGCACATGATATGGTTGAATTTCTGACTTTGCTAATAATCATTCACTTATCACGCTCCAAAATCTTAGCAAAACTACCTGTTATGTATTTTTTGCCGAAAATTTTCAGGTTTTTTAAAAAGGAGGCAATAACATAATGTGTACGACCAATTTTTTCTTAAATTTGTGAAAAATTTAGCCCTTGGTCATTATATGCTGAAATATAAAATATAACTATTGGGGATGACACACTCAATATTTTTCTTAAGTAGTTTAAAAAAATAACGAAAAATATAAATGCAATGGTGAAATACTAAGAACAACACTATAATCGTATAATTTCAGCGCGTGTGCTTAAGTGAGAGCACAGTAGTTATCAAAGAAAGTATTTAAAGAGGAATGTAAAAATGAGCTGTTAAAACTCGTTTAGCTGCAATAAATAACTTTCAGAAACTACAATAGTTTTGACTAAACAAGTTCTAAACATAGTTTAGCAGAAAATTAAACTAGAAAAGCGATTTAAACAAGTTTAAGTCTGCCAATGTGTCCCAGGTATTACTGAACTACTATTGTTTCCGGCCAGGAAGTTTAAAGCGACTGGCTGGCACTACACTATACTCACTTTGATCTTATTTCATATGATTGCATGTGCAGCGTTTTTCAGCTTTCCTTTTCGGTTCGGCTCGGCACAGCAACCAGCCGGCACCATAAACGCGACCTTAGTATACTGATGGATTTGACAACAACCAATTTTTTTGCAGACTCACATTTTACCATTAGCGAAACTTACGTTGTTGTACACATGCAAGCTTTTATCGCCATTATATTTTGCTGTTTAAAGAAGAAAATCTTATAATAAAATGTTAGCAATATTTTTCTTCTTTGTTTTAAACGATACTTTTTTCCACTTTGAAGAGTGAAAATAAAATAATCTTCTTGTTAAAATTGGGGGAGAGGGTGGGAGGGAGCAAGAAGATTTTCACATCATTCCATTCATTTAGTGAGAAATTTTATTAAAAAATGTTTGACTTAGCACAAAATTTTTAATTATATAGAATTATAAAGATTTCTCTATCTAATATGCGTAGTATTTATGAGAAATCCTTATAAAAATCTTAATTAGGTAATTCAACTGATTTTGTGTGGTAGTTTTGGCTCTGTGCAATGACTAATAAATTAAACGTCATTCTTATTTTTGTAAACTTAGCATACACCATTTGTCTGTTATTATATCAATAAACAAAGACCTAAAAAAATTTTTTATATCACAAAATAAAACAAACCTAGCCTGAAATCAGGACGATGACATGCAATTAGCGATAAAACAGTGTAGTGAAGAATTTATGAAATAAAATACTTTATCACTAATAAAGAACTATAGAAAATAATCAATCAGTTTCTCTTAAACCACTAAAGTTTGGCTTACTAACCACTTCACTAAAATTGTTAAATATTATACGAACAGAATTCTCAGCAGTACCAATAATAATATCAGCACTGTGCAGGCCCGTAGCCAAGGGGGACTTTTAGGTGTTCAAACCCCCCCTTAGGGTACAGAAAGTATAAAAAAACACAAATGAAACTATTAAATTCAAACATTTTTTTTTAAGATAAGCTCAGATAAAAAAAAAAAAAAAACGAAATGGCCATCTCAGCCCTTGAAAGGACTTTGACCGAGCTTCTTATGATCAATGGTGTTTTTTGTATGATGTGAAATGTTTTGCACACAAATGATCGAGAACTGGACCTACATGTTTTACGCCGCCTCCGAACGGCTTATGTTCTCAAGAAGCTTTTCATGGCAGTTTTCGCTCTCTGAGGCTTGCCATTGTCTGCTGAGAGGTGACGGCCGAACAGAAAAATTAGTTCAATTGAAAAAACTTTCTGTTTCGGATGGAGGATTCGAACCTGGGTTCTCTGGCGTCAGAGTCACACATTCTACCCACTACGCCACGGCCGCCACCGTTGAGATAAGCTCAGATAATGATGCTAATTTACTTAAAAATGCAAAAGCTTCAAGTTTTTCAAAGTCGATTTAAAAAACTTCGTTTAATTAATGAAAAATGTGGCCAAATGAAAGATTAGCTTTGCTTATAAAAGTCATAATCATTATATTGAAATTTAACTACAAGGAGTTTGTATATTAAAGAACCATTTTTAATTGTGGATGTTGATGTTCGAAATGTCCCTGATATCCTTAAAAATTTATATTTGAAATTATACCTACTATACAGTACCAATATCTAAGCTTATTTGACCCAATATTTTTGAGAAAGCATTCGTCTGAATGGATTTTTTTTTAATTTTTAAAAGCTGTATAATGCAAAAAATACATTAGCCACGAAATTTAACCCATTATATGGTATTCCACATAATACCATATGTGGAATATGATGACTAAAAAGTTTGCCCATTCTATTTTGATGCTTTTTTGGTTTATAAGACTTCGAAAATCTCCGACTTGGCACAACAATTTAGCCCTATGCGAAGTTTTTTCCAAATTGCAGGTTTCGGAAAATCACTTAAAATCTAAATATGCCTTTTTTCAAAAAAAAAAACTCAAAAAAAAAAAATATTTTTATAACATTTCCAATTCTATGGGGATTTGAAGATTATTTTAATCGTGTTACCAAATTTTCATAGGAGAACTGAAGAAATACATTTTTAAACACCGGCATTTTTAAAATAATTTTTTGTTGTTAAAAAATACAAACTATTTTAAATTTAAAAAAATTTAATTTTTATTTTTTTTAGTTTTTTGGAATTTGCAAAAAATTTATATTAAAATAAACGACTGTATGAATTCTTAAATTTCAAAAAAAAAGTATCTGTTTAATTCTTTTTATAAAAATTTTTCCAGCTGAGTAATGATTTTGACAGAAAGTCTTATTTTGATGTAATAACTTAAATAATATATTGGGTATAAGATATTGGTGCTGTGCAAAAACCAGTTGTCGAATTAAGGGTTTTGAAAAATTGTCTAAAATTTAAATATGACTTATCGGAGACTCAAAATTAATTTGATAAAAAAATGCATTGTCATCTCTCTTATGGCCATTTAAAAACAGGCATATCAAGGAAAAGTCTTAGAAGAAAAAGGAATTGTTTAAAAAATTTCCATATTCTTGCTTTTACTTTTTTACTGGTATTTACTTATAGATTTTTTTATCAAAATCCTAATCCCTAAGGTAAATCCTGGCTATGGGCCTGCCACTGTCATCATCATCATCGTTTCCTCGAGCTCCTAGGCGGAGCATAGGGCCTGCCACTGTGCTTAACGTTATTTCCTCCATTAGAGAGAAAAAAAAAATAATAAAATATCATTAATAATCATAAAAATCCAGATGGTCTAATTTTATTCATTTATTAAATGAAACCATTAATAATGTGGTCAGAATTACTATAAATATTTTATATTATTGTGTATTAAGAGATAATAAAAAACAGGTATTTGATAAAATTAAGCTGTAAAATATTAATGAATTCAATATGAAAAACGCCAATCTACGTACAAAACCTATACAATTGCTGACACATTTTTTTTCACCCTACTTTCAATACTTGGTAGACATTCGACTCTCGGCTCGTTAACCTAAAGTGAAGACGTGGTTATTGTGAGAAAAGAGAAATGAAATAATTGGATCTTACCGACTAGTTTTAAACTTCAAATCAACTTTAATCAATTTTGAATATTATGATCAGGGAATGAAAATATACGAAACTTTATTTTAGTGTTCAAAGCATGACTCAGCATTGCGTTGCGTATATGTTTGTGTACACAAACGCAAACACATGCACACATGGTTTTCGCTCTCTGCTTTTTCCTTTATTGTAGCTACGCAGTGGCATGCTAATAATTATGCTAATTTTTATGCAATCGTAGTGTATTGTTTGTGTTTGCGTTCAAGCATACAAACTATAACGCTAAAGAATAATGAGTGAAGTCACCAACGCTACACAACGTTCTCTAAGTGAACACTACAGTACCCTAACATATGTTGCGTTTATCGTCTAACATTCTTTCGTTCCCTGACTATGATTAGGCATAAATACGTTCAAAGCAATATTTGGCAAATCATAATAATAATTTTTTTGACTTTTGTTATAATTCCTCATGCAATTATATTCTATTTTGTTAATAAATTCGTTTCGGACCGACTATAGCTACTTTTCCAGTTACGAGCCAAGAAGAAATGGAAAAGAGATGGAAAAACAGATTCTTTGTGGTGTATCTACTGCCATTCCGCCAACATGTGTGTATAACATTGTAAATGTTTATTACAGTATGTATGTAACGGTCGTCCAAGTCCAACTCCATAAACTTCCACAAACACACTTCAGTTATCTTCACAATTTTACACCCACAATTCCCAAAAGAAAGTCATTTTTGGTAGATAAAAATTTTTCTTTTCGCTCTTTCTTATTTTGTTTAATAGTGTTGCTATTTGCCTGTCGAAGCTTGAAATAATATTGATTTTAAATTTTTTATCCAGGTGCAAGCTTTTTGCTTAATCCCTGATTAACATTACGAATTTAAAATTGCAAAAAGCATGAGTTTTCATGACAATAATGAATAAATTTGCACAAAATGCTTCAATTAATCCAAATGTTGAATTTTAATCTGGTGATTTTATGAGCTGAAAATCAGTATTAAGACAGAAAGAAAAAATATTTAATCCAGAGATGTGTGTATGGAATAGATACAATTATGTTGAAAGGAATTAATTGGGCAATTTATTGGCAGTGAAGTAATTAATTTTTTTTTTTTTGGTGTGTGGCGAGGTGCTTTCAGCAAACTGCGCTCATAGAGGCAGCATTAAGAACAGTTTCTAAAAAAGAAGATTATTAACAATTGATAATATATAAAAACTAATATAATACATATGCATGGATGTGGCATTCGGACACATAAAATATGAAACATAACAAAGAAAAATAGAATGTTGTGTTTCATGTGATTCATTAGCAAGAGTGAAGTTTTTGATTAAGTTCAAATCTAAGGCATTGTTGTGTGTTTGGTTTCAAGATATTATCATTATATATATAAGAATCTAATGGTGTATTGTATTGTATTATATTGTATTTTTTTATATTACAGTATTGCGATTACTTGATAGCAGCTTCTAGTTTCATCAATTTTAACGCCTTTAGTCTGCCAGCATGGCGGATATGAAACTAGCAGCTTTTCACTCTTGTCCCTGGAAAAATGATTCAGTTATTGCATTTCTCATGGCATTTCCATAATACAGTTTGAATGGCTTATCACCAAAACCCAAATAGGCTTATCACCAAATTTATTCAAATAAATTGTATCAATAATTCTAAAGGCGTGCTGAAAAGATTTTTTTTTTTTTTTTTTTTTTTTTTTTTTTTAGACACAAGCACGTATATGAACGTAAACACCGAAAAATATACTTATAGAAGCGTATAAATATACGAAAAACAGTATTTTTAGATACAATCTTGCATCCTCAAGACAGCCAAACTCAAGATTCTTATTCCGCAGAATTTCATCTGTCAACTAGAATAAATGATTTAAATTTATTAAATGAAATAAGAAAATGGTAGGCTGTACCAAAGAGACGGCTGCTTTTTAACTAGTATAGGCAAGTACTACACTGTAAGTGTGCGCGTGGTATATATTTAAGTGATAGTCAAAATCATTGCTGGCGTCTTTATCATTAATCTCTGACCTATTGCTTAAGTCAATTTAATTATTGGAAGTAAGATAGAAACCTATTAACCGACACTGCAAATATTATCTTCTTTTATATATATATATATTAAATCGTTCGTGCGGGTTGGTGTCCGTTAAGATCTCAGGAACGGTACGAATTCACACGAATGTGGTTGTATTGGAATAAAATATTATAATATAGTTTGTATGGTTACTTTCGGCAACTGCACTTAAAATGGGGTGGTCTAACTTTAGCCCACTTTTTAGAAAGCATTACAATTCCTGAGTCAAACATGTTTTGATAGTTATACTTGGTGGCGGTCACTATATATAAATATTGCCGCGCCTACTTTGTCCGCCCATCTGAATATAATCATATCTGTTTGTACCCCAACACCTCCTCCACAGTTTGTCCGACTTCAATCAAATTTTGCACACATATGCTTTGTTATAATGAGCAGTTTTTAGAATAGAAATGTGAGCAGAACTAGGCAAGGGGGTGTGTCAATTTAATTCGAACCAAACTCCATATACACCATTTCTTCGACTTCAACCAAATTTTGCACATATATTCTTCGGTATAATGAGCAGTTTAAGGTCTACAAAAGTGGGTGGTATTAGACAGGGGGCGGAGCACTATTTTTTAAATACATTATATACACCCTAAATGCCACACCACCCTATTTTATCCCTATCTAGTGTTCTTATAGAATATAAATATTATCATCTTCTTATAGTAGAAATAACTTGAGTCCCATTTTCGATTACTTTCGCATACTACCGGATACATTTATTTTATGCAAGATGCTTAGAAATAAAATAATCTAATCCCGTACCAGATTTCATTATTCTACCATCATTGCATTTATCAAAATTTTTCGCATAGTGAGAAGTATATTTAGCGGCAAATTATCTAATATATAAAAATCTTGTGTCACAATGTTTGTGGACGAACTCCTCCGAAACGGCTCCACCGATTTTAGTGAAATTTTTTTTGTATATTTGGTAGGTATAAGAATGGGTTATAAAGTACTTTTCACCATACCAGCCAAATTATTGATATCGAATTGCTATGGAAGTAAGGCCTAAGTAAGCCAGCTCCAACTCAAGTTGCTAGCTTGTGTATTTATACCGGAACCTTCAGATTAAGCAACTTGCAGGCAACAAGTTCTCGACACGTTTTCAACTTGTTCAACGCAAGAAGTTGAACAAGTTTGTTTTGTAAATTCAATTATATGTAGTACAATATGCTATATATTAATCAACATGAATAAGTTAATAATTTAGTTCCTTTTTTTCATTAATAGAATCTAGAAGACTTTTGAAGCAAATCTGAAAGCATTCGGTTTATAATTGAATTGCTTTTCAACTTTTTCGCTGTTGCGTTGAAGTTGCGTTGGAATTGCGTTGACCAAGTGTGGAAAAGACCTAAAGGTCACAGAACATTGAAACTCGGAATAGAATTACCACTTGGTGATGTCTTTCTAATAGTAGACTTAGAAGGCCATTGGGCAAGGTGGTGTGGCTCCAGCCATATAAGCCAAACTATTGATATCAAATTGCTTTGGAAGTGAAAGTCACAGAACATTGAAACTCAGAACGAAGTTATTAGACGGGAGAAGACTTAGACGGGCAATGGACAAGGGGGTGTGGCTCTGCCCATATAAGCCAAACATTTGTTGTCGAATAGCTTTCGAAGTAAAATTCAGAATGGAGTCTCTCACTATTTGGTGATGTCCTGCTACCGGGAGATGGACATTGGGCAATGAGCGTGGTTTCAAACGAAAAAAAGAACGAAATGGTAATTTCAGCCCCTGAAACGGCTTTGACCGAGCTTCTTACGATAAATTGTGTTGTGCGTGTTGTGAAATGTTTGAACACAAATGATCGAAAATTGGACCTACAAGTTTGATACTGACTTAGAACGGCTTATGTTCTCAAGAAGCTTTTCATGGCAGTTTTTGCTGTGTAGAGAACTGACGGCCGAACAGAAAAAGTAATTCAATTGAAAATCTTTCTGTGGCAGGTGGGAATTGAACCAGGGCTCTCTGGCGTATGGGCCACACACTCTTCCCACTACGCCACGGCCGCCACAAGCGAAGGGTTGTTAGTTTTAGGCGTAGCAACACGCGCTGGGTAAATTAATAAAATTAAAAAATTCATTTAAAAAACTTCTAAACACATATCTGATGATTTGATATACACATGTGGACACTTATTAAACTACCATTTAACAATTAGACATACAACAATAGCTGGAAATAATTTTGTAAAGGCGTTGACTCACTATACGCCCACTTTTTAGAGGATGTACAAACAGTGCTTATGTAATTGATGATTAGGATGTTTAACTATAATGCTTCTCAAATGATGCTTTGGTTTGCGTAATATTATTAGCACTCAAGAAATAATTTTTCATATAGATTCGAAGTTAACTTTGTAGGTAAGGATCGTTTTTCACAAATTTCACATAAGATTTGCGATTGTTCCGCCATCTTTTTCATCAACTTTTCACCATGCTGCACAGTGTTGCGTCTCCATAGAACCAAAATAGAAGAAGTTACCGCAGGATCATGAAATTTCGTGAAAATAAGTCTTACGACAAGAAAACTATTCTCACCAAAATTCGTTGAAATGGGAGCTGGTACATTTCTGGTATATATCTGGTATCTCAGAACAAAAAAAAATCCATTCTTGGTTTTTTTATCACAGAAAATAGTTGGTGTAAAAATTAACCAAATTGGTTGCCTAACACGCTTTTCATCATTGATAATATCGATACGAAATCGATAAAATGGTATATTTTCCCCAAACAATTTCCCCAGATCAATAAAATTTGGTACGCAAAATAACTTTATAGCAAGAAATAGTTGGTGTGAAAAGAAACCAAATCGGCCGACTAATATGCCTACCTCCTATATAACAATTGCCAATATTGGATAATCTGATATATATCCCCAAAAAATTATTCAGATCAATACTCATTATTATATTATAGCAAGAAATAGTAAGTGTAAATCAAACCGTCAGACTAATATGCCTACCGCCGATATATATTAGTACAAAAAATTATTCCAGAACAATAAAAATTTGCAGACTTATTTTTTTTTTGCACAGAAAATAGTTTGTGTAAAAATCAACTAAATTGATTAAGCAACACGCTCACCTTCTATGTAACCGAAATCGCTAATCTGGTATATTTCCCCAAAAATTATCCCAGATCAACAAACTTTGGTACGAATAATTATTTTGTAGTAAGAAATAGTTGCTGTAAAAATAAACCAAATCGTCCGACTAATATGCCTACCTCCTATATAACCATTGTCAGTATTGGGTAATCTGGTATATTTCCCCAAAAAATTATTCCGGAGCAATCAAATTTTATACACATAATTATTTTGTAGCAAGAAAAAGTTGGTGTAAAAATAAATCAAATCGACGGACTAATGCGCCTACCTCCCATATAACCGAAATCGGTAATCTGGTATATACACCCAAAAAATGATCCCAGATTCATAAAATTTTGTATGCGTTATTATTTTATAGTATAAATAGTTTCATTTCAGTTACGGATTTGAAAAATACCTCTTATTTTTCACTATGAATTTGTTTTGTATTTTAGCCAGAACAAGGT
This sequence comes from Coremacera marginata, assembly GCA_914767935.1. Lineage (NCBI taxonomy): Eukaryota > Metazoa > Arthropoda > Insecta > Diptera > Sciomyzidae > Coremacera > Coremacera marginata. The sequence continues at coordinate 59,437,841 of OU612045.1, read as the reverse complement.
CAAGAAAATTACCTTTAACTTCTTAATTTTTTAGTTGCCGAAGCCAAACTTTTCGGTAAAATTTTAAGAAAGCTTCCAGTGAAAATGCATTTTTTTTTTTTGCGTTTTAAACTATTGGAAATGATTGTTTTTTCCACACAAATATTTGCATTTTTGCGAAAACATGCTCTAGAAAATTGGCCATAACTTCTGTATTTGTAAGTTTTTTTTAAACCAAATTTAAAGAAAAAAAAATTAATACCTTAAAATAATTTTTTTAATTGTTTATTAAATATTTGTGTTTTTTAAGGTTACACTAATTTTTTAAATAAAAGACTTTTTTCTTCCTACGACTTTCAATAAAAAATTGAGGCTTTATCGTGTGAAATATATCTATAAAAACTATTGTATATAAGTATTGTAAATCTAGAGTCCAAAAATGTGAAAAATGAAATTGCATGACATTTCAGAGCCATATTAGGGACGTTGCATGTCTGCAACTGAAAATATGTCACGAAATCCTGTGAAACCCAAAATAATGAGATTCCTGTCTGTAATTCTATTTACAAAGTTTTTTTAAATTTCAACAAAAACTATTTGAGGTGATGACTTTTACTTATAGGTTTAACCATATAATGCTGAAAATTCCAATGATATTAAAGTAAGGCAAACGGTTAATATCGTAATATAATAATTTCTTAATTGATGGATAATATTGCAACAACAATTGCCGAAGACTCTTAATGTCTTTACACCTGCTGCAGGAAAATAAATAATAAAAATTTAAAAGTTTTAGTAAAAGGTTGGAGTATGTATATTTAAATCTTTCAGTTTTAATTTTCAAGGAAATATTGTACTTTTTGTTAAGGGAGGCACATAAATTATATAAAAGAAATCTCGAAAAAAAATTAAAATTCTCTTAAACGTACTTTTTAAAGGTTGAAACTTTATGATTATTTTTGACTCTTCCATATGCGGCTACTTCGCTGGACTTCTATTCTCTGTGACTCATGCTTTTAACTTTTCAAGTACAACTTGAAGCATTTACCGTAATTTCAACAATAATTCTAGAATTTTTGTTTTTAACTGGGTCAACTACCTAGCATATGAAAAACAAAACATTTCCTGCACTGCTTGGGCGTGAGAAAGTAGAGTGGACATAAGCAAAGCAAACAAAAATAAACAAAATCTTGCCTACAAGTGACTGCAACATTGTGGCTATTGGTCGAAACGCGTGGTTTAAAATAAAAATAAAAATAAAACTAAGTGACCTTGCATGAGAAGCAAGGTCGTTGTATTGCGAGACACAAAGCTGCAAACACACACTCGCAATAACAATTAAAATTAACACACAAAGTCATCTACTTCATGTTCATGCAGCGCGCCCCAAGCAGGACAAAAACAATTACAAAATAAATGCATTTTCATGCGTTAGAAACGCTGTCGGAAAACTATTTAAATATTCAGCACACCAAGAAGCGCACAACGTGTATAACCCATTTGAAAACAAAGAATACGAAAGAAAAAAAACAAAAAAAAACTATTGATGGTGAGGAAGACTATGATGATGTTGTTGTGATGATGATATGTTTGTAATAAGGAAGTAAAATAGTGCAAGCTTTTACATTAAGAGGCTAAAATAATTAATTGCATGTCACTCATACGCCACCGCTCACTGCTGCGTTGTGTTTAATTATATGACTGCTTATTTAAAACTAAAAATAGCTTAAGTACAAGCAAAAATTAATTGATTTGATTCCGAGAAAGCATATGGAAAATGGTGTTATTATAATATGTTTGTTTAACCCTTTGGGAACACAATTAATAAGAGTTCAATTATATTGAATATTATTTAATCACATAAACAAATTATTGAAATTTAAAATTTTTTTTGGTGAGACTTGTAACGTTTCGGGGTGTAAGTATAGAAAATCATATGGAAGTGAACTAAAATTGACATAAGTATGAAATTTAATATGTGGGCTTAACGTATTTAACAAAAAATGTATTATATTAGAGAAGTGACACGCAAGCTTATAAAAACCTGGCAGTAATACAAGTGTGTATTACAATATAAAGTTTAGAAATTGAACAAAAAAAAAAACACTTGCTGAAAGTATAACTTTTTAAACGCTATAATAAAAGTTCGTCTTTTCTATATATCACCACTTAAGAAAAAGTATTCATGAGTTAAGGGGGCACATGACATTGGCAATTTTTTTAAATCGACTTTTTGTATTTTATAGTAAATATTCTTAAGATTCTAAGAAAAAAATTTCATGGAAAAATTCCTACGGGTTCAAAAGTTACAGCCGGATTAGTGAGAGCGCATTTTTAATTTTTGCGCTACCTACGTACGGCAGCTTGTATATACTTGTTTTACTTGCTGCCTGACTTTTGGTGGTTGTTATTTCGTACCTTATAGTATAGTTATTTGCAAATGTTTCAACTACTTGGTATCACCATAGGAGCTACAGCATTGAATTTTTCCAAAGGAAATGATGCAAATCGTTTGAAATGCGCCAGAGTGAAGGCATATGAAGCTTCAAAAGAAGCCCGAATTGCTAAACGATTGCAAAAAAATATAAGAAACAGCACAACACAAGATAACGAAGGCATACAGTACGAAGCTGGCATGGCAGATTGAAGGTAACCTTTTTTTTTTCTTTGTTCACAAACTTTTCAGCGTTTCGTTTATCTCGAAACCATGTTTTTCGTACTGGTTGCGGCACTACCGGGTTCATTTTTTGACGAAATTTTTTTTTTTTTTGTATTTTTTTAAACTTGATTCGCTATCGTATGACACGAGCTGTTTTTTAAACAATGGGGTTACTTCCATGTCACGATGCATGTTCAACAACGCCAACCCGTTCAATCGGTCCTCACTAGTTTTGCTTAGCAGATACGTTTTTAATCTGCGTAGAGTCTATGAAACTATGAAAAAGCTTCGCTTCTCTCGTGTGACAAACGACGCACCTGTGTTTTTTTTTTTGCAAGTTGTACACGGTATACACGTTTATCCGGATTACATTTGGACAGTAGTAAAACCATTATATCTTCAAACCGTTAGTCCTACAAAACAAAAATGCTTAGGAGATATTTAAGAGAGCTTGAGTTGATTGACCTTCTTTATTAATTAAAATTTTTTGGAAACTAATTCACATTTTTCAAGGTCACCAATACTATTTTTTTGGCGTTTTGAAAACATGGTCGTATTGAGGCATTTATTTTTAATGCATTCTTAAAATTTTACATTGAAAAATTAATGCTTACTATCCATACACAATTTTTTCATACAAATACTTTCAAACTAAAAGTGGTATTTTTAGAATTTTTTGTACTTACTGCATTTTTTAATTTTTTTCAGATTGTATACCTCCTATGGCTTTTCTTTTATCAAGGATTAATAGAAATAAATAAAAATAAATATATAAAAAATTATATAAATTTGAAGCATAAGTAAAATATTATAAAATACTATAGGAATACAAAAAATACTAAAACTAACATTTTTGATTTAAGATGAAAGTACTTCTTATATAAAAATTGTGTAGGCAGTTTTTGAAAAATTCGATTAAATTAGTAAGCATTAAATCTTCGACGTACGTGAGAATGCATTAAGAATGAATGCCTCAACACGACGATGCTTTGAAAACTTCAAAAGAATAGTCGTGCTGAACTTGAAAAATGTGAATGAAATTAAAAAAAAATGTAAGAAACTGCACATTTATAAAATGTGGATTATGAAAAATTTCTCTTAAAAAAATTCTGAACATTTTTTTGTAAGACTAAAAGTTTTGAAGATTTTGTTGTTTTCTTACATGTCCGAATAACAAATTTTGATTTTTTTTTTAATTTTCCACTGTGTAAAAATTTAAAATAAAAAAAATTAAATAAATATGATAATATCTATTTTTTAAGTACTATTGACGTGTAAAATTTGAAAAAAAAGGTATCGTCAAAATCACTTTTTGGATAAAAACGTCCGATTAGACATGGAATCACCGATGTATGACTGTTTACAGCTAAGGGCGCGATATCGCAAAGAACATAAAAAAACAGGAACAGAACTCAGGTGTGAATATTTAAAATAAATTATTAAAAATTCGATGTTTTTCTTTTTAGTACCCTTAGAACACATAATAAACACTAGTACATCACATTTAAATACAGGTTCTCCGAGAATTTTGGGTGGAGGGAGAGTGGGGGGGGGGGGGGGGGTTTTTGGGGGTTTTTACGAATGAAAATTTATAGAAATTCATGTATTGGTAATTTAAGCTAAGGTTACATATTCGAAAAAAATTATTTATCCTTTCTGGTTTGATAAAAAATCTATAAGTAGATACCAGTAATAACTGAAAGAAAATTTATGAAAACTTTTAAGCGTTTTAAACGTTTTCTTTTAAGACTGAAAATGCCTGTTTTTAAATGACCTTAAGAGAGATGAGAAGAGTTTATTTATGTTTTTTTTACAAATCAATTTTGAGTATCAATTTTAAGTTTTTTGATTTTTGCCTACGGTTTGTTGAAAAATGTGTGAACGGTAAAAATAGTTTAGCTTTCTTGCAGTTTATAAAAATCAAAATTAAAATCAGCCATGAAAAATGCAAACATTTTTAATAAGTTCACCTGGAAAAACTGTTTTACGATGTGTGTTCATGATTTCTTAACGAAATCAGATTCCGAAATTGGAAAGATTGCGAAATGTTTGTTACGATTTCGATAAGAATATTTCGAAATCTTTCCGATTTCGAAATCCGATTTCGTTACGAAATCGTAACGAAAATTGTGTGAAGTTGTTGATATGACTTTGCAACGAAATATCGTAACGACTTTGTAACGAGTCTTAACGAAAATGTTACGAAAAAGTTACGATTTCGTTCAGATAGTTCGAAAGAAAGGAAATCGTACAAACATTAGCATAATGAAATTTTATATAAATTCGTATAAAAACTGTTCCGATATTTGCGTAACGAAATTGTAACGATTTCTTTAAGACAGCTCGAAATAGTTACGAATTAGTCGCAATTTCGACATAGTCGTCAACTATGTTTTGCTGGGTAGATATGGCATAAAAAATGTCAAGCTAATTTTCTTCAATTTACAAAATTATATTCCTTCTAGGTATAATTTCATATATATATATTTTACTGGATATCAGGGACTTTTTGAGCATTGAAACTGATTTTTTAATAAACAAACTCCTTGGAGATGAATTCCAATATAATGATTATGACTCTTATAAGCAAAGTTAATCTTTCACTTGGGCAAAAAAATGTTTCAATAATTAAGTGAAGTTTTCAAGAAAATTAACATCATTATCACAGCTTATCTAAAAAACACTTTGAATTTAAAGTCTCATTTGTGTTATTTCTTTATACTTTCTGGACCCTAAGAGGGCGGGGGGATTTGAACACCTAAAATCTCTACTCTACGGACCCCTAGTCTACTGGCCTGATTAGATTTAATACAATATTGGGTTTCATACAAAATGCATTTTTTATATATTTATGGCGCACAAGCAACGTTTACTACTTTAATTTCAATGAAGACGTGAGTTCGAAATCTACTATAGCAGTTAATTTAAAAATTATAAAAAAACAAAACCGCTATGGTTTAAAATCGAATACAACTTGTAACAATCCACATCGGGTATTGCAATTTAAGCCCATGTGTGGTCATAGATACAGTACAGGATTTCTTAAAATTTAGTCCAAGATTTTTTACCGTGTAGTTACTTCAGATTTATGGTTACTTCAGATAAAACCTTAGATACATTTGCAGACCAAATTAATAAAACAAGGCTGAAACTCTAATGTGTGGTTTATATGATTATTTGTATCTATATGCTTATCTATGATGTTAAAATTAACGAAGGTGAACCTGTTCAAATATTCGAACACACACAAGCTATTTCGTAAGTAGTTAATTGCATTTTGCTGTTATTGTTGTCACTTAGTCGATGGTTGTTGATTTAGCATTAATTATAAATAGTAAAAGGAATTCACAATTTTTATGCATGTGCCATTTATTAATATCGCACAAGAAAAGAACTGCAAATATTTCCATTCACTTTCTGCTCGCCATTTTCACTGCTTCCTGTAAGCATTTCTAGCTTTTTCCCCTCTCAATTTTGTTTATTTTGTGAATGTTAAACGCTTAATTGCTCACTTTAATTTTCTTACTATTTCGTCTCATTTTATTTAATTACATTTTTTTTACTTTATTTTTGTCTGTTTATTTAAGACTTTTTTTCAGTTTGCTGTAGTTTTTTATAGCTGCTGATTTCGCTGATGATTTTGATTAAAATAAATAAACAACCAAAATTAAAAAATCTTGCATGTCCATCAAAATAACTGAATAATTATTTATACTCGATTTCGAGTAAATTTTTTTTTTTTTTTTTTACTAAGCTACGTCAAAACGATTCTAGTTCTGAGTACTGAAACATTTTTTGTTATCTCAGAAAATTAGCTTGCAGAAGAAGTGTTTTTGACGAAACTATTCTTAATATACAATAAGTAAAATAATTTCATTAAAATGTTTTCAAGTAACTCAATGACACAGTTATTACCAGTGAAACCACTTTTTATTTGAAAAATTTGTGACGCAGTTCTAAGCGCATCTGACTGCATATAGTAGATTCTGCAATTAATAAAAAACAAAAAATGTTGACGCGTTTTAAAAAATATGGTTTGAAATAAAATAAATTGCTCATGACATCTTTTGATAAAACAAAATAACTGCTCAACAAGTCATAAACATGCTTCTATGTTCTTTTAACCAAAATCAAAAAAATTCATCAAATTTAAGTTTGCTTTTTTGTCTTGCATAGATTTAAATGCAAAGATTACATTCTTAATTTCAACCAAATACTGCCGAGCAGAGTTTCTCTACTAAAAAATATTATTTAGTTGTTACTAAGCAGATATGTAGATACTTTACTTTTATTAGAACCAAGATAAATAACATTTAATGAGATTTTATCCTGATTTTAAATTTAAATATGTGTAAAAGATTTACTGGGATTTCTTTCTTTAATAATATATCTTAAATATGCTAATCATCAAAAAATTTTCTTTTCAATGTAATGTAACGTCTCATTACGTAAGAATTATAAAATCTTAGAATTATAGAATATAGATTGTGCAATGTATGACAAAACTTTGTGTATATGCCGATGAGTCCGTAATTGACACAGCAAAGTTAATACACTGATATAGAAAGTTACAGCAAGCAAAATTTTACTACACTTTCGGGAGAATTTTATGTTAAAGTGGCACTAAGCTACGGAAATTTTTTTATTATGTTGAGAAAATTTTAAGCCAAATTTGTTAATTATATGCATGAACCTGGTTTTAAACATTGAAGATATGCAAATTGTTTGCAACTTTATTAAAACAGCATAGTCGCGATTGCTTGAGGTGTCCTTTCTATATTCTTATTATTCAATGATAATTACTTTTTAGTAGTTTTTGGGAATTTAATGTAAGCATTTTGGTTTATGCATTACTAGTAATATATGTAGCTAAGACACAATCCAAGGCCCTTATATAAGGAAAAAAAGAGGAACTAATTTTTAGTGTGAAGTAGATCGAGTGGTAGTAAGTTCAAATCTCGCTAGAAACAGATAAGAGCACACTTTTAAAATAACAATTTGTTTGTTATTACACTGCCAGTGCGGCGAATTGCTCTCGCTGTTTGTATAAGAACCACTTTTCGTTACATCTATTTTACCCCTCCTTTCACTCACCGTGTTGTTGCATGCGTGGCTAAAGAAGTTTAATATAGCAATTAATATAGCATTGGGCTTGACACACAATAATAATTAAACTTAAGCATTTAAATAATTACAAATGAAATTAAATCCTATAAGACTCGACGCATTCTGTTCTCTGCTGCGTGTAGCAAAGAAATAAACTGCAAGCAAGTCCTGCATTCACTGTTTTCTCACAAAGCTTTTCCATTCGTCTGATTTTGACCTTAAATCTTAGTATGCTGTAGGAACGAAAATTTTTGGGCATATAATTCTACACGCAAAATTTTGGAGTAGAGTCTAAATTTTTGTGTGGAGAAAAAGCACTAGCTATGTTGGTTAACAGATTCATATTTTTAGATATATTATATCTATATATATGGACATTTCCAGCGTAACTCACGCGACATGCGTACGACTTAAAGCTTCGTTTTCTCGGAAGTTTATGTTATTAATGTAAAAAATTTCTTATGTACATATGCCTGAGAAGAAAATGTAATAGTATAAAATACCAAAATTAGCGTTCCTGTAGCAAATTAAGAATAATAGTGGTAAATATGGGCGTAACTCACGCGATAAAAAAAGGAACTGAGTTTGCAAATACATTTAATTTGTAAAAATTCAGCGAATTTTACCTTATAACTTGTTTTTATTTTTAATTTTTAAATAATGGGAAAACAGTGAAGTTTCATAATAAATCCACTTTACCGATGAACTTTGTTTATTTAAAAATATATTGAGTTCTCAAAAAAAAAATCCCCGTAACTCACGCGACATAACCCACGCGACAAAATTTCCGTTAAGAAAATGTGTAATCAAAACAGAGAGAAAAGAGCTTAAGAAGAGTAACTAACATCTTAGTTTGGCCATGGTTGAAGCTTACGAGGTGGCATGTGCTATATCTTCAGTAGACGAGGCTTTAAATATTAGTTAAGATATTGAAATTTTCACAATGGGAAGTTATGTATCAGTATTTTACTAGATAAAAAAATTTTATTTCGAAACACATTAAACTTTTCAGCTATGGTTGACATTTTTGTGGAAATGCCTATATCGTAGATAAAAAACTGATTGCTCTCATTATCCCAACGGTCGAGATATTGCTCTGCAATTTTTCGGCATATCACAATTAAAAAAAAATGTTCAAAATATTTTTTTGGCCTATTTCTAACAAGCTATGAAAATTCCAATAAGATATTAAAACATTTATATAGTTTGGTACAAAATGGGTTAAAAATAGCCTAAAAGCTTTTTTGTATAATATATCAATGTTCGATCGTTGTTATATATGTTCGATCTTAGTACGGCCTCGGCCAATGTTTGACTGCTGTTCATCCATGGATTGACTCAACTGAAAATTTTGTGAGTTTTTATAACACCAATTTTTGGGTAATGATAGAAAAGTAAATTTTAACTCAATAATCAAGGCCAACTTTTCTCTAAGTATACAACATTATTCAAACATTTTACTTAATGAACTTAACTTTCTGTTCGAAAAATATTTTCTCTTTGATTTAAGAGTTATTCAATCTCGTATTACAAAAAAAAAGCCTGTTTTCGCTTTTGCCTATCACCATCACTTTTATTTTAAAATTAATTTTATGCTATCTTCTATTATGTATCTTTACTTCTGGTTCTATAAAAATACTTATTAAAAAGGCATATATTGAAATTTCAAATCCCAATCAATGATTTCAAATTTCAAATCACATTTGAAACACATTTGGGGTGAAATTGTGTTCTAAGAGTATCAAAAAATTTAATTTTTAAATGAACTCGATGATACGTTTTGCTTCAAATATACAAATTGCACTGTTCTAGACGAAAACTGGACAAGACCTCCCACATATATATATTTCATTAAGTGATAATGTATGATGACTTTCTGCAATTACACAATTTTTGTATCACTTCGAATTTTTCGTCAATGACTTCATAAATATGTCTCTTAAAATGCTCGTACCTTGCCTCAATTGGTTTATCAAAACTTTGCTTCTGCTCAACTGTTTTTAAAAACCTTTATATTATAACAAAGGCAGTTCTTGTAGTTTTGTTCTCTTATTAAAATAATAGGAATATGCCAATCCATTTTAAAATAATTTACGCTAAAAAATTCAGCGCATAATTTTTATTTTTATTTTCACATTTTCTAATGGCAAGAAAACAAAAAAGTAATCTGCTGACATTATTTTTTGGTTATTTTTTTCTTCAGAAGACAAGGGTTATAATTTTCTAATAATTAAAGAATTCTAATTACTAGTTTACTTTAATTAAACTAATTAAAGAAAAATCGGTTAACAAATAATTATTAATGAAAGTAAGATTTAACATATTTTCTGATTTTTTTAATAAAAAATACCGATTTAAAAATATTAGCATACACCGAAAAACAATAGGTAAATCACCTAAGTCGGCTTGTGTAAAGAGAATTGTATGGGAATTATAAAGTTATGCTTATTCACCAAAGCAATTTATTGTTTAATACATTGCTTCGAAAGCACTTACTTCGATACCTTGCCAAAAAAATATTTGATTCACCTAAGCCCAAAATCCAAACATACAAATTAAAAAAAAAACTAGCATGGATGGCTTAAGCATAGTTTTGAGCTATTTTCTGCATAAAAAGAACACAGCTGCGTCATTAGACACACGAGAGAAGGATAGATTTGATAATTTAATGGTTTTTATTTGTTTGTTTTTTTTTTTGCTTAAAACCACTTTAAAACCAAAAATAACATAAAGTAAATTAAAAGACACACGTTAATATTCACACCAGTAAATTTTATTACATTTCATCAACACAAAGAAAAGAAAAAAGGAAAACAAAATTGTTTGCCCGCCGTGTGGAATCGAACCTGGAACTTTTGGTCCAGTCCATCGCTTTACCCTCTCATCCAAGCAGCCTTGCTACTACTTGCTGACATAACTGCAGCTATGTTAACATATGCTATATTAACAGATGCAGTATGCCGCAGTATTCTGTTGATAGCCATACAACAAAAATCTTTTAATAGATTATTGTGTTATGCTGCAGCATAGCTTCAGTTGTAATTAATATTGAATAAATCACTCCGCATAACGAAGGAGTTTCAATATACGTGATAATATTTGTCAAGCAGCAAGAAAAGCCGAGAAGTCATTAATTTCTAAGAAAAGAACCGATGTTGATAAAAGAAACATTTGTGTTTTGTTGCCAATTTCAGTCAAGCAAATCACAGAACGAGAGGCGGCAGCTTCAAAAAAAAGGAAAATAAAAAAAAAACCAAAACCCGAGAAAACAGTTATCATTTTGAAATTAATTTTTTTTTTTTTAAAGTAGTGTATAAAAAATTACCAAATACTTGGTAAATTTATCACTCAATAAATATTGGCAAGTCAACATGTAAAACTTAGTCGTTTTGATAAAGTACTTGGGAGGCTGAAAACTGGCAAAGCCATCTTATAAATTATACTAGGTTATTTTTTTAATTTAACATAAGCTTTTTTCTCGGCGTACTTTGTGTAAAAGCAAGGAATTTTCTGCAACCAACCTTTAGAATAGCCAAATCTTTAAAGTCTGATACAATTTCCCACATATCTTAAGTATATTGTATTTTGTTTAAAATTTTGCTCAAGGTATTATATGACTCTCTCATATCAATTGCAAGCTATTGGAATTTTTAAATATTTTATTTATTGTGCAAAGAGGCTGCCTTTAAGAAAGAAAAAAAACATAATTTATTCAAGTATATACGTACGAGTATGTATATTAAAGGTAATCTCATTTTTACTTTTGGTGGAACAATAAAACGTCTCCCTTCATTGCCATTATAATATACACGAAAGTTAGCGAATATTACATTCAAATCGTTGCAATAAAGTATATAACTGCACTCAGCGTCGTCCGTGAAGAACGACTGAAACGCATTCGTTTGTTCAGTAGAAATGTAGTTTCACTGTTGCCTTCTGGATCCTAATAATTCTGTTTGACATTTTGATAATAGCAACTCGCAACTATGTAAACAAACCACATATAAAACAAAAGTCATCCCAATAATAGCTCATTTTAATGAAGTCTTTATTAAAAAATCTTGAAAATGCAGTGATTGCAGGCAGTGTTTATCGATTTACTAAAACCATAGATAAAGAGATATGAAACTCTTTGGCAACTTTCTATTTCTAAACAGACATTTTCTATTTTGATGCTAAAAACTCGGCAACTTCATTAGCTAAGCTGTGGTTAACACATTCAGCTTCTTTTTGTAAATATATTATTGCTACCGCTTACCGCTTAAAATAAGAATCGTTACAATTTCAGTCGCTTGACGTAGCGGCAGATGTCTTTCTCTGAAAATTGGCCATACAAAAATATGTTCATTGTTGTTATCGTTCATAGCTACATTATTTGATTAACGATTCTAGTTTTTTACAAGCATTAAAATTATTTCATTAATGATTCTAGTTTTTTACAAGCATTAAAAGAAGTCTAAAGAATTTTTTGATTCTTTTTAAAAGTGAAACGCAAATTACGAAAAGATTATGTGTTTTCTGTTCATGTAAGTACTTATAACTTTGTAAAAAATTAAATGATTTAAAATACTTAGGCAAAAATGGAAGTCTTCAAGTGTTATTCTTAATATAAAATCAAATTTTGGTGAACAGAAGCAAAGTTATGTTACACTAAGTTAGGCAAGGTACGAAAATCCGAACTGAGTTCTTAAAATGGTCATTGGTGAAAAAAATCTAATTGATGAAAACTTTCTGAAAACGCAGAAAGTCATCATATGGATCGGCAAAATGTAAAATATTGGTGGCATTTCTTGTATATTTAAAAACAGGTTTTTGTAGAATAGTATTATTGAGAGATGAGATTTTCCGGACATCAACAAAAATTTGATTATGTATTAACGAAGAATTAATAGATATATTTTTCTGTTAAATGATCATAAAAGTAGTTTTAGAAAAATTACTTCAAAACCGGGGAGGCGGGGTGTAATTTTTATAATAATGTTAGTATTTTGTAGTTTTGGAAAAAATTTGTTAGTTCTGCGAGCAATATTTCACTAGCTATGGGCCTGAACAGGTTCATACCAATTACTTTTGCAATTAACATTTACTGCTGCTACAATATTATTTTATTTCCTTAAATTTTCTTATTCTTAAGGTTAAAAAATTTGAACAATAAGATTTAAGGCGAGAATATGACCTTTTCAGTAACTTAACCATGGGCAAATATACCTCCATCACAACGCACATCTATTCAACAATTTTTTTTTTAAGCCTGCTAAAAGCCATTTCATTGAGTACCTAAAATTTAATTTTTAGAAAATAAAAAAAGTACATAATTATATTTATTTTTTTTTTTAATTCAACACAACTTTTACCATTAACCATTTGTGGTTTTTCACACAGGCACTTTTTCACTAAAAAAAACATGCACAATAAAAACTTTTCCTTTACATTCGCCCCTAAGCAATAACTTCAGCTTACAATCATTTTGGGGTAACCCACATCAGAACATGCCATGAAGGACGAGTCAATATCAAAGATAAAGTGAAAAATAAAATATATATGTCTATGTCAAGCATGTGTCAACCAGCCATCATAAAGTAACACATATAAGCACACGCACATACTGTCAGACTGTGTGCCGCATGAGCACACACACACATGCATAGATAAAAGTCATATCCCTGTAGGGAAATCAACTAATTTAAAAGTAGTTGGTAAAGTAGTTTTTTGTCAACCACAACTAGTTGAAATTCTGACTTTTTTCCATAGAACGAACTGACATATTTTGTATGGTGATATCCGCTAAATAAGTCAATTGACTTTCGTCTGCATATATTTTCAACTACTTGTTAAATTAGTTACATTTAAAGTATTTTTTTAATTGCTTTAAAATAACCAATTGAAAACTATTACTGATGGCCTAAAGTTAAAAATATTTGATGAAATAACATGGTTAAACATATATAAACTTGTAATCTAATAAAAATTTGCAATTAAAACATGTCAAAATAAGAGTAGTTGCCGCCTTAATATAATTCAAAGTAGTTTATCAATCACTTGTTTTTAAGTAGTATTTCAATTACTTCATATATAATGCAATAAAAACTATTTAGAATTGAAGTGGATGCCGCCTTAATATAATTCAAAGTAGTTCATATACTGGTTTATTTTAAAGTAGTTTTTTAATTAGTTGTTTTTAAAAACAAGTTAGTTTGTTCCTATAGGGATGTGCTGAAGATATAAAATTAATTTTGCGTTGTATATACAAACCAAGTCCTCTCCTAGTTAAGTTCGTATAATTTTTCTTCCTTGCGTGCTTACTTCAAAATAAGTGAAATTTTTAAAAATATTCAGCTGTCTAATTAATATTTCTTTTTTAAAACAGACGATTAAATTTACTTAAATAAAAATCCTTGAAAATTCTATTGGAAATTTAAATATCATGCTATATTCCTAAAGACAGTAACTTTAAATTTTAATGCTCAAATTTACTTGTAGAAAAAAATGCGACTATTTTTAAGAGTTATTCAACAAGATTTGAAATTTAAAACTGTGAGTTTCAATGCATATTTATTTTAAAGCATGGATTTATTCGATATCAAGTGTACCGTCATCTTCAATTTTACGCATACATGAGTGCCTTTTTTATAAATATTTTTATGGAAACAGAAATAAAGATACATAGCAGAAGATATCATATAATTCATTTCAAAAAAAAAAAAAGTGGAGAATGATAGAATCGAAGACAGGCTAGAAACTCAGAAAACAGTTTATTCTAAATGGTTTATCATGAGTAAGATAGTTTGTGATGGGGTCAATTTTCTTTTGTGGCCAGCAATGTTTAAACGAAATCGGCAGCAATAGAGATTTTCTTCACGCAAAATAGACAAGTAATCGAATTAAATAAATATGACTATTTTTTAAGAATTTCTTACTAATCATTATACTACAAAAATACAAATACAAAGATTTGTGGTTGTAATACTATAGCAAAAAATAGTAATTTGAAATACGAGTTTAACCCAACAATAGTCGTGCGCTCTACATATATAGTCCAGTGATGTTAAGTTACAAATTTCTAAATAATCGTGCATAGATTTTACCTATACTTTTTATTCATTTTATTTATTTCTTTATTTTATTTTAAAAATGGCATATCACTTGAAACATTTAGGTACACGATTACATCGAGAAAAAGCTTATGTTAAATTAACAAAAAACCTAGTATAATTTATAAGCTGGCTTTGGCAACTAAATAATAAGAAATTCGTATTATAACAATTTTTATATTATTACAACAATATACAGAGTGTCCCGCAATTGAGTGTAACTATTTACGGAGCTGAGCAAAAAATCATATGGGGGGAAGGGGGGTCTATTCCCACATTCTTAGGAGCTACTGGGTTAATTAATATTTCACGACGATTCAATTTATTGTTTCTAGCAAAAAAAATAACATATATAAAACTTAAAGGCAACGGAATCATCTTTTCAACGGTATATTAACAAACCCCACCAATTTAACCGTTACCGAGCTGTGATCGTGTGAAGATGAAATCAATCGGTTGAAATTACTAAATTTTAAATTTGAGTGCATATTTCTCCGAATTTTACGCAATAAATAAAATTTTTTTTAGATCAATTTTGTAATTTATTCAATTATATTTTCAATGGCACCAAAAATATAAACATATTTTTAAAAATAAAAAAGTTGGCTGTACTAAAAAGATTATACTTATTAGAAAATAATGACAAATAATGACATTACAATTAATTATGCAGTAGATAATATCATTGTTTTCTAATAATTATGAAGTTTTTAGTACAGCCAACTTTCTTCTTTTTAACTATCAAAATAAGTTTTATGTAAGTTAGTTTTTCTGCTAGAAACAATAACGTAAGCCAAAGTCGTGAAATATTAATTAACCCTGTAGCTCCTAAAAGTGTGAAAATAGATTCCCCTCCCACACGATTTTTTGCTCAGCTCGGCATAACCTTTCAGCTACATAAATAGTTGCACTCAATTGCGGGACACCCTGTATAACAATATACAAAACAAAAACACACGAAACAAAAACGAGTTTTTTCTTCGATTTAGAATAGAGTTTGGATTTATTTTCCTCACACAGGTAGTTCATTATATGCCAAAACGAACCACAATACATTGAAGTTTTGCAAACATTTATGGTATTTACTATTAAAATTTGGATATTTCAAATGAATGATTAATGTTTTCACATATAATTATCATACTAGTGATAACGCCCCGAAAATCGGATGTACTTCCCTATCTCGCTTTGGAAATCACACTTTCTCATTGACATTGAAGCAAGTTCATATCTTAAGCCTTTTTACCATTTTTTCAAATTTAAACGCTCATATCTACTAAACGCCGTGACTTTTCAACCTACACTTTTGAAAGATTTGCTGGAATAAGGGGACCCTTACAGGAATAAATATATAGATGAACTCTTTCGATTACACAATTTTTATTAATTCCAATCATCAAGCGTTTTTTTTTTAAATATTTTTTTGTTCTCGCAAACTGAAATCAAACTTGACTAAAAATTCTTAAATACTTTTTAAAAATGTATCTTTGAATAAAGCTTTATATAAGGAAGTATGCTTGAGTAAAAATCTTCTTGAGAACTAGTACTTCCTCGAAAGTACCATTGAGTAAAGCTTTATATGAAAAACTTTGCAAGAAAATGGAATTTTCGAGGCTTTTACAAGGCTCTTTCAAGCAAAGCTTGAATAATTAATTTTACTCAACGCCTTTTCAAGTTAAACTGGAATGACTTCAAATACTTATGTGATTTTGTTATCTGGGTTTTTCGTTGACCTAAATTTTTTTTTGTTTTGTTTTTGTTGTCAAATCAATATTGAAATTTAATATTTTTCTCGTTACAAAAGCGGAGGCAATAATTTGAAATGATCGTCATTTGAACAACTTCAACATTTTTTTTAATTTTAATTTAACAGAAAGCTAAAAATAAATGAATTTTATTATAAAAGTTTCAAAATGGGCTCTATTTTGCTTTATTAGATAAAGAGTTAAGGTACACATGTGCCGCACTTAGCGCAGCACCTCTCGCTTGCTTACATCGGTTTGTTGAAAAGAAAATGTATTGAAACGTTAATATTTTTAATCTTATTTGATATATATTATGTACTTAACAAGTCAAGCTTAACAAGATTGTAATTATGTTTAATTTTGAACAAATATATTTGTATAAAGCAGTAGTAAGAAGTAATTAATTAATTATACGTGATACTTTCCCAAAGTATGTTAAAGAAACCCAATAAGCAGTGGCATCTCTTAGCTGCGGGCAGAATTACAAATAATATTGTAGTAATTAAATTAATAAAATTAGGCTTAGAAATTAAAATAAACATTTTTGCCTTAACTCAAATATATCCTTAACCAATCTAAGGCCCGTTTTGAAAAAATTTATAGTAAAATGCATATATTTGCAGCTATTTTTTTAAATTAAAGGAATTAATTGGAAATTTTTGTTTTTGCTCACGCGACTTGGCCTACATAAGATAAGCCCGGTGAGAAAAATGCACCTTTTTTTTGAATTAACGAACACTTAGGGTATGCCCCCTATAAATGCGAAAGCATTGTGTTGGTTCAACAAACTTCAATTTGTTTCGCATACAAATCCATAGTTTTCCATTTTCAAAATAGTTTCCCAAATTTTCTCTTCAATCCAAATTTTGTATAACAAAGTTCAACTAGTAAATATATGTTTTTAAAAAAGTTCAAGTAAAAAAAAAACTTACTCTGGCGTCGCAAAATAGTCGCGTTTCGATCTTCGGCGCCGCAACAGAATACGTTTTCCCAGCTTCACACGCATTCTTAATTTGTGGACTGCCGAAACTGTGTGCGGAGAGGCAGCAACCGGGGTTACCGGTTGATCTTTCCTAGATAAGGGCGATATTTTGATGCTTTTGTTGAATTTTTTGGGAGATGAATGGATTCTGCGTTCTTCTTTAGATTATCCGTTGTGGCGTTGGAATGTTATTTGAATGATGGCAGCCGCAAAAATTACTTGAATGCAATAGAAATGCAAAAATATGGCAACTTTGCTGATTGCCAGCTGTAACAAGTTGCAGTGCAGTAAGCAGCGAACTGTTTTTTTTACTTATATCAAAAGATATTTTTATCAAACGTTGCTATTTACAGCATATATGCAACCAGTTCCTAGATTGCTCAGGAATGTTCTAGAATTTATTTTTTTATTTTTCTTTAACTTAACACAACTTAACACAGTAACGTAAAATTAAGTGAACTTTTTTACAGCTTAAGAACAAAACTTCAGCCGGAGTAACAAAAAGAGATAGTATCAAAAATAGTACCAGATTTTGTAGAATTCCGTTTAAATCATTGTTATGTAAAAAAACACTAGCCACTCGTAATTGTAGTTCGATTTCAGGTACAACATTTTCACTTTGTTTGATCAAAGACTTATTGATAAAAAATTTCAATATTTTTCTAAAACACTTTTTGATAGATTTAAACACTTGTTTTATAGCTTTGTACAATTTTTTTAAATCGCTACTTTTCAACTTTTTCTCAAACACTTATAGAGTTGCCACCTGTAAAAATTTAAGCTTATTACATCTGCGCTTAATGCAAAACAACAACTGAATGAAAGTTTTGCAATGTTGCTAGACCGAAGATACCTCCTTTTGCCCTGGAGGTTTTTAAACAAAACCGAGTCCAATGTCGTTAAACGCGGTTTTTGTACCGTTCGAGACGTTCCGTGAATTGGCAGTGCTACGCTATAAAAATTAATACCTTTTTTGTGTTTATTTATTTGCTTAACTACTTTTTGGACATGCACGAGCACACCGCTCAGCACGTTCCATCAAAGACCCACGCTGTACGGCGACTGTCAACGGTGTAGCAGCAGCAACAGCAGCCAAGAAAAAAAACTTGGCTAACGTGAAACAAGAAAATTGCTAAAAGACATAAAACCTATAACAACAACAACAGACATAAAACACATGTACGCTCAAACCAAACTGGTTAACACAAAGGCAAAAATATTAACAACGCAGCAAAAACGGTGGAAACAAGAGAGAAAAAAAAATCCAAAACCAAGACACCTGACACAGAATGTTATAGAAATTGTCGCGGATCCGCAATCAATGAATCAATATTTGAATTCTGTAGTTGCCCAAATCACATGTTCACCTAGTGATGGCGCTGCTGATAACCGAACCAATGATAATAATGGAAAGGGTGACTGTAATGTTGATGATGATGAAGATGACGATGCTGCAAGGTGAAGATGCTGCAAGTGTGATGATATTGTTGGCACGCGCACTCAAGCATAGCCACTCTGTTGGTACTGGTTATCTTTGTGGCAGGAATATCAATGAGGTCGTTTATTTAACATCGTATTCAACGAACTGTCTGGTGAAACCTGGTTGTACAAATTAAGTCAGTAGCGACCAACTCAAGCTGGAGAACTTAGGCCATATTTGGCTATGATGGATGAACAACCATCACGTGGCGAATGCAAATTGAATTGACCTTAAGGCGATATGCTCATAGATTGAAATATGATATCAAGCATTTGAAAGTTGAAGAGTTTGTCAATTTTTTTATTCTAATACTGTTAAAATATGTTCACCGAAACTATTCATGAAGTGTTATCTATATTATATACAGTACTTGCAACAAGAAAATGTTTGATAAACGTTATACCCCTATTATGTATAACAACTCAACTAAGTTGACTAGATTCAACTCAATTTTTTTTTTTGTATAACGAATTACATACATTTCGGTTGAACCATGTAGTTTGCTTTAATCTTTTAAGAATTTTCAAACTACATGGTTCAACTGAAATGACCCAATAGGCAATGAAGCTAGGTCTGTTCTAATGAAGGCGTGCATTTACTGCTACTTTTGGCGATAAGACACATGACTTCCTTTTATGAGGTCTAATTTTTCGCTACCCAAGGCAGTACAACAATTATATTTTTCCTACAAAAACTGGTTCTGCTTATATTTCAGGGTTACTTTTTCAGGGTTACTAATATATATTTAAAAGTTAAAATGTATATTATTTCAAAAATACTGAATAATAATCAACGTCATGACTTGGAAATATTCTTATCTGACAAAAATATGTGAAACAAAAAAAAATCACGGAACAAATAGGTGAAAAATAAAAAGAAATAAGAAAAAAAATATTTTTTTAACTGTTTTGGTTAAAAGTTCTTTAAACCATTTGAAAGGAGTGCTTATAGCAGACCTCTTTAAAGCAGGGAGAGTGGAAGGCCTAGAAAATTTGGCCATTTCATATAAAAAAGTATATGGGCTGGGATATGAGTAAGGTAGGCCTCCGACATCCATTTAAAGGCCAGCTAGTAGCCCTTAGAAGGCCTGACAATGCCTACTGGGGAATGTAATTCGTTATACGAAAAAAGTTGTGTTGAATCTAGTCAACTTAGTTGAGTTGTAATACAAAATAGGGGCCTAAATCTTAATGTTGACCAATGAAAAAAAAAACCAAATAATTATTATAAATATATGATTCATGATGTCTTAGGGCTAATATACGATCCGGTAACCTCCATTTTTTTAATCCATTTTTCAGTATATGATTGTGTTAAGCCCCGCCATATTCAGCCGGTTCAGTCATTCAGTTGCTCGATTATCAAGCGATCTAATGTCATTCTTGTTTATTCAGCGCCAAAGCAGCCGACTCCCATTATTTGGCGTCATTACACTGAACGTAGATATGGCGTAGATATGGGGTCCACGGGTCCGGCCTAACCCAGAGCTATGAAAATCATTACCAAATATCTCAAAGCACGAACCCACATGTATATGTATTGCAAAAAAATCTCCTTTTTCTCAAGAAAGTTCTCAAAAGTTGATTTAGTTCAGTGTTTAATTCTTCTAAAATGGTCAAAAGTGCAAGTCAAAAATATATATAAGTGTTTCTTAAACATACACGGTGGTAAGAGAATGAAGAATCAAGAGAAAGGATCATGAAGAATCATGAATGAAGAGAAATATTTTATGTTATTTTGTTTTAAGCCTCACTTTTAATTATATAAAGGATTTTAAAAATGGTTTTAAATCAGTTTGGTCAACTATTTCCTCGCATCAAAAAATTTTCCCCCACCATCCAGAGAAATATTTTGCTATTTTTTTTTAGAGCCTCACTTTTAATTATATAAAGGATTTTAAAAATGGTTTTAAATCAGCTTGGTCAACTTTTTCCTTGCAACAAAACATTTTCCCCCAGCATCCAACAACAAACAACAATATTATGAGTTAATAAATAATACAATAAAAAAGTTTATAAATTATTAATAATATGAGTAATTAAAATTTTGTATTGACTCAAACCGGAATTTTTTACCCAAATCTCATCCGATTGTAAATTATTTTTTTTTTAATTGTCTGCCTAAAATTTACTAAACCCTATTTTTTCCGTTTTACTATGTTATATCATCTACGTCTACACGGTGTCCAAAAAGTTTAAATAGGAATGCTTTTCGATATTTTGAGAAAAGTTACCATATATTATACAAAACATTTATTGAAAGCAATTGTCTCATACATTCTAAGCAATTGTAAAGGTTTTTGTTAATTACACCCCCCTTGGCTTTATAACTAAACGTTATCTCTTTTCAAAGGAGTCACATGCGGCACGTTTATGAGTCATTGGAATTTCTTTCCATATCTTTTGTAAAACTTTGCGTATTTGACTCAAATTTCGTATCTTATAATCGCTAAGTTTTGCTGTTATATATCCCCAAGCAAAGAAATCCAAAGATTTAAGATCAGGCCTACTTGGTGGCCACTCATCCCTATGCAAAAAATCGGCCAAATTCGCTTCACACCATTCCTGAACAACTTTCGCAGTGTGTGATGGTGCACCGTCTTGTTGAAAGCAGTAATAGTCTTCTCCAAATAAGCTTTGACAAGCAGGGAGCACAACTGACTTTAAAACGTGCTCTTTGTAGTACTCAGCTTTCATTAACCGACTTCAAAAAGGAGGAGGTTCTCAAGTTCGTCGGTTTCTCGGTTTTTTCTTTTTTTTAAATGTATGAACATCGATAACTCCTAAACCATATGCCTGATTGCCATAATTTTTGGTGAACAGATAGATATCATAAGCACGGAGATGCCCATCTAAAAAAGTGGGCGGTACTCGAGAACGGGGTGTGGCAATACTAGAAAAACACTGTATATCGAATAATATTGACACTAGGGTACTGCAATTTAGTGTAGGAGTAGACGCAGTTATTACAAATATGGTTAAGAAAATGGGCGTTATTCGACAAATGGGCGTGGCAATAATAGAAAAGGAGTGTATCTCGAATAATATTGACACTATGGTACTGCAATTTGGTATAGGGGTAGGCATTATTAGTACAAATCACGGTCAAGAAAGTGAGCGGTATTCGACTACTGGGTGTGGTAATATTAGAAAAACAGTGTATCTCGAATAATATTGACACTAAGGCACTGAAATTTATTGTAGTACAGAAGAAGACAGAATTATTAAAAATTACGGTCAATAAAGTATGCGTTATTTGACAAATGGGCGTGACAATACTAGAAAAACACTATCTCAGTTAATATTGACGCTGGGGTACTGAAATGAAGTACAGGGGTAGGTACAATTATTACAAACAACGCTCAAGAGAGAACAAATTTTCTGAATTTAATTAAACAAATTTTTTAAGAACATTTGTATTTACGTAGTTTATACACTTTCTTCGAAAATTTATCAAATTCTCTAAAAAGGAAGAAATAAAAACTTTTTTAAAATGAAAACCGACTACAAAATCACTACAAAGTAGAGCTTCCAGTTTCACGTGAACACGTGTCTTTTAAAAAAATGACGTGAAAACACGAACCTGAACTACACGTGTATTTTATTCACGAACTACACGTGTAGTTCGTAATTACGTGATTTTTGCATTTACGTGAATAGTATTCACGTGTTTTAGGCATGAGCCGAACTTTCAAAATTTCTTTTGTGTTTCTGAGAACAAAAAATTGATACGTTATTAAAAAGACTTCTAGCTGCATCTCTATGATTTTTATGGCTTCTGTGGATTCTAAGTACAGGATTTGACCAGTTTCTGGGTGCGTCACTTGAACTTTACAGGGTTTTGTCTGTTCCTAGGACAGAAATGAAGGTTTCTATGGACAAGGGACTCATATGGGATTTGGCCAGTTCCTGGGTGCGTCATTTGGACTTTTTAGGGTTTTGTGGGTTCCTAGGACAGAAATGAAGGTTTCTGTGGACAAGGGATTCAACTGGGATTTGGACAGTTTTTGGGTGCGTTACTTGAACTTTTTTGGGTTCTGTGGGTTCTTAATAGAGGAATGAAGGTTTTTTTTGACAAGGGATTCAACTGGGATTTGGCCAATTCCTGGGTGCGTCATTTGAACTTTTTTGGGTTTTGTGGATTCCTAGGACAGAAATTAAGGTTTCTATGGACAAAGGATTCAGCTGGGATTTGGCCAGTTCCTGGGTGAGTCATCTGGACTCTTTTGGGTTCTGTGGGTTCCTAGTAGAGGAATGAAAACGCACCCAGAAACTGTCCAAATCCCAGTTGAATCCCTTGTCCACAGAAACCTTCATTCCTGTCCTAGGAACCCAGAAACTGGCCAAATCCTGTACTTAGAATCCACAAAAATCATAAAGATACAGCAGAAAGTCTTCTAAATAACATAGTAAATTTTTGTTCTCAGAAACACAAAAGAACTTTTGAAAGTTCGGCTTATGCCTTAAACACGTGAAAATTATTCACGTGAATGCAAAAATCACGTGAATACGTACTACACGTGTAGTTCGTGAATAAAATACACGTGTAGTTCAAGTTCGTGTTTCAAAAAGCGAACTACACGGAGTTCGAACTTTCGTTAACACGTGTAGTTCGAAACACGTGTTTGAGCTAAAGCTATACTACAAAGTAAAAAATAATTTTAAAATAACTTTTCCTTTTAATTTTTTGGTCATGTTTGATAATTTATTTTAACATGTTATTACATTGGAAAACTTATTTGATTTTTTGCTAATATATTGCATTATCATAAATATATTAATTTCTTTATGAATACATCAACAACTTTAACACAACAACTTTTGATCAGTCAACAACTTTAATCAGCGCACTTAATACGAATACTACTATCTTTACGCTTTGAAAAAATTTTGAAAAACACTAAAAGCACCATTTTACGGCTGCCGTTTTAAATATATGGGATAAAGCAATAATTTTAAAACATTTGACATGTCCTTCTGTATGTATTAGCTTTTATTTCCAAGAAAAAAACATGCACTTTTTGGAAGTTTTTTTTTTACTTTTGTCCTCGTAGATTGATAAAATCTCACATTGTGCGTTGCCTGAGGAATTAAATGTCGTATATGGCATTTTATCGATTTTGAGTTAGAATAAGTTCCTAATGTATTGAGGGTGTCTATTTCATTTGGCGTGGTCAGTTTTTCGATAAGTCGTTACCGAGATTCAGAACTATTGTTTTGTCGTTTGTGGTAACTTTTTATCAAATTCAGAAATTATGTCTTGTATGTAATAGCAAAAATCTAAAAAAGTGTGATATTACCACATACAACAAACCAATTCTAAACAAATATCACATTAAGTCCTTACCGAAATGATGTACGATCTCCATATTTTATAAGTATGCAGTCAAATCTCACATGCGTATTTTTTATTAAATTAAAGGAAATCGGTCCGCTATGAACAAAGTTATTAACCCACAAACTTTGAGGTCAAATTTCTCAAAACTATCGAAAGCCACATATTTTGAGTTGGTATAGTTATGTTCCTTATGTATTGAGGGTTCTCTTTTGATTGTCGTGGTCAGTTTTTTGATATCTTAAGTCATTGCCAAGATTCAGACCCATCATTTTGTCGTATGTGGCCACTTTTTATCAAATTCGGAAGTTAAGTGTCGTATGTAATAGTAAAAAGTTGAAAAAGTGTGAAATCGCCACATACAGCAAACTAATTCTAAGCAAACATCACATTAAGTCCTTACCGAAATAAGGTACGATCTCTAAATTTACTAATTATATAGTCAAATCCCGCATGCGTATCCTGTATAAATTTTAAGAAAATCAGTCCCCTGTAAACAAAGTAATTAGCCCTCAAACTTTGAACTCAATTTACTCAAAACTATCGAAAGCCACATTCGACACTTAATTTTTAAGGCGACAAAGTGTTACCTACCTTCTTTTGCAAAAATAAAAAAAAATTATACAATTTTTAAATTAATTAATTAATTATTCAATTAATTAAGAATTTTACCATATCATACAAGAAACCTTTTGAGCTCTTTTACACAAAAATAAAATGGCCTGGAAGCTCCAAACGTTAGGCAATATAAAGGTGATCAGAAAATATTCAGTGGATGTTGAACAGCTCATGTAAGTAAAACATATTATCTTCGATATTATGAAAAAAATATTATCACCCCAATAACAACATCTTAATAAATAAAAGGAAAACATGCTGCTCTGCATCTAATATCGCTCAAACTGTGCTTTTCCAACATATACTGTCCTGAAAAATGTTCAGCCTGAAAGTATGCAGAGAAAATTCATTTGGAAATTATCAGTGACAGAGCAGCATGCTTGCCTTTTATGTATGTGTATACCTTTAGGCTGAATATTTTTCAGGGCAGAATATGTTGTAAAAGCACTGTAATAATAGCATAAAATTATTACAGTTTGAGCGTTAATGCTACCAACCTATAGTTGGTACGGGCTCTTATACTAGTTTTCAATAAATGTCTGTCTGTCTGTATGTCTGTGTTCACGATCACAGCCGTAATTTCAAAAGCTATTCTAATGAATGCCCAAATACATAAACCTCTATCTTAATAATAAAGAACAAGTTTGCAAATGCACCAAATCGGATGAAAACCACACCTACCTTCCAAACAATGTATCAAAACAGTAAAACCTCTAAAAATTCTACAAACATTTTTCTAATGGCTGGAAATTTTGCACATAACTTTTATAAAATTTAATATGTATTCTGAGCTTGACATTTGGAAAAATCAAATTAAACCTTCATAAATTTCACAAAAGTAAATGAATGTATTGTTTACATTTTACATACCACGCCTATCTTCCATACAAAAAGTCCTCAAAAAAGAGTAAAATTCATTAAATTTAAATTCTGCGTATTTAAGCGCTGTATTTGCTGGAATCAGCAAGGTTTTATTTATTATAAGCTGCTCCAACCCAACAAAAAACCACAGAAGATCGCTCCCTACTACAATTGATGCGTTTGAGCCGAGTATTGAAGGAAAACTGGCCGCAATTCCAACATGTTGCTCCACCACATGTTGCAAGGCCAGTCAAACAAACTTGGAAATGCTGAAATGGGATGTCCTACCACACCCGCCGTTTGCCCCTTCCTACTACTACTTTCGATCGATGACACATGACCTGGCTAAAACCCGTATGATACATAATTTTTTTTTGCCCAATTTTAAAATCTGAAAACAAGTGGCGCGTGGGCAGGACAGACATATTTTGTAAGAAAAGAATAAACGTTGTTACTTTTTTATTTCTGGTGTTATGCAAAAAATGCAAAGAAAATACAGTCCGTCCTACAAATTTTTCTCCAATCATTTTCAATGAGCAATTTAATGAAGTATCATACAGGCTTGCACTTAATTTATTTTGCTCAATTTTTGGCATTGAAAATGAAAACTAAAGCAGTTCATATAATACGAATGCATGGATTCAATTGGTGTGAGTGAGTACGCATATAGTTCGAATTGGAGAAAAAAATGTGGGACGGACTGTATTTTCATTGCATTGTTTTTGCCGTTTCTTTCAATTCGTTCGTCGTTAAGTTTCGATCAAATATTTACTCTGAAATATTTTGCTGTTCATAATTAATTTGACGTTTTTAGAGTAAACAAAACTATTTAAGAAAATTGGATACTGAATTGGAAGTTATGTACGTAGCAAATATTTATTTATTAAATGCAGCTGCTCTTAAAAACACCAGAAATAAAAAAGTAACAACGTTTATCCTTTTCTTACAAAATATGTCTGTCCTGCCCATGCGATACTTGTTTTCAGATTTCAAAATTGGACAAAAAAATGAAGTATCATACGGGCTTAAGCAGCACTTCGGTTCTTATAAAGATGCAAAAAATTAATCGATTCGTGGATAGCCTCAAAAGACGTGTCCTTTCCTCGAAACAGAATCCGTAAATTACCAGAGAGATTCCAAGTACAGAAACAGATTCTTCACAAAATTTAATATCAAAATAAATGGTTTGTGGTTTTCCCCGCAAATCTCAAATGCATAATTTCTTATTTTAAAAATACAATATAAAAAATCTTAAAATAACTCGGATTTTCGAGCAAAACCGGGCCGGTTTCGACATTTTTTGAACTTTTAATAGCTCAAATTATTTCATTCGCAACCATCGTTTACAATTCCGGGGGGCACGTCGGATCCCAATTATGTAAGCATTTGAAAAACAAATCTAATATAAAAATTTTTTATTTTATGTGAAATACTTTGTGGAGCTCCATTTTGGCGGTACGCCAAAAGTAATGATTTTACGAAAAAAAGGTTATAACATGAATTGTAAGGAATTTCTCTAGTTTCATTTGGTACACATATGTTTTTATCGTGAAATGAGTTGTAAAGGAAATATTAGCAAAAAACTGTGCTTAGCCGCCATTTTGCCAATATGGCGGCGCGAGCGGCAACAATACGAGGTGGCAAAGTTGAAATTCGGAAAGAGCATATCGAATCTATAAAAAATACCCATTTTCAAAACTACCGGAAAACTTTCCAGGTAACCTCATATTTTCCCCCAAATGACTGTACTATACTCGTGTTACAAGAAAAAAATGCATTAGTTGTCATTTACAACACAACCTAATGCGATTTTTTTTTAAACCAAAAATTAATAAAATACAACTACTTTTTAAAGTTACACTTATATAAATGCCTATTGTTAACCATTTAAATGGGATCTTAATAAAAAAGAAAACTTACTGGGCATTTTTAACAGATAATAAAATTGCCTATAATTTAAAAAACCTTTTAAAAATGCCCATTGTTTTTATGGGACTTTTAGTGTTAAAAACCATAAAAATTGATAAA
This sequence comes from Coremacera marginata, assembly GCA_914767935.1. Lineage (NCBI taxonomy): Eukaryota > Metazoa > Arthropoda > Insecta > Diptera > Sciomyzidae > Coremacera > Coremacera marginata. The sequence continues at coordinate 59,409,958 of OU612045.1, read as the reverse complement.
GGGTGATTTTTTAAGAGCTTGATAACTTTTTTTTTAAAAAAAAACGCATAAAATTTGCAAAATCTCATCGGTTCTTTATTTGAAACGTTAGATTGGTCCATGACATTTACTTTTTGAAGATAATTTCATTTAAATGTTGACCGCGGCTGCGTCTTAGGTGGTCCATTCGGAAAGTCCAATTTTGGGCAACTTTTTCGAGCATTTCGGCCGGAATAGCCCGAATTTCTTCGGAAATGTTGTCTTCCAAAGCTGGAATAGTTGCTGGCTTATTTCTGTAGACTTTAGACTTGACGTAGCCCCACAAAAAATAGTCTAAACGCGTCAAATCGCATGATCTTGGTGGCCAACTTACCGGTCCATTTCTTGAGATTAATTGTTCTCCGAAGTTTTCCCTCAAAATGGCCATAGAATCGCGAGCTGTGTGGCATGTAGCGCCATCTTGTTGAAACCACATGTCAACCAAGTTCAGTTCTTCCATTTTTGGCAACAAAAAGAAATGCTCGAAAAAGTTGCCCAAAATTGGCCTTTCCGAATGGACCACCTAAGACGCAGCCGCGGTCAACATTTAAATGAAATTATCTTCAAAAAGTAAATGTCATGGACCAATCTAACGTTTCAAATAAAGAACCGATGAGATTTTGCAAATTTTATGCGTTTTTTTTAAAAAAAAAGTTATCAAGCTTTAAAAAAATCACCCTTTATATATCGATAGGACAGTAAAAATTGAACAACACGCTTTCTAAACAATGATATAGATGATGATCGTTTTTGACATGTGCACCAAATTAGCACACTCCCCAAATTTTTATATTTTTTATGATAGACTATAAATCATCTACTATAATGAAGTTTAATTAAACCGTTTAGCATAAAAATTAATTTGTATTGATGTATGTCGAAAGTATCTAAGCGCTCATACGAAGAAACTTTCTTTTATGAAGAGTAGCCTATAACACCGTACTACAAATAAAGTATACATAAAACCATTTTGAATTAATTTTTGAGCGCATGTCACGAAATAAGAATTTTTATTATACATTTTTAAAATTCAAAATATGATTGTATCTTAAGTGTGTTGTATTAAAGCATAGACAATGCACATATTTGAAGAAAATAATAAATAATTTTTAAAACTATCTTTAGTTAATTTTTCCAACATAATTCCTCGAGTGTATCAATGAAATCAACAATATTGAATGACAACAAAATTCGAATGTCAACAAAGATTGACCCAAAACACCTTTAAAATATTTCAATAATAATTTAATTGACTATAAAATGAATGAAACTTAATTTAAGAGAAATGTTAAGAAAAAAAAAGATAAACACGCCAATTTTGGCGTTGGCGATATTATGTAAATTGCAAATATCTACAATTAATTAAAATTCGCCGGGAGTTTTTTTTTTATTTTACACTTTATCACAAAAATAAATATTTAAGATGCTAATGCCGTCCATGACGACTACTCAAAGCTAGACAGAAAATTTAAATAAATTAAATTCACCTGAAGCAATTGAATATCTGAGGTTTTATGTTTGAACAAAATTTGCAAGTATTTATTTATTCAATCAATTAAATTTTGTAGCGCATAATATTAGAATTCATAAAATTAAATAATAAATGATGATGAATTATTATCCAAACTTAACAGGTTTTCTTGTGTTAAGTGTTAAGTGTCAACTTAAATTTGAATGTCATATATAACAGAATACAACAGAAACCTCTTCTATTCGTATGTATAAAAAAAAAAACCATGAAAATAAAGCAACTTGACAGTGAAGCAAATTAAGCATGAGAGTTGCCATGTTAGCATAAATTGCATTGTTTATTTATAGCTACAACACTTTCGCCAGGGTTGTTTTAAAAATGAGCGCAGCAGAATTTGTTGTCCTGTTGCCATGACATGATAACGCTATATTTTGTACATGATTACATATGAAGTAGAGTATATATACATATAAATGTGGGTGTCTGGTGGTAAAACACTGACACAGATGAGCCGTCAGGTATGTGCGCTACTTTGAGGTTTTTCCTCAGAAATAACTCGTTAAAAAAAAGGATTGGCATTAGGGTTAAAATAAACATGTTTATATCTAGTTCAAAGAACGTGAAAAATTTGATGTGTACAAACATCTACTAAATGTTGTTTACAGAAATAAAGCCTCTTTTCTGTAAAATTTTGTGTATTTGTTCTTGCCGTATTTAGCCAGGCAATTAATTAAATCATAAAAAAGATGCCTCAATTGGCCAACATAATTTTTTATTTTACATTACGAGTTATAGAAATAAAAGCTTTTTAAAAAGCACAAAACAGCACATAAGCTGGACAAAACATGAACGAGGATTTCAGAATCACAGCTGAATAGACCTGAAGATAAACATCCTAAAAAAGGCAAACATGCTAAAAATAGATAGGATTATATGGAGCGAAGGTCCTTTTAGTCATGAGCTAGCTTTGATGCTGAAGGCAATGAAAAAAGTATTTATTTTTAAATTAATGCATTCTGAATAAATAAATCAAGAGTCAAGCTAGAATTAAGTTCTTCAACAAGTCTAAAACCCGATAATTTAAAAAAAAATCGTTTATATAATTACTATAAAATAATGTTTCAAAAATTCTAAGAAAAAGCTTTTTTAAATACTGGGTCAATACTTCGAAATTTACAAAAGAATTTTCTTGAGGTATAAAAAGTTCATGTGACTGATTGCATCAAATTTCAGGTCAAAATATCCCCAGGTGACTCTAGCCGATTTTAAAAATTTTTCGGATATGTGATAGAGGGAAGAAATCTAAGGTTGGGGTTTCTCAATCAGAAATCTCAATCAATGGTTTGGGGTTTAAAATGGCGTTTCAAAATCAGATGCAGCAATTAATTTTATCGACATAACTTTACTCTTTTTCACGAAAACCTATACATATACCAATTTCGTCGTCCGGGGACTCATGTGATCCATGCGCCATTTCGACAATTTTAAGCTAATGGTACCGTCACACATGGGCGTCCGCGGGATTTTGCCTAGGAGGAAGGGGGAGGCAAAGGCTAACGTGGAAAGTTCACGTATGTATATGGTAATTATTTAGGAATGCTCCTTGAAAAAGAGCATGACCATTCGAATTCTGTTTTCTGAGATGTTTGGTGAAAATTTAGTGAACATTGTCGCAATTTACACCGTTCCACTGTGTAAGATTTAACCGAACTTTTAGGACGAAATTCGAAATTTTTGTAAAATAATTCGCATGTTCATTCTAACAAAAAAATATTCAGAAGTTAGTGTATATCTCTTCACATAAACACTCTTCTTTATGCAGCGTGTTCATAAAAATGGCTATACTGAAAAATTATTTATACACTATAATATTTTTAAATGTTCAATTAAATACATTACGTTTGATACAAAATTTGTATATGTTTCCATTGAAAATAGTGAAGTTATGGCGAAATTTAATTAAATCTCGGCTGATTATGAAAAGCCAATCGATTGAACACGTATAAAAAAATACGTAACAAGAATAATACGTAACAATAAAAAAATAACATTAGATTTTTGCGCTCGGTGAGTGTTACCTGGGTGTCACCTGGGGACTCTTCCTTGTACCCAATTATTATGTAAATAATAATTTAAAAATTATTACTTCAAAAAATTGTCTGTCAGCCATAAGTATTTAGACGAGACAACTTTTCCTCATCAATATTATTATCCTTGCCTTTACCTTTGTTCAATTCCTTCACAACATCCTTGTTATAATCCTTTTTATTATCCTGGTTTTAACTAGAGCAATAGTCCTGGTCTTTATCTTCATTCCAAGCCTGGTCCACATTCCTGTCCTAATCTTGCTCTAGTTTTTGTCCTCATCCTTGTCCCAATCTTTGTCCTTATTCCTAAGTTCATAATCTTATCTTATCAAAAATCTTTTAGTAATTCTTGTCTTGATCCTTTTCTATTTTTTGGTTTTGTTTCTGGTTTGTTTTTATATTAATTTTTATTTTTGTTTTCGTCCCTTGTCCCTTGTCCCTTGTCCCTTGTCCCTTGTCCCTTGTCCCTTGTCCCTTGTCCCTTGTCCCTTGTCCCTTGTCCCTTGTCCCTTGTCCCTTGTCCCTTGTCCCTTGTCCCTTGTCCCTTGTCCCTTGTCCCTTGTCCCTTGTCCCTTGTCCCTTGTCCCTTGTCCCTTGTCCCTTGTCCCTTGTCCCTTGTCCCTTGTCCCTTGTCCCTTGTCCCTTGTCCCTTGTCCCTTGTCCCTTGTCCCTTGTCCCTTGTCCCTTGTCCCTTGTCCCTTGTCCCTTGTCCCTTGTCCCTTGTCCCTTGTCCCTTGTCCCTTGTCCCTTGTCCCTTGTCCCTTGTCCCTTGTCCCTTGTCCCTTGTCCCTTGTCCCTTGTCCCTTGTCCCTTGTCCCTTGTCCCTTGTCCCTTGTCCCTTGTCCCTTGTCCCTTGTCCCTTGTCCCTTGTCCCTTGTCCCTTGTCCCTTGTCCCTTGTCCCTTGTCCCTTGTCCCTTGTCCCTTGCCCCTTGCCCCTTGTCCCTTGTCCCTTGCCCCTTGTCCCTTGTCCCTTGTCCCTTGTCCCTTGTCCCTTGTCCCTTGTCCCTTGTCCCTTGTCCCTTGTCCCTTGTCCCTTGTCCCTTGTCCCTTGTCCCTTGTCCCTTGTCCCTTGTCCCTTGTCCCTTGTCCCTTGTCCCTTGTCCCTTGTCCCTTGTCCCTTGTCCCTTGTCCCTTGTCCCTTGTCCCTTGTCCCTTGTCCCTTGTCCCTTGTCCCTTGTCCCTTGTCCCTTGTCCCTTGTCCCTTGTCCCTTGTCCCTTGTCCCTTGTCCCTTGTCCCTTGTCCCTTGTCCCTTGTCCCTTGTCCCTTGTCCCTTGTCCCTTGTCTTTTGTCCCTTGTCCCTTGTTCTTGTTTTGGTCTTGTTCATATATCGAGAGATATTATTTTTCATATATTGGCATTTCCAGAAAAAGTCTACCGCAACCCAATTATTAAAAGTTTCTTAAAAACGTATTATTTAATCATATTTTCTCAGAGAAAAGTTGGAATTTTATTGATTCAAGCAATTTGTACATAAAGTAATTTACCATGATGATCAAATCGACAGCACTGTTTCACAAAAGTATTTTTTCTAGTTCGTAAATGTTTATTAAGTGTTTTGTAAACGTTTTTGTTTTAGTAAAAATGGAAGGCATTTGCTAAAAATAATGAAAAATGGTTGAGGCAAGGTGAAGCAGATTGTATTAAATTTATTTTTTAAGTACTATATTACATAATTACTTAATTAACTTATTAATGAATTACCATAATTACCTTTATAATTACTTGTTAATTACTTAATAACCCAGTGAAACTACAATGGAAATTTGAGTAACGTAACGCCAGTAACGTCACGTCAGATGACTAAGCCTTATAACAAAAAAACGGGAAAAGATATTTAAATTTGATTATTTGGAAAATAAACGTATATTATTTCAAAAAAGGACTTATACAAAAAGTCTTGCCCAATTCGCAGAGTTTTGCAAATTTTGTAATCCAAGTCGAAAATTACTCTGTTTTTAGTAACGTCACGCCAACGCATATTTTTTTCTTATATCTTTAAATCCTTAGGGTCGATTGTTGTAATTCTTTTACTTAATATAGTGCTACTTAATACTACGCAAATTTTTTTAATATTTTTTCGTACAAATCGTACGTAACTCCAGTTTTGAAATGCCCATATACACATCTGTATAAATAAGACTAATAAAATTGGCAAGAGGGTGCGTATTACTGGGTTTTGCTTGTACTTAAAAACCTTTAATTGTGATTTTCACAAAAAGCTTGCACTTGATTTTCATATAAATTTCCGCAAGAAATAATACTTGTGTTTAAGTGAAAAGGGGTTAATATATTTTGGGTAACAGATAGTAGATAGTAAAACTAAGAAAACATTTGAAGAAACCAATTTTTTTCTGTATCCTATCAAACTTTTTTAAGTTTTTTTGTAACATTTTCATACAAAGTTGACCAATTTTCCCAAAAAATAACCTTAAAACTCACGTTAAACATTTCTTGTTTATGAAAATGGCCAGGTTAGACTTTGCGAACTCAAAGAAGATACCTTGGTAAGCAAAAAAATATTAAAAATGTATGTAAATCGAAGATGGGTAGGTTGTTATTTACATTTCTGGTCTTGGCAACACTAGATGGCACCACTTACCATCTGACATTTCCATTGGAAGCTTACCATTGCATTACAGAAATATAAATAGTAACTCTCGTACTAATTTTTTTTACATCTGCAAAAATTTGTCAGATTAAGCTCTTCTTAAGCTTAAGCTGATTTCTCTTGCAAAATAATATCTATACAAAAGAAATAGTTTTCACAATCAGAAAATAAATATAACTAATTTTGCAAATTTTGGTTTTGTATAACAATCCAATAATATTCAATATGTTCTCTTCTTTTTAAATGTGAAAATATTTAATTTCTTGAATAATTTATAATAATTATATTTACCAAATATTTTCTGACATGTGACAATTCAATTATTGATTTTTATTTTGCATATAAACCTTTCAAAATGACGACCTGTTTTAATTTTCAGCCAGATATGTGGGACTGCATCGAGATTACAGACCAAATAGCATATCATACATAAAGATAACATCAGCAATAAAAATGACTTTGAATGTCTGAATGACACTTTAAACTAACCCTCTACTGTTTATGTATAAATAAACCGAGTGTTACTTAGTCAAATTGGGCGTATATTGGTTAGGAAAAGGAAGTTGCCTTGTAATGTGTTGTTTAATACGACAGAAATAATAACCTTTTGACATTGCGGTCAATAATATCTTTTACTATAATTCAGAAATAATTACACTTCAATATAATGAAAGCAAACGAATTGGTTTGAGACAAAATTCTTAACTGTACTTTATAATTTAATCATGGAATTTGTCATTATCATGAAGTGATTGATATAGAAATAGAAATCAAAGAAAATAAATGGAATGTTGTGAACCATTAAATACAAAAACATTTATAATAGATAGAAAAAAGTGTAAAAATATGTAAAAAAAAAAATTATCTCTTTTAATCAATATTATAATTTATTGATTCATTTTAAGCTTATATTAGAGTCTGTTTCACAATAAAGTTTCTTAAAAAAGATAGTATCGTAAGTGTGGACGTAGAATTTTTTTGTTTGATATATTTCGTGATTGTTTTGTTGTTCTTGTTCATTTTTATGTTGGTTAAAAATAAATGTAATTCAATCTTATGTATAATAAATGGAAATAAATATTTCGGAGTAATATGAAATAATATTTTTCCCTGCAGTGAGGAACTTAAATATATTCTAAAATAAATTGCAATTTTAAATTTTTAAGCAAACAAAATATATTTTTGAATATATATGAGCGATTCCAACAGTTATTAGCCAACTGTGGAGGTCACCATTTGAAATTTTCTGTAACTTATCTCATGTGAAGGCAATGGTGACAAAATATTACAAAAAAATATTTTTTAACGTTATTATTTCAGCTACAATCAGTTATGGTATATCTATTATAAAATGTTGCAGTCATGAATTCTTTTATTTTTCATGGTTCGGTGTTGAGCTAAAGTTAAACAGTAATAATGTTTTTTTATACTTTAAAAATTATAAAATTTGGAGGACGGCTCTTTAAAGAAAGGTTAAAAAATAAAATCTAGTTTTTGCTCTAACTTTAAAAATTTTTTTCAATATTTTTATTGAAAAACTGAGAAAATTCTGTATAGATTGGGTTCATTTTCGGGATGGGTTCTCTGTTTAAAGATTAAATAAAACACAGTCAATGTAGCGCTATTTCTTGTGTTGTCCTTGATATTACAGAAACATCAAATTTTGGATTTATATTTCATGTAATTGTGTAAAATTTATGTAAGTTAGAGAATTCAAACATGCATTTTTTTTTTCTCTCAGTGAGGATCAACCAGACCAACAAGTGCTTACAACAACATTCTACGATCAGTACTTTAAGCACAGCAAAGGCTTTTAGCATGACATAAAAACGACTTCTGATCGCAATCAGCCACCCTACTAACCTCCAAAAATTACGTAATTCTACGTCAGAAAAAAAACCTTTGAGGAAAATATTTAAAATAAAATAAGCTTTTTTTCTGCCACATAAATACATCATCTATAACCATAATGGTGATTAAAGTTTACTTCCAATAATTTTAGCTTAATTACTAAAAGTAAAATGTCAAAATGTCAGCTTGTCTACCAAAACTAATTATAGCCTTAATCTTAAGAACACAAAATATTTAAAATATTTTTTTCTCTTGTTTAAATAAATTTCTTACAGTAAGTATTTAAATCTTTTTACCCATCCTTTGGGTCTGTTGAACAAAAACTGTCAGCATTTTGACTTAAGCCATCATTTAAAAAGGGTTTATGCAAAATATACAAAAAGAAAAAAAACACATCAATCATTCATAAATAAATAAACATGATGAAAGACGAAAACTTGCATAATTTAACCTAATATTTATAAGTCAAGCGTTGTGAAAAGAAGAAATCAAAATGAAGACGGAGATAGGTAAAAGCACTCAAAATGCTACCATAAACGCACAAAGAAAATATAAAAAACCACACAACCAAATCTTACTTAAGCAGGCAAGAAGGGCATCGTTAAAGAATACACACAAAGATCATAAAAATCACATCAGGATGAAGTCCCTGCCAAAGGGTAAAAAGCTGTTGTAGAAATCATCATGGGGAAAAACACAGAAACTCGGTGAAAAGTTTCGCAAAACATTTTCTGTGCTTTGCTCACAAGGACAATAACGGAACTTTGTTTACCATGACTAATAACTACATCAAAAAGTTTACCTAGTGGGTGGTTAAGCAGTTGGGTGGGTGTTGCGTCAAAGACCGACAAATAAGGCTGTTGCTTCCAGTAATACCGGAACATTATGCAATACCATGAATTGGTCGTAGAATATTGAGTAACATTCTTAAGGGGACAATCTTCTCTAAATTAAAAAAAAATTTCCTTGAATTTTTTCATAGATATACACTACTTTGCTGCTGATTCTCCGTGTCCCCTTTCATAAGAAAGCTGCTTGCATACAAATAGTAAAACGCCCAAAAAATTCCGCACTTTTTATAAACTGAATGAGCTGCAGTAAAAAACGTATTTTTCAAGCTATCTGACTTTAAGTGAATCTATTAATATCTATACTGGCATAAAGGAGCTACCCCCACTTGCAACTATAAATTTTCATTGATACATTTTTTTATATTTTTGAAGTATAGCTATCTCCGAATATTGCTTAAAATCTCAAGTTAATCTGAAAAAAATTAACTGAGATAAGAGCGTTGAAAGAGAAGAATCCGTTCTTCGTGCAAACTGAAGTTGAAACTTTAAACGGGTTTTTTTTCGAATGGCATTTTTTAAATCGGTGACAAAAATTGCGCGAAAACTACTAAACCGATCTTCTTTAAATTTTGCAGGCCTATTCAATACATAAAAATGTAATGTTTAATGGTTCAATCTTTTTTTCGGTAAAAATGGCCGTTTTGTGGCCAAAAAACGAGCGTTTTTTTAATGAAAATTGGAACATTAACTTTGACTGTCCATCATTTTGTCAAAAATTCATATTTTTTAAAATCTATCGATCAAACTCTAGTTTATATAGTTATTTGACTAAATCCATTGATATTTCTGTCACAATGTTCGTCACCGCAATACGCAAAAACTTTTTTATTAAAAAATTACTGAAAGGTGATCAATGTGTGTAACTTAAGATGATAACAGGTCAATCAATAAGTCCGTAGGATAAGTAAAAAATAAACAAAATTTTGATAAAACTCGATTATATTATTCAACATAGTTGCCTTCGAGAGCGATACAACGAGTATAGCCATTTTCCAACTTTTCGATACCACTTTTATAGTACGATTTCTCTTTCTCGTCAAAATAGACCTCAGTTTCAGTGATTACTTCATCATTGGACTTGAATTTCTTTCCAGCTTCTTTCCATCTTCAGATCTGAAAACAGAAAAAAGTCGCTGGGGTCTAAATCTGGAGAATACGGTGGGTGGGAAAGCAATTCGAAGCCCAATTCATTAAATTTTGTCATCGTTTTCATCGATTTGTGACACGGTGCATTGTCTTGGTGAAACAACACTTTTTTCTTTTGCAAATGTGGCCGTTTCTTGGCGATTACAGCCTTCACTCGATCCAAAAGTGCACAGTTATAGTCGCTGTTGATAATGGTTCCTTTTTGGAGATAGTCGATGAATATTATTCCTTTCGCATCCCAAAATACAGACGCCATCACCTTACAAGCCGCCTTTTGGGTCTTTGCTTTCTTAAGATTCGGATCGTCGACTGCTATCCACTCAGCTGACTGTCTTTTGGATTTTGGTGTGTTATAGTGAAGCTATGTTTTCTCCATTGTCACATATCAACGATAGAATTTGATTTTATTGCGGTTTAACAGCGCCAAGCACTCCTCTGAAGCATCAATTCGTTGTTGTTTTTGGTCGACTGTGAGCTCACGCGGCACCCACTTTGCACAGAGCTTTCGCATGCCCAAGTGTTCGTGTGAAATGGTATGATGCTTTTACAATGTCAGCTAGCTCGTGCACCTTCAATTTGCGATCGTTCTTAACCAATTTGTGGATTTTTTTGATGTTTTGTGGAATAACAGTCTGATTTGGGCGTCCACTGAGCTCTGCATCATTCGTGCTGGTACGACCACGCTTAAATTCAGCAATCCACTTTTTAACTATTTGTCTCGATGGAGCAAAGTCCGGATAATGTTCAATCAAGCCATTATTTGGTTTCCACTGTATTTTTTTTATCAAATAGCAATGCTTTATCAAAACTCGAAATTCACTTTTTTTCCATTTTGTTTTTTTATTCAGTAACAATAGTTTTACACAAAATGATATAATTCACGAATCAATTGTCAGATTGTTATCAAAATTTTATATGTATCATTTGAAGGTTGGTACTAAATAAAAATCACATGGAAAAAGTCTAGTAACGCCATCTGAACTTTTTGAACGTACTGTTATATTGATCGTTTGAAAAAGTTTAGTAGTTTTCGTAAAAAATTTCACGAGACTGGCCTATCTTTTACGCTGCAAGGGAGGTAGCCCCTTAAAGCCACACGAAACCTATAACAAAATTCTATCCCTTTGTAAAATTGTTGCTGATTTGACACCAAATTAAGTTTGCGGTTACCAGGAGCAAATAAATGCGAATATCGTTGATTCTTCCAACTTAGTTCTTAATTCAATTCTCCCGATCTGGTAGATAATGATGTTCTTTTCAAAATTATACACTTTATTCCATCAATCTCATGAACGGATTCAATGAGAAATTTACTACGTCGTAGATTGAATAGCAAATCATTCTTTAAGTAGTAGAAACTCATCAGAAAATTTTTCCGTACGGGAGCAGGGTTGCCCATATTCGAAGCGCCCATTTTACAATTGCTTCAAAAACTCGATTGTAGTGCGGCTTGTGTGTGGTGGCGCGACGTCTTGTTGAAACCAGTAGTGCCTGATACGCTTTCGACGAACGATTGACATGAAAAAATTGTTTATCATATCGCGATAACGCTCCTGATTGACAGTAACTCTGTGGCCATTATCATCTTCGAAAAAGAACGGCCCAATGAGCATTTTAGCACAAACGCCGCACCAAACAGTGACTTTTGCATCGTGAAGAGGTACCTCTTGAATCTCTTTTGGATTTTCAGTTTCATACAAACGATAAGTTGTTTTTTTGGAAGGCGCACTTTTCACTTTATTTATTTTTTTGAAAGCACGTTGAGTTTTCACTGTTGACTTGTTTTGTTGAATGTAAATTTCAACAATTTTAGAGCGTTCGCGTGGCGTGTACTGTTCCATTGTAAATATTTGCTTGGAATAACGCTTCAAACGCGGTATGTCATTAGTCGATTTGGCATCACTGCGGACAGTTACAGTGTTGCCAGATGGGCGCTTAGAATATTGACAACCCTGTATATATAAACAGCAAATTCACAATATTCGCTTGAGTATTGTTCGATTTGCAAAATTTCTTTTTTTCTTTAAATACATCTTATTTATCTTCATTAAGCAGGCCTCACAACTAAGGTATTTAACTTTGAAAAGAGCATCATTATCTACCAGATCAGGAGAATTGATATAAGAATTGAGTGGAAAATGTCAACGATATTCCCATACTTAAATTGATGTCAAATCTGAGTGCTGAATCGGACTTAGCGACCAATTTTACATGAGGTTAGAATTTTGTTGTAATCGGACTGCAGCTCATCCAGTTTATGAAGAGTGTGTTCTTTTTGAAGTTTTGATATGAGGAAGGTCGGAGGGCCTCTCCGACCCCTCCGAGGGGGCACGCCTAATCAGAAATAATTAGCAAAATATGAAATCAAATATGAATCTATGTCAAGCTAATTTTCTTCAATTTACAAAATTATATTCGTTCTAGGCATAATTTCATATATATATTTCACTGGATATTAGGGATTTTTTGAGCATTGAAACTGATTTTTAATATACAAACTCCTTGGAGATGAATTCCAATGTAATGATTATGACTCTTATAAGCAAAATTAATCTTTCACTTGGCCAAAAAAAATTTCCAATAATTAAGTGAAGTTTTCAAGAAAATTAACATCATTATCACAGTTTATCTAAAAAAAAAAAAAACACATTTTGAATTTAATAATTCCATTTGTGTTATTTTTGTATACTTTCTGGACCCTAAGGGGGCTTGAACACTTAAAATTTCCCCTTGTCTACGGGCCTCATTTGTTTGTATAAATTTCCGATTTATTCTGCCACAGTTCTAGATTTTCAATTTCAATAAATCATTACAAAAATCTTCTTCATCGTGCATTTTATGTTGATGTGTTCACGTTGAAATCTTTTTTTAAGTGACGAAATCACACTAGAAAATTTCACTAGTGTTTTTCATCAAATTTCACGTCAAATTTTTCATCAAATCGTCAAACGATCATTTTGATTTTTGTCAAACGATTTGACAAACAATTTGAAGAGTGTTCACATGTCAAATTGTTGTCAAATTCCATATATATTTCTGTTTGTCTGATTGTTTGTCTGAATTTTTTGATGACTTGTTGGATGAAATATTTTATAATATGAACAGCCCTATTCGGCTTCATGTAGTAAAACAAGTGTATCTTCAAAACCGTTAGTCCTACAAAAAAAATGTCAAGATCATATTTTAGTGATCTTGAATTAATCTTCTTTGAGGTGTCGTTTTTACCAACACTTTTATGAAAAATATGAGTTTCTTAGGCCACTAAAAATTTTATTCACATTTTTCAAGATCAGGACCACTATTTTTTTGGCGTTTTGAAAACATTGCCTTATCGCAAGTTTACGTTGTGATCACTACGGAGAAGTGATGCTTACTACACTCAGAAAAATATATCCTAATATTAAAGGAAATTTACTAAATTTTAAAGAAAATTTTACTTGCCTTAGAGCCAAAGAAATTTTTTAATTTTAATTGAATTTTAGTTATAATAATAATATAATAATTATTATTATTATTATTTATATTCAAAATGAAAGTTACCACCGCGGGAATTAAACCTGGGCCGCTCGCGTGCCAGTCTGTCGATTTTCCTACGCGCCAGCTCAGTTATTATCGAACAGTGGCGTAATTGACTTGAAAAAAAACTAAAAAAAACGTTGTAAGCGAAAAAGTAATCAAAAATTGTATTTTTGCATACTACCATTAAAAATGCTCTGGCGTTTTATGAGATTACATAGAACTTTCTATTTGGATATTCAGCCATGATCACGAATATCTCAATCGATTTCGAATAAACTGTTTCGGGAAATTAAAACAAATTGAAAACTTCCCATTTGTCCTTTTTTGTTTTTTTTTTTTTTTTTTTGCTTTCATTGTTTTAACCAATGCAGGGAAGTTTTTTGATTTGTAACAAAAATAGTAAAGTGTCCGAAAGTGTTTACACGATCAGCTCAGAATCAAACATTTTTTTTCATACAGAGGTCCAATTCCACTTTAAAGTGGAGTCAAAAGTCAAAAATATGCAAAAAAAAATAATCAAAATAAAAATAGATAGTTTTCACAGAAAACCCTAACCCAGATCGATATCTTCATCATTAAAGAGTCCTTAAGTATTGCAGACTCCTCGTTAAGAATTGTAAGAAGACGAATTAATGATACGGATGAAATGGTCATAATAGCAGAAAAAATCAGTGCTACTAAAAAATATATTCAGGAATGACTCTGAAGATAATAAATAATAATTTTATAAATGTTATACAATTTGGGTATATATAGCTTTGAACAACAAAATTAAGTTTAATTATAAATTAAGTTAAATTGTCATCGAATAAGGTGATAAAAAATGTTCCAAAGCAGTTTCTGTAGTCCCCATTTTTTCGAAAATGCTTTTATATTTTTTAGATGCTTATAGATAAATTCTGAAGCAATAGTCTGAAAGAGCATGAAATTTTATATAGGATATCATATGTCGGAATTCTTGTTTTTTTAACAGATAAAATAAAAAAATGGCCAAAAATTTATTGAAAATTGACGGAAGAATTGACTTAGTGGGTTAAGGTTAAAGTAATGTCTGTCTACAATGGAGCCTTCAGGGTCCGCACTTTTTCATCTATATGCACGATAAAATAATGTAAGCAATGCATGGGGCATGAAGCTCTCCACTTCAAAATCCCGTTTTAAACCTATAGAATTACTTTTACCTGATTTACAATGATCAAGAATAGACGTCAATTCTTTGCTATTACCTTTTAAGTCTGCCCTCTCTCACGTTGATATCCGCGTCTCTCATCCATAAATGCAAGACTTGATCGTCCATTCTTGACGAGCGTAAACCGGGATTTTGGGAAACTATGAAAAGTAAAATCGGTTCGAAAAGTTAGACATTCTATTGGAGGGTGTTCAAGAATCTTCATACTTCCTACATTGTAGTAGGTACTAAATGTTTTGTAAGAATTCACCTTGTAGATGTCAATCTATAATAAAAAAAATTATACTTGTGCTTCATAATAATAACATGGTGGCATTATGCAAAACATACAACAGCTAGTTTTTGAAAACTTTCCTACAGTTTGAATAGATTGTTACAAGTGTACTGTATCTGTAGCCAATCAATGTTTAAGTTTAATGCTTTTCCAAAGCTGTAATTCAAAATGGGTTTCTTATATTAAAACCCTCAACTGAACTTAGTTTACTGAGATCTATTAAAAATCATTTTATTAAAAATTTAAAATTTGTATATTGATGGCATACTATTTAGATAATATCTTTTCAGTTGAGTTTCAGTAGAGTAGAGAAGAGGGCCTAAAATGAATCGAAAGCGCTTCGGGGCTAATGAAATCAAAAAGGGCTCAAAAATCCCTAAAAGCCCCCAAATATCATCCCTGGTGGAGACTCCTTTCCTGGAAGAAAAGGAAAGTTGAACCTAAGAAAATTGCTCAAGAAACAGTAATGTGGAAAGCCGCTGCAAGCGCTATCAGCAAAGATGTTATGCTTACTGAAAAAACGTGCTATCATCCATTGCGCTTTGGATATAAAACGTTTTTTCATTACGAAACTATCTAAATCCCTTTTCCTTTTCTTCTTAAAGGATTCATATTGTTTTTTTTAATACAGACAAATCTCTTTAAGACGCTTACATCAAAAATTTGAAAACGAAATCATATGGCTCTAACTGCACCATTAAAAACATTTTTTTAATTCGAGAAAACTTATAATTTTGCCGCTTACAACGTTATACGCATCAAAGCTTCAATTTTTTTGCGATCGCGCTAAGCATCGACGACTAAGGGGCTGTTTTTTATCGATTCGGTTCTGCCACCATGAGGTTCGAACTCTCGACCGATAATGTCGATGGTCTGACGTACTATTCTGTAGGCTTTAGAACTGTTGTCTTCAAGCAAGCAAAGAATCAATTAGTCAAACTAGTTTTTTCTCTCTTACTCGAGAAACATATTTTTTTAAAGAAAATTTGATTTTTTAATTAAAATTCTTAGTTTCTTTAGACAAAGGTAAATATTTTAAATTTTTGTTTTAAATAGAAATTTAATTCTAACTAATTCTAGTTTAAAGGAAATTTGAAATTTTCAAAACAAAAACTGTTGGTTTTCTATTTTAAAATTAATTTTTTTCTGAGTGTATATTCAACGAATCTTTCAAAACCTGCCTGTATAATTTTTAGGTACAAAACACTTTCATTGTCAATAAAAATAGGATTTTTAGTTTTTTTTTTTTTTATTTCTTAGGGTATTTTATAATTTTTCAGCTAGCCGTTATGCAGCTTTTTTTTATTGTCAAGGAATAAAAACAAAAAAATAAAAATGAAAAATAAAAAATATATAAATTGTAAGATAAGGAAAAGCTGTCGGAGGTACATTAATAGCTTAAAAATTATAAAATACTATAAGAACTGCAAAAAATACTAAAAATCTCATTTATAATTAAAAATGAAAGGCAGTTCTCGAAAAACTCGTTTAAAATAAGAAATATTAATTCTTCAATGTAAAAATTTGAGAGTGCAGTGAAAATGAATACTACAATAAGACGATATTTGCAAAACGCCCAAAAATAGTGGTGCTAACCTTGAAAAAAGTTAATGAAATTTTGAGTCGCCAAAAAATTTAAATTTTTCATAAAATGGTAGGTAAAAGCTTTTGAAAAAGAATAGAAATTCAATTCAGGATATTTAAAATATGTCCTTGACATTTTTTTATAGGACTAACGGTTTTGAAGATATAACTGTTTTACTACATAACCAAATGAACTTTGATTTCTTTTTTTTTTTTTTTTGTTAATTTTCCACTGTGTATTACTTACAAGAAAAAAAAAAACATAAAAAAATTAAATTTGAAACAAAAGCATTCGATTTGACATCGAATCATCGTAATGTCTAAAAAATATTGAGACCAATAAATATTACAAAAATCACACCATTTTATAATTTACTATTTAAGCGAGCACCAGGTAGGTAATCAGATCAGCAGATTAAGGGGGCAAATCTTTATTTCAATCTGATCCAATATTTTTTTACGATATATGTCTTAAAGATATTGTGACTATAGATAATTTTTAAATAAAAACTGGTTTCGGAGTTATGGCTATTTTTGAAAGCGAGCACCAGGCAGGTGAAGTGCCGATTATCAAACTTCAACTTTTGACTCCCACACCTCTCCCCAGAAACATACATGCCACTGCTAATTTTCAAAAAATCTCTTCTTTCTAGAGATTTTATAAGTAAATGGAAAGTTGCGGCGATTACCCCTGTCTTTAAGTCGAGAAGAAAAAATTGTGTGTAACTACCGTCCGAACTCTAACCTTTCTAACACATCATAACTTTTTGAATATATAGTGAAAAATAAGCTTTAGTCTTCTTTAAAACTGATAATTACACCTTCGCAGCATGGTTATGTTCATGGGCGGTCAACAACAACAAACTTAGCCGTTTTTATCAACTTCTGTATGTCATCTCTTTCAGATGGCTGCCAAGTTGATACTATCTACACCGATTTCTCCAAGGCCTTTGACAAAGTTTCCCATAATATATTAATTGCTAAGCTTTCTAAAATAGGTTTTCACACTAACTTTTAAAAATGGATCAAAAGTTATTTAACTGACAGGCTCTGTTTTGTTGAAGTTGATAACGTTAAATCTACCTCTTTTATAGCATCATCTGGCGTTCCACAGGGTACGCCATTTTAGGCCCTCTTGTTTATGTTATTAGGCCCTCATTATGTTTATTAACGATATTAGCAGCACGGAAAATTTCCTTCTCAATTTTTTTATTATATGCTGATGATCTCAAAATATACAATGTTGTTCGCAACAGTTTTGATGTTTTTGCTCTCCAACGTGTTCTGAATGCAGTTTTTGAATGGTACATTCGAAATCGTTTATTCCTTAATATTAGTAAATTTTTTCATGATTCCTATGCCAAAATTAAAAATGTTTTTCAGAGTTCTTTTAATATCGGTAACGCTCAGTTAACGCGTGTTCATGAAATTTTAGATTTGGGAGTTTGGTTTGGTGCAAGTTTTTCATTTCTTCGACATTTGTCATGCACGCTATCTAAATCTTATTCAATGTACGCTGTTTTAACTTTTCCGATCCATATCCATATACATTGAAGTGTCTTTTTGTATCGTTTGTGAGATCTCGCGTAGAATACGCCTCTTTTATATGGAACTCCTACTATGATATTTATACACTTAGGCTTGAACGAATACAGAAACAATATTTAAAATGTGCACTGTGATCGTTTAACTTTGTCGAACTTTTACCTTCTTATAATGCTCGTTGTATGCTATTAAATTTAAAATCGCTTGAATCTAGGCGTATTATTCAGTCGTTAATATTTCTTTTTGACATTGTTTGTGGTAACATTGATTGTCCATATTTGTTAAGTGGAATTAATTTCAATGTCCCCGTAAGAAATCTACGTCATTTTGATTATTTTAAAATTTACTTTTGTAGAGCAAATTATTTAATGTATGAATGTATTTTCTTAGTTCCAAAATTAATATTGATTTCAGTGATAGTAAGAATATTTGTATACAGTCAAACCTGTTTTTGTGCGGTAGATAGGGACCGCAGAAAAAAAATCGCACAAAAAAAAATTCTTCGGAGACTTCATAAACAGCTATAACATAAAACTTTAAGTAATCTAATAAAGAAAATTTTTTTTATGCGGTTTTTTTGTACCGCATAAAAAAATCTCACCTAGGAAACATTCTATGAAAAAGCGAAAAAGTGGTCTCGAAGCCAAATAAATAAATAAATTACACACGGAAACGTTAAAAATATAGTTTTAATTCTTCATTTTAAATGTGAAAAATACGAAAAATTATTCCATTAGAAAAATGCATATTAAAAAAATAAATTAAAATATGTATATGTTGATAGTCACAAATTATGTCTATACGCACTTTGAAAGTCGGTTAAAAACTAATATATGTACTTGATAAGAAGACATAATATGTAATGAAATCGGCTGATGCAATATATGTATAGTATATATAACTGACCTAACTTCGCTGCGAATTTTAAGATAGCGAAAATTAAGAGATTTCACGTTTCAAATGCGCGCAACCTCTCTTCTGCAATAACTTCTCTGACATAAAATAATGTCTCTCGCGCTTTTTTTGGACATTTCAAAAACTTCAGAATTGCGTTTTGCTCTTACGCTTTTCTCTTTATTGCTCTTTTTAATGATAATTTCAGCTAGTGCAGAGTTTTTTTTTTGCATAGAAAAGATCGCATACAAGAAAAAATATCATAACACAACTCGGACAAAAAAAAATTCGCACAAAACAAATCGCATAAAAATAAAAACCGCATAAAAAAAATCGCACAAAAAAAATTTGCACAAAAAAGACCGCACAAAAACAGGTTTAACTGTATATGCTCTTAATTGTTATTATTCTTGAGTTACTGTATCATATTTATAACCTAATTCTTAAGTATTAATGTTTGTAAATCCTGTACTTATTTGCTTGTCTGAGAAAATGAAAAAAATTTATAGACAATAAGCCAAACTAAACTAAACTAATTAACACCAATATATCGCTCTCAAAAATAGCGGTTAAGATATTTTGACTTACCAAAATTTATAAACGATATTTGATACATGCTTTCGAAATTCTGATGTCCCATTAATTCTCAACCTAATTAAAAACCCACAAATAAATAATAAATATACAAAAAAACTGGGGTAACAAACTACCCTATGTGGCAGCAAATGTTTTCTCAGACAATTTTTTTTATATTTATGTACAAGATTGAGAGAAAAATAATGAACTGATTTTAATGACCGATATCTAATTTTAAAGCTAGTATAATTTTCTTCTGTGTGAAACTAAAACATTTTAAAAATTACTTTTATTTTTCGCTAAAAGGAAGCTAAATTTTCTGCTGTAATATAATTCTAATTATACGAATCTAACAATTAAAAACCTTTTCTTAAATTTAAGGCTGGCAGATGAAAAAATAAATACAATACTATAAAAACTTTGATTTTTTCAGATTAAAATTACGGCCAAGATAATGTATACAGCTGAAAAACTTGTTCTGAAGGTAATTTAATAGCGTTGTATACTAACGGTTTTCTAATAAAGGTGGCGGCATCGGTATACTGATTAAGGTGCTTGTCCCATATGTCAAAGGCCCGCGGTTCAAAACCCATCTGGCACTGAATATTTTCTCAATTGGATTAATTTTTTTCTTCGGCTGTGAGTGAAAAAAGAGTTGTCAAAAGTTCGTCTCTTAGATAGAAGCCACCAAAAATTATGCGTTACGTGACAAAAAATTGAAGTGGTTTTTGACTTGGATCACAAAATTAGTATAATTCTGTAAATTGGCAAGAGTTTTTGTATAAAACTTTTTTTGGAAGGATTTGAAATTGTATAAGTTTATTTTCAAAGTAATCAAATTTAAAAACCTTTTCTTTTTATTGGGCTTAGTATGAAACGTTACGTGACATGGCGTTACGTGACATTTTTTCCATTGTAATTCATTTGGGTAATTAAGTACTTAGTTAATTATGTGATTTAGTTATTAAAAAACCAATTTAATATATTCTGTCTCTCCTTGCCTCAACCATTTTTCATTGTTTTTAGCCAATGCCTTCCATTTTTACTAAACCAAAAACGTTTACGAAACATTTACAAAACATTAACTTAAAAGAAAAATTACATTTGTGAAACAGTACAGACGATTTGATCATCATGGTAAATGAATTTATATTTAAATTGCTTAAATCAATAAAATAAAAATGTTTCTCTAAGATAATATCACTAAATAATAAGTTTTTAATAACTTTTAGTTTTCGTGTCACGGTGAACACTTCGGCGGAAATGCCCATATAGGTTAAGCTCTCGATTATTTGTGTGCAAAGATTTAATAATACACACAACACAATTGATCATTTTAAGTTCGTTTGTCTAATAAGAGAAATATGTAAAAAAAAAATTATTTTGTTTAAGTCATAAAATATACAATATACAGTAGAGTGTCCCCTTAACTTGCTTTGTTTTTTTTATTTAGTGGAGCACTTCTTTTTTTCTTGAGAAAAATACTGTCAGCTGCTACTGCTGTGTATTGGGATCTACTTTTACCTATTTTTTTTTATTTATTTTTCTTACATATTTCTTTTCTTTTATATCTATATATATGCATGTATTTTGTTTGACCTTCTATTGTTGTTATTTCTGTACAATATTTTGTAATTTCTTATGTCTCTCACCGCAGACAATGTTTATTATTTGTTATTATTTTCTTAACTTTGCTGTTAACGCTATTGATACATACTGCTGAATTCCCATAAATTTTCCGCGAATAAAGTATCTGAATTATTTATTGAAATTGAGAAGCCAATAAAAGAATTTTATTACCTAGGAGCTTCATTTTATTTTTCATACGGGTAAAGTTTATTGGCATACCATAACTTCGACAGCAGAGTATAAAGGACACAACTTTTTGTGCGTTTTTCTGAGCTGCACGTTTTAAAAATAGAGTCAAATAGGCTGTAGGCTGACTTTTAAGTCTTGTGCCTGGGCAACATTAATTATTGCCAGATGAATTTTGACAGTTTAATTCGAAAATTTTACATTTTTTAACATAAACTAACACCGTTTTGGTGTACGTGCGCTGCTTGTGTTGCTTACATTGGTTTTAAAATTGTATTTCAGCAAAAAAATTTTTTTTTTGCGATTTTCGACGTTGATTAATAAGAAAAGAATACAACGTCCAACTAAGTTCGACTTTTGGTGATGAAGCACTATACCCAGTAACTCTAAAGCGCTTGTTCAATGAGTTAGAGCGTGGTCGTCGTTCTCTCCAAAACGAATTTCATGAAGGTCGTCCAAGAACGGCTGTCGTGCAAGAAAACATCGATGCTGTGCGTGAAATGTTGGAAGCAGACCGGCATGTGAGATACATGCCATTCTTGGGCATTAATGGCACAATAATAAATTCTAGTTTTCATAAACATTTGGACGTCTAGAAGAATTGTTCCTCATAAATTCAAGGTTGCTCAAAAAAGGCTCGTGTCGATTGATGCAAGAAAATGCTGAAAAAATGCAGCGGGAATGGTTCGAAACATGTCAGCATCATAACAGGTGACAAACTAGTACGAAACAAGGCAGCATTCTACTATTTCTCTCTTCGAAAATGAGCGAAACCTGAAAAAAGTTTTCCGCTGACAGAGCACATCCAAGCAAATAAATGGTTGCCAGTTTTTTCAGAAACACCGGTCGTGTCGCAGCTGTATCACTTGAGCAACATAGAACTGTTAATGCTGAATGGTACACAACAATTTGTTTGGCGAAAGTCTTCGAAAAATTGAGAAAAACCAACTGTCGAAGGAAGATCATCCTTAATCACGACAATACGAGCTCCCACACATCAGCTCAAACAAAAGCGTTTTTAAGCATTCAAAACGTAGAGTTGATGGGTCATCCATCTTACAGCTCCGATTCGGCACCCAATGATTTGTCTATGTTCACTTACATAAAGAAATAAAAGGCGGGTGGGGGACCGTTTTTCTACGCACGAGCATCCCTTTGAGGCCTTCAAAAACCAACTTTAGAGCGGCAAAAATGTTTTGAAAATTGGTTCAGACTCATACAAAGTGTATTGATAATCTTGGAGAAAACTTTGAAAAACAATATTGTTTGGCGCAACAATATTATTTTGGCGCAAGACTTAAAAGGCACCACACGTTATAGTAGGCCTTCTAAAATTATTTTAATCCATATTATTTTTTATTCACTAAGAAAATCAAAAAGTCCATATTTAATGCCTTCCATATTTCATTTTCTCGATAAAATTTCAGACTTTTATTTTCTATTCATTTGAATCAGGATTTAAAATGGACATTTCCATAATGTCAAACGTGACCGTCGCACAGTGTGAAATGTTTGCATTCTAGCGGAACTTAATTCCAAATCTTATTGATTCCAGCAATTGTAGTCTAATTTAACTGAAAAGGGAATTTTTTGTTATAAAAATTTTAAAGTCTTAAATTTTAAAGTTTAAGTTTTTCTGTGCTTATAAATTAAGATATGAGTAATAATTTTTTTTTTACTTGTGTTTTTGAGAGATTTTTTTTACTTGAGAGATTTTGTCAACTTGTGTTTTGAGTAGAGATATGATTTCTGTCTCTATGTCTTCTATGCGAAAAACCGAATTTTATTGAAGCAGCGGATCAGATGCGATGAGAAACCTGCTAAGGATATCCCGGTTTGTATCCTTTCGACTGTTTTTACGGTTTCGCCGATACTCTATGTTATTTGTCTTTTGAGCTTCTTCAGCTAGCTGACCCAGCGGTAAAACGCATGTTTCAGTTTTTTGATCTCCATGAACAAGAATTTTGTGGATGATTGCTGGCGAGTTGTACCATGGATAAAGAGATAGGTAAAGGCTTTTTGTTTCTACAGCATAGTTTTTACATTTCTATGCATCAATCTCTTTGAGCTTTGAGAACTACTAAAAAACGAATTATCAAACTATTGTCTATGCCTGTGATTGAAGCAATTAACTTTGAGTTTCTAAAAAACCTTCTGGACGAATTACCGTCATTTGTGTTGCCCGCTGTTTGTTTTGGCATATCTACAAACAAACATTCCAATTCAAAATCTACAGCAAACATTTTCAATTGTGTATTAGAACTCTCAAAATGGGCGTAGCCAGGATTTTGACCAGGAGAGGTCAAAATAATTTTTTTCATGTGACTGATAAATAAATAAAAATGTGTCAACCGTAAGTTTGCAATAAAAAATAAATAAAGCTTTCATAAATATTAATAAATTCTATGATTTCTAATTATAAGAAAAAATGTTTTGAATTTCTTAATATGACTAAAATTGTTATTTTTCTGATATTCAGGGGAAGGGGAAACTTCCCCCTGTCCTACCCTCGCTTCGCCCATGACTCTCAATATCGTTTTGGGAAGCAATAATCTGCACTATCTTTCGAAGTCTTTCTTCTTTCGCAGTTTGTCGCCATATCTCAAAAACATCTAGCCTCTTCATCTAGTAGAAATTAAAAAAAAATTATGTGGGGGGAGGGGAACAAAAAGATGCACGAGATTACCTTTGCTTTGAATTTTAAAATAATCTGAGCAACAGAAAATGCAAAAATTAGCCTGTCTACACGTGTCTACAGTTTTAAAACTCTATCCAAAGTGCAAAAAAAAACTAATAAAATCTACTTACTTTCGAGTAAAGTGTAAATATTATAGATCCAAAATATTTGTTAACTTTTTTCACAATCACTAAGTATTCAAACCAAGAATATTCAATAAATTGTTTAAAGAAACGAAATAATATTCGTATTTGATTTTTTTCATGATAAACTTGACTTTGACCGCTTTCGGCACAATATATTTTGCAAATTTACAGCAATATTAGTCAAAAACAAACCGTTTGCATTATTAGAAGCTGAAAAGTAAAGATTTTATTCAGAGAAGACCAACGTCTTTTTTCTAATAAACTTCCGCTAGAATGCGAACATTTCTCACTCTGCGTCGCACACATTTAAAGTGAAAAAAAAGACAAAGTCTAACATATTTGCATTTTCTTTTCTTTGCAAGCTCTTAGGTAGCACTTTAATTAGTGCCAAAGTTTATAGTACACTAAAAAAAAAAACACGAAGTAAAACTAAGTTAGTCACGTCCTCAATTCAAGTCATAAATTTTCCATAGTTGAAATAAAATTTCGTTAATGCAGTGAGTTTTTACTCAATGCTAGGTAACCACATCCTAAAATTTTACGTGGTTATCCTAAAATGTAGGACGTCATTTTCCTTAAAAAGAAACAAGTAAAATTTACTAGAATTGAGAAAATTTTTTCTACCAAAATTTATTTGCCAAAAAATGCATTTATTATAAATGAAGGAACATTAGAAAAACTTATTGTATTACTTTTATTCATCAAAAACTTACTTCCACGTATTTTGTAGCAAAAATTAACCCTTAAGCGGGGTACACATTATCGATCATGAGTGACACAAATGCTCAAGTTCTCTCTTTTTACGCAGGCTTGCGTGTGTGTCCATTCTTTTTCGTCAGTCAACAGTCAATCACAAAATTATTTGTGGTTGAGTGACAGTCAGCGGCCATCTTTGTTGAATTTTTGAGTGTCACTCATGATCGCTAATATGTACCCACTTTTAGCCCCAATCAAATCACATCGATCAAACGTGTATACTGGCCCTTTGTGCGCTTCATATTGTACAGTTGGTTGTGGGAATGTAGTATGTTGGAAATCAGTGCTTCAAATAAATGAAATATTTGCTACAAACAACTACTTAACTATCCTTAAATTAAAGACTTATTTCTTTAAATGAAATATGAAACTGCTCTTTAAATAAAGATGAATTTCCTACAATTAAGTAAGTTTATCCTATATCCAAAGAACTTGTACTCCAGTTTGTCTTGTATCCAGTTCAAGGATACAAACTTGCTTAGGCTACGGAAGGCACCATCTTTAAATATAGGATATGATGACTTAAGTGCAATTTTGTTCCTACATTTTCCTTGAGATAAGGAAATTTTCCTAGATTTTAGTATATTTTTTTTTTAGTGTTGGCATAATACTGATTTAGATTTAGATTTAGATTTAGATTTAGATTTAGATTTAGATTTAGATTTAGATTTAGATTTAGATTTAGATTTATGTTGAAAAATAATCTACTGGAATTGATGAAATTGTATCTAGGGATCAAGAGGTTCATATTCCTACTAGATCGACAAAAACTAATTTTTTCATACAGGTATTGTGGATTTTGTGTATAGACTATCTTGTGCAGGAAAATGCAATGTCTTGCTTCGAGGTAACTAAGTAAGTCACATCCAAGTAAATATTTTCTATGGAAAGAGATATTATCGAACCTCCTTAAACCATAAACGTAACGGGCTGCATTGTTAAAAGCGACATTGTTATTGTTGCGCTGCATTGTTAGGAGCTTGTGGGAGAACCTCGAGTCAAGCTTACAAAATACAACTTCTGAATAAGTTGTAACTAAGTTGCAGTAACTGCAAAACTAATTTTCTCCTCGTTTGGACTGGCACAAAGCTGGAAGTCATTCGAAGATTGCGCAGGACATAGTAAATTTTGCTGATACAAGAATTAATATGATCCTCACAGGATAGAGAGGAGTTAATTTGAAATCCGAGATTATTCACTTTTTTTACAATATTTAGCTTTACATTATTAAGCAGAATAGGAGGCAAGTCATCAATTAAAAAAAGGTATTTTCGAAATCGGCAGGACAAATTACTTAACAGGGTTCAAAACAAGCAAGTTTAGTTTTAGGTTCTAAAAATTAAGAAATTCGAACGTGACAAAAATAGAAGTAGTTTTTGTCTGTCACAATTAATGTGTCACAATATTTTAGACTTAGTCAATAATTATGATTTCAGGAAATATCCTAAAATATATATAAGACAATTTTTTCTTTATTTAAGTAACTTTTAGAGCAAAAGAGAGGGTGCATTAAAAAAATACAAATGTAGTCAAGGTCAATTGTGATGTGATTTTTGTGACCATTTGCCAAAAAATACATTTATTATAAATAGAGAAACATTAGAAAATCTTATCAATATGGAAAAAACAACTAATTTTAGAATCTTATGACATTATGCTACTTTATGATGTATTTTGTTTAATTCAAATATCTTCTGTACATTTTTTTCAATGTTGAACGTGACATATTTTCCATTGTAATTCAATTAGGTAATTAAGTCATTGGGTAATTAGGTAATAATGTAATGAAGTAATTAAAACTAATTAAATATGGGCATTTCCGCCGAAAAGTCCACCGTGACTTTATTATTCAATGATATTATCATTAAACATTTATTATTATAATGATATTATTATTTCAACTTGTTATTTAATGATATTATCTCAGAGAAACATTTTTATTTTATTGATTTAAGGTGGGACAAGACATTCGCGGCAGAGAAAACAGACCTTTTTTTAAAAATTCATAACTCAGTCAAAAACAAACATTTTTCCAAAATTTTTTATTATTGTAGAGAATTGAAGAAATTACAAAAAAAAAGATTCAAAAAATATATTTTTCACTCCAACATGGTTTTACAAAGCTCCAAACTGGCGGCAGAGAAAAAAACGGGGCCTCGTGGTTGCAGCACAGGGAGTTGCAAAAATTGGCCGATCTGGAAAAACGATGACTTTTTTAAACCTTAACAAAATTTGTTATCGTATGATACGAGCTTTTTTTTTTAAATTTTTTTTCAATTTTTGGTGATGTTCCAAATTTGAAAGTGTGGTTTTCGAAAAAATATTGACTTTAAAAATTCATAAGAAATCGAAAAAAAATTTTAAAAAAAAGCTCGGGTCATACGATAGCGAATCAAGTTTCAAAAAATACAAAAAAAAATTTCGTCAAAAAATGAACCCGCTAGTGCCGCAACTAGTATAAAAAACATGGTTTCGAGATAAACGCGTTCAAAGTTTGTGAACAAAGGAAAAAAAGGTTACCTTCAATCTGCCATGCTTGCTTCGTACTGTATGCCTTCGTTATCTTGTGTTGTGCTGTTTCTTATAGTTTTTTGCAATCGTTTAGCAATTCGGGCTTCTTTTGAAGCTTCATATGCCTTCACTCTGGCGCATTTGAAACGATTTGCATCATTTCCTTCGGAAAAATTCAATGCTGTAGCTCCTATGGTGATACCAAGTAGTTGAAACATTAGCAAATAACTAAAACCCACCCTTCAAGTAGATACGAAATAACAACCACCACCAGGTAGCAAGTAAAACAAGTATATACCAGCAGCCGTACGTAGTTAGCGTAAAAATTAAAAATGCGCTCTCACTAATCCGGCTGTAACTTTTGAACCCGTAAGAATTTTTCCATGAAATTTTTTTCTTAGAATCTTCAGAATATTTACTAAAATACAAAATTATTAAAAAATAGATATAGATAGATAGATAGAATAGATTTAAAAAAACTGCCAATGTCATGTCCCCCCTTAAGCAATTGAAATATAAGATCATTTACCATGATGATCAAATCGTCTGCACTGTTTCACAAATGTAATTTTTCTTTTAAGTTAATGTTTTGTAAATGTTTCGTAAGCGTTTTTGTTTTAGTAAAAATGGAAGGCATTGCCTAAAAATAATGAAAAATGGTTGAGGCAAGGAGAGGCAGAATATATTAAATTTTTTTTTAATAACTAAATCGCATGATTACTTAATTACCTAATTACCCAAATGAATTACAATGGAAAAAATGTCACGTAACGCCATGTCACGTAACGTTTCATACTAAGCCGGATAAAAAAAAAAGGAGAAAAGGTTTTTAAATTTGATTACTTTGAAAATAGACTTACATTATTTCAAATCCTTCTAAAAAAAGTTTTATATAAAACTCTTGCCAATTTACAGAATTTTACTAATATTGTGATCCAAGTCAAAAACCACTTCTATTTTTTGTTACGTAACGTATAATTTTTGGTGGCTTCTATCATAGAGCCGAACTTTTGACAACTCTAAGGTTTTACACCTAGTATAGTGTGCTTAGTAAGCTATTGGAAAATCAAAATAAGGAACTTGGAAGTTGAATTTTTCATTCTTTTTTCACTCATTAAAGTCGTACGATAGTCACGTGTGCCACCACGGAAATGCTCATATATTGTTCTCGCCTTGCCTCAACCATTTCGTTATTATCTTTAGCCAATACCTTCTATTTTGACTAAAACAAATACGCTTATGAAACATTTACTAAATATTTACTAAAAAGAAAAACTACATTTGTGAAGCAATACAGACGATTTGATCATCATGCTAAATAAATTAATTTATAAATTGCTTAAATAAATAAAATCTAAATGTTACTCTAAGATAATAACATAAAATAAGACCTTTTTAATAACTTTCCATTTTTTGTTCAAGTTAGATCTTTCGGCGGAAATGCCCATATACATTATTTGTCTAAAGAAGAAACATGAAGCCAACGTTGCACTCAATGGAATTAGATATAACTGCTATGTTATAATTATATATTAAATCATTACCTAACATTAGCTATAATTAATTGAAATTAATTATTAACTGTAACTGTGACATTTATATTTGTTGTTTATGAAATACTAATATTAAAATATATTTTTAGAAAATCTCGCTAGGTTACCTCCATGCAACAAAATTGAGATATAAATTCATTTGCTTTGACAGCAGTATGCAGCATGCTTTGTGCATACATTTTATCTAGAAGCTTAAGAGTTTTAAGCAAATTAAAAAAATCTCTTTGCAAGAGACAAATCAAATTAAATGCTAGCATAGAAGAAAAAATACGGAATACACACGGTCAGCAACACTAATTAAATGTTATTTTTATATTATGCACAAATAAATTAATTCGGATAAAAATTTTTTGATGCCAATGGCACATAGTGTGGGATTTTCTTAATATAGCTGGATAAAATTAAGCAAAATAAAAAAAAATGCAACAAATAAAATTTTGGTTCTGTGAAATATTGTAAATGTACACAGAAAACCATGTTCATAATTTAAAAACTTTTAGTTGATTGGTTTTATTTAAAACGGAAGTAGAAAAACGGTATTTTTAGTGTCAGTTTAAATTATTTCTTAGCCATAAATAAGCAGTTTTTGTAATGAACGTATTTGTGAAGCTTTGTAAATTAACATCATATAAAATTAGTTTCTTAATAAACCAAGGTTGTATAAAAATTATATACATGGAAAGTATAGCAAAAAATACAAAAAAAAAAAATAAAAAAAAAGCTGGCAGGGGACTGCCAACCAAGGTGAAAACTTAATGTAGATCACACATCAGCGAACTCGTCTGCCACACAACATCCTGTGTCAAGCAGTGAGAGTTTAAATTAAAGAACCTGTGTGTCACACGTCGCCTTGTTTTTTATTGTCGTTTTTTCGTCGACATTATTCTGTTTGAAATATTCGAAGCACAACATGGGCGATAAAGAAAAAGCTTGGGTATTTATTATTTTAGCTCTTAAAATATGCATGCAAAAAACTTTTTCTCCATCCATTTTCCCTTTTTTCTTTGTTTTAAGTCTACGAAATCTTAGCTTTATGAAGCTTAAATAATTACATATCAGCACACACATGTAGCATACAAAAGCTTTTAGGACAGAGCAAATTAAACATTTTTTGACAACAGGCCAAAATGTGTGACATACTCGCAAGCATGCTTACAAATAATCGAACTTATATGAACATGGCGGCAGTGTACCACACAGATTCACTACCCAACCAACAAATATTATCTTTATTTTATCCTAAAGACTTCTTGAAGAGAAATTATTAAGATTGATACACTTACGATTAACTCTAAACGATATCTGTCAGATACTTGTAAAACTCTTTTACTTTACCCTTTTCTTTTGGCACTATATAAGTGTGAGTTGTAATTTTCAGAACGCCCTTATATCGGTCTCTTAGAGCTCTGAAACAAGATCAACACTTTAAGAAACATTGTCTTAGACAAGACTTACAGATCTCTTGCAGATATATACTTTTAAGAAAATTAAGATGTATATACTCATAAGAGAGTTTTATAAGAATTTATGTATATATACAATACTACCAACTCTATTTTAATATAACAAAATTTGATGTACCATTTTTTATAATGTTTGTAGGAAATTTTTATATCTATAATATTGTATATGCGTGGTGTAATATTTTATCATATAAACGCATAAAATTCATTGCGGGGGAAACTTTTTTGCAAGAATCTCATATTGCACCTCGGTTAGAAGCTGTCCCCTTTCGTAAAAAGCAACATTAAAAGTTTTATTTAATTAACAAATTATACTATACTCTCAATAAATGCACTAAAACGCAGTTTTAAGAGTTGATGTCTCCATACAAGAGTACAGCTCTTACTACAAAATTAATATACTGAAGTAAGTCAGTCACATAGAAAAGTTGTATACTCTACGAGATGAGTGAAAGCGAAATTTTGTAGGGCCACTATTTTTAAAAAGCATTCATTTATGCCAAGCAGAATTAACCCTTTCATTACATAAGTGCAAGGTTTACCGTACGTAAATTGCAGTTAGAAATTGTTCTGTTCTTTCGGAATATGTTTCTTATGAATGAACCAAATTCATTTAACATAATTTGTACATAGTTCTGTTCGTTTATTATATAGGTACCCTGAAATTTAAGCTAATTATAATTATAAGAACCAACATCTTATTATCAGAGTAACACTCTTCTAGTCAGACTGTTTCTCTTATAATCAGAGTGATACTCTTCTAGTTAGACCGTTGCTCAGATCAGATCAGACATCTTTAAATAAAAGCCTTTGAGATGTCTATAAGACTTAATCTATAAAGCTAAAACTCTTCAGAGTTTGGCTCTGATAGCTGAAGTGTTGTAGAAGTCTGTAAGAAATGACTTGTAAGATGCAGCGTCTTCGCAGTAATGCTCTTATAACACAACTCTTTTAAGCTACTATGAGATAATGTGAAAAAGTACAAAACACTTATAGACAACTAGTTTTGCTGTAAATAATCTGTAAGCTTATTGCTCTTGCTGAAGATAGTTATAGCACGTAATAAAAAACTAAAATTTTTCGTCCAGTGCTCAACTCTTAAGAATTGTTGCTTGGGTAATGTGTAAGCAGCGTTACCATATGGGCAGTTAATCCTGTTTTGGGCAGTATTTTGAGCAGGTAGACCGGATCATATTTCTCCCAGGACTTGGGCAGGTTTTTTTTTAATCCAGGTTTTTAATTTTCGTTGAATAAAAAAAATAGAAATTTTATGTTTATAAATTATATGTAAGTACTTATATAAAAGTAGCCAATAAAGTTGCTACTACTTTTTACATCCTTTCATAAATTTGACCATGTGGCAGCGCTTTTCGTGTCATTGTTGCTGTCATCGTTTTTGTTAATTTCTTTTCGCTAGTCTTTAGCAAATTACAAATGGTCAAATACTTAACAAAACCTGGTAAGATAAGGAATATTAAAAATGTTATAATAAAAAAATTTTTAAATATTTCTTTTTAGACCTTTTATAAGAGCAGTATTTTCTCTAAAAATGCAGGATTTTTTTTTTGAAAATTACAGGATTTTCAAAAAAACATATGGCAATGCTGTGTGTAAGCTGCATAAAGCTATGAAAAACTTAAGGCTATGAAAAAACAGTTTTTTTTTTAATTTGCAAATTAAGGAAGTATTCCAATTTTATCACATTTTCATAGCTTGGATATTTGAGAATATTGTCCTAAAAGGTTTTTTTGAAATTCGAAATAGTTTAGGAGATATGGTCTTTTTTGTCCAGCAATGTTTTCGCCAAAATGCGATTTGCTTAATTTGGCCACTTTTTGAATGCAACGGCTTAAAGCAACCACCAAATTTGGTTCAACGCGTTCTTTAGTAGGTAATAACTTGTTTGTATACGCATTTTAAAATTAAATGAATACACATTTTAGAGCTTAGGTATTCGAATGTTGGCAGCGTTTAGTTCACTTTGAATTGAGTTATAAACCGGACGCTCGCGCGCCTACAGTTTTGATAAAAATTTTTGTTTGTGCTAAAGACAATCGATAGAAAAAAAAAAAGAAATAAAAATAAAAGGAACACTGGTATCAATCGAAAAACTCGTCCCTTGAAACGTCAGTTTCGTGGTAACCAACACGAAAGAGATGAGGACACGCGCTATTGAGATTGCCAATTATATTGCAACTGTCATATTTAACGAAGGTTCTTTTGCCAATACTTCAGAACCTAATGGGCATCCCGATTGGCAACGTCACATATGATTTCGCCATATCTCGAAACGAAGAACGTTTGAAAAGGTCCGATGCCAGAGCTCTGGCCGCATCAAAAGAAGGTAGAACTGCCCGAAGAGCCGCTGAGTCCTCATTTTTTGAAGAAGAGGAAGGAGTTCTTTATGGGGCTGGCATTGCAGATTGATAAATATAAGTATTTCACAAAAAAAAAAATGTTTTATTGTCTAAAATTTTCATCGAGTTTTTTCAAAATCACGTTTTTGAACTTCGAAGTCACCTTTCTCCGGTTCTACTGAACCGATTTTGATGAAACCAAGTGCAATCGATGCATAATTGTCGAGTTTCTAAATGCATGCAATGCAAATTTTTCATTTCAGTTTTGTTTTGATGCAAAAACATAACTTAGACTTAAACGCGTTTTTCGAGCTTGCAGCCCACATTGTGCCCTTAGTTCTGAACCGATTTTGATGAAACAAAGTGCAATCGACGCAAAATTGTCACCATTCTAGTCCCTACCTCAATCACAATTTTCAACAATTTTTTACTTTTTTTTACACTTAACTACAGAAAAAGACCCAAAATCAATTTTTCATTTTTTAATGACCGCCATTTTGTAAAAAATAATAGCAAAATTATGATTGAGGTAAGGACCAGAATTACATCTGTATTAAATCTAACGCCGTTCAGTTTTTCCATTTCAGATGATCCGAAACCGAGTTATCCGGGCCGCAAGCAGCATACTTTTTTTTCGACGCCCTACTTTGAAGGCCGACAACTTTTTGAACAGATCTTGTACAAAGGAAAAATAACTTTTTACCCATTTTACCCTTTTAACCCATTTTTTGCCAAAGGGTGCGTTTTCGCACCCAAAAGTTTGTATATGTTTAAATATGCAATAAATGTAAGTTTTATTTGGTGTTAATGCATAAAAACAATGTTTGATATTTTAGCTTTCGTATTGTGAGTTCGAGTTTAGCCATTCCTCTTCAATACTCTGTGCCCCCTACCAGATGAAAATATTAAATTTTTGATCTACTTCTAAAAAAATCAAAATAAATACTTAACGGAAGAAAAATATGTTTTACAATTACCTTAATGTTATGAAAATAAATCAAAATATAATAAATAATGTACTTTATAACGGTAAGGAAATGCAATTGTTATATACATATATGCATTACCTTTCTTTGGGTGCGAAAATGCACCCGTGGCGTTTAACCTGATTTTTCAATCATAGTTTTTCGTCGAAAAAAGTGTAATGTGCCTCTGCATTATAAATGTCTTAGAGCTTGACATAACATACGAACTAATTTGTTATGTTTTTTTTAAATATACGTATAACTATCACGAAAATGTTGATTTTTCATATAATTTGTATCTATCTGCCCCAGGTGAACGGAAAAGCGAAACAATTTTTTGACCATTTTGGACCCATTTTTGGGAACCTAGCCATAATAAGAATTTCGCCGAGAAAAAAAAATTGTTCCCTTGCCAGAAATGTGTTAATAAAACATTAGTTTTCATTATTTTTTCAACGTTTCGTAGAAAGTCTTCTACTTCCTCAGGGGATGAATTTATTTAAAAAATTTAATTAACTAGCATTTTGTAGATTTAACTAATTCACAACTAACTGACGATATTAAATATCAAACTTTAAAAACACAACATAAGCATAAAGATTTCTGACTAGAAAAAAACTAAAACTCAATGATGTTTGAGGAGAATATTTGGGACAGATGTGTTAAATTTACTTGAAATATATTTTATTGTAACAACTATTTTAATCAGTATTACATAGCATAATAATCCGAATTTGAAGAATATTAAAAAATATTTTAATAACAGTGAGACAATGGAAATTTTATAACATAAGGCAAATTTTTTCCAACATGTTCTAGAGCACAGTTTACGTAAAATTGTTTAGCTCCTGCTTAAAGTCAGTCATAAATAGACATTTAATATCGAATATACGGAAAAAATAACACACTACAACAACATTGGATACAACAACAGTATAAAATCCATACCATGCCGTAGAGGAGGAATTAAAAAATGCCAACTAGTTGAAGCCAAAGTATGACAATAAATTAAAAAATTTTCTTAACAAACCGAAAGAGCCAAGCATAGCGAAAACAAGCAGTTGACAGAGAAAAAAAGCAGACACGCCAAGTAAAATAAAAGAAAAAAAAAAAACTAAGACAACAACAGCGGAATAGAGACAATTAGCAGCACGTTTTAGTTTTATCTTTTTTAACATTATAACTCAACCGGCTTTGGTGCAACTTAAAGAGATTTTCCAGAAGTTGTTGGTTACTGCTGCTACTGCTGCTGCTGCTGATGCTGCTATCGCTATTAATGTTGGCCACTAGTGACATTTAGCAGTATATCTTATAGATACTTTTTAGTATTTGTAGACAATTTTTTAAAATGCACGTTTAATTTTAGATATTGGAATATTTGAGATCGATATTCATGTTTTATTTTATTCCCTTTTGAATTTCACATTATTTTTGCACTTTTTATATAAAGAAATAAAAAAAAATACCTTCGCACTATAACTTACATTGCGCGCGTCACTTTATTTCATCATTTTATTTTCTTATTTTACTTTTACTTAAAAATTTTCTTTGATTCGCGCGTTGAAGAAAAATTTGCAATTTTCAATTTCTTTTTTTTTTTTTTTTTGCAAATGCAACTAAACCTTTATTTGCTCAAGGAAATTCGAAAAAATTAAGCTCAAACAACAAAATACAATAACATAAAAAAAAACCGAGTGTTTTAAAGAAAAACAACCAAAGCCTTCGACGGACGACAACTTCGCCAGTTTTGGCCAGTTCGACAACGACGCGTTGACGACCGTATTCAACGAAAGCTGCAAACGAAATAAATTGCACGAGCGCAGAATTTCCCTAGATATTGAAAAGGAAAAATCATTGAATGACGCACTGAATGCTGAAGCTATTCGTTGAAATGCTGAAATTGAATACAGCTCCAGTCGTTGTCGTTGTCGTTGGCGTACGACAATTGTTGCTTGCTGGACTTTCGGCACGCGTTGCTGTAGCGTTGCTCTTGCTTGTCATTATGTTTTGCTGTTGATATTGTTATTGTATGTTGTTGTCATGTTTTTCCCTGTTCCAACTAGCTTGGAATTTTTTCCGTTTTTACTCTAAATCTCTGCTTGTTTTGCATTCAATTTCCACTCAACTTTCCTTTCAATTTGGCCTTTCAATGTTTGTGTTCTTCAGCGCATGTATTTAGTATTGAGCTTTTCTCTTGTTTTTGTTACATTTCCAGTACCACGCGTGCTTACGTTGTTATCGTTGCTGAGGAGATGTTGCGGCTGTCGCGTAATTTTCGTTATGTTTTACATTCGCCTCACGTTTGTCCGTCCAACATTCTTGGCGTCTGTAGCCAGTCAGACTCTCAGTCCATCATTCTGTGTAAATGTAGTTATTTTAAATGCTGTTTTTGCTGAGTAGTTTATTTATATTAGTAAAATTTGAAAAATTTTAACGAATGTCTTTATTTGGTCTCATAAAAAGTAAAAAACGCCAATATTTTAATTTACTTGTAACTTCAAATCACGGTTTTAAGGGTTTAAATGTTTTTTTCTTTTGACACAAGGAATTTTTTTAAATTGTTTCTTTTTTAAATAATAAGTTTGGCTGAGTTCCTAAACGCTTAGCACCACCGGTGTGAAGTAAGCCCAAAATCTTCATCCCAGATTTTTAACTCAGCCCAACTTTTGAATTCGCCGTAAGCTTCAAACCAAAAAGTTCCAACTCGCCGCATATGTTTAAAATTGCAATAACAACAAAATAATGTACAAATTTTAATAGATATTTACAATAATCCTTAAAATATATAAATGAATAAAATTACATTTGTAAGTATCATAATTAACAACTTAACATGCAACATAATATAAGCTAATACAAAACTACTGACTGTGCTTTGAAGGTGCATTGTTGATTTTTATGAGAATATTTCCAAAAACAAACAATTGATTTTCAAATAACCTTCATACCGTGAAATGGCCAAAAGTTATAACTATTTCCGAGATTTTCACAATAAAATCGACTAAGAGGATAGAAGATGATAAGTTTTCATCCTGAAATTTTGATGCGTAATAGCTGATTTCGAAAGGATGATTTTGTATCTTTTTCCCTAAATTGCTATCAATCGTCCTCCATACCGTAAAACGACCTAGCAGTGGAATACTAGGTTCAGCAAAATTTTTTTTCCAGAAAAACCAAAAAAAAACAAAGGACAGAAGATGAAAAGTTCCCAACCCGAATTTTTGCCTTAAAATCAACAATTATGCAAAAAATCGCCTAGAGGTATTCAAAAGCTCCGGTCTATCGGCCTTGATACCGAAATTTTAGCCGAATTGCGAAAAAAGTGATTAATTTATGGAAATCAGACTTCCACACCCAAAACTTACCCCAAGACAAAAGTTCTCATCCTGGATTTTTTTTCTCAAAAATCAATCTTTGTATGGAAAATCGA
Organism: Coremacera marginata; assembly: GCA_914767935.1. Taxonomy (NCBI): domain Eukaryota; kingdom Metazoa; phylum Arthropoda; class Insecta; order Diptera; family Sciomyzidae; genus Coremacera; species Coremacera marginata. The sequence goes on along the minus strand of OU612045.1, from coordinate 59,372,670 downwards.
CTTGTGGTATGCTCAAGCTCGGGTCTATCGTCCTTAGTACCGAGATTTGGGCAGAAATCAACACCCCAAATCATACCCCAAAACAAAAGTTCTCATTCTGAATTTTTATTTAAAAATCCATCTTTATACGGAAAATTGACTGGTGGTATGCTCAAGCTCGGGTCTATCATCTTTGGTACCGAAATTCGGACCGAAGTGCGAAAAAAATATTGTTTTTACATAAAAATCATAATTCCAAGCCCCGAAACTTACCCCAAAACAAAAGTTCTCATCCTGGATTTTTGGATGATTTTGTGTCTTGTTCCCTAAATTGCTATCAATCGTCCTTCATACCGTAAAACGTCCTAGAAGTGAAATACTCGGCTCAGCAAACTTTCTTTCTTTTTTTAGTAAAAACCAAAAAAAATAGGCAGAAGATGAAAAGTTCTCATACTGAATTTTTGCCTAAAAATCAACAATTATGCAGAAATTCACATATAATAACGTAGAATCGCTTAAAAATCTGGAAAAATTACAACAATGTCTTGAAATTTTACATATTAGCTTTGATATTCAACATAAACCATCTCTATGATATTTGGAGAAATCGAATGAAAACCACGCCTTCCTCAAAGTGACGATACAAAGTGACGTCATCAAAACAGAAAAACTATCTAGGTAGGTTGTTTCTGGCTTTTTGGAAAACAACAGGTGTCCGGAATATGCAGAAATCATTCGTGACATGCTTGTAAATTATGCAAAAATTGGTATAAAACACTCTTATTTCATAATATCTTAATACTTCCTTAAGAAACTGTTCTTTTTTAAACAAGTGCAAATATGTTATTAAAAATTCATTTTCAGCACTAACATTTGGAATTCTTTCGCCAAAATCTCGGCGAAGTAAGTAATGAACGCTGCAAACGTTTTCATCAGCAAATTAAAAACATGGAACAACGCTATCAAGGAACCTGGAATGAGGACATGATGGGAGATTATATTTGGTTATAATATTTCTCATAAGACCAAGAACTATTTTTCAGACTCTTGGACAAACGAAATACTTTTTAAAAAATTCAATCAAAGTAAAATTTAATACAAAGTGTATTAAAAAATTAGAAAAACAGTAAAATGTCGATTTTTAGTATCCTCACTCCTGCTCTTATTTTTGCATGATTTTTTTTCAGTGATATTTTATTTTCTCTACCAAAAATGTATTTTGAAGATTTTGGGAAAAAATAAAAAAATTTACCACTTTTAGCAGTTTTCGATTTTTTATTAGTTTTTTAAGATATTTTTATACCCCAACTTGAATTTTTATACCCCAACGCGTACTGCGTAAGGGGTGTATTAACTTTGTCATTCCGTTTGTAACGCCAAGAAGGAGGCGTGGCAGGTATAGACAAATATATATATTTTTCATCTCCTGAGTCGATTTCCGTGTCTCCGTCTGTCTGTCCGTCTGTCGACACGATTACAGTCGCAATTTGAATGCTATCGCGATGAAATTCAAAATAAAAGTTTATTTTTAAAAAAGAAAGATCAAGTTCGAAAATGGGCCAAATCGGATGAAAACCACGCCTACCTCCCATACAAAGTTACTTTATATTAACCGTAAAATGTCTTTAAATCCCCAAAAATTGAAGAAATGCCTTGAAATTTGGCTGGTGAGCTTTGCTCTTCAGTCTTAACCTGGCTATGAAATTTGGAAAAATCGGATAAAAACCACGCCTACCTCCCATACAAATTGGCTTTATTTAAAACGTTAAATTTCTTAAAAATCCACAAAAATTAATGAAATGTATTGAAATTTTGCACTTAAGCTTTGATATATAATATGAACCATATCTATGATATATGGCAAAATCGGATCAAACCCACGCCTACTTCCCATACCAAGTGACGTCATCAAAATAGGAAAAATTTCGTTAAAGCTAAAGCGAAGCTAAAAGCTTCGAATATACTTTAATATGGCCGCGGGGGGGTATTTTAGCTTCGGTACTCTGCCGAATTGAGTGCAACTGCTTACGGAGCTGAAAGGTTATGTCGAGCTGAGCAAAAAATCGTACGGGAGGGGGGAAGGGGGGCTACTTTCACATTTTTAGGAGCTATAGGGTTAATTAATATTTCACGACTTTCATTGACGTTATTGCTTCTAGCAGAAAAACTAACATACATAAAAGTTATTTTGAGCTCATTTTAAAGGCAATGAAATCACCTTTACAACGGTATATCAACAAACCCTACCAACTTAACCGTTACCGAGCTGTGATCGTAATAATAGAAACAATAACGTAAACCAAAGTCGTGAAATATTAATTAACACTGTAGCTCCTAAGAATGTGAAAATAGGCCCTCGACATAACCTTTTAGCTCCGTAAATAGTTGCACTCAATTGGAGGACACTCTGTATAAATTTTGGCCCAATATAAGGGCTTATTTATAAAAATTGGATAAGTTGTGTCCAAGATATGTTAAAATATGTGCAACTATGTTTGAAAATAACGAAAAAATTTTCAAAATTTTTTTTTTTTAAAAAACGTATCCTTGAAAAAATGTTAGCAATTTTCGTGTTTTAAGACCACAAATCTATAAGAATAATATAGTGGGATGCCGTGTACAAAATCAAAGTGGAGCATAGTGTAATTTGGTTTAATTTTTTTTTATCAGATATAAAACATTTTTATATAAATGTTTACAATAACAATTGTTTTTTAGTTCTATTTTTTTGCTCATAAAGGCGGATTCACTGATCACCATTAGCAAATTTTGCACGTTTTTTAATATGAAGTTTTTGCGCTCTATCTCCCTCTCCGCTCAGTGAGAGAGTCTAGCTGCACTCTCTTTAACTTGATTAACATTATTTTAATTTTTGCAAAAACTTGTTGAAGGTGTTCAGTGAATCCGCCTCGGTTTTTTTTTTTTTTTTTGCTGAAAAACTTACTTTTAACGTTAATAAATTTTTTTTCTCGCAATTTATTGACAAAAAATAAAAACAAAGAGGTTTTTTGATTTCTATAAAAATAAGTTTAAGTCTAACCTTGTTCGACCTTTTTTTTTAATAAGGTTTATTTTGTGAGTAAAACATAATATTTTAAATTTAGTGTTATTTTTGGTTAAAATATAAAATTTAAAAAAAAAAGTTTTATTTCTGTACGAGTCAGTCAAAATCAACAGATCCAAAACTGAGCTGCTTTAAAAACAATTTTTTTTTTTTCTACTCCCGAAATGGCGGCCATATTTTCTTTGCTACCCTTAGCGATATATGCGTTTTTTGTGACTTATATTTCTCAACTCCTAATATGCATAGAATGATGAACTAAAAACCATAATATTAAGCACACTTTTGCATTTAATCTAACATATAAAGGATGCTCATGAAATAGTTTCTTCATATTAAAAACTTTTATTACATTTTTCTGTTTAAATCGTGATATCTTGCAACTTTAAGAATTTTTTTTTTCATAAATTTTTTATTTTAGAGTATATTACAAGTAGTTTACATATAATTTTTTTAACATTCTGACTCGTCAAGTTTTTGCTTACAGCTTCCTAAAAATTTAAAAAAATTTAAAAGTTAAAAAAATTAAAAAATTAAAAAAATTTAAAAAAATTTTAGCATATTGAGAATTTTGCTGTCTTTGGGGTGAAATATCTCTGGTGGGCAAGGGTTAAAAATGTATTCACAATAAATCACATGATATTTGCTTCGTTTCGGAGACTCTGTAAATATGAAGATACTGTATTTTTTCCAGATTTTTAAATTGAGTAAGTGAGTAAGTCTCTCTATTTGCCCATTTATCCTTTCCCATACAAAATATAAAGAGAATATTATAGGGGAGGTTGGCGTGACCGAAAATCTTTTTTAATTTTGCACTTGATATATTGGGTTATTCAAAAAGTCAGTACGGTTTTTTATTTTCAGATTAGGCTAATTTATTTTATGAATCAATTCAACGATCATTAGTTATTCATTCGCCGTTTTGTTCAATCACCTTCTGCCATCTTTGTGGTAGCTTAATTATTCCGCACACGCAGAAATCTCCACTTTCCTCTGCAAATAACCTCTTAAGTTGCTGTTTGATAAAGCTCTCATTATCAGGATCGAAATATATTGTACTGCAAGGGCACAAGGTTTGGCCTATAGGGTGGATGAGACAAAACATTACATACGAATTCGAGCAATTTTTGACGAGCCACCAAACTCGGGTGCTGCATGCCTGTCCAAGGTCAGGATAATAAAGGGGATGATTGCAAATAAGACGCTTTGAGATGAATCATGGTTGCCACCATAAACTACACTCTAAAATATTTGTAGAAATTTGTTGTCAAAATTAATGTAAATCTTTGTCGAATTTTTAGTTTTTGCCTAATATTAATACTTTTTTGTCTCATTTTATAAGAAAGAAACTGTAATTGTTTAATTTTGCGCTTTGTTGAGGCTGTAAAAGCGTGTCAACAAGGACAACGTATAAGGGCCTCTGTTGACTTTCCTTAATATGAAGGAAAGTTCGACGTCATTGCATGAGCTGTCCGATGAAGCATTCGCATAACCGGCCGTAAGTGTGTAAATTAAGACGGGTCCTCATTTATACACTTTTTGTTATTCAAAAATAAATGTTGAATTTAAGAAAACATGTGTAAAACTAAGCACTTATAGTCGTTAATATGTTGCCGACGATTAAAGTCGTAAAATTCAACAAAAATAAGTTAGAGTGTAGTCTTGTCTTATTTGTACACTATACCTCTACACTTTCGAGTTTTCAGTGATGGATCGAGTATCCTACGTGGTTGATGTAAGTCATTCACGATTTAGTGTAAAAACTGTACACTGCCAGTAGTTAAAGCTCATATCTAAAATTTTGGTCATTTTGTCAGCATATTAATAGTTATTCAGTTCACTGCAGCACATTCCTGAATATTCGTGTAGTTTATTAAATAAAAAAAAAAAACGAAATGACCATGTCAGCCCTTGAAATGTGTGCTTGTTGTGAAATGTTTGAACACAAATGATCGAGAACTGGACCTACATGTTTTATGCCGACTACGAATAACTTATGTTCTCAAGAAGCTTTTCATGGCAGTTTTTAATCTCTGAGGTTTGCCATTGTCTGCAGAGAGTTACGGTCGAACAGAAAAATTAATTCAATTGAAAAAACTTTCCGTGTTAGATGATTCGTACCAGGATTCTCTGGCGTATGGGTCACACACTCTACCCACTGCGCCACGGCCGCCATTAAAGAAAAAACTGAAACAACGCGAAGCTCGCAAGCTCTGCTCAGTGCAAGAGTGTATGAAAATAGAGCAAAGAATAAATAACTAGTTAATCTCTTGCGCAGATTTACTCTGCCGACCTGTTGCTTACACTTATTCGCTTGCAGTGTATATTCGCTTGGTGAATATATTCATGCAAGGCTCTAATAGGTATCTCTTGACCAGTAGATGACTATGGCGGTACGTCAATTACTGTACGCTAAATTGGTACTGTTTAATTTGATATGAAAGCTTTTATATACGAGGTTTGTTCAAAAAGTATCGCGAATGCGAATACACGAAAGTGTTCAGTTCATATTTGGCAGCTGCTTTGCTTGCACGTGTTTTTGCTCATCTTCGATTTTTGCCTATTCCAAAAAATGGATCAAAGAATCTGTATCAAATTTTGTGTGAAAACAAAACTAAGTGCTTGGACGTATTCTGAATGTTGACTGTAAGAAATAAGGAATATTTCCTGCAAAACGCCTGGATTTGAGAGAACAAAAATTGACTTTTGCACCATGATAACGCCCCTGTTCATACATTGTAGCTTGTGCGTGAATTTTTGGCCAAAAACAACACACTAATAATGCCGCAGACACTGTATTCCCCAGATCTGGCCCCCTGTGACTTTTGCTAGTTCCCGAAACTGGAGAGGCCCATGAAAGGACGACGCTACGCTACGATTGAGGAGATAAAGACGGCATCGGAGGAGGAGCTGAACAATATCACAAAGAATGATTTATCGAAAAAATGATCTGGTGGGGACTACTTTGAAGGGGACAAAATAGATATTCATGAATAATAAAAATAATTTTTGAAAAAACATAAAATTCGCGATACTTTTTGAACAAACCCCGTGAATCTTGTATAAGCTACAAGTCCGAGTATTGTATCACATAATGGGGCGCATATCACGTTTGTGTTTATAAAATTGATATCCAGTACGTTTTGCTTTTCTAAGTGTATACGCCTACCTAGAGCGTGTTTTAAAGTACTGTTTGCTGTTTTATGACAGTCGAAGTCAGAATTTATGGTTCTATTCTGATGGAGTAGCTCGTTGTAGACCAGACCTTCCGTTCCGACCAGATTAAGAGCATAACCTTCACCTGGCTTATGTATGCTTTTGCTTGCCTCTCTGATACTTTATCTTTCTTGGACCAACTAGTTTTCCTGTTGACATTGTTGTAGATAATCCACTTTTCATCACCCGTAATTACACATTTCGGATGTGGGTCGCTTCCTCACGTTTCATAAGCCAATCGCAAATATCCACTGGATTGACTTTGTGGATATCTTCCAGTTCGTGCGTGAACCAAACAGTACATTTTTTGATAAAACCAGCGGACTGTATGCGACCGTAAACGCTTCCACCGAAGAAATACCTTATTGAGTCAAGAATTTCGCTCCCCTTCGTTTTTTCTAATACTCTCTATCGTTTTTGGCTACAGCTATTTTTTATTTTTTTTTTTTTAGTGTATTGATTTGTATTGTCTGTCTTTTCTTTCTTCCCTTTATAATTCTTCTATTGTTGTCGTTATATTCTGCCTTATTGGGAGTACGCATTAAAAACCGCGTAGTTTTTGCTTAAATGGGGGCTTTATTGTGAAAAATTGATGCAATGTATCTTATTCAAAGCATAATCCATAATCCACTACTTTTTCCCATCTTTCTGGTAATTTACAGATTTCGTTTCGAAAAAAGTCACGTCTTTTGAAGCTATCCACGAATCGATCCATTTTTTGGCATCTTCATAAGAACGGAAGTGCTGCTCAGCCAGGTTATTGGTCATTGGACAGGATCGAAACAAGTTGTAGTCGGAAGGGGCAAAGTCTTGTGAGTACGGCAGGTGTGGTAGGACATCCAAGCATGTTTTGACTGGCCTTCCAATATGTACTTTCTTATATCTTCGTTGGAACTACGGCCGTTTTTCCTTCAATGCTCGGCTCAAACGCATAAATTGTAGCCGGTTCTTGTTGCGGCTCACTTTTTCCTCATCTTCTTCTCACTTCCTCATCTTCTCACTTTTCGGATGGTATGGACGTTCTTTGTCATCGATGTCTAAATCACCATTTCTAAACGCGCAAACCTCTCCTGGCACTTTTTAATTAACGGAACATATTTAGAGTATGCTTCTAGGAGCAAACGATGTGCTTCGGATGCATTTTTGTTTAAATTAAACCAATAAAGTAAATCTTTCCGCAAATACTGTTTTGTTGGAACGTAATTCGGCATTTCCAACGAGATAAGCCACCTGTGTGTATGACCAAATATTTAGTTTGACAGATCGGATTAAATATATTTTTAGGCTCACTTTAAGCTTTTAAGCTTTCACTGTAAAAAAAATGGCAGGTATTTATAATAAATATAAAGTTTGTTACCAGTGCGCGGCTTTTAATGCATACTCCCAATATGTTTTTGTTCCCCTCTTTTACTTTTCTTTTTTTATGTATTTCACTTAAACTTTTACTAGTACCTTGTTCCGGTAACTTCTTTCCAGTTCATAATTTATCAAGGATTTTACATCTTTTTCAACCGTTTAAATAATTAAAATTTTTTATTATACCATAAAATTGTTCTATTTACGTTGTAGTTCATTCGTATTCTATTCTATTCTATTCTATTCTAGTATTTTGCCTTTTGTATCAACATTTTTTTTTTTAATCTTTCCTTGGTTGTGTTGTGATAGCATGCCAAATATACTTTACCGAAGAAGAGTCCTGCCTTTAGCATGATTCTATGCTTTTTTCCTTCTCTATCTATTTAATTGCTCCTAATTTATACCTGCTCTCAAGGTTAATCAAAAATTCATCACAATTTATAACTAGTTAAAAAGAATTTTGTAGTAGAAGGGAAACTTGTGATGCTATTCAGGTTATATTTCGTCACCTACAATCCAAAAAGCCATAACTATACATTTCATTTTCATACAAGAGAAGCAAAAAAACAATAGTTAAGTTAAAAATATAATAAATTTATAAGCAATTTTTTTTAATCTTGCTCAAAATAGCAAGGGAGGTATTCTTAACATGAATATCCTTATTGATGAAGGAAAATATTTGTTTTTTTTTTCAATACTTTTTGAATAATATTTATCGAGGCCTTTTAGTTTCGTTGTTTCTGAAACAAAAAACCGTAAATACAATAAAAATTTGTTCGTATAATATTAAACATATTATATTTCAGACGTTTCTTTTCAGAAGTTATTTTATCCCTCTATTTAAATTTTTAGATATTAATGTTTTTTGCTTTAATTAATAAGTAGCGATATTTTTTGAAGACTTTAATACTAAGTTGCCTATTTTTTTTTATTGCCAACACAATCAAAATTAAAAAATAAGAGAGATGTAATATAAAATAGTTGGGATAAGACAAGTCACAAGTTTTGGATAAGCCAAGTAACGTCACTACGGATAAGACAAGTTTTGAGTTGTCAAGCAGGGATAAGACTCGCTTTGGGAACCTATGCTACATATCATAAACTATCGAAAAATGGAAAAACAAAGAATTGAGTTTTTTGGTCGAGTTTCATGAGAATCTCCCCTTAAGCGTGAATCAAAACTCGCCTTGTTTTAATATTAAGAATAAGCCAAGTTTTGAACTGGCAGTATGGGAGGATAATGCTAGTTTTGGAAGATACTTTTTTTTGCCGTCTTATAACTTCGACATAAGACAAGTTTTTATATACCAGATTTGAAGGGCTCACGAAGTTCACCATTAACAACGATTTCTCATTATCAACTTATTTCGTGTCATAGAGTGGATAAGACGAGTTTTAAAACGGATAGAAGACTCATTTGTAGTTTCCAAGCTAAATTGAGAAATTGTTTTAGTAAATTCATGTACAAAAGTTTATTTATTTATTAATTTATTTAATCAAACAACAAAACTGTATAGTTTTTAAAAAATATTATTACACTTTTAAAAAATAATTAATAATAATTTTTTTCAGGACTTTTGTGAAATCATGTAACACTTTATTAATAAGAAAAGAAAAACTTATTTAATTTCCTAAATAAGCAACGAATCATTAGATACTTAAAAATAAAAACAAACAATATTTTGTGTATATGGCATAGTATGATAAACAGGGTGTCCCGCAATTGAGTGCAACTATTTACTGAGCTGAAAGGTTATGTCGAACTGAGCAAAAAAAAGACAATGATAAATAATGACATTAAAATTAGTTATGCAGTAGATAATATCATTGGTTTCTAATAAGTATAATTTTTTTTAGTACATCCAACTTTCTTATTTTATAAGATATGTTTATGTTTTTGGTGTCATTGAAAAGAAAATTGAATAAATTACAAAATTGATCCTAAAAAAAAATTTAATTTATCACGCGAAATTCTGAGAAATTGGCACTCAAAATTGAAATTTGGTAGTTTCAATCAATTGATTTCATCTTCACACGAGCACAGCTCGGTAACGGTTAAGTTGGTGGAGTTTGTTGATATACCGTTGGAAAGGTGATTTTATTGTCTTTAAAATAAGCTATAAATATAAGTTTTATGTAAGTTAGTTTTTCTGCTAGACACAATAACGTAAACCAAAGTCGTGAAATATTAATTAACCCTGTAGCTCCTAGGAATGTGAAAATAGACCCCCCCTCCCCCCTTCCATACGATTTTTTGCTAAGCTCGAGATAACCTTTAAGCTCCGAAAATAGTTGCACTCAATTGCGGGACACCCTGCATATATTTATTTTGCATCTCGAATATTATCATAAAAGTAATCTTTTCGAAAGTAAAGCTTTAACTACCTGGATATGTTCCCATATTGTTTTTTAAATTTTTTAATTCTTCGGGATGTTATTGTGATGTTTGCGTATATTCGAGACATTCCCTGTAGGCAATAGCAGCGCTGCTAGTAGGACATCGTTTGGATTTTGTAGTACTTCCGCGCTCATATACAATGACACTTTCTTTTTTTTATATGAAGTGGAAAAATTTTTCATGACTACCGCTTTCGCTGCGCTCAAAAGGCCTTCTAGTAGCGCTCTTTTGAAAATGGATGCATAACCTATTCTTTCAATGAGGGCACTGATGTTAGCACTGGTGATAGAGGCACTGATGTAAGCAGGCCTGATTATACAACTTCATTAATGATGTGATCATGTTTTCGGGCTTTATTTTTTAAAAATTAACATTAAGTGATAGGGCAAAAAAGAGCTTTCTTAAAAATAAATGAAAATAAATTCATTATTTACATCACTCGTTTTCTTCAATAACATTATAACTCAAAAAATCTGATTTTTCAGAAGAAGAATTTATAGATTTCAACCGATAAAATGGAGATTGCTTCACCTCTTGTATAGTGGCTTGAAAAATGTTTCTGCTTGATTAACTCAATTTTTTGGTTTTTTTGTATTATGACGCTATTGAAGAAAACGAGCGATATATATATAAATTTTAAATAGACTGAAACAATGATTAGATAATTTTTTTCACTTAATTTTTTTTTAAATTAAAATTAAGTGTAATGGCATTAATAAAATAGCTGTAAGCATTTAAACAACTTGGTTGCAAAGCATAAGTAGCTTTTTCTTTGAATTGGTGCTTAGTTGGAAGGAAAAGTCACTGATGCTTTGCATAAATGCGTTTGGAAACTCAGCCTTTCTTACAATTCATAATTTTGCAGAAGATTGTTTCAGTTTTTGGGTATATTTTTGTTTGTAGAGTTTGTTTTTTGATCTTTTGAATACAGCTTTCATAACTTTGACATAGTTTTCCATTATTACAACATCAGATTTTATTGATTCTGTAAGCGATTGTATTTCCACCAAAAATTTATGTTTTTACAACTTAAGCTAAACTTTGAAGAGAGTTTTTTCAAGTTGATTATTTAATTGAAAGTTATCCATAAAGTTGAAAAGAATCATTCTTTCCTATAAAACGAAAATTGCTGGTTAAAATATATGATACAAAACAATGACTTCTTGATGTTAACTGTTTAAGGTTCCTAACAGATTTTGAGTTTTTTAATAAAACTAACGTTTCCGCAGAAATGCCTTCAAATATTTTTCACAAACCACAGCCAGTTTGTTCACAAAGATATAAATTTAATGAATAGAATTAAACTAAAACGTGATATACATAAATATCTGTGGCAAATAAGCAATAATCGCTTAAGTTGACTTTAGACAGATGAAGTAGCTGTGTTCTCTAAGAAAAATTTAAACTTTTTTTAGCGAAAGTTATGATATAAACACAAAGAAGCTTTCGTGCAACGACGATGAAAAACATTGAAGCAAGATTTCTCCAAGCACAGAAATCATAAAAGCCTTTTTTCTTTCTTTACGCAAAACATCTTACCACTTTAAAATCAAACTTTTACAATAAAAAGTAAAGTAAAAGCCGTGCCAACTTCTTCGTAGCAGTTACAGGAAAAATTTTTCTATTGCACTGCCTTTCTTGCAGAGAAAGCAGGCCTCTAAGAAGTGCTCATTGCGGCAGCGAGAATGTGTTAAGATGCCTCAGGTATCACTCAATTCATGCCTTATTTTGATGAGGGCTCGCTGAATTGCCTACTGGATTCTTTCTTTCATTCAAACCGTTTCTTTTCAAAACAGAACATTTTTTCATACTTTCCACAATTTTTTCACTAATAAACAATGATTATCAAAAAAAAACACTCTTAAAAAATAGGAAATAAATCAAAACTGACCTTTCTACTTAAATATATTCAAATATTTTTTTTATCTATGTGTGTATGTTCTTTTTATTATAGCCATTAAAATTTCTTTAATAACCCTGTTATTTTTGGGCGTAGAAATTTAAGATTTTGTAGGGATCTCTAGCTTAGGCAAATACATCACTTTCTATCAAAATGTCGATTTTGAAATTTTTTGTAGTTACGGCTTTTTGGATTTAAGGTGCCAATTTGCAGAATTCAAGTTAAAACTCAACACACAGAATTCTCCTAATTACAGCAATTAATGTCTTCCTACACATTTTCATTCGATTCTTCTTTGAGCTAAGTCATAATGAATGAGAAATTGTAACACATTGTTTTTGCTTTATTATAAACGAAAAATTAACTCTGGGATTTTTCGAAGGTAAAGCGCTAAGACAATATTTCATAGCCTCACCCAGTTGAAACTTGACCTTTTCTAAAGGGTATTTGTTGATGTTGTTGTTGTTATTATTGTTGTTGTTTTCATTCTTATAACTGCACTTTAATTAATAACGGGTCATTAACCAGCATTCGCTCGCTTCTTTTACAGAATGGTTGGCTAAAATAAGGGTTGGGGTACAATAAAAATGAGTGTGGTGTGTTGCTAGAGAACTTTAACTTAGTTTTGAGCTAAATATAAACTCTCATTCGATTTCTCAAGGGTTAAATTGAAAAACGAATACTATTTTGGTTGATAAAGTTGATTTAATTAAAGGTAAACTCTAGAAATCAGAGAGGAAGTTTAAAAGCCAAAAAAGTAACTTCGCTAGACTGAGGGTAACTATAGAAATTAAGCCATCCAACAGAAAAGTTGGAAGTTTATACAAGTTTGTTGACTCCATCGAATGTGGATGGGATATTTTGCCCCATCCAACCTATAGTCCAGACCTTGCGCCCTCGGATTTCGCTTCTCGCAAGACTCAGAAAATGGTAAAACCTTTGATAATGAGGGAAATTAAAACAGAAAATGGAAACCTTACCAAACAGCACCTTGAGAGGTTCTTTGCAGGAAAAAGTGGAAACTTCTACTTCTGCTGATTAATGAAGGCAAAACGGCAATTACATAATTGATTAACCCTCTTCTGTCCAGCGTTGCGTCAACGCAACGGTATACTTTTCTTAACCTGGAGGTCATACTGTGATAGATTTTCATGATCTGCAAAAACAATATAAAATTTTAAGATTTTATCTTATCAAACTCTTTTCGCTCAAGCCTGAACAATTACGCTTAGTTACATTTCCACGCGTGGAGAATTTGGGAATTTTCCATTTTCTCTTTATCTCCAAACTTAAACCTCTAAAAATCTAAATAAAAAATTAAGTAAAATATAATTCTTATACGAACGTCTTTGTTAGGCTTTATATTTAACTTTTGTAAATTTTTATGAAGTTTGACTGACATACATGGCTCCCGCGGGCTGACACAACGCTGGTCTTTAACGAAATACGTTTTTGTATATTTTTTGTTGTTTTGTGAAAATGCTTGTGATCAATATTGACGCAAAACGCTCGATTTTGCTTGTAGAATATCGTTCAAAATCGTTCAATTAAAAATCTCGAGGTGGCAGCTCGATTTTTAATTTAATTTTTTTTTAATTTTTTAATTATATTTTTCTAAGTTAGACCAAACTAAATATTTTTGTAAAGTTTCATCATTTTAGCTCAACGGGAACATGGGTCAGTCCACAATGGGTTAATACTGATATAAACTGTGTTAATAAAAAATCGTACAGACTTTTTGAACAACCTAGTTCAACTACGGTTCTGATTGGGCCGAGTGATGATAATGATAATTTATTTCGAAGATTTACTATATTATATGCAGATTCCCTTTAGATTATTGCTCATTGTCGGTACCAATCATTTGCGGTGGACATAAATTTTTCTTCGAGAAGGTTAAGGATTCAAACCCGCCCCCATTTAGGAAAATATGGGAAAGAAGAAAGTATAAAAAAATAACACAAAAGAGACGATTAAATTCAAAATGTGATGAATTTTCGTAAACAGAGATAATGATGTAAATTTACTTGAAGATGCAAAAGTTTCAACACTTTCAATGCAAATTTAAAAAACTTCGCTTAATCAATCAAAATTTTTGTATATATGAACTTAAATGCAATAAATTTGTGTATTAAAGAATCATTTTCAATTGTAAATTTTAATACTCAAAAAGTTTCTGATGTCCGGAAAAATATTTATTTGAAATAATACCTATCTAGAACAAATATTATTTTATAAATTGTGAATAATTAGGTTGACATTTTTTATGCAATACCTAAGCTCGTTGAATCCAAAACCTTTAGGAAAGCATTCGTTTGAATGGATTTTTTTTTAAATTTTGAAAAGCTACATAATGCAAAAGGTACATGAATAACGAAATATAACAAATCATGGGGTATTCCGCGTAAAGCGGAGGACTAAAAAGTTTACCCATTCTATTTTATTGTTATCTTGTCATATAAAACATCCAAAATTTCGAACTTGGTACAAAAATTAAGCCCTGTGCAAAGTCTTTTCCAAACTATAGGTTTCAGAAAATCGCCTAAGATTTCTATGGCGATTTGATGATTTTTTTTAATAATGTTGCCAAATTTTCATAAAAAAAATTAACAATTACATGTTTTTAAACTTCAAAATTTTTAAAATTATTTTTTATTATGTTAAAAAATTAAAAAACAATTTGGATGCTCAAAAAACTTTATTCTTATTTTTTTTTTAATTTTTTAACTAACAAATTCTTAAATATCTAAAAACAATGAAAAGTTTATCCAGCTAAGTAATGGGTTTCAAAAAACAGTCTTATTTTGATGTGATAGCTGAAATAGTATATTGGATATAAGATATTGGTGCCGTGCAAAAACCAGTTTTTGAATTATGGGTTTTGAAAAATAATCTAAAATTTAAATATGACTTTCATCGGAGTCAATTCCTCTGCTCAAAAAAATTCATAAAAAATATATCGTTATTGTTTTTGGGAATTGGATACTTTTGTCATTCATGATATCAAATTTTTATGAGAAAATGAAACAGTTTTTTAATATTTTTATATATATTTTTAAATATTTAAAATTATTTTTTTTTAAAAATAATTTAAATTGTCGAAATCGTTTTCGTGAAAAGTAATATTTTGGACTTTAACGATTACTCGAACTAGGCTTCTAACAGGAAGCCTATTGAGGATCAATAGAGGCGTAAAATAGCCAAAAAGAAACCAAATCTAAAGACTATAATTTTTTGGTTCTTCCATTTATGTGAAATGTCCCATGAAAGTTGTGAATCAAGCTTCAACCAGTGAACTTATTAATAAAAGTCATAATTTTAAATAGTTCATTTAAATTTTGATCCTATCTATTTTTACCAAAATAGTATTATTTTATTAGTAAAATTCTGTAATAGAAATGTTTACTTTTGTGCTAATTTTCAGAATTATACTTTTTAAAAGACAATTCAAAATTCTCAATTTGGACTATTTCTCTAAAAATTATAGGCAATATACTCTTTACTCATTTTACCCATATTATTCAAATTACTCTGCACTAAGAATGGGCTGGGTCTCACTATAACTTAGTCCACTTATAAGTACTCATTACAATTCTAGAGTAGTACACTTTTTGATAGTGAAACTTGGTTTGTAGGTACTATGCAACCAAGTAGCGGTTATTGACGTATATAAATATTGTCACGCCTACTTTTACTGCTCTTCTATATAAATAAAATCGTTCGTGCGGTGTCTCTTAAGATCTCAGGAGCGGTAATACCTAAGGCCACTATATTAACAATATGTTATTAAGGTTAATATCTAGGTTAGTTAAAAAAGTTGCCACACCCCTTTTCACCGCGCACATATAAATAAAAATGCTATATTTCAGACAGTTTTGGTTGTCTAAGACTAAAGTTTAATATATATGGTTACTCTTGGCAGAGGCACTAAAAATGGCCGAGATCAACTTGGTATGTAGGTGCTATGAGTCCAAGTGGCGGTCACTACATACATATAAGGGTGCATCATTTTTTTTTTCAATTCTAATAGCATTTTTCTATCGAAATAACTACGAGAAAGTCGACTATTCGCGATATGCGGACTTGCTAGGGCATGGCTACACCTGAAAAAATAAATAAATTGTGGACCTTTTCTTTGCACAGTTTTTTCTGAATAACCTAGATCATCAGAAAAATGCTATGAGAATTGGATAAAAAAAAAAACAAAAAAGAACGATACACCCTACCAGGCCCGTAGACAAGGGGGGTTTAGGTGTTCAAACCCCCGTTCCCCCCCTTAGGGCCCAGAAAGTATTAAGAATTAACACAAATGAGACTATTTAATTCAAATATAATTTTTTTTTAGATAAACTTTGTTAATTTTCTTGAAAACTTCACTTAGTTATTGAAAAATTTTTCGGCCAAGTGAAAGATTAATTTTGCTTATAAGAGTCATAATCATTATATTGGAATTCATCTCTAAGGAGTTGGTATATTAAAAATCAGTTTCAATGCTCAAAAAGTCCCTGATATCCAGTAAAATATATATATGAAAGTTATACATAGAACGAATATAATTTTGTAAATTGAAGAAAATTAGCTTGACATTTTTTATGCCATATCTACCCAGCAAACCATAGTTGACGACTATGTCGAAATTCCGACTAATTCGTCACTATTTTGAGCTGTCTTAAAGAAATCATTACAATTTCATTACGCAAATATCGGAACAGTATCACATTTTATACGAATTTATATAAAATTTTGTTATGCGACAGCTTGTACGACATATTAAAATGCTAACAGAGTAAAATTTCCTTTCTTTCGAACTGTCTGAACGAAATCGTAACTTTTTCGTAACATTTTCGTTAGGACTCGTTACGAAACCATTACGATACTTCGTTACAAAGTCGTGTCAAACCCTTCATTCGATTTTCTTTACGATTTCGCAACAAAATCGGATTTCGAAATCGGAAAGATTTCGAAATATGCTTAACGAAATCGTAACAAACATTTCACAATCTTTCCGATTTCGGAATCCGATTTTGTTACGAAATCGTAAAGAATATCGTATGAAGCGGTTGACACGACTTCGTAACGATTTCGTAACGAGTCTTAACGAAAATGTTACGAAAAAGTTACGATTTCGTTCAGCCAGTTCGAAAGGAAGAAAAGTTTACTTTGTTTGTATACCAAAATGTTTTACAAACAGTCGCATAACGAAACTCTTTATAAATTCGTTTAAAAAGTGAAACTGTTCCGATATTTGCGTAACGAAATTGTAACGACAGCAGCTCGAAATAGTTATGGATTCGTCGGAATTTCGACAAAGTCGTCAAATATGGTTTGCTGGGTAAGCTTATTAGACCTAAAACTTTTGAAAAAGCATTCATTTGAGTAGGTTTTTTTTTTTCATTTTCAAAAATATATGAACCACGAAATTTATCACATTATGGGGTATTCCACGTAAAGCGAATGACTAAACATTTTGACATCTAAAATTTCCAACTTGGCACAAAAATTTAGCCCTGTGCGAAGCCTTTTCCAAATAACAGTTTTCGGAAAATCACCTTAAATCTAAACATGAAAAAATTTTTGTAAAACATTTTATACAGTCCAATTATATAGTGATTTGATGATTTTTTAAACATGTTACCAAATTTTCATAAAAAAATTAACAATTACAGTTTTTTAACCTTCAGCCTTTTAAAAATGTTTAGTTTTATTATATTAAAAAATTAAAAACAAAATTTAGAAGTTCAAAAAATTTTGTTTTTAGTGTTTTTAATGTGAAAATAATTAAAATATAAATCCACAACCGATTAAATTCTTAAATATTCAAAAAAAGTTACTGTTTCTTTTTATAAAAATTTGTCTACCAGAGAAATTATTTTAATATAAACATGAACTTATTTTCATGCGATATCTTATATAATAAATTGGGTATAAGATACTGGTGCTGTGCAAAAACCAGTATTCGAATTACGGTTTTTGAAAAATAGTCTGAAAATTAAATATGACCTTATGAAGTCGATTCCTCTAATCAAAAAATGTTAATAAAAAAAATATATATAGTAATTGTAATTGGAATTGAATCATGAGAAAATAAAACCGTTAATATTTTAAAGATCTTCAAATATTTTCTTTTGAATTTATTTAAATTGTCGAAATCATTTTCGAGAACAGTAATATTTTAGCCCTTAACGATGACTCGAACTAGGGTTCACACAGGTTCAAATAGTTGTACACAAGCTGGGGATCAACAAAAGCGTAAGATAGCCAAATAGAAACCAAATCTAAAGACTAACATTTTTTTTCTCCCGTTTATATGGAATGTCCATAAAAGTTGATGAAAATGACAGCTTCACCAGCTGAACTTATTCAAAAATGTTTAGCTGATTTTAATTTTAATAAACTGCAAGGAATCTAACCTATTTTTACCGTTCACATTAATATTGTTGAATTAGTAAAATTTTGTCACAGACATTTTTACTGTTTGTGCTAATTTTCGGAATAATACTTTTTAAAAGAAATTAAAAATTCTCAATTTAGACCATTTTTCAACAAACTATAGGCAAAAATCAAAACACTTAGTACTCAAAATTGATTTGTAAAAAAAAATTTAATTAACTCTTCTCATCTATCTTGTGGTCATTTAAAAACAGGCATATTCACAAATAGTCTTAAAAGAAAATGGATTTGCTTAAAAATGTTCATATCCTTTCTTTCAGTTATTACTGGTATCTACTTACAGATTTTTTATCAAAACCCCCCCTAAGGTAAATCCTGGCTACGGGCCTGCACCCTACTATATATATGTATAAATGTTTCCACGCCTACTCTTACTCCCCCACTTGTATATCATCGTATCTGTATATAGATAGCCCAATAGCTCCCCCACAGTTTGTCCGACTTCAACCAAATTTTGCCTATACATGCATTGGTATAATGATCAGTCTTTTGCATAAAAAACTGGGCGGGATTAGACAAGGGGTGTATCACTTTAATTTCAATCGAATTCCGTGTACATCAATTTTAGCCAAATTTCGTACTAAAAAATATTAAATAATATGGAATTTTCGGTATAAAAGAAAGAAATCTTTAAGAGCATATATTTAAAAAATCCGTTAAAAATAGCAATCATTGGAGTCCCAAGCTAAAATTTTTTGTAAACCCTAAGAATTGATGTATTAAAATGGCTCAATGTTCAAAAGATGAAAAATTTACTGCGATCATCATGAAAAACGTGACAGATAACATCAGGCCAAAAAAATTTCAAAAAATTTCCCCAAAAATTTCAAAAAAGAAAACCCCGTTCAAGGTCTTATATTCAATTGTTTTTTCTGTACGACTTACGGTTTCGAAGTTACAGCTGTTTGAATACATGCATTAATTGTAGTTTTTAAGATATTTTTAAATTTTTCGCAGTGTATAACTTCAAAAAGAAATAGTTTTCGCCAAAACAAAAAACACTGTTATTACTTGAGTTATTATTAAGTGCACAATTAGTCACGAGCACTACTAACCTACAAGGATTTAAAAAAATCGGAATCACAATGGTCAGATTTTGCTTAAAAATAATCGAATGGATATGGAATCATCGATATGTATTTAAATTTTTTTAGTAGAATTTCAAGGAAATTAAGGGAAACATTTAATTTAAACTCAATTTTGTCTACAGATTTACTCTATCGCTACTACAAATATAAACAATATCGCACGTTTCTATTCAACAAATTAAGTTAGTCTTCAATTTCCGCTACGATTGAGCTACATGCGTCAACAAGGAGCATTAAATCAATCAGCTGAGCACGTAGCTAAACAATAAAGCACACATTCAATCAAACACACTCCAACGGATGCACACGCACACATTCTAAGGTCACTATATAAGAACCTCACTTAGTTTGATGGAAGAAAATGAGCAAGCATGTATGTCCAGGTGAAGAATACGAGTACTTTATGAATTCTCATGAATTTTTATTCACGTCATAAGTTTATTTTTGCGTCTCGATTTTCAACATGGTTTTGATTTTCATATGGGAGCAGCGTTTAGCTTGAAGTAAATGAGGGTAGAGTGCTATATTAAATTATACAATAGCAAGCTCTAACTGTGGTCAAATTTCCATACTCAACAAACTTCAATAATGTATCTAAAATTGAGCTATTTCAGAGGAATTCATAAATGCTTGCAGAAACTTGCCAGTTGTTGTTTTGTAAGTAGGCTGTATTGACCTCATTCAACAACAACAACAACATTATCATCCAGCCACATATACTCGTAACTCGAATTTTACTTTGTTTTACCATTTTTAGTATTAAAAATTGATACAGCAGATCAATAAATGTTGTTTTTTTAATAAAATTCAGAGTAAAAATTTTTTGTCCGTGGGGCCGATTGCTCTTACATAAAAATATATTTGCTCTTATAACATACCAAATCATGAAGTATTACATTTGAGTAATTTTTAAAAATTAAATTACTCCACCCTAGCCAACTTATTGCCATGGTGCGAGTATCAGCGATAATTCAATGATTATCTTTCCAATTTGTCCGTTGCACGCGCTTTCTTTGGCATTTTATTTCTTGTTCTTTTTTTCTTGATAATTCAATTGATACTTTTTACAATGTTTACTTTTATTTCTTTCTACTCGTGTTTATTATTAATACGTTTATGTTTTCTTTTGTTATGGGTATTATTGTATTAAATTGCTGCTTAGTCTAAAAGCTTACATTGGCTCAAGTTCTCTATGTGAGTTTTTATTTTATAGCCAAAGCTGTCCTATAAATACTTTAATGAGTACTTAAAAAAAAATAGCGCAGTAGTAGTTTTTAGATAATATCCAAGATACTTATTTATTTATTTAGCATATAGGTTCCGTTGATTAGTACATTTGCAGATTCTATATTTCTCATAAACGTAACAATGGAATATTTTTCAGCGTTATGCTGTGTCGCGGAAGACCAGTTACTTCTACGTATATGCTTTAAAGAAACTAAGGTCTGTCGGAGAAAAAAAATGCCTTTTGTTTATAAACTATTAATAAAAAGGTGTTAACTCTTTAGCAACATATGTGGTACCTTAATAATGTATAAATAAACAGATTCTATAAATAATAATCATTAGTGAGCCAATTGAGTAAGTGAAAAGATGTCTTTTCAAAAAGAACATTATTTGCAAATATGTACCTGGAAAATCCCCACAGCAAGTACGAAAAGATCGCAGGAGAAGCAGGAATCGGAATCAACTGTTCAACGGGTTAAAAAATTGTACAACTTGCGAAGTTGTAAAGTGCAAAAAATACCTGATAGGTCAGAAGAAAAAGACGCTGAAGCTAAATAAAGACACAGTTTCGATAATATTTTAAGAGTGGGCGTAGAATTTTTGTTTGATATATTTGTTGATGAATTTGTTGTTCTTGTTCATTTTTATGTTGGTTTAAAATAGATATAATTCAATTTATTGTTTAAAAAATTGAAATAAATATTTCGGAATATTAGTTTATTATTTTTAATGCAGTAAAGAATTTATATATATTTTAAATTAAGTTCAAAATTTAAATTTTAATTAACAAAATATATTTAAAAATGTAATATATATCAAATTAGTTCAATAAATAATTCAAATTTATTTTGAAATTTTAAAAATAAATGAAGTTTTTAATAGCATAACTACCATGCCAGTCTCCAGTCTCCAGTCTCCGTATATGCAAACCTGCATAGTAGTAATATAATTTTTTGTATTATTTATGTATTATATTGTATTAATCTTGCTAAAGATTAACAAAAATAATAACGAACTACAAAAATGAAAGAAATATATGTATGCAAATATTTCATACACTAGTATAAAAGCCCGTCCTACAACGGGTTGGAAGCATTAACGCTAACTGTAATTATTTTTTGCCATTATTACAGTGCTTTCACAACTGTTCTGAGAAATGTTTAGCCTGTAAGTATGCACATATGTACATAAAAGGCAAGCATATCACTGATAAGTATCAAATGAATTTTTGTGCATACTTTCAGGCTGATCGCCAAAAATTATTACAGTTTGAGCCATATCGGGCGCAGCGCAGCGTGCTTGCCTTTTATATATTAAGATACGTATTAATTAAAAAATACACAAGCAGTTACTGAACAATATTAGTAAAACGATTCTTGATTTATATAATGGTTTATATGTAGTAGCGCTGCGTTTTTGTAGTAGTTCTGCGTGGTGACCGATGCCACCCTAACTGATTGGAGTCTGCCAGCAGACTGAAAGCTTCTTAGCGGCGCAAGCATTTATATACGTATGCACTGCTTGTAAAGCTCTGAGAAATTCATAAAACGATTCTATTCACCAAACAACACGATGTTGCGTTCGAGATTTCGGCCCGAACGGGCACGAACTAAAGCAACAAGCACAAGAACGTCAGCAGCAACTGAATCATCAATACATTTCTCTCATACAAAAATGTGCATTTTTCTTCTTTTCTTTTACTATCTTGTGACTTTATTATTTGTATTTTTTAAGTACTAATCATAGTAGGCTGCCGCTACCACTCAAGTGACTTTGTAAGTTTTGAGATGCAGCGTGGTTTCTCGTTAACCGTTGGTTGCTACGTTATTTCGTTTAGTTGCTGTTTGCGTTTGAAAATGATTATCTCGTTTTTGCGGCTAATTTGCCGCGGCGCGACCTATCGTGTAACTTTACAGAGAGCGACCTCCTTTCAAACTTATACCGAGGCGAACCAGCTGCGCAACAACAGCCAAAATCAAGAATATGCTATATTTGTGGGCCGCACAGAAATAATATAACAAAAGTAACATGTGTTGCAAGCAATTTTAAGAAAATTTCAGAATGCGTTAAATGCATTAATGCCTCTGTTAACGATAACGAATAAAAATTAAAAACATTTAGTTTTAAAACATTTAGCTTAAAATAAATTTCCATATCACTAGAAACCAATCGCTTGTTTTATTTTAATGATTTTTTTGCTGTAAATAAGAAATATTGCAGTCGATATTAAAAAATCACTTTACTAATCGCCACTAATTTGCTGCGGCGGGACATACGGTGTAATTTTTAAGAGCGCAACCTGCGAAGGGTAAAAGAAGTAGAAAACCCAAAGTTAGATATTCGTTTTATGCACAATATAGCTGATATTTTGGTATAAGTGTTATCTTTGTACACAGAAAATAAAAGAATTAATTTATTATCTGAACTAGTTCAGACAATGTAAAATTTTCTATTTCACCTAATCTTTTCGGCAATTTTTCTACTTACACAGTTAAGAAAACAATCATGCATTAGGTTATTCACCTAATTAAAAATATTGAGTTCTTCTAAAATTTTTTTTATAAAATCACCTTATTTTTTTAGTCATTTTACCTAATGCAAGTTGTTGATTTGTTTTTGAAAGCTTTCATGTCAAATATAAATAAAATTATAATTTCATATTACAAATCTATTCTAAATACAACAATTTACACACGTAGTATTATACTACATTAAATAAAATTACTATTAAAATTATTCAATAACGATAAGGTATGTATATTATATTAAGAGTTAACTGAAGTATTGGTATTTATTCTCTGTACGGTAGGTCCAGAACATGCAACAGTTTAAGTCTTCTTGTCTCTTCAGAGTCGTCCAGCAAACATATCGCAGTAACATTGGAGTGGTTGATTCTTCAATAACTGAAGGCAGGTTTAGATCGTTATGATTTGTAAAATTAGACACAGACCAAGCGGCATCAAGTAGCATCCTTAATGTTTTTGATTTGAACCCTTGCAGCACTGCTATATTTGATTTAGAGGATGTACCCAGCAGCTGTATTCCATAAGTGCACGTAGGTTCAATAATGGTTTTGTAAATTCCTATATTGTTGTCCAAACTTCGTTGAGATTTATGTCCTAACAACGAGTAAAGCTTTTTGGTTTTATTGTTGGCTTGCTGCTGTTTTTTCCTGATTTGTTCTTTCCAGGTCAGTCCTCTATCTAGATGCAATCCAACATTTTAAAGAATAACATATTATTAACATATTATTATAGGAATTATGGATGGAAATGTAGTTTCATTGATCTTGACAGGTGTGCAGTCGCCTTTTCGTAGTGTAAAAGTTATATGTTTTGATTTGTTGGAACTAATTTGTGTATTCCATCTGTTAAACCAGTTCTGAAGACTTCAAAGTTTATGTTGCATCAACTGCGTTGCTTCCAATAAAAATTCAGATGAGGCCAATATTGCAGTGTCATCAGCATATGTAGCAACTAAAACGTTACTACAAGTTGGCTTATCTGACGTGAATAAGGTGCATAAAACTGGACCTAAGACACTTCCTTGAGACACCCCTGAGCAAATTTTAGTTATTTCTGAAACCTGCTGACCATAATAAACAATTAATGTTCAGTGAGATAAATACGACTTCATAGTTAAATAAAACGAAGTGAGCAAAAGTTGCTTAAGTTTATATAACAGTCCGTGCCATTCCCTATCGAAGCTTGCTGAACATCTAAACATACTGCAAAACAGTATTTCTTGTTCCCCAAAGCGTCTCTTAGAAAGTGAACATTTGTACCATTGTTCTGGTGTACCTGGCTTGTACCTGAACACAAATTGATGTTCAGGTATGATGTGGTTATTCTCAAATATTTTTGAAAAAACAGCCAAAAAACTCATTGGAAATTGGTCTATAAGAAGCAATGACGTTTTTGGGCATACCATTTTTAGGAATTTTTAGGAACAATGATTAATTTGGCATATTTCTACTGAGTCGGAAGTGATTCACTCTTAGAATTGTGTTATAAATTTACGTTAAGAACAAAATACCTGTTTTTGAAATTTATTTAATAATCTTTGCAGTTATGTCATCGAAGCTTGGAGGCTTATTTTTGTTGAGAATTTGTATTTCACTCATTACCTCAGCAGGTGCTATATGTTTAACTGGAAGCTCCATTTGACATGATAGGTCAGTATATTGTGTAATTGAGATTTCATCATCAAAACCCTAATTAAAACTTACAGTTTAAACACATTTTTAAAGTGAGAGCCAAACGCTTCAGCTTTCATTTGATGGGACTTATACAATATGTTGTTAGAGTCTCTAATTGAAGTATCCCTCTTTTTAATCTAATAATTTTCTGATAGATTTTAGATTTGCTGGGATCTTATCCCAGGACTCTTACAGGAATAAATGTATAGAAGATTATTTAGTCATAAAAATTAACCACTTTTTTTATATTTTAAATGATGCAAAGTCTTTATCATTTTCCAAATGTTTAAAATTAATAATACGAAGGTAATATTTATTTTTAATCAACCTTTCTATTGTTCTTATTTTATGCTATTATTATAAACTGTTTTAATCACTTCGTCTTATATAAGCTCAGAATAGCTCGGTGTTTTTTTGTCAACATTATTAATTAAATGTTAAATTTTCTTAATTAATTCATTTTAAATTTATTTTAATATGTAACAATTATAATTTAAATTAATAAAATTTTAAAATAACATTAAAAACTTATTTCGATTGGTGTATGAATCTAAATAATTGGATAATTTGACTACAAAATGTAGTTTCCTTACCTACTTTAAAGTGGCAAAATTATCTATGGAATTGGATCAATTTTCTAAAATAAGAAGTAGGTTTACCTACTCTGAAGTTGATAATATATCAAAATAATTAGATAATTTTTCTAAAATAAGTAGTTGTTTTTCCTACTCTGAAGTTGGTAAACTAACAAAACAAATAGGTAATTATTCTAAAATATGTACATAAGTGCCGTTTCCACTCTTAAGTGGGAACGCAATCTAAATAAGTAGACAGTTTTCCTACAATTTATGGGTGGCTCACCTACTCTGAAGTGGACAGAGTTAAAGAAAAGTTAGATTATTCTTTTAATTAATTATGTGTCTTATCTATTTCATGGCTGAAAGTACACATAAATATTTAGATGCTTTATTTACTCTCGCAGTTAGACTACCTAATACAATTACAATACATTAACATTTAGAAATTTGTAGCGCACCTAAACAAATTCGTTTAGCGCACCTAAACATTTTTAGGTAAAAGTTCTACTCTTTTCTTTCTGTGTACGATGAATACTAAAGGCTGTATTGTACCCTCAAAAATTCCCTCTAAGAACGTTAGTAAGATCTTAAAAAAATTTGTGAAAATACCCCCATACAAACCGCGCTACAAGACGTAATTCTACGTCAAAAAAGGGCTCCAAAACTGTATTGTGAGTATCTGACCAATTTTGGCTTCGTGATCATGGACGATTTCAAACACTTGCCTGGACATGAGTTAATACTCACATTATACTGCTATTAGAAAGGGTGGGATATCCTCGAAATTTACAGCACAAAATCATACGAAATTTTTAAAGAAATACCATAAAAAAAGTGAATAAAATTATTTAAACTATTTTTATAATCTGAATTAACCTTACCCACATTATCATAATTCTCCTTTTTAAACGTTGCTTTATATATTCCACCCACATAATTTTAAGACGTTTTTACAATTGCAATAACCTGATTCCAAAATTAGCATGGATGCATGCATCAAATCAATTATTGCAAATCAAATACATAAAATAAAAAAACGAAATGGCCATTTCAGCCCTTGAAAGGACTTTGACCGAGCATCTTATGATCATTTGTATTGTGCGTGTTGTGAAATGTTTGAACACAAATGATCGAGAACTGGACCTACAAGTTTTATGCCAACTCCAAACGGCTTATGTTCTCAAGAAGCTTTTCATCGCAGTTTTTACTCTCTGAGGTTTGCCATTGTCTGCAGAGAAGTGACGGCTGAACAAAAAAATTAATTCAATTCAAAAAACTTTCTGTGCAAGATGGGGGCTTCGAAACTGGGTTCTCTGGCGTATGGGCCACACACTCTACCCACTACGCCACGGCCGCCACAATTTAGAACATTAGATGTATAATGCCAACAAGACTGGCAGAACAAATTCTTGTAGCTCTTAGGTCGGGGCCAGAGCCTGAGCGGCAAGAATTTCGCGGCTGTTTATACGCAGACATTTTCATATAGCAGCCATTTTTAAAATAAATGTTTCTAATAATGGCGACATGAATGGCAAGTTGGAGAAAAGGAAGGGATGCTAATACTGCGAACAATTAAAGGAAAAGAACAAAATTTTGTTGCGTTCTATGAAAAGAACCCATTTTGCGAAAAGCACAGCCTGCAGTTGTGTCTTCAATGTGTAGCAAATTTTTTTTGCCCAATATTTTTTTCTTCTTTGCCCTTTAAAAACAGGGTTGGACACGAAAGACCCCATGTGTCACGCTGAGTAACTAAAAAACCATGCGTCACGCGAGAGGCTAAGAACAAGAAAGAGTTTTTTGTATATCTACAAAGAAAAACTTTCTATTGCTACCTCATTTATTAAAATTGCATATACGGTATAGATTTTGGTCATAACAAAAAATGCACTGTCGTAATAATAATATAGAATATAGAAGGCAGAAAGATTAATAGGTTAATATTTATTATTAACATTAATATTTACACATTGCTCAATATTTTTACGTGTTTTACAGAAAGATAACAATTCTATTGTTGTTGGAAATAGTTTGCAAACAAAGTTTTTGTTGTTGCATTTCTTGCTGTATGCAAAGAACATAAAGTAAACTTTAGCAAGCCTAACGGTAAATAAAAAAATATCAGCAATGTGTAAATATTTTTTACTACATCTGTATATACTATTTGAAACTTTCAACGCTCTCCTAATATATTAATTTTAATACTTGACTCTCATGTCTCTCATTACAATTCCTCATATTTTCCAAATAATTCATATATTTTCATCTCATTAAAAATGTTTCATCTTTTCAATGTTTACCAAGTAAGTTTATATAAAGTACATTTAATTCTTCATTTTTCCATTTTTATCCCTTCGAATGCTTCAGCGTCAACGATTACCTTGCATATTATACAACAATATTGAACTAACTAAGTGAACTTATTTCTGACCATGAATAATTTAACATTTTGTTTTAAGTCTAACACACAACTAATTCTGTACACATTTTCTGTACACATACTCTCCCCACTTCCCTCCCTCTTCGCATAAATTCTACTTTCACATCACAATTTGTGAACAACTTTCACCGGAAACAAACAATGCAATCAAAACATTTGACAATTATTTGCATAACAAGAACAACAATGACCGCTATATAAATGTTGCAATTTTCAACTGGTCTACAATTCTATTGTGTTGTGTAATCAGCATTAATTGATCGAAAAATACGCCTATGTTGGTATTAGAATTTATAATTATAGAAACTAATTAACACAGATGTTTACCTTAATATTCAGCTAGATATGTTTATTGCATAAATCAGATAATATTTAATGAAAACCACTTTTTAGCTAATATAAAGCATTTCAAAAGTAAACGAAGTTGAATGAAATAAATCAAGAAATTATTTATTGAAAAGAAATAACAGACTAAGTAGTTTATTTTTAACAACAAAGTTCTTTGCAATTTCCATTGAAAATGTCTACATCGGATACTCTGATGATATCCAGCAGATAATTTAATTCAATTATGTTATTTAAGTGAAAAAAAAAAAATAATAATTCAAGTGTTTAAGTGTTTGAATAATGATATTTAAATAGAATAATTTATTTTGATTCCAAAGAAGCTAAAAAATGAACCTGTAATTGAATGAGGCCAAAATCAACCTAAAGTAAACAATCGCAAATATAGATATAAAATAAACATGTTCTTAAACTTAGTCAGGCCCATGATTCAATCATTATAAGGCTATTGAGATATTTGACATACCCTAATATTATGTAAACAAACAAAGTGTACGCTCTTGAAAAATGACAACCAGGGTTGTGTGGTAAAACAAACTTTCCGAAAAAAGTTATGTTTCAGTGTTTTGTTGTGCGTTTTTTTAAGTACTTTTTTTATATGTTTGTGCTTACTGTTAAAAAGAAAAATGAAGTGTGCAATATTTTAATACAATTTATTGACGTGAAGACAATTTGTTGGAAATTTGTTAACATTTTCGTAGTCATATATCTTGAATTACATTAGCTGCATTCCCGTGGTCGTTGATCTAGAGCGCGGCTCCTTTTTACTCACAATGCAAAAACAAAAATTAGAACCAGCACCTTTCCTGGCTCTATGTCTGGTCTAAAAATGCTGCCCAGTTTAAAGCATTTTTTTCAAAACGAACATAGTTGGCATATCTGAATTACCCTTCGACTAGCTTTCGCCTCACTGCTCGCACTCGTATTTTGACACTTCATCGCCAGTGATGCCAATTTGTAATAAAGTAGAACTAAAACAGTTCCATTGAGAATTGGTCATTGTGCATGCACAGTTTCATAGTAAATGACAGTTTTCGCTAGTTAACTACCGCGACAATCGTCGTTCAGGCGTTTGGGAATCCCGCAACAGGAAAAAACTTATACTATTTTTGTAATGCTCTGATCGCCAAAAAACAGTCACTACTACCTTGTTTCTTCTATCATGATGGAAACTCCAGGCCAAAACGCTTAGAAGGCATATTAGCAATATTCGTCCAAAATATAGTTGTATAATTTTTAACATAATATAAAATAAATTATCTGCATTAAAATCACTATTTTCATACTTTTGGGTACACTCTGTATCACAGATTTCAATATTTTCAATAAATTTTACCTCTCAACTGGCAATATACCTAAAATATATAAAATAAAAATGTTAATTCGAGTTCTTTGTGAAATATGCACTCCAACTCTTATTTTTTTCAATATTTTTTTAAGTCAAAAATGGAACAATTACATTTTTAAAAGTTCATAACATAATTTTGGTTCAAAAAAGTAGTAGAAAACGTAGTAGTTAAATATATCTTTAGAATTTTGTATTATAAAAAGTATGATATTTAGGCAACTGAGTTTTTTACTTCATAAAAAAAATTGCTCTCCTCTTGTCTCCTCTTGTGAGTAGACGTCAAATATCTGGACAACCTTATAACAACACAATCATGATCAGGCACTACTTTCTTCAGACATCTTGAGTGTGCTTTCTATTTATGAAATTTTGACACTAGTTCAGGTTCTTGCAGTCTGATATTTAATGTGATTGTTTTCTTTTTTACTTCCATCAATATTTCTTTTTTAAGTGTAATGTGACAAAATGCTTGCAAAACGATATAAGAAGGTAATTTTTTGCTCTTAGGTAATTTATGTGTACTATTTCACTTCAAATGCTATTTAGTCTGTATAAATAACTCAGTTTTATATGTATTTCGTCATTTTTGTATTCATTGTAAATAATTTGTGAAATTTTACTACCAAGCAAATTTGTTAATGCTTTAAAATCATCATTATTAACAATAATTTACTCAAATTTTAACATCGTATATATACTTTCATAATTACTTTTTTGTATCTACATAACTAAATAACTAGTGAAATAGCAGAACATTTAACAACAATTGGCATGAAGATGTACTGTGCTGTGGAATAAGGTGCTTATCAAAACTATACGACATCAAACAAATTTTATTATACACTCTCGGCAATTCTATGTTGATTACAGTTAGAAGAAAGCTCAAACACAGAATGAGATAACAAAATGTACTTCTTTAAGTAAAGTATCTTTATCAGCTCAAATCACTGATTTGAAGGAGTACCGTTAGTTAGAGTCGAAAATCACTCATGTCTGCTTAACTGCAATCAATCATATCCAAATTATATGACAGTCATTTCAAAGTTCAATAGAGAGGTCGAGTCATTGTGGGTGCGTTTCAACGTGGTTTTCATGCTTTTCAGCGCATTTTAACGCAAGCTAACGGTACTTCTTCAAAACAGTGATTAGAGCTGATAAAGATAGTTTGTTTAAAGAAGTACAGATGGTTTTTCATTCTGTGTTTGAGCTTTCTTCTGACTGCAAGCAACATTCTGTGTAGATTTGGCGAAAGTGCATAATAAAATTTGTTTAGTGTCGTATAGTTTTGATAAGCACCTTAGAAGCGTAACTGGGAAATACTAAATATTTATTTTGCAAGAAGTTGTTAAAATCCTGTAAAATTGGTATTGAGTTATTGGCTTTGAATAGGGATGGCAATTTTTAACATCTCAACTTTTTGAAGTCCCGAAAATACCTGGATTGGTCGACGAGAATCCCGGGATTAATAAAAAATTTTTTTCAAAACATGTGAAAGAGAAGTTGCTTAAAAAATATACCCTATTATCAACTCTTTTTAAGTTTACAAAAAGTATTTTTGTTCAGCGGCAACACTGTCTGAATATGCTACTCAGCAGTAGCTTACAAATTTTGCTATGGAATAACAAATTGTTGCATATAAAAATGAAAATAAATCTTAAAGCTCAGTATGCTGTAAAAACAAAAACCAAATTCGCATAAGAAGTACATTCAGTTTTTTGACGGCGAACAGGCAGCGATTTTTTTTTCGCTGGTAGTACGCTGTTGAAGGAAAAAAGTTGTTCAGTGTAGCAAAGTTCACAACAATGTGTTGAAAGCTAAAATGTCAAAACTTCGCTGGCAACTATTTGCACGTACATTTAATTGCGTCAGAAAATTGACATTCAACTGTAAAAAATAAGCAGTGAGTGGCAGTAAGTATGCGTTGATGTTGAATTTGTTATCAAACAAATTTATTTAGTTTATTAACATTTATTACATTTCACAAATTGTATGTTTTTTTCAGCCTACGAAGGGCCTTGTACATATTAAATATGACCGTTTGTATATTTCACGAAAGAAAATTAGTTTATTTGAAAAAAAAAACAAATATTTTTTAAATTTTTTTCGAATGATGTTCGTATATTGTACGAATATACAAACATTGCTACCGAAACTTTGAAAATTTACAAACGACTTTCGTACATTTCACATATTTATATATTGTAGATTTTACAAACGTGCATTCATAGAATGTACAAAGTGTACGAATTAAAAAATTTTTGTTTTTTGAAAACACTACACATGTTTGTACTGTGTACCAATCATTTATACTCTACAATCTAAGTCTCCGTTCGCATTTCTATAAAGATTTTATTCGAATGTTTATCTCTTTTTTTTCAGTGTAGTCTTGCCTTTAATAGGATATAAAATCTGTCAACCAGAACAGCTAGTGATTTTCCACACAAAAATTTTGACTCTACACATAAATTTTGCGTGCCGAAAAATTTTCGTTCCTAAAGCATACAAAACTTAAGATAACATAATATGTTATTTAAGACAAATAAACCAAAAAAATACTTCAGTTTTATTTTTAAAATTTTTTCCTGAGATACAATGCACTTTAATACTATATGCTGTTAAATTTGTACATTGTAATTCTACTAATTTAAAAAAATCAAAGTCCTCAGACCAATCCCAGGATTCCGGGATCCCACTTTTAAATTCCAAAAACGACGGGATTGAAAAAATCCCAGACATTGCCATCCCAATTTTTGACTCTTTTAGTTAAACAACATTGCTGCCAAGTCAATGCTACATTCTGTGCAAAAAGTACTGAGAATTGGTCAATAAAACACAAGATATTTATTATTCCTTCGAATTTATTTTTTTCGAATTTATTTCGGACCCTTCCGAAATAGTACACTTATGCAAACGAACAATCAAAATATTTTTCAAACGCATTTATTCGGAATCGACTTCAGTCTTCGCAGTGAATTTTCTTTTATGTAATCTATCGACTGTTTTATTCAGTTAAGTTTAAAAGATATAGCCGCAGAACTTTCTGTGTAGCACGAATCAGTTCGTTTTATTGCACACGATTCTTTGGGCATGAAATGTGTTGTCACTTGACTAGTTTCCAAAGACAAGTCACAAGGCATAAAGTCGGAAATGAGCAGAAGACCAAATAATCTAGGCGTTAAAAGACAAAGAAAGAGAGATAGAGAGAGCATCTCAAAAGAAATTCAATACAAAATTGTATAAAAAATATTCTGTTTTTTCAATAATTACACTATAATTGATATCTGCTTCAATTGGTTTTACTAATATTAGTGCTTTGTGAATCCTAAAATATGAGATAAATGTTCAGAACTCAAAATTTTCGAGATAGCGTGAAAAAATTGCATCTACTGTAGTTCCGGATTTTGTCAATGAATCGCTGGGATTGTTATTTATGCACAAACCAAATTTTTCGTGAAGAGAGCTTGTTAGCCATAAAGAATCATTTGATGCAAAACTTACGTTAAAATCTCCCCCAAGAGTTGTAGGGATTTTGTTTTCGCTTCTACCAAGAGCATCAGCACCTGTTTGACTGCAAGTCAGTGGGGAACAATGTATGAAATAAAAGAGTAAACTTTTTTCACCATCTTGGATTTTAAAACTGTGATATCAGATTCAATTAGAATTTCAAAATTACAAGAATTATCATAGTAAAAATACAAAAAATGTAGGGAGCAATCCTAACCATCATCTTGAATTTTGAAATTTTGACATCAGATTCGAAATAATCCAACACTTTTAGATGATATTTTAAAAAACAAAACGAAATGGCCAATTTCAGAACAGGAAAGGACTTTGACCGAGCTTCTTATGATCAATTGTGTTGTGTGTATTGTGAAATGTTTGAACACAAATGATCGAGAACTGGACCTACCAGCTTTATGCCGACTCCGAACGGCTTACGTTCTCAAGAAGCTTTTCATAGCAGTTTTTACTCTCTGAGGCTTGCCATTGTCTGCAAAGAGGTGACGGCCAAACAGGGAAATTACTTCAATTGAAAAACTTTCTGTGTCAGATGAGAATTCGACCCTGGCTTCTCTGGCGTAAAAGCCACACACTCTACCCACTACGCCATGGACGTGTATGATATTTAAGGCTCATAAAAATACACCTTATTAGATGGCAATACTATTGTAAAAAGATAACATAATTTTGAAATTCTGACAACGGATTCAGAACACCTTAGTGTTCGCACAGCACCGATATCGTAAAAATAAAAAATGTAGGTATTTATAAAACTTTTAGTTGATGTTTAAGGCTCTTAAAAATTCATTTAATGAGGTGGCAATCCTTTTGTAAGCTATTACATAATTTTGAAATTCTGACAAGGTATTTTTATTTAGCAACCCGTTTTTACCTTTGTGTTCGCCCAGCCAAATTTTTCATATAAATCTGTAAAAATAAAAATGTAGGTGGCAGCCCTACCTTCAATTTTAAAATTCTGGCATCAGATTCTAAATCTGCGATCCCCTGAAACTGTTAAAACATGTTTAAGACTCGTAAAAAGCATATTTTTAGGTGATAACTCTGTGGTACAAACTTAGATGGCAACCATATCCACCATCATGAATTTTAAAAATGTGACATACGAGTAAGAGTCGAAATCTAGAACTCGCAAAAATACAAAAAAATCTTTGTGGTAATCTTATCCGACATCTTGAATTCTCAAAAATCAGATTCAAATCAGCGACCTAATGGAATTGTTGGATGATGTTTGAAACTCTTAAAAATACAATTTATGACGGATGCAGATACAGCGACCCATTTTTATCTTAGTGTTCGTCCCAGGGTCACTGGTCAACGACGACAAGGGAAACCATGCCTTCGGTGGATGGGCCAGGCCGAGGAAGCTCTAACCGCACTTAGTGTATCCGATTGGAGAAGGCGCGCAAAGCAGAGACGCCTGGCGAGAGCTGATGAGGTCGGCCGAAACCCAAACACGGGTTGTTACGGCCACCTAAGTGAGTAAGTAAGTTCGTTCCAGCACCGAGCTCGTAAAAATAAAAAAATTTAGGTGGCAATCCTATACGCTGTCTTGAATTTCAAAATTCTGACATCAGATTAGAAATCAGCTACCCCCTTAAGATGTTAGAAAATGTTTACAACTCATTAAAAAAAACATATTACTACACACAGAGAATTATATCCACTGTCGCAACCGAATTGTTGCCCTACCGACTTAGTCGATTATTGATAACTTTTAAAAAGTAATCAACACAACTACGTAGTTTCCCATAGCCTTGACTGTGGCATTCCGTTGTAAGCACTGCGCTCACGGTTTTCTGAACGAACCCCTTCATCCTTTCAACTTCCATTCAGTTAAATGAACGATCTTGTTAATTGTTTTAACCTTAACTCAATTGTGTGAACGGAGAAGTAAGTCATTTTAACCTACATTTGATTGTATGAATGGACATGCTATCCGTTTTGACTCCCACTCGGTTGTATGAACCGACCTGCCAATTATTTTGACTAACCCATTGATCGTTTCGACCTACACATGATTATTGACTGTAGATCATTTTGTAGGTTAAGCAATCTACACACATTATTTCACAGTAATCATTTTTCTAAAAATAAAATCACACTAAAATAAAACACTGATGCAATAATAAATGCGTTTATGAAGTCAACCATATACACAAGAAAATAAATTATTACCCAGGGCGCAGACGTGACTATCCTCATTTTTAAATTTTGAGATAGTGCCTCAGACATATAAAAAAAATTAATAGTCCCAGCGAATGTATTGCCATTAAAACATAAGGAAATATTTTAAGTGTGAAAACAGTTAATGGTTTCCACATTAAGAACTAAGAAGGTTTCAACTTTTTTTATTCGATAAGCAAAAAAATTAGTATCAAAGAATGATGTCTCCAGTAATTGATAACAAATTAAATACTGGGCGCCAGAAGTTACTATATGTTTTACTAAACCAAACATCGGTTCGTCATTGTCATATAAAGCAACCATAAGCCATAAAATCCATGCATTACTTTTTAAGATATAACTTTTTTTCAACTCACAACGCTCAAATTTTTTATAAAAATTGTTCATGTTTCAGTTATTTCGTAAAAGAGTGAACCATCAAGTGTATATTATACGTAAAATGCATAGTATGTAAAATAAAACTCGCGAGGTTTTTTATAAAAATTTTTCGTGTTTTGGTTATTTCGTAAAAGGGTGAACCGTCAAGTGCGCCTAATATGTAATATGTATTATCTTCAAAAGTAATGCACAGAATTTTATGGTTAATAACACTTTTTATAGTTGATAAAACAAACACTTTCAAATCGCGGCGCCCAGGAAATTGTAATCGTGCTGAGTTCCTGAATGCATTTATGCAAAGCATCAGTGACCTTTTCCTTTGAATTCGTGCTTAGCAGATTCACCGAAACTGCGAAACTAAAACGTGATTAAAAAAAATAACCTAGTTGCGCAGTTTTGGTGAATCAACTAAGCACCAATTAATAGAAAGTCAATAAATCTTTGCATAAATGCATTAAGGAACTCAGCCCTTTTTTTATGCATATGTAGATAGAAAGCAATTTTATTTAACTTACCTAATGATTATTCCTCTTACAAGTTATTCAAAAAAACGACACTACAAAAACTCCATCCGGACACGTTAACAACTTTGAGAAATGAAATGCGAGCGTCTTGCGATTAAGGTCGGCTTACACAACTTCGTGTTTGTGAACGTATGTCTGTTTCACTCGCTAAGTCGGATGGTTTGACAAACTTGCAGTTGCAAGGTTGGCTATTGAGATTGACGCAACTAAAGGGTGCGATTGATTTAATAAAATTCAAAACTCAATTGAAGCGTAAAAATAATGCTATTGACATAACTTACAATGTGGTTGTTACAATGACTAGTATTGTTCGCTTGTCTGCAATAGCTTCAGTTAGTTATTTCAGACACATTACGTTCCTTGTAGAGGCAAGGAGAGTTGAAATAAATACATTTACGTGGTTCAAGCAACTAACATGCCATATTTTCATTTCAACTGAACAAACATTTGGAAACGAGCGGGTTGCGAAGGAACGATCATTCGCGCCAACTAACAATCAATTGTGCTTATTTCATTCGAGTTACATTATCCAAATATCAGTTGTAGCAATTTTCTTCCGATTACCGCAAATAATATTCATTTCCCGCAACTTTATGCCTATAAATTATTTTTCTGAGTGTATGTGGCAATCCTGTGGCATTAGAATCGGAATGAAATCCGTTGTCAGAATTTAAAAATTACAATAATTCGCAAAAATACAACAAATCTAGGTGGCAGTCCTATCCACAATCTTTAATTTTATAATTCTGACATCAGATTTAAAACCCGCGATCCCCTAAAAGTGTCAACCACAGGGTCTCTCTAAGGCTGCGCTTATATACATTGTACTCGTTTTTATAACATGTTTACATGTTACATGTTTAGAAACATGCTTTTAAAAATCTATAAATTCAAAAAACTATTAGATGATGTTTAAAACTCTTAAAAATAAATTTTGTTTCGGATTCGGTTTCAGAGACAAATTTTTAACTCAGTGCTCGTCCCAGCACCGGGTTCGTAAACATGTTTATAAAAATGTAAGAAAAAAATAAAACGTGTTTTGTAAACATTGCATATAAACACCTACACTTTTTTTATGCGTTTATAAGCATGTTTACATGTTTTTTGAAATTTATCCTGCAATAAAAAATCGTCACATCGCGGCCTACAAGTTTCACTTCAAAAAACGAATTTTGTTTTTAAGCAACCCAATATTTCGGAAGGGGCCTTCTTTGAATATTATAAATATTTTATGTTTTCTTGATCGATTCCCGGTATTTCTTTGACAGAATATATTACATAGTTATGAGAAACAAATATGTAGCTACCCTGTAGGAAAATCAACTAATTTAAAAGTAGTTGATAAATAAAGTAGTTTTTTGTCAACCACAACTAGTTGAAATTCTGACTTTTTTCCATAGAACGAACTAACATATTTGGAATGGTGGTGTCCGCTAAATAAGTCAATTGACGTTCGTCTGCATATATTTCCAACTACTTGTTAAATTAGTTATATTTAAATTATTTTTTTAATAACTTTAAAATAACCAATTGAAAACTAATACTGATGGTCTAAAGTTAATAATATTTGATAATAATAATATGGTTAATTATATATAAACTTGTAATTTAATAAAAATTTGCTATTAAAACATGTCAAAATCAGAGTAGTTGCTGCTTTAACCCTTGTGTGACATCCTTGGTACCGCTGTACCAATTTGAACTTTGAAAACAAAATTTTGATATTATTTGTCCATCTAAAGAGCTGAAACTTTATGAATGCCTCAAATATACATTTAAGAATGTAATGATCACATTTGTTTTGTCTGTTCATGTCTCGTTAATCGGTAGGAGTGGCAAACGTACATCTATGCCTTCATTGCCATCCTTGGTACAATTGTACCACACAAATATTTGTATGGAAAATTTATGAATAGTGCATGTTTGTGCATGTTTTCTGCATTTCTGATGCTTATTTGTTTGTTTGTTCGCTGCAGAATTAGAATTGTCGCAGTGTAAATTCAGCTGTGGTTTCCATCACACGTGTTTTAGTAAAAAAAATTTGCTTTTGCTGTGCTAGCGTCTTTGTTCGTATTTCCTGCATTTTATTACAGGTTAGTACTTATTTATTTGTTTTTCCGCTGTAGACTTTGAATTGCAAAAATGTGTTTTTTTCTTATTGTGCTTAGATGGATTCAAAACAAAGGGAAATGCCTGCAAAAGCTGGAGATTTGCTCGATATGATCACTTCAAGAAGGTTTTTACGAATGAATGAACGAGAACAGCAAGAATGTTACGATAAGCTAGCCCTATATATGGCGCATGACGATGACGAAAACATCGAGTCAAGAGATTTTGTGGAGCCATTTCAGGCAGATTCAGATGATGATGCTGATTACGTCCCAAATGAGGAAGAAGCTTCAGATGCAGAAGGGGAAATTCGTATCGAGTATGACGCAGATGTGGATTCTGATGAGGACCAAGACGTTGAAATTGAAATTATACAACCTGAAGAAGAAGGAACATCTGATAACGGTGCTTTCTTTACAGCCAAAGATGGCACGAAATGGTGCAAGACGCCTCCATCTTCAACAAAAATACGGGCACATAACATCGTTCGTCAGCAAGGTGGCCCATCGAAACGTCTTGAATACGCTTCGCGC
This sequence comes from Coremacera marginata, assembly GCA_914767935.1. Classification (NCBI taxonomy): domain Eukaryota; kingdom Metazoa; phylum Arthropoda; class Insecta; order Diptera; family Sciomyzidae; genus Coremacera; species Coremacera marginata. Next base: position 59,333,839 of record OU612045.1, on the reverse strand, counting down.
ATAGAAATCTTCAAACAGTTAATCACTGAAGAAATGGTAGACATCATTGTCAGAGAGACAAATAGAAAAGCTGAAGAGGTTTTTAGAAACTTGAATGAAACCAAACCTCTCGCACAGCCGCGGATATGGACAACTGTTACAGTCAATGAAATCTATGCGTTCTTTGGACTTCTGATAGCCGCAGGTGTCACAAAATCGAACTATTAGCACACTGTTGAGCTATGGAAAACAGATTGGTTTCCGATATTTCGAGCTACTATGACGCGTCAGAGATTTCACAGTATAAATCGTTTTATTCGATTTGACAACAGTGCTACACGTTCTCGGAGAGAAGAAACGGATAAAGCTGCTGCGATAAGTGATATGTTCAATATGCTCAATTTTAATTTGAATCGGCTTTATAAAGCCAACGATGTTGTGACTGTTGATGAGCAACTGTATCCATACAGAGGTAGAACACGTTTCACGCAGTACATTCCGAGTAAACCAGCAAAGTACGGGATAAAAGTATTTTGGGTCTGCGATGCGATAACTAAATTTCCATTGCAAGGAGAACTTTATACCGGCAAACCACCAGGAGCTCAGCAACAAACAAATGTTGGAGAAAATGTTGTGAAACGTTTAGTTCAGAGGTATAACAACACGGGTCGAACAGTTGTGGGAGATAATTTTTTTACATCACTTCCGCTGTGCAAAAATCTTATGTCCAACAGCTTAGCATATGTGGGTACTTTACGAAAAAATAAGACTTGCGTTCCAGAAGAATTTCGATCAAACAGACGCCGTGAAGTACACTCATCATTATTTGGTTTCCACAATTCTGACAACAACGATACGTCTATGGTCAGTTATGTTCCGAAAAAAAATAAATGCGTGTTACTGCTTTCCACGGTACACTATGATATGAGCACTCGAGGTACTCAAAACAAGCCCGAGACCATACATTATTACAATAAATACAAAAGCGGCGTAGACTCGATGGATCAAATGCTTGGGACGTACACATGCAAGCGCAGAACTCGGCGCTGGCCCTACGCGTTTTTCTTTAACATTTTAGACGTAGCTTCCCTAGCTACGCACATTATATATTCGACTTTTCATCCATCTAATAAAACGGAGGCACGGCGTGAAAGCTTACATTCGCTTTCCAAGGAGCTCGTGCAAAATGAATTAGATCGTCGTGTAAATAAACACATTATGGCTCAAACAATCACTAAAAATGCAATTACCGACATGTTGGGCGGATCAGTAGTTATGAAAACAGCTGTTGCCTCAACATCGTCATCATCAGGTCCAACTGCAGTAAAAGGCTGTTGTAAGCTGTGTGTGATTCACGATAAAAGATATCGTAAAACACGGCAGACGTGCTCGAAATGTGGTGATCCTGTATGTGCTCAGCATAGCATCGTCCAACATACATGCAAAAAATGCGAATAAGTTTCTTCTTTCAATATTTTATACATTTATTTATCTACCTTTTATTCTGTGCTTTTTGAATTTTCACCTTTAATTTTCCTTTTTATAATAAAAAAATATTAATAATAAAAGATTTGTGATGCAAAGCATATATAAACTTAAAATTTCTTTTGTTTTCAATGTAATAGACCATTTTTTCAATATAAGTTATATAGTGGTACAGCTGTACCAAGGATGTCACTGAAAGGGGTGTATGGAAGGATGTCACACAACGGTTAATATAATTCAATGTGGTATATCAATCACTTGTTTTTAAGTAGTATTTCAATTACTTCATATATAATCCAATAAAAACTATTAAGAATTGAAGTGGATGCCGCCTTAATATAATTCAAAGTAGTTCATATAATGGTTTATTTTAAATTAGTTTTTTAACTAGTTGTTTTTAAAAACAAGTTAGTTTGTTCCTATAGGGTATGTTTTACAGTGTGTGTGGGTAATGAATGTAGCCATTGTACGTTAACAACAATTAAATAAAAGAAAAACAACATGATTAGCCTTAACCTTAGATAGTCGTTAGACACACCTTGACAGCAGACAGCCCGCAAGCGACACGACTCTGAAGCAAAACTAACAAATGAAAAAATGCTGTCGCTCGTAATAAATATCGCAAAAAAAAAACGCTTAAAGCACAAATCGCTTCAAGACATTCGCTGTTACGTTCTTAAGACGTAAATATTCAAATGTAAGACACAAATTGTTATAAAAAGATTTAATTAATTAATGTACTTAATTTGACAAATTTATGCAAAAACTTTCTGAGACTCAATCTTTATAATCTCAATATTAATCTTAATGTTTTACTTGTTAATTGGCATTATTTTTTTTGTCATTTCTTTTCCGGTTTCCGGCGTGTTAATTTGACAATTTTGTGTATCTTGAAGGTTGATTTTAATTTCTTTCAATATTAATCGCTTCCACTCGGTACAGTTCTATTTCTTCATATTGTAGCTTATTTTTTTTTCTTTTTAATTAATAAAAACACATTTAAGTATGTCTGTTTAAAACTTAGAGACACGAGTAATTAAATAATTTTCCAATCATAGTACAAATGTTTTCACTACAAGTAGGCAGATATGCAACACTTACGACGAATATTCACACCTACACACCAACCAACTGTGTAATGTTCGACTGTAAAATAGTAAAAGTTAATCATAGTTAAATGAGCTATAAAAATTGCTACAATCATAAATCAAGAAATAATTAATATTCGGCCAGAGTTAGGTTGAGAAAAAGATAAAGAAAAAAAGTAAAAAGAAGTAGGTTCAATAATTAAACGGCACCAGAACTTGAAATTGTTTGGATTGATTAACTGTACACAGGGGCGCACCCAAAAAACAATTTTGGGGAGTATGAGTTTATTATTTATTTGTTATACTTAAATAAATTTTAAAGGATAATGTCCATTCTTCTTTTATTTTCTTTTATTTAGAGAGGAGCTTACAAATTTCATTTGGGAAAGTGATTGTGATGTTTTAATCAATTTTAAGCATTTTTAAAAGACTATAAAAACTCTTGCAATTCTAGGACTTGATCGCCAGCTTCCCGTAGCATATTTTTTGAAACTTTGGGATTAAAAACCAAGCTCAAGCAGAGTAATATGTAAACTCTGGAACTTATGAATTAAACATTTAGATTTAAATGTTTTAATAATAAGCCTAATTTTCTTAAAAGTAAACTTTAGGGTCTAAATGATGTACAGTAGGGTGGTCCTTATTCCTAAGAAAAATAATTTTTTTTCTCTTAATTTCACGGGCCAACACATTATTTGAATATATACCATAAAAAACTAGCAAATTTTTTTTTTTAATTTTTAAATGCACCAATAGCAGGAAAAGTGGCCAAAACTAGAAGAAATGAAGTCAGGTACCTATAGGCTTTTGAGCACGAAAAATTGAATATTCAAAATGGCGGCTCCAATATGGCATCTATGTGAAATTTCGCACTTATGTAAAATTTTTAGACGCCATTTTGAACCTTCCTTTTGAATAAAGAACACCCTAATGTACATGGAATTATTTCATGTAGCCTTTTAGACTAGAGACTTTTAATTCAAAATTTAATAAAGTAAGGTGAATAAATATGTAAAGAAAGCCTTGATGTTTAAAATTTCAAATTAAATTTTCCACCGCACAATCTGCAGGAATCGTCTGATTGATGTAAGTATCCTTGGTTCGCAAACATTGGAAGCCAGGCTGACGAAACTTGGGTCTTCCAACCAGCGCCAGCAAAGGCAGAATAGAAAAAGCTGGCGCAAATTCTTACACCAGACCAAAACCGACACACGGTTGTAAGCGCCATCTAAACAAAGCAACCAAACAAACATGAAATTTTCGTTCAATTATTGCTTAGTACTTTTTAAGTATTTTTGAAATTTATTTGACCTTTGTAATATCTAGTCTGTAAGAATTTATGCTCATAAACTTAAATAGACTTTAATAAAAAATTAAAATAAAAAAAAATTTTTTCTTTGCTGTGTTATCAAATAAATAAATTTTTCATTCATTTAAATTCCTTTATAAGTTTCAGAACACAAACTACATAAAACAATATAATATCTTTCATAACAAACTATTTTGGAAAAATTATACTATTATTTTTAAAAAAAAAAAAAAAATTTAAAAAAAAAACAGAAACACTTGGAACAAACCATTTGGCACTTTTAAGAATTACGTTGGTTAAGGGGAGGTTATCATTAAACTCGACCAAAAAACTCAATTCTTTGTTTTTTAATTTTTCGATAGCTTATGATGTGTACCAAATCGCACCCTATCTACAAAAGAGACATAACTCAAAAGTTTAAAAATTTCAGAAGAAGCAAAAAGCCATTTTTTCAAAGAATAAATTTTTGATTATTAGATTTTTTTAATTAAAGAGAATGAAGATGAGTGAACAATTTTTATAGTTGATGGAGGTAATCACTACGAATAGTTTAACATTAAAATGTAAAAATTTGTAAATTTTAAGTTGTGCCTATTTTGTAGATAGAGTGCGATATGTTAACAAAGCGGCTTAAAAAAAAATTTATCGCTTAAGAAAGGAGCCCATCTTTTTCACAAAAATTAAGGAGATCTTTTTTAAATGCATGCCTGTATTTCCTGTCTATACTATTACACAGTATATAGTTATCTTAAGCACCACCAGATGTCGCTAGATGCGCTGTGGCGTTAAAGTTCCAGAAAGCTAATTACTAGAGAAAAATTGTTAACCAAATCACAAAACGCGATAAGAACTACTTTATGCCCGACCTTGTAAGGACCTAAAGTTTCACAAAATTTTGCCCTAACATGTTTTTGATTTAACATACGTGTCTTATTTCCGAGATTTTCTACCGAGTCATCAACGGGAATAAAACACAACGACCCACCAGGCAACCCAATGCAATGAGCGCCACTATAAATAGATCCAGTAAATCATAGATTTACTCTATTAGGAAAAAGATAACAGTACATTCAAAAAGTCCATAGGATGACACATAGATGGCTTTACTAGATGTTTTCCATATTATTTTTATTTAGTCCAACCTTCAAACGATAAGTATAAAAATTTGACAACAATCTGACAATTAATTCGTGAGTTATAGCATTTTATGTGCATTTATTGTTATTGAAAAAAAAAATTAAAAAAAGTGAATTTCGAGTTTTGATAAAGCATACCTTTTTGATGACAAAAAAAATACAGTGGAAACCAAACAATGACGCCCAAATCAGACTGTTGTTCCAAAAAACATCAAAAAAAGCGACAAATTGGACAAATTGAAGGTGCACGAGCTAGCTGACATTGTAAACATATCAGATGGTAGTGTTTTTACTTTTTTACATGAACATTTGGGTATACGAAAGCTCTGTGCAAAGTGGGTGCCGGGTGAACTCACAATCGATCAAAAACAACAACGAATTGATGCTTCAGAGGAGTGTTAGGCGCTGTTAAACCGCAATAATATCGAATTCTATCGTCGATATGTGACAATGGATGAAATATGGCTTCACTATTACACACCAGAATCCAAAAGACAGTCAGCTGAGTGGACAGCAGTCGACGAACCGAATCCAAAGCGAGCAAAGACCCAACAGTCGGCTTGTAAGGTGATGAGGTCTGTATTTTGGGATGCGAAAGGAATAATATTCATCGACTATCTCCAAAAAGGAATCACCCTCAACAGCGACTATTACTGTGCACTTTTGGATCGATTGAAGGCTGAAATCGCCAAGAAACGGCCACATTTGCAAAAGAAAGAAGTGTTGTTTCACCAAGACAATGCACCGTGTCACAAATCGATGAAAACTATGGCAAAATTGAATGAATCGTGCTTCGAATTGCTTACCCACCACCGTATTCTCCATATTTAGCCCCCGCCGACTTTTTCCTGTTTTCAGATCTCAAGAGAATGCTTGCTGGAAAGGAATTCAAGTCCAATGATGAAGTAATCGCTGAAACTGAGGCCTATTTTGTCGGGAACGAGAAATCGTACTATAAAAGTGGTATGTTGAATAATATAATAGAGTTTTATCAAAATTTTGTTTTTTTCTTATCCTACGGAATTATTGAATGACCTGTTATTTAATATTAACTCCACAGATATATATAAATGCTGAAGGATATCAGAATTGAAATACCATTTCAATTTATTTAATTTTATCTTAAGTACATCACATTACATAACTATACTTCAAATAGAATACCGTTGTCCTTATTAAGTAAGCCTAGTTCTAAGTAAAATTGTCAACAAAATAAGATAAAATTCTTTATTGAAAGCCTCTGCTTTTGATTTAGTATAACAAATAAAAGCACAAATAAATATTTCACGATCCTTGGTATCCGGCGAGTGATACCTCGGCTGTAAAAACGCATCTTTACAACTTGTTTTTTTTTATTTTAAAGTAGAAAAAATTTATTTGAGCCAACACCTAAATTAAGATAGTATTGGTCGGTTTTCAACTCCTCCAGGTTAGCACCTTAGTTGCGCCTGCCTGCCCACAGCCAGGATAAAGGAGGATGGTTGTTTTTAGGATACGTCCTGCAAGCGTAAAAGCTGATAGGGCCAACCAAGAGCTCCTGGTTGCGCCCATCTTGGTAGCAGGTCATATTCGGTATATCGATATGAAACAAGCCTGCGAAGGTATAGCAATTGACCTTAAAACTTGTTAGTAGGGGGACAGTCTTAACCCGTCAAATGGGGTAGACCCTATCTATCCACCGCACTGAGACCTTAATTCGGCTGGTTTAAAACAGATGTGAAGTGTTTTGGCATGCGTGCGTAAAAGTGTCGACGCTTCGGCTTTCCAAAGTGGTTTGCTTGTCAAGTGTTTGACTCGCACCCTCAAACTGGCACGGCAGTCACTGAGAGAAGTGTTGAAATGGTTGAAAAACTAAGGGTTCTCATACTGAGCACGGCAGTCCCTGAGAACAGTGGCCAATACTCTATGTCTGGATGTTGAAATCAGAACGGCCAGAGTAAGAGTGGCAATTGCAAAGGTCCTCCAGAGTAGGTACCAGACATGTGCAAGAGTTTGCAGTTGAGTCGGCAGCTGAAAATTGTTAGCCTAGCCCTTTAAGTTCTCATTGAGCACGGTCATGCATAAGAATGCACTTTTTCATAATTGCATTTGTGTATTCTTGGTCTTTTTGCGGGGATGTTGTGGATCCTCATTTGACGGGATCGAGTTGCCCAGATGACTGTCGTGGTCTGGCCCTTCGGGGAGTCTCGTACTGGTTGTGGTTGTGTGAATGCTACACAGGTATAGATTGACCGGCGGGGTCGCGCAGTGTTCCGACCGGGCTGGCATATCCGTCTTAATATGCAAGAGATTGGGTAGGTCTCGTCTTCATCAGTAAATGTATTGTAAGTACGTCACAACTGAAGTCTAAGCTGGTACTGCTATTACGGGCAGTATGTAATTTATTACGTAATGCTCCTAATTAGCAGGCCACTGGGTGATGCTTTGTGTTTGTGAAACAGCTTCCATGTTCGTGTTCGCCACACCGGATGCCCCATATGTTTTACTAGTTTTAAAACATAAACGGGTCCGTGTTGTGGTTCAACACAAAGTTCTGGTTGTCTGTTTCATGAACTATTACCCTAGGTCTGGACGACCCAAGTACTTAAGCCTTGCGGCAGGCGTACTTGTAAAGCCAGTAACCTTCTGGCCGGTTTTCGTTTTTTTCAGCATTTTAAAAAGCAAAAAACGTACTTAAAATTCGCATGTCCGCCATTTTTAAATTTTCAACAATTTTTTGATATTATAGGTATAACTGCAATAAATGTAATATAATTTATAAAATTTTTTTTGGTTTTTTTATTTTATTTTTTATTTTTTTGTTTAATGACATGAACGTGCTGTGCGATAGAGACCGTTTGGGTACCCTTTTTTTCAATGTGATATTTCACGGAGTATTGACACTTCACATCACACTTTTATTCACCAAAACAAATATTTTTCTACTAAATCACTAAATAATTGCCAAAAAACTCAAGGTAATCGTTAACTTAATTCTATAATTAAAAAAAGATCAAGAACTTCACCGTGTTGCTTGACCTCTAGAAGAGAACCTCCACTTTTTATTTTTCTTAAAAACTGATGTATTCTTATAAGAACAAGAATTAATTTTTAGGTTTTAGTTTAAAATTAATCACAAAATGTGAAATAATATCTTTGATGATTTTATTTTTAGTGCTTTTTGGCAAAATTACGCGTTTCTTTTTTTGCGTTGCTGCCTTTTGGCTTAAAATTGTTGGCGACACTTGTGGGTACAATCGTTCAATCAACAAAATCTTTACTCTTCTCCAATCTTGTTCACAAGCTTACGAAAATACGCTCTTGCACTCTTTGACAGTTATTGTTGTTGTTTGAAAAGTTTTCGCTTGCCAGCAGGCAACTACATGAACTAGATAAAGCATGCAAAACATTTAAATACACAATATAAAAATAACTAAAGATATTATTATATAAATATGTGAAATGTTTTTATTTTTTTTTTATTTATTTTGTGGTGGAGGGGGGGGCGTGAAGGGGGGGTTAATCCCTAAAATCTTCCTAAGTGTACCTCTGATTGAACATTCAATTAAAGCTAATCAAGCAGTTATAACTCTGATTACAGCATAATAATTGGTATGGAACAAAATTTTTGATGGCAGTATTTAAAATAATTAACTAAATTAGGCTTAATATATAGCCAAATTAATGAGGAATATGAAATAATTAATGATTTATTCAAGTAATTTATAGGAGGTGGTAAATGCATTTTGATACGAATGTTTGTATTTATGATTATTATAAATACTTTTTTTCAATTAATTAGAAAAAATTTGCAATCTTTATTAAAATTTTATGATATTTTATTAAGTCTTCAAATTCCTTTAGCATGAAGAAGTTAAAAGTTTCAAAAATATATGGATACACAACAAGTGCGCACAGGAGTATATTTTCGTACTCATATTTTATTAATCTTAACTTTCCTTCCATTACCGCTCTTTAGACAGTTGGTAGAAGTCAATCAAAATGTTTTCCTGTGACACATGGTAAAAACTGTGTGTTACAAGTTACTTATACCGAAATACTTCAGTTAATTGAGCTGCTCAGCGCACAAGTGGAGTAAGTCCACTTTTGAGAGTTTTGTATAAAGATGTATAAAGAACTCAATTTTGCTAATAAGCTAAGTCAAAAGAATAAAAATAGCTATTCATATCATAAAAAATTAACTTAATAATACAAAAAAAAAAATAATGACGAATCTTGCATACCAAACTGAACATTTTATTGAAATTTCTTATATCTGCTGTGTAAATCTAATCTGAGACATTTTGAAGAATGTTTTGATGAGGAATGATAGCATTTACTTCCAGAAGTCAAACAAAACTTTCCCCTAGTTACTATCTTCATTATTAAGGGAGATATGAAATGAATGGACTTACGCCATTTGTCCTCTGAACTTTTTTTAAAATTTCTCATTTCCGATGTAGAAATATAATTCGAGATATTTTTAAGAATGTGTTGATGAGAAATGATAGAATTTAGTTCCAGAAGTCGAACAAAAGTTTCCTCTAGTGATTATCTTCATTATTAAGGGAGATATAAAATGAATGGACTTACGCCACTTGTACTCTGAAAAAATTATATGATTTGTCAGAACAATATCTAAGTATTGCATTTTATGCAGAGATTACGTAAGCTAGAAGTTTCTAACCCGGACTCATAAATAGGTTGCATTTCCTCTTCACTTCTATGTACTTAACTCAATTTCCTTAAAAAATGGAATTACGCCATATTAAAAACTTAAGGGTTTTATTCAGTTTTATTTACTTGGTACAAAAATGTTATAATAGCATTGTGAGAAGATTGAGGAAATCAAGAAGAAGTTAAGATTTTTCTTATGTTGCAGTTAGAAATTTTCATTATTGAAGCGAAGCTTTTTACTCCTCGTTCTGTGATTTGCTTGGAATGAAATCTGAAAAATTTTCGACAGATTTTTTCTTGGAAATTTAATGGTTTCTTTGTTGCTAGCGCATATTACAAGAAAATTTAATACTTTAATATTAAATACTAAAAATATTTCTTGGTCCGCTTGTGGGGATCGAACCCGCGTCCTCTTGAACGAGAGTCCAATACACTATCCATCAGGCCACAAAGACTTTTAAAGAACAGCTGTTAATTCAATCCTGATTATAACAGAAGCTATGCTGCAGTAGATCGTCACCATCTATCAATAGATATAGGATTGTGTATTTGCTATGCTACAACAAAAATTTGCTTTTATTTGCCACAAGGTATCTCCAGCATCGGTGTGTTTGCATTGTGAATGCGTTTGTGGTGTTGTTGGTACGAGGAAAATTAACAATGCCCACAACTGCGTTTTTAAGCATAGAGTGTAAATTATTACCTAGAGATTGCATCAACTCTGCTAAATCTCTGGCATGTGTTAACAGAGTTATTTCACTTAAAAACATGAAGAAAAAAAACTCTGTTATCTTCTGTTAACACATGCCAGAGATTTAGCAGAGTTGATGCAATCTCTAGATAATAATTTATACTCTGTTTTAAGTATCAAAAAATAGATGATAGACGAAAATAGAATAGATTGAACACACGCATGCATGACATCGGCAAGGTATCTAAAATGTTTAAAATATATTTTTGAAGCGAAGCTTCTTACTCCTCGTTCTGTGATTTGCTTGGAGTGAAATCTGAAAAATTTTCGAGAGATTTTTTCGCTAGGTAGTACGTTGTTGAAGAAAAAAATTTGTTCAGTGCAGCCAAGTTCACAACCATGTGTGGAGAGTTAAAATGAATAGTCGCTGGCATTATATGCCCTTATATGTAATTGGCGTGGAAATTTCACATTCAACAATAAAAAAATAATCAGTAAATATGTTTAATTTATTTATATATGTAATATATATGTAATTTATTTTAAGTTATTTTATATTTTTGAATTTAAAAGTTAATTTATTAAAAAGAAGAAATTATTAAGCTATCAAATCTATGTAACTGCGAAAAAGCTTCGCTTCTCTCGTGTGTCCAACGACGCACCTGTGTTTTTTTTTTTAATTATTGTTAAAATTACACAAAATGGTGTAATTCTTATCTGGGTGCTCAAACTTGGTTCTGCAACTGGATATATAGTTTCCAGTTCTCTATATATCTTCACCAAAGCTTACCAATTAACTAAGCTACATTCACTTCCCATGTGTATAGAAAATAAAAAAAGTATCTATACCAGAATTAAATAAGCCTACCTTATTATGATTGGTATGATATATAAGATTTTATTCAGGATTGTCAAATGTCTTTAAGAGATTATAAAATATATTTAGGCACAGCCAACAGTATTCTAGAATATAACTTCAGTTCTTACTTACTTACACCGAGAAAAAAGCTTATGTTAAATTGAAAAAAAAACCCTACTATAATTTATAAGATGGCTTTGGCAGTTTTCAGCCTACCAAGTACTTCATCAAAACGCCTAAATTTAACATGTTGACTTGTCAATTTTTATTTGGGTGATAAATTAACCAAGTATTTAGTAATTTTTTATACACTACTTTTTAAAAAAAAAATTAATTTCAAAAACTGAACTTTTTTTCGGGTTTTGGTTTTTTTTTTTTATTTTCCATTTTTTTGAAGCTGCCGCCTCTCGTTCAGTGATTTGCTTGACTGAAATCGGCAACAACACAAATTTTTCTTTTATCAACACCGTTTTTTTCATAGAAATTAATGAGTTCTCGGCTTTTCTTGCTGCTAGACGTGTAATTTAACAAGAACATTAAATTAAATCAAATACAAAAATTTTACCTTCGCATGCCGTTGAGATTCGAACCCACAACCAACCGATACCACTGTGTATGAAGTCACTACACTACGCATTGAGCCAAACTCCTTCGTTGCTTGGAGTGATTTATTCAATATAAATTGCAACTGAAGCTATGCTGCAGCATAACACAATAATCTATTAAAAGATTTTTGTTGTATGGCTATCAACAGAATACTGCGACATACTGCATCTGTTAATACAGCATCTGTTAACATAGCTGCAGTTATGTTAGCAAGTAGTACCAAGGCTACTTGAATCAGTGGGTAGAGCGATGGACTTGGCACCAAAAGTTCTAGTTTCGATTCCGCACGTTGGGCAAAAAAAAATTTTTTTTATTTCTTTTTGTTGATGAAATGTAATAAAATTTACTGGTGTGAATATTAACGTGTGATTTTTTAATTTTCTTTATGTTATTTTTGCACTTAAAAGTGGTTTTATTACAAAAAAAAACCATTAAATTATCAAATCTATCCTATATCGTGTGTCTAACGCAGCTGTGTTTTTGTTTTTGCAGAAAATAGCTCCTACTCTTAAGCCATCCATGCTAGTTGTTTTTTTAATTTTGTATTTTTGGATTTTGAGCTTAGGTGAATCAAATATTTTTTTTTTGGCAAGATATCGAAGTATGTGATTATAAAGCAATGTATTGAACAATAAATTGCTTAGGTGAATAAGCATAAGTTTATAATTTCCATACAATTCTCTTTACCCAAGCCGACTTAGGTGATTTACCTATTGCTTTTTTTCTCGGTGTAGGGGGCCAAAACAACCCGTGTTCGGGTTTCGGCCGAAAATAACTTCAGTACAGTCACATTTACTTCAGGAAACAAGAATTGTATTTAAGAATAATCATATATAATTTTGAAAACAAAAAAATTTGATTAAAAAATTTTTAAATGCTTTTCAGAAAACTTTAAAATATACATTTTATAATTGTCATATCGCTCGTTTCCTTTAATAACGTCACAATTCAAAAAATATAATATCATGATTAAAACTGTGTGTAATCTTTTTAACTTTTTGCGTCAGAGCAGAATATGTAATTACTCAAATTCAATATAAAGGGTGGCTAAATTTTAAGGGCCGATGTTGAATGTGAACCACACCTAAACGTCAAGTTTTTGTCTGCACTTCATTTGACATTTCGCAATTTCAGACTAACTCAATTTGAACCATGGAAAGATAGACAATCGAGCAACGCGTTAAAGTTATTCAGGCTTATTATGAAAATGGGCGTTCAAATCAAAATGCATACCGTGCACTTCGTGATTTTTTTCGCCAATTTTATCGTCCAAATGTGCCTACAATCGGAAAAATCGTGCAAAAATTTGAGCAAACCGGGTCTGTAGGAGATGTGAAATGACGTGATATGCACGCTCGTACAGCTCGTACTGCAGAAAATATTGCTGCTGTTCTCGATAGTGTGGCTGAAGAGCCTCCCACCTCAACTCGTCGTCGTGCCCAACAATTGCACCTCTCACGCTCGTCGTTGATGAACATTATGCATAAAGACTTGCATTTACACGCTTACAAGGTGCAATTGACTCAAGAACTAAAGCCTCTTGACCAATTTAAGCGTCGTCAATAGTCAGAATGGTGGCAAGAAATGGCAACAGTGGATGATCAATTTTCGAAGAAAATCATCTTCAGAGATGAGGCACATTTTCACATCAGTGTATCCGTCAATAAGAAGAATTGCCGCATTTGGGCGAATGATACTCCAATAGTGATTGTCGAAAAACCAATGCACCCACAAAGAGTGACTGTTTGGTGCGGATTATGGGCTGGCGGCATCATCGGGCCGTATTTTTTTCAAAATGAGGCCGGTCAGGCAGTTACTGTGAATGATGCTCGCTATCGTGAGATGATAACGAACTTTTTATGGCTCGAATTGGAAGATATGAATGTGGATGATATGTGGTTTCAACAAGACGGTACCACTTGCCACACAGCTAACGAAACAATGGCTATTTTGCGCGACAAATTCAATGGCCGCGTTATCTCACGTGGTGGCGATGTCAATTGGGCGCCAAGATCAATTTGACACCGTTGGACTTCTTTCTTTGGGGTTATTTGAAAGAAAAGGCGAAAGAAAGCCAGCAACAATTCAAGAGCTAAAGGATGAGATAATTCGGCACATTAGCGTCATCGAAAATTTCGTCCATCGTATGGAGGTGTGCCGCAGAGGTCGCGGCGGCCATTTGGCCAATATTTTGTTCCGTACATAATTGAACCATACCAATATTATCATAATAAAAAGAAATGACAATAATTTTTTCAATAATTTCTGTTTTATTCAAAATCAACATAGGCCCTTAAAATTTAATCACCCTATATTTTTAATTTACCCACATGGAAAATCATAAGTTTTATTTGTCTGTGACAGGGCGTAAGGATTAGGGAAGGGTAAACTAGAATTTTTCAATGCCGGTATATTTGGGATTTAAAAATGAAAATGAGTTGAATTACAATGCAAAAATTTTACTTTATATTATTATTAGATATGATATAATAAATATAGTATCTATTCATATCTATGAATCATAGTTTTTTTGGTGAAATCACCCAAATATTTGGGTGGAATTTCGGTTTGGTTTTTGGGTGATTTTCCTTTTTTTTTATTTGGAGATTTATCGTTTTCAATATATGGCAAACAATTTAAATCAGTTCTTTGAGATAACGACATCGGTTCTTTTTTTTTATTGCGAAATAACGTTTTTACGAAATAACCAAGATATGAAAAATTTTTCTAAAAAATCGCGCGACTTGTTATAAAAAGTTTTTGTTGGCGGCGTTTTTTTTTCATGGTTCACCTCTTTACGAAAAAACATGAAAAATTTTTATAAAAAACAGCGCCATTTTTGAGCCATTTTTCGTTTGGCTGATTTTTCAATAATTTTTGGGGAATTTTTCATGGTGCCAATTTACCTATTATAAAGTACATTTATTGTTTTTTAAGGTTGGAAAAATTCTTACGCAAGTAACTGGATTTATTTTTCAGGTACGGTCATTTTAAGAGATTTGATAAAATTCAGTTAATCCTGCAAATCTCCAGTTACTTAACGAACTTTTCAGTAGTAAAATCATTAATATTTATAAATGAACAACGAAATCCCAAAGTAAAAATTTGTTATTTCATTGCTTAAAATCATACACAGAGTATTACATATCACAACTGAAAAGTTCAACTAATTTTTCATAAGAATAACAATACATAATTATTTCATAAAAAATGTCTTTCATTGAGAAATCACCTACGAAAACGTTGTATTTTGTTTAAAGCAGCTTTTGCAACGAACGATATTCCGTAAATAGGCTGCATACAAAAATTTGTAAAAAGTGAAGGACTTATAGAGGTGTAAAATACCCAAACGCCACAAAATCAAACATTATGGATGCTTTTTTTTCGTTTTGATTCTCAAATTTGAACATCCTTAAAGTACTGTACCTTAAAGAATTCCCAAATTTCATATAATTCAAAGATTAAAAGTAAAATAAACAAGTTAAAGTTGCTTATAAATATTGACTGGACATCAGTTTAATATTTGACTTTATTGCTTTGAGTGGTTATAAAATAAAGTATTTCTTCTTGAGCCTGTCGATAGCATTTGGTCACGTCGTTTTCGTTGGTGGCACTAAAATGGTTTGTATGTATGCTTCTTCGAAACGTGCCAAAAACGCATCAAAGAAAAGTTTTATTAACATGCCTTGGCTAAGAAGATTCGTTATATAACGAGTTTTCTGAAATAACATGCAACAGTATTTTAATTAAAATTTTATTTCTACTGAAAAAGATTGTGTGAAGAGGAAGATGGGTTATTTTTAGCCTCCAAACCGCTCATTGGTCCCTTATGCCACTCAAGAGGAGAGAAGAACAAAACAACAACAAAATTTATGACTTAAATAAAGTTGCAATCACTGATAGAGAATCATACAAATATTCGATGAAAACAGGTCATGAGCTTGAAGTCACCTTCAGTTAAATTGACGGCAGAAGTCAAAACGGTTGCAATATACGTATAAGAGTAGAGAGATCTGGTGTAATATAATAACACTAAAGTTAAAAAATTCAACTTTTGAAAAGACGCACAAGAACGCCAGGACATGTGAATTTTATTTTCGGTCGTAAAATATAGTAGCGTACTCAGTTTTTTGCAATTTGGTCAAATTCTCGAGATATTCGCTATTTAAATTTTGTCACATGGAGATTTTTGGAGACAATGACATCAAAATCTCTCTTGGAATAAAATTTAATGAATTTAACTCTTACAATGATCATTGTTCCTTTTCAGACATATACAATTAATTTAGTTAAATTATTGTACATTTTTTTACCTGTTTTTCTAAGTTTATTGCGTTGTCTCTCGGCCACCATCGTAGCTATATCCACTCTTCGCAGCGAGAGGACGGCTCTCAAGCGCCTAAAGTTAAGAGTGGGACATATAAGCCTTGATGATGCTCTACATGTTAAGAGTTCGAACGAAAAAAACGAAAATGGCCATTTCAGCCATTGAAAGGACTTTGACCGTGCTTCTTATGATCAATTGTCTTATGAGGGTTGTGAAATGTTTGAACTGGACCTGCCAGCTTTATGCCGACTCTGAACGGCTTATGTACTCAAGAAGCTTTTTCATGACAGTTTTTACTCTCTGAGGTTTGCCATTGTTTGCAGAGAGGTGACGGCCGAACAGAAAAATGAATTCGATTGAAAAAACTTTCCGTGCCAGACGGGATATTCTTGATATTGAACCTTGATATTCAACACATGGAGTACGCTGGAAACGCCCGGACTTAAATCCAATCGAGCATTTATTGTACGCGATCGAACGTAAAGTGGCTCAGCAGAGGTCACAGAGTAAACTAAAGCTGAGAAGAATTTTGAAAAAAATATGTGAAAATGAGATTTCAAACAGGGATATGCCAAAACTTTCGACTTCTTAAGAAACTAAAGTAATTAACAATTTTTCTTAAAAGTGGCTTAAATATTTTTAAAAACAAAATATATATGTATATGAAAATAAGAATAATCCTTGTGTTTATTTTATATGCCAAAAAAAAAGATAAATGCACTTTTGAAATCAATAAAATTTTGTTAAAATCCCTATTTGTATTTACAAAAAAGTTTTGCATTTGATCTAAACATCAGATACAATTTTAAAAATACTGCGAGAAATGTTGTGGTAATATGTGCGAGACCGCAGGTGTACCTCAACAAAATTATCCAATCCAAAATAAGTTAATTTTTTAATACTTCATAGGTTGAATTTGGTTGGTATGTATAATCTGTATATTTTCGCTTAATATACTTTTTTTTTTTTTTTTTGAATAAATATATTTAAAACGAAAGAATAACTTTATGCATTACTTCATCAATATTGTCCGAACAACCTCGATAATCCGAACGAGCCTTTAACTATATGTGTCCGAATTATCGAAGCTGTATGTATAATGTAATTTATAATGTAATGTAATGTAATGTATAGCAAAAATACATTTTTTTATTGCGATTTGCCAGAATTAATCTTACCGCATATATTTAGGTAGTTTTAGAGGTTGACACATTGCAACCATTACAGTTTGTCCTTAGGGTCTCATGGCTCCCAAACTAAGCAATAAAAACTTATGTCACTTTTTAAATCTTACCGCATTTTCACGTGTATCTCTTTGATGTCGTTAAAGTTTCTTTACTAAATACGCTTTATTTTGTTAAGATTTAACATTTCATTTAGAATTTTTTATTCTTTCTTTCTTTCTTTCTTTTGGGTTAAAGAAAAACCAAAAGTTTTAACTTTAAACTCTGTTATGGAAAGAATTTTTTTTAATCCTTTTCTGGAAACTCGATTAAGATATTCACTCAAGCAGATTAAGCAACAAAAACAGAATACTAAATACGGACCTTTTTAAGAGATGCACAGGTTGCAGTTTCGAGGAAAAATCATCCTCCACATCAACTTAAAATTTATTCAAAAAGAAAACAAAAGAATATCATAAAGACAAGATAAGATAAACACAAAAGTAATATATAAGTAAATAACCTTAATAAAGACCACACTTAAGCTAAACAGCGTCAAACAATAAAAATGGCGTCACAACAAAAACTCTTGTGAAACATCAATTTGAACAATAATAGAGACAATTTGTATCTGTATTTTTTGTGTTTTATAGTTCTTTTTTTTTTTTTTTTTTTTTTGTCTATTTTATTATACATACATCAAATGTAGAGGTTAATGAATATCAAAAATGTTTTGCAAATATTTACAACAACAACCACAAAGCAGACTGCAGCATAATCACAGAAAATGTCGCAGAAAATGTGGGAGATTTCTTTATTTTCTGCCTGAGTGGGTGTTTAGGAGCTTAGACTCTAAACCTAAACTAGACCTAAACTCTTAGCATATATTAAAATATACTCACTTATTTTCATCGAAATTTTCAGGATTATTTAGCCAACGTACGATTTCCTGCAACTTCTGTTTCCGGATCTGTTCATCATTATCTTGAAAGCCGGTTTCCAGCGGTACCAGTGATTGGCTCGAGTCTTCGGTATTTAGCAGTGAAAACAATTTACGCGACATATTAGCAAAATATTTTTACAAATTCAATAAAAATTTTGCTTGGCAACACAATAATGTTTATAAACATTTATATCAACATAAACAGCTAATTAAATAATTTTGCTCATTACAGCTATTTTTCGCACTTTGCATTTATTCCAACTGTGTGGAGGAGAAAAACTTAATTGCCTATAATAATATTTGATTTTTGTATATTATTTGGATTTATTGAAAGCACACATTATCACTTTTTCTCACTCAGATATTCCTTTGCCGAAATAAAATTTAATATTTTACACTTTTAAAAAAATCGTCGGCACTATAAAGCGTACACTTTATATTTAAAAACTGAACTAAAATTAATTTTTAGTCAGCCGTAACATCTATGGAGAAGAATTGCCAAAAGACACATGGTCTCTCAAAGCTATTTTCAACATCAACAACAACGCGTGAAATTAGCTCTCAAATTTTTTTTTTTAGCCGTCGCGACCGCCAAATTCAAAAATAAAAATCGTCTAAATTTAAACAATAACTTTGTAGAATGTTTGTTTGTTTGTTTTACGCAATTTTAAAAATTATTTTAAATAACATGGAAAATGTATTTGGTATATACTATAATGAAATAAATATATATATATATATAACAAAATCTATTAACTCCGTCTGCTATATTTTGTTGTTTATTTTAATTTAAATGCTTTGTTTTACTTGATAATGTTTGCGAATAGAATTTTTTTTTATATGCTTGACCTGGCTAAAAGAAATTATTTTCTAGTTCCTTCTTAGAATCTTCTGTTGAATAATCTATAATCTCCTTGCATTAATCAAAAAAAAAGTACACTAAGAAAAATAATGCTTATCATTTTCAAATCTATAATCTGTACAGTTAAATTGTCAGAATATCATAATCGTTAACAATTGATTATACCTGAAATTAATATTTTGTACATGCCTCTGTCAATCATAAATATACTTTCAAAGTCCATGATCTATGAAACTATACAAATGGATGACAAGATAGACTGACAGACACATAAACATAATAGTTTAAGTCATGGCGGACTGGCCATACTGGAGTATATGGAAAATTCCAGATGGACCATTACCATTTTGGGCCTGTAACTACAAACTTGTTGCAATTTACATGTGCCGAAGCCACAGCTCCTTATAGGAATGTCCAAAAAACATGTTAAAGATATTCTTCTTCAAGTACATTTTTGGTGATAAGAACTATGATTTTAACTCGTTGGTAACTAAAATAACATACATCTTACGCAATATTCTATAGCATATTTGTATTTTTAAGTAGACTTTCAGTAATTTCAGGGTGCATGAATATTTGATACAATAAAATCGAACACTTA
Source organism: Coremacera marginata (assembly GCA_914767935.1). Taxonomy (NCBI): domain Eukaryota; kingdom Metazoa; phylum Arthropoda; class Insecta; order Diptera; family Sciomyzidae; genus Coremacera; species Coremacera marginata. The sequence continues at coordinate 59,314,134 of OU612045.1, read as the reverse complement.
CCAAATACCCAAATAACCCGAGCAATTACCTAAGAACTCAGTGTCCACCACTGAGCATTTCAACACATTTCAATTTTTCTTTATATGCTTGCTTTGATGAAATGCTCATTTGTTCTTGCTCTCTATCTGAGATCTGCAACGAATCACAGTTTTGTATCAATGAGTCACTTACTCAAACTGAGTATGTATAAGTAGTTTCCAAAGCAGTATTTGGATGTGATTGATTCTAGACAAAGTGAATCAAATTTTTGAATCATGAGCCGCTTACTCAAAACTGAGTATGAATGAGCGTAAGTAGTTTTCAAAGCAGTATTCGGATGTGATTGATTTAAAACGAAGTGAATCAAATTTTTGAATCATGAGCCCCTTACTCAAAAATGAGTATAAATAAGTATAAGTAGTTTCGAAAGTAGTATTCATATTTGTTTCATTCAAAACAGCTCAAAGGACATTAATATTTGATTTTTTAATGTTTTGATTTAGAGTATTTGTAATATATTGAAGTACTTAGAGTATAAGAATCACCGTTGATACTAATTCTGGTCATGGCTGAACCTATAAAAATTATTTGTTTTGTTTTTCAAGATTTGTACATGTTCTAGCAGTATTAGAGGGTCGTTGGTTTCGAATCGTATGCTCAAATTTTGAAATAATTTGATACTAGGGTGGACCCCAACATTTCTTTTTTTTTTTGTTTCTAGTATTTGTACATGTTTTGGCGTTATAATGCGGGACCCCATATCGCAAATTTTTTCTTAGGATATTAATTTTTAATTTTTTTATGCTTTATCAAAAAGTTATTTTTTACATAAAATGTCATGTGGTGCATGGAGGGCATATATACCTCCCTATTTCTGTGTCTCAAAAATGCTTGCTCCCTTAGTAACCCCCAAAAAATGGTTAGTTATTACCTATTTTGCTTCCCCTTCGAGATATGGAAGAAAAAAATATTCAAAATCCTCGAGAAATCTTCGAAGAAATAGAAAAAGCGCCATATTTCGAAGGGGAAGCAAAATAGGTAAAAATTTACCATTTTTTGGTGGTTTCTAAGAGTGAAGCATTTCTGAGATGTACAAATAGAGGGGGTCTATCATCCCCCATTCGAAACACGTGTTTAACTGTCCACTGTAAGTCGAATTGTAAGTCAAACACGTGGTTCGGCCCCTCCCTTAAAATATGGCGAAGGGGGCGGGCATATATACCCCCTATTTGTGTATCTCAAAAATGCTTCCTTCCTTAGTAATCCCCAAAAAATGGTTAGTTTTTATCTATTTTGCTTTCCCTTCGTGATATGGAACAACATAAAATCGAAAGATATCGAAAAATCCTAGAAAAATATTCAAAAAAATAGAAAAAGTGCCATATCTCGAAGGGGAAGCAAATTAGGTTTTAATGTAAAAATTTCATCCGAGTAGTGTTTTTTTTTCAAATTTTCTATGCAGGTACAAAATCACGCTATGTGGAAATATTTGGTGATCTAACTTTTTTCGCATATTGCTTAGTATTCATTTTTGCAAAAAAAAATAAAAAGTTAATAAAAAACATTTGTCTTTTCTCCACAAATACTCTTGTAATCTAGCCTCAAAATTTTTTTAATGACTTTTTTGAAAACCACGTCTTCGACCACTTTCTTCCTTATTTCTCGGAAACAAAGCATCAAAAATAGTCAACAACTAAATGCATCGGAAAACCTCTCAAGCCAATCGTAATAAAATTTTATTATTTCGAAAAAACTTTTTAACAAAAAACAACCAACATCATAATCACTACACAGCTAAAAACTAATTAGAAATAAGTTCTTCTCTTAATTTCTTAGTCAAATTCATAATCTTCTGTTCGGATGCTTTAAACTTGCGAAGGACTAGATACTTCCTTCTTCGGGCTTACTTGTGATTGCTACGCAAAGGTTCCGAAAATAAGAAAAGTTTGTCACACCCCATTTTCCCACCCACAAATCAATAAAAACGCTATATATCTGATGATTTTGGTCGTATAAGACTCAAATTTGGTAATTTAGTTTGTATGCTCACTGTCGTAAACTAAAAAATGAGTTGCCACAACCCCTTTTACTGCCCACAAATTATGAGTAATGAAAATAGTATATTTCAGACTATTTTTGATGTATAAGACTTTAGTTTGGTAATTAACCTCATATGGTTACTGTCGGTAACTGAACAAAAATGGGTGTGGTCTTACTATAACTACGCCCACTTTATCAGAAATCTTTAAAATTGACTGCTGTGCCAATTGACCTGAAACTTTGACCGAAGATTTCATTTGAGTACGGTATAGTTTAGAAAAACTTGCACTGAAGCGAAGATCACAGTATTAGTACAATTAACTTACATTTCGTGGACGTGGCACCTTCCATGCAACCCAAATTTGCGATATCGAATATTTTTGGAATTATAGGCCGCACAGCCTCGGAACTCGCTATTCGAACTTAATTTACACGTGCCGTTTCACTGGTATCATTTTATGGGCGTTGTTAGTAAGAAAAAAAATAATGTATCCAACGATATTTAACGCGATGTGTATAACTACAGGAAATTTATATATTTATACTAAATGTTTCTGAAAAAATATCTTGCGGGTACTTGCGGAAACGAAAAAAATCTTAATTTTACAATTGCTCCAAAAATACCCAAATTCATGTAAAATGTAAGGACCCTGCTGTTAGGCTGGGACCACTTGGTCCAAATTAAATTTCAATTTCAAGGTTAAAAAGTTACAAGTTGTTCATCAATGGTCATATTTCCGTTGCATATTTTTGAACCGTTTTTGCGTTTAAATATTCCTTAAAAAAATAACTGCACAAAATGCAACGGAAATATGACCAGTGATGAACAACTTGTAACTTTTGAAATTGAGATTAAATTTGGACCAAATGGTCCCAACCTAACAGCAGGGTTAAAAAAAATTGTGTTATACAGTTTATTTTTCGTAGGAATATTAGATAAAGGAAATTTAACAAGTTAGATAAGATTTTTTAGTATTCATTTGCATGTACCATATCTATACCGATTTTATGGTGTAAATCTACTTTTCTCTATGACGGGTAAACTACTAAGCAAAAGAAAATAATTTTTTACACACATTATTATGACAATATAATCTATCGGCGTATAAGATATAACATTATTTATCTATGGATAATTTGATTGTTCTAAAACCTTTAACAGCAACACAACGCACACATGGTTAAAAACAAAGTACTGAAAACAAACAAGCAAACAGAAATAACTACAGTCGGCTGTGTATGACACTTAGAAGCTAAAGTATGACTTATTAAAGAATTTTGAATCTAAAGTTACAGTTTATTATATTTTTAATTTTGGGATTATGTCCCTTTCTATACAGTGACAAAAACCCAATTTTTTTTTTATAAGATGTAACTTGACCCCAATTGGGATAAAGTCACTTTTGGGATTAAAAAATGCAAAAATTTGGGGGAAAATTTTTACTGTGTTCTTTATTGATTAATTTATTTTTATAATAATATTAGTGACAACAATATTTTTAACGATGATAATGGTCACAATTAAAATATAATATATAATTGTAGAAGTTATTTATTATGAAAAATTCCATAAAACAAAAGAAAGTCAAAGGGTACCTCCTTTATCCTAATCAAGGAAACCGATTCAAAAAATTTAAATAAGCAAATTGTTCTGTCGTTCCAACAACTTGCCTGCAAAAAGGACATAAGGCTAAAGTATAGTTTTTTTATGCGTATCGGCAATTTCCTCAAAGCACCGACTGCATATTTTTCCATGTCTACATGGTTTTAAAATCGTATTTTTATATCCCAAAGCGTACTGCGTAAGGGGTATATTAACTTTGTCATTCCGTTTGTAACGCCAATAAGGAGGCATAGCAGGTATAGAAAAGTTTATAAATATTTTTGATCAGCATCACCTCCGGAGTCGATTTCCGAGTGTCCGTCTGTCTGTCCGTATGTCCGTCTGTGATCACGATTACAGCCGTAATTTTAAAGTGATCGCGATGAAATTCAAAATATAAGATTCTTTTTAAAAAATGGGGATCAAGTTCTAGAATGAGCCGAATTGGATGAAAACCACGCCTACCTCCCATACAAAGTGACTTTATTTTAACAGTTAAATCTCTTAAAAATCCACAAAAACTAATGAAATGCCTTGAAATTTTGCACATAGGCTTTGATTTATAATACCAGCCATCTCTACGCTATTTGGCAAAATCAGATGAAAACCACGCCTACTTCCCATACAAAGTGGCTTTATTCTAAACCTAAAATCTTCTAAAAGTCTACAAAAATTAAAGAAATATCTTGAAATTTCGCACATAAGCTTTGATATATAACATAAATATCTCTATGATATTTGGCAAAATTGCATGAAAATCACGCCTACCTCTCATACAAAATGACGTCATCAAAATAGAAAAACTTTCGTGAATGTATAAAACTGAATGACATCGGGTCTGTATGTACCCAAATTGCGCCCACATCGTTTATCCAACCCATACATATATTTTTCGGTATAATATGGAGCCTTTACATTAGATTATTTTACTTTTACTTTTGATCGAACTTCTTTTACACCGTGTGTCTGACTTTAACCAAATTTTTCACACATAATCGTTGGTAATTTGAGCAATCTTAAGTTTATAAAATCGGGCGGTGATAGGCAGGGGGTGTGGCACTTTCTTTTTAGACTAGCTCTATTTACACCGTTTGTCCGATTTCAACCAAATTTCTTTCACATATTCTTTAGTATAATGAGAAGTTTTAAGCCTACAAAAGTGGATGGGATTGGATAAGGGGCGTGTCAATTTAATTATAATCGAGTTCCCTCTACACCGTTTGTCCGACTTAAACCAAATGTTGCCCACATATTATTTGGCATAAAAATTAGTCATAAGTGGGCGTACTAGACAGTGGAGTGGACCTTTATTTTTAATAAATTTCACTTTAATTTAAATAGAACTCCTTCTATAGCATTTGCACGACTTCTTCCAAATTTTCCATTTCTTTTTTCTCCATTTCCATTTTTGATGAAAAATTTTAAACATGTATATAAATGTTTTAACAATAAAAATGCACCACAATTATGTAAAATATCAATTAAAATATAAATTAAAATTTTATTGTAAAATTTTAAAATAATTATTAAGAATATATCATGAACAACACATTTTCATGGAATTTTTGATGAAAAATTTAATATATGTGTATAAGCCTTTTAACACTAAAAATGCATCACAATTATGTAAAATATCCATAAAAATATAAATTACAATTTTATAGTAAAATTTTTACATAATGATTAAGAATATATCATGAATAAGACAAATATATAAGAAATCATATTTCTCTAAAATATGTCTCTCTCAAGAACTTAATTTTTATAATTATATTGTAGGGTGGAAACACATGTTGTTCAGGGTTTCCCAATATTTTAATAGAAACATAATTTTTTTTTTTGGTGTATATTAAAAAATAGCTTTTTTACAAATATTGTCCATATTGCGTCAAATTCTTTTTCGTTGTAACAAAAATTAACAAATATAATTTTATTGTTATAGCATGTATACAACCCAAATTAGGTCGTTATATATGCTCCAGTTGTATGGGAGGTAGGAGTGACAGTTGACCGATTACGCCCATTTTTTGTAAGAATTACTTTTCATGTCTCTACCTATAATACTTTTTGATGTATGACTTATGGCACTCTAGAATTGAAAATACCACGCTGTGCGGCGGTGGCAGTAATCAAGCGCATTTTAATTTTTTTCATATTCATTCATAGCAAGCTCTCTAGCACCACTCAAAAAATATTTTTTTTTCTTTGAATACGAAAAATTTTAATTCCTTAACTTGTTTGTAATGCATTGATAAAATTCCAAAAATATTTCATTTTAACAGAGCTTAAGGCACATTGAAAATATCTGATATATCACAACAAACTGTGTCGCCTCTTAAAGATTCAGAAGTTATACAGGGTGTCCCGCAATTGAGTGCAACTATTGACGGAGGTGAAAGGTTATGTCGAGCTGAGCAAAAAATCTTATTAGAGGGGGAGGGGGGGGATCTATTTTCACGTTCTTGGGAGCTACAGGGTTAATTAATATTATTGTTTCTAGCAGGAAAACTAAAAAAAAAAAAAAACGAAATGGCCATTTCAGCCCTTGAAAGGACTTTGACCGAGCTTCTTATGATCAATTGTGCTGTGTGTGATGTGAAATGTTTGCACACAAATGATCGAGAACTGGACCTACATGTTTTAAGCCGACGCCGAACGACTTATGTTCCCAAGAAGCTTTTCATTGCAGTTTTTACTCTCTGAGGTTTGCCATTGTCTGCAGAGAGAATTGAAAAAACTTTCTGTGTCGGATGGAGGATTCGAACCTGGGTTCTCTAGCGTAAGAGTCACACACTCTACCCACTACGCCACGGCCGCCACAACTAGCAGGAAAACTAACCTACATAAAACTCATATTTTTTTAATAACTCATTGCAAAGGCAATAAAATCACCTTTCTAACGGTATACCAACAAACCCCAACGACAACCGTTACCGAGCTGTGCTCGTGTGAAGATGAAATCAATCGAATGAAACTATCAAATTTCAACTTTGAGTACAAATTTCTCAGAATTTCGCGTAATAAATGAAATTTTTCCTTATAATCAATTCTGTAACTAATTCAATTTTCTTTTCAATGACACCAAAAACATAAACATATCTCAAAAAATTAAAAAGTTGGCTGTACTAAAAAAATTGTACTTATTAGCAAATCAATGATATTATCTACTGCATAACTATTTGTCATTATTTATCATTATTTTCTAATATGTATACTTTTTTAGTACATGCAACTTTTAAATTTTTAATTTTAGATATGTTTATGATGTCATTAAAAAAAAAATTGAATAGATTACAAAATTTACCATAAAAAAAAATTTAGTTTATTACGCGAAATTCTGAGAAATTTGCACTCAAAGTTGAAATTTGGTAGTTTCAACCGATTGATTTCATCTTTACACGAGCACAGCTCGGTAACATTTAAGTTGGTAGAGTTTGTTGATATACCGTTGGAAAGTCCTTTGCAATGAGCTATCAAAAGGTTGTTTTTTCTGCTAGAAACAATAACGCGATGCAAAGTCGTGAAATATTAATTAACCTTGTAGCTCCTAAGAATGTGAAAATACATCCCCCCCCCTCTCACACGATTTTTTGCTCAGCTTGACATAACCTTTAACCTCCCTAAATAGTTGCACTCAATTGCGGGACACCCTGTATAATTTCATAACCGATGCTTCCACACATACATAGGACCAACTTATAACTGTTTTGAGGAAAGTTGTAGTTTTTAACTGTGTTTATTTTTGGTCCTCTTCTGCGAATAGAACATTATTTTATCCAAGGCAACTCTGAAAAGTTTAAGTTTTACCAAATTCAATTTTATTTCAAAGCGAACAAGCTTTGTAAAGTAAATGATTGACTGAACTTTGTAATTGTTTGCAGAAAAGTTCACCTGTCTTGTTCGCAACTTTGTCGTTGGTCCAGCTAACTAAAAATTTTGTGATGTTCTTTTTATTGACATTGTTAATGTAATGTTTCAAGCTTATACAAGGTCAACAAGTTTGATTCAATCTAAATTCATATTAAATTTTTAATTACAGTTTGACGTAAGGCTTTAGAGGTAACAAGCCTCTAAAAAAATTGAAGCCAAATTAAAGCCATATTAAAAAATTATGAAGAATTGTCGTTAAAAATTATTAAGACACACTTTTTGAACCCAAATCAGGACATGAATTTTTATGGGACCTTTTTACCTTAACTATACATAACAAACTTAAAAATGAGTAACAACCCAAAATATGGAATACAAAAATTCGACAATTTTACTTGGATAATAATTCTAAAAAAGTTATTTCTAATGGCGAAAGAAACACCTTGTTCCTTAATCATGAAATTCCTATCAATAGTCCCTTTACACTTACGATAAAATGGATTTAAAGCACCCAGCAGTCTCGGGCATCATGGATGAATTGATCGTTGGTAGTTTCTTAAAGACACTTGCTGCATAAGCCAGACATGCAGAATATTCTTAAACTCATCTGCATTGGGTTCGTCAACAACTAAAAAAAAAACAAAAGGAACAAAGCAACAACGAAAACAGTAATTGAACTTATATAAAGTAATTGTTTTATGGAAATAATTCGCTCTTTATTATTTATGCTTGTGACGTCACATACTCCAGATGTTCCAAGTAAATATATCAATATTACCGATATATCTGTTTGTTGTGTATGTTCTCAAACTCGTATATTTGATGTTGATAATTTCACTCTCTCATACCTATTCTATCGTTATCTAAAAGAGAAATGCTCCATGCATACTCGCAGCAGAGAGAGTGAAACAGAAACAAGAAGATATAAGACAAAATAACAACACACAACTAGTGTTCTTTGCAGAGCCTTAGAATAAACTTTTTTTGATTCATACGGAACACTGGCTTGTTCAGCCAACCCTTTTATTTAGGCATATTTTTTTAGATAATTTCCACGAATATAGGCAATCACAATGAACCAATTTGCATCTTTTACCTAACTCTGGTATTTTAAGTTTTTAGTCTTATAAAAATTTATAAATAGAACAACGTCAGATAATTTTTTCAACTTTATACTAACCTGATTTGACCAGCCCGTTCCAAATCACTTCGACAGTGTATATATTAAAATAAAATACGTTTATACATTTATTTTGAAATTAATGGAAGTAAGATGATTTCATGTTTAGTATTAATTCTTAACATTTATCAAAATCTACATTTCAGTGCAAGAATTTTAAAAATTTCGTAACAATTTGAAGTATATCAATTTTGGTGCATTTTTATGCCAAAATAGCGTGCGGTTGTATCTTTTAAAAACATTTTTATTTCAAGTCTCAATTTTGTTCATTCAATTGGTTAAATGCCACTCAAAAGCGATGTGCGACAACATAAGATAAATAGTGATAACTGTGACCTGACCCAACATCATGGGAAAAACAACTCTGTGGGAAAGTAATGGTTACTCATTTTAGAAAAAAATATTCAAAATAAAAATGAACACTTACTTAAGATATCTGGTGAAGGAGATCTTGTAGCCATGCTGCTCAGCCATGCCGGCCGATAGCACATTGGCTGAAGAGCCATACAGCGTGCCATTACCTGTTAGGAAAAATTTTGATAATACACAATTCAAAAATTAAAAAAATGGAGAGCTTTGCTTACCGCCCAAGCAGGGTCCAAACGCCAGCGCCCATACCATTGGTTCCAAAGGCAGACCAAGCGACTCTTTAGCAACCAGAGAAACCACCACCTTTACCATCATTGCCGTAACCGGTATGCTATCTAAAATGGCTGAAGCCAATGCGGAAATCCAGAGTATAATAAAAATAGCCATAGGTAGACGCTGCTTTCTGTCAACCATCAAAATAATATCCTCGGTCACCTCACCAATCCAGGTAATCAGACCCAAGCGCTCCACACACTCCATCATTACAAACATGGCGGCAAAAAAGAGCAATGTTGTCCATTCGATATGCTGTAGCATGTGCTCCATATCGTCACGATTCAGAACAATCAGTAGCGCAATAATACCGAGCAAAGCAACCCAGCCGAGTGGCAAAGTATGCATGCTCGGCACTGATTGTATAAAGAAGCAGACGATGATAAAGACGAGAGCGGTAAGCGATTGTATCAGCTGCACTTTCTTTTTTATGGGATACTACGGGTGGTTCAGAGGGGGGAGGGAGGAAAGGAAATAAGACTTAAAACACAAAAATTTTGCATAGTTTACCAACCTTTAATTTTAAATCTTCCAAAGTTTGCACATATACATCATTTGATCCAACTCCAGCTAGCTTTTTCTTCAACTTATGTTTGAGAACCTTGACTTTCTTGAGCAGCGTCTCACGTACTAGATCCACATCTTTGGAAAACGATGACAAAGAGTAGGCGGTACGCTGCCACACCTTAATTTCACGTCGTAACTCCTTGATTTCTTTAGGTTCATGAGGTCGCAACGATTTGATGTCCCAAAATACTAGACGCATATAAACGCAACTTTGAATAACGGTAAGTATCACGCCCGGTATGGTATGAGCGACAAATTCCAGAAAGGTAACACCCTGTAGAAAATGAAGTCATAAAATCAAATTAACTGCCGATTGAATAAAAACATGTAAGGCAAAATTTTAAAATTTTGCTCTGCGACACTCAAACGGCACTGAATGTAATCAAAATTATTGATAAATTCTAAAACCACATCACAATAAGGGTCAAAAAATAGAGTCAGAAAAACTTACAGTCGCATTGTAGAAAAAAAGTAAATTTTAAGTTCCATCTCTTACTTAGAAAAAAATAAGTGTCACTTACATAAAATAGCACCTAAGGAACATAGCACCTACAAATTTTCAAAAAACCAAATTTTTTTTTTATAGAATATGTTAGAATGAACCTTTAAAGATATGATTTTAATAGTATAATAGTGAAATTCTCAAAAAAAAAAATGTCTGAGCATGTATAGCGAAGCGAGTCAAGGTACTTTCAAATGAATGTCAAACTTTAAACGCGATTTTGTCAAAACAACGTTTTTCAAGTTGGCGTGCAATTTTTTGAGTTACAACAGATTTTTTGGGAGAAAAAGCGCCAATTTTCGAAAAACGTCGTCAATTTCTTATTTTTCAATCAAATTTTTTTAGGTCATTCCATGGCCGCTTTAATGCTGATTAAAGTTCCATTTTTATTTTTTTTTTAACTTTTCTGAAGACAGTTATCCTACACGCCGTGATTTTTTGTTTTTTTTTAATTGTAGCAGACGACGCGAGACTAAAAATATTAAAAAAAAAACAAAACTATTTTTGTATACTATAAGACCAACGAAATATTTTTTCAAAGTTTCATTAAAATATTTCTGCATTTATTATTATTAATTATTATTCTTATTACTATAATAATTATGTATTTGAAGGTGCTATGCCCCCTTAATAAAGTGCTGAAACTCAAATGCCGCATTATAGTAACAATATAAAGTCTGCTTTAGAAAAAAGTATTTTTGTTCTTAGTCTATTAACAGAAAAGTATTAAGGGGAGAATAAGAACTTCAGCGTAAAACAAAACACTTTTTGTGCGAATTTTTTTAGAAATATGGACAAAGCAAGTTCATAGAAATCTTTTAAGCATTATAAAGTATAAAATAAATTTTATGTTATGTGGTTTAATAACTCTAATAATTTTTCAATTATTAACACGTTTTTGTGACTTCAACAAAAACTTTTGAATGCCGTTCAAACGATCACCGTGTGACATCAGCCCTTAAGACAATGCATGTCAAACGAAATATAAAACATTTTTTGAAGCGAAGCTTTTTACTCCTCGTTCTGTGATTTGCTTGGAGTGAAATCTGAAAAATTTTCGACAGATTTTTTCATGGAAATTTGATGGTTTCTTTGTCGCTAGCGCTTATTACAACAAGAAAATTTAATACTTTAATATTAAATACTAAACATATTTTTGGGTCCGCCCGTGGGGATCAAACTCGTGTCCGCTTAAATGAGAGTCCAACACACTGTCCACCAGGCCACAAAGACTAGTGTCAAACAGTTGTTAATTCAATATTAATTATAACAGAAGCTATGCTGCAGCTGATCGTCACCATCTATCAATAGATAGAGGATTGTGTATTTGCTATGCTACAACTGACAAAAATTTGCTTTAATTTGCCACAAGATGTCTCCAGCATCGGTATGTTTGTATTGTGAATGCGTTTGTGGTGTTGTTGGCACAAAGAAAATAAGCAATGCCCACAAGTCCGTTGACAAGTGCGTTTTTAAGTGTCAAAAAATAGATGATATCAATATATATGGAATTAACAAACACGTGCATGACATCGGCAAGGTATCTAAAATGTTTGTTAAATTTTGTTTCGTGTGCGTTCTTTAATATATATTTAATATATATTTTTATCCTCGTTCTGTGATTTGCTTAAAGTGAGATCTGAAGAATTTTCGAAAGATTTTTTCGCTAGGTAGTACGCTGTTGAAGGCAAAAATTTTTTCAGTGCAGCCAAGTTCACAACCATGTGTGGAGAGTTAAAATGGAGAGTCGCTGGCATTATATGCCCGTATATGTAATTGGCGTGGAAATTTGACATTTAAAAATAAAAAAAGAAGCAGTAAATATGATTTCTGTATATATGTAATTTATTTTGATATTTTAAATTTTTGTATGCATTTATATGTATCTATCTTTTCGCCTTGTGCGAGGATCATCTCTTTTTTATGTTGTACTATGCAGATAAAGAGAAGAGTAGGGAAGAACATGAAGTTTATTGAAATTCTCGCAACACAAATACGTGGAAAGAAAATGATCAAGCAATTCGTGGCATTGGTGCTGATTTCTTAAAAAATATAACACTTTAATTAATCATACTTATAATTAAAATCAAGGAGTTTGTATACCTTGGCGCAGCCATTAATAACAACAATGAAGTCAGCTTGGAGATAAAGCGAAGAACAATAATTGCTAATAGGTGCTTCTACTAAGTTTCAGAGCCCTCTCTCGATCAACAAAACCAACACTCTACAAGTGCTTCCTGTGCTTCTTTATAGCGCTGAGGCATGGGTAGTTTCGCAAGCTGACGCAGTTGCTCTGGGGGTGTTCGAGAGAAAAGTTATTCGCTAAATCTTCGGTCCTGTTCGAGTCAGCGATGACTATCGCATCCAAATGAACCACGAGCTGTATGAGCTCTACGAAGACATTGACGTAGTGCAGCGTATAACTGTCCAGTCATCGCATGGACGACGAAGCTAAAGCAAAAAAGGTGCTCGAGGCGAGGGTCGTTGGTTAACGATGACGAGGAAGGATGTACCAGGCCGACGAAGCCCTAACCGCACTTGGTGTATCCGATCGGAGAAAGCGCGCGCAAAGCAGAGGCGCCTGGCGAAAGCTGATAAAGTCGGCCGACTCCCGAACACGGGTTGTTATGGCCACCTAAGTAAGTAAGTAAGTATAATTGAAATTTCGAAATAAAAATACCCCTATGGTGTGCAGTACCATAAAACTGGCACTTTGAAACTTATTTTATAAAAATCGACTCAGTACTTTAGGAGTTTACCTTGAAACAAAAATATGCACTTCAATTTTATGTAATAGTATAGATATAGATAGATACACATATATATAGATAGATTTACGAAAGCGCATTATTTTAAATTAATGCATCAGGCTTAATTTCCAAAGTTGCAAAGATCCACGGCGTATCGAATGAAATATTTTCGATTATTGCAAAACAGAGGGTCAGTTTGGCACCTAGACGACATTTTTACACTAAAGCTTTAAAACTTACGCTTTTGGCTATAAAATGATTGGAACAGATTATAATTGATATAGGATCTCCAATCGGCGTCAGTGAACCACCAATATTCGAGTGAACAATAATGCCCATGAGTACGGGAACTGGATCCAAGCTCATAACCTCGCATAATCTGAAATTTTATCGAAACAAATAAAATAAAATAAAGCTTTTTTTAGTTAAATTAAAAGCATTAAATATGAATACGTGTGAATGTTTTTATACTAAAAGCTTTTATTATTGAAATAAGGAATGTTAAATTAGATTAGAGCCAAGGTTCATTAATATAGGTCACTTGAGAGAAGCTCGGTCGAACTGTCAGAATGAATGAAAGGAAATCAAGAAAAAAAACACGAATCTGTATAAGTTTTAGCTAACAGTTACTTTGACAGTTCGAGCAAAGGCGAAAAAAAGAGTGCTTTTCTCTCAAGACACTTAACCTATATTAATCAACCTTGATCAGAGCTAGACATTCCTACACAACCACAAACTCCGCACTTATGTCTATGTATTTGTGCATTGAAAAGCTTTGTGCTGTCAAAAGAAAAGATAGTTGCGTGGAGTAAAGCTTCTAAAAAAGGTAATTGCGCAGAGTAAACATTTTAAAAAAGGTGGTTGCGCAGAATAAAGTCTTAAAGTTGCTTTGATATACTTGTAAACTATTTAGTTTATTTAGTGAATGGTAATGTTTATTATTAATAATAATGTTTGCATGCAAAACAATAAGCGAAAATGCGCATCTGAAAGCTCTAGCAGCGTGCGTGTTTATTATTACGTTTAAAGGGAATGCGCATCGACATCCTCTCCTCATGAGTTTTCAAATCATACTGAAAGCTATAGCGTACGTGTGCTTAAATACGTGCGACGGCAGAGAAAGCTCTTTGCCCGCGCTGCTGCCAGTTGATTAGCTCTGAATTAAATACTAGGTGAATCAAAAAATTTAGAATAAGTAAAACAAGAAAACATATTTTTATTCAAATTCGGTTTTATTTTTCAACATACATTCCTTTTGACACGATACAGTGAATCAAACGATTTTCTAAGTTTTTATCCCGTTGGAAAAGTAGTCATTCGGATACACTCCAAAATAGGACTCAGCTCACAAACTCATAGATGAGTTTCTTATTCGAGTAAAATCGCTTACCGATTAACCATATCTTGAGGTTTGGAATCATGTAGAAGTCACTGGGCGCCAGGTCTGGCGAATACAGTGGCTAAGATATCAGTTGAGACCACGAAATTTTGGTTGCGCAACTAACAATTAAAGCCGCATTGTCGATAATATTATTCCATGCGCATCCCAAAATAATACGGAAGCCATAGCCTTTCCGTTCCATTAATGCGTTTTTGGATGCTTAGGTGCACTTTCACTCGGAGAACCCACTGTTTTGAATATTGCATGAACTCTGGTGTGTAAAAATGGATGTATGTTTCATCCATGGCTATTAATCGGTACAACTCAGCTAAACTTTACGTAAACATTGTCAAAATCTGGTGGAAAGTCGTAAAATAATTTTTTTCCCACTGTGAGATGTTACTGTTGTCCAGTACTTTATAAATTCTGAGTAAACTCAGTGAAACTGTGAGATGTTACTGTTGTCCAGTACTTTATAAATTCTGAACAAATCAAATTAATTTAGTCCCAAAACTCACTGGCATTTTTAGTTTTTAATAAAACGCATTTTTTGTTGAAATGTCTAAGAGTTTTTATTGAATTTTAAAGTAGAGATATGGAGGTTATTGGTGAAAGAATATTGCTCAAATTATTGCCGCCTCGACATTGCTTGTACACACGAGATCTTCTCATGAAATTTTCCATGACATTCTGGCATAATTCTGAATCAATTGCTGCAATGGGCAGTTGTATTTCCTGTTTTAGTTCCAAAATTGTTCGGAGCTTATTGGCATAGATCTTTCCTTTGAAGAAACTTCAAAGAAATAATCCAACGGTGTCAAATCGCCAAACATCGGCGAGGAATAATCTTCCCGTCGGATTTCGTTTGCGTGAATTGTGTCATTGGATGTGTGGCAAGTGGCACCATACTGTTAAAACCACATGTCGTCAAGATCGGTATAAGAAATTTCAGGCCAAAAGGAGTTAGTCAGCATGTCGCAATGTTTTCGAAGAAGAATGGCCCAATAACACCGCCAACCCAAAATCCACAGTAAACAGGGGACCAATGTGAGTGTATGGAACAGATCTGAAAGACCAGACCAGAAAATGGTCTCCGTCACTGAAGAAGAGTTTTTCGCCAAACCGTGATCAAATCGATGATTTTCCGAAACCCAATCTGCTGGCTTTAGTTTTTGGGTCAACTAAGCCTTATAAGTGTGCAGATGCAGATCTTTTGCCAAAATACGCTGCAGTGAGCTGCTGCGAACTCCCAATGTCTGACCACAATGACGAATCAACGTTGTTTGGTTATCATCAACGCTGACCACTGTCATGGCTATATTTTCGTCCTAATGGGCGGAACGGGACGACCAATCCTTTCGCGTACACAACAGTGACAGTGGACTCAAATGAGTTTATTAAATTGACCACAGTGTTGCGAGATAGTGCATTATGATGACAGAAAAGTGTGCGGATTTTGCGAGAAGTTTAGTACTCTGTACTTGCCACGAAAAAAGGAATGCCCAAATAAAAATTTCAGTGAATTTTAGTGATTTTAGGGACACCCTTTAGTTTCGTGGATCTGCATACAACAATGCCAAAACGGTGTTTGGGTCTGACCAGAACCAATGTTTTTTTAATTACAAATTATGAGTGCTGCAAATTATGTTTGCTTAGACGCATGCCTTATGCTGCATCCCAGATCAATCGAACTCTTCCTGGTTAATTTGGATTTATGACAGTAAATATCGGAAGATACCATATTTTCCAATCACATTGTGCTACCTCTTATGCAGACTCATTATTTTGCTGAGTAATGATTGAAAGATGTTGAAGGTTAAGTTTTTTCTCAATGCATTTTAGTTCTATTAATGTCATTAGATGACTATTTGGGATTTGGGGCGTATCTAATCTCCAAATTAAGCCCGTTTCAAATCACTTGCCGATACGTTTAGAAGTTTCTTCTAGTACCAAATTACACATCTTTGTTCGGGCGACCATAGCTTATTCGTACATATAAAAAATAATCTGACACGATTTTATGCAGTGTTTCCATTTCATATTCGTTGTCAAATGTGGATATGAAGTTAAGTACTTTTCTCAATGCTTTGTATTGGTAATGACAGCGTTTCTAAAGTGCAAACATGAACTAGCTCATACCGTTTTCCATTATTGTTTCGATATGAAACATGAACGGGTCTCTGACGTCCATTTTAGGCAGAGATTGTCAACTTCTCCTTCAGGAAGCTTCAAGTTTCGTCAGGTTGTCTTCCACTGTCCTCCTTACAACCACCGCTGGGTACTAAATCTAATAATTTCTTCACTGGAACGTCGTATTCTATTCGCTCGATATTTATGTACCTGATTATGTTAATGTCGGCGTAGAGCTCATACAGCTCATCGTTGGATCGTATTCGTTATTTGCAATTGACTCAGATCGATCCATAGATCTTGCGAAGAATCTTTCTCTCGAAGGCTCTGAAAGTTTTTCATCAGAAACTCTCAGCGTCCAGGTTTGTGCTGTATATAGCAAGACGGGCATGATTACAGACTTATAGAGCGTGATTTTTATTTTTTGAAAAAGGGCTCTGCTTCTCTGCTGAGCGCAAAGTAACACCTGTTGGCAAGAGTTATCCCTCTTTTGATCTTAATAATGGACTTAGCTTGTGCTGGATCCCTGGACGCCTAGGGCCGTTTGTTTGTTGACAAACAAAGTATTTCGTCTTAACTGCTTTCACTGCAAGCCCCATGCGAATTGACTCTTTTTTCTAATTTGGAGAATTCTGCACTGACTTCACGCGTACTATGGCCAATGATATCGATATCATCAGCATACGCTAGCCGCATAACACTCTTCTAGAATATAGTGCCACAATGCCTCAGAACAGCAGCTCTGATGATCTTCTTCACTATTAGATTGAAAAGTCGCACCATAATGAATCACCTTGTCTGAAATCTTGATGGTAACAATTTGGGGGAGAGGTCCTTCTCAACTTTAAATGTACTGCCGGTGTTGCTAGGTGTCACCCAGCATAGGTTGAATGGATTAATTTTGCAGGTTTACCAAATTCAGACATTTTGGTTCGTTGTTGGACTGTCTAAAGCAGATTTATAATCAACAAAAATATGGTTGGTGTCGATTTCTTCTCAGGTCGCGAATCAAATGTGGGACAGGTCGCGGATTGTCTAAACTTGAGCCATGAAAAGCACGGTTTTCTGATGAAAAAAAAATGTGAACATGATTTCACGCAAGTCACTTCAAATTATTATTTTACATCTACTGTAAAATCTACACTTCCATGGTATAAGTAAAAACAAAAATATTTGCGCTTGAAAAAACATATGTTTTTTTTTTGTTATGAAATTACGATTTTTCTCACGAAAAAGAAGCATCCGATGGCTGAAAAATTTAATGACCACGCTTGGCTGGCTAAATAAGCGTTTTGGGCTGATAATTTGTACGTGTTGAATACCGACATGCAGGGAAGAAATCGGACCATGGTCGACTTAGTGAGAAAATTAGTTCGTTCAAAAGCAAACTGGCACTGTGGCGGCGAAAGCTTTCCAAAGATAAAATTGCATCATTTCTTCTCCTACTTTTAGTTTCTTGAAGATTCTAACATATGTCTCTTCGCAATATGGTTGAGATCTTCAAAGCATATTTGGAGCGGCTTGAAATAGAAATGAACAGATAAATACCTGAAAACGTTGAACTTCGTAAGCATAGCTGTGTTCGAAATCCGTTTGAAGTGAATGCGGAGCAAGTTGGCGACGATATTTCTAAATTTCAAGAAGAACCTCTCGAGTTGGAAGAAAATCAAATTTTAACGTATCGCTGACAGAATTTTGTGCGCAGCTCATGCTCAAACCAGTTATTTCGAGAGAGGCAGAAAATGGATTGCTCGCCTTCCAACCACCTAATTATGTGAAGCTGAGTTTTTTGCTCTAGATGAGTTGAACACAAAACACAGAAATCGCGATTGCGATGTGCCCTCTCGATCAACATATAGCCAGACATAAACAAGCTCGGTCAAAGAGTCCAACACCAGGGAAGTTTCGTTTGAAATTTGATTTCGTTGCTTCTTTTTCAATTCACTAATGTTCATTTTTACTACCAATTCTTGAAATGTTTCTATGTACTTACCTATTTTAGATTTATTAGATAATATGTTACATATTTTTAGTCTATAACTTAATTCGTGCGGTTTTTTTTTTTAAATTTGAACGTTTATTTAAGAAAAATATGTACAATAGTATTAATTAAAGTATTGTCCATCCTGAAGTGAAGCGTTTTCCGGTGAGAGCGTTTTGCATAGACCGATGTAAATGATAGTCGGACGGGGCAAGGTCCGGACTATAAGGCGGGTGAGCCAAAACTTCCCATCCAATATTATCCAAATAGTTTTTAGCCGGTCTTCCAACATGTGGCCGAGCGTTGTCATGTTGAAAAAGTATGACTTCGTGTCTGGTCGCATATTCCAGTTGTTTCTCGGCGCTTATAATGGATCAGTTGTGTTCGATAGAGGTCACCTGTGACTGTCTAACCCGATTTTAACAGTTCATAATAAAGCACACCCTTATGATCCCACCAAATACAGAGCATTACCTTGGCACCATGGCTATTTGCCTTTGGCTGGGAAGGTCCTGGTTGTCCGGGCTTCACATCATCCATTTTTCATCTCCAGTTATGATCCGATGCAAAAATGACTTCTTTTTGTAGCGTTCAAGCAGTATTTCGGACATGCAAAATCGTCTTTCCACATCTCTCGACTTCAAATCATATGGCAACCAATTTCCTTGCTCTTGAATGTATCCGGCTGCTTTTAAACGTTTTGAAATGGCTGTTTGAGTGACTCCCAGCGATTTTGCAAGTTCTTCTTGTGTTTGGCAACAATTTTCATCGAGTAATGCTTCTAATTCTTCGTCTTCAAACTTTTTTGGCTGACCAGAACGTTCTTCGTCTTCTAAGCCAAAATCACCACTTTTAAATCGTGCAAACCACTTTTGGAACGTTCGCTCAGCTAGAGTATGTTCACTATAAACTTCCACCAAAATACGATGACTTTCGGCAGCAGTTTTCTTCATATAAAAGTAATGAAGAAAAACTTCCCGCAAAAACACTTTTTCAGGCACAAAGCTCGACATATTTCGCCATAAAAAAAATATTGTTGTTTACGCTTCAAATGAATGACATATGTTATACTGAAAAAGACACACAATGACAGTAGCTTTCCAACGCATGTTCGGAATATTGGAACGATGGAATAATAATGAAGTTACGCCATCTCTTAGCAAACCGCACGAATTATATAGGTATAGACCCAATAGCTCGCTAATTGTAGTAAAAACTGTTTTTTTTTTTAAAGACATTTTATTTAATTTTTCATCATTTTCAACTTTTATGAATCATTTTATAGTTTAAACTTAATTTTTTAATAAGTTAATTTATTGTTTTTATTTTTCTAAACGAATACTTTTTTGACAAGGAAGAAAAGGGGTTTCTTTATTTTTAAGAGCACTTTCTTAAAGAATTTGTTCAAATTATTATTTTTTAATATTTCTTATGGTCTTCAAGGTCAGCAACATCCGCGCTCTTATAATAAATTTACCTACATAAAAGTTTAAAAAATCATAATCGACAATTTATTTCATACTATTCAAAATGTAAGATATCCAGATGGAAATCTTAAAACACATAATTAAAAGAAAAATCTCTCTTTATTAAGACTTTCATTGCCAATTCGATAATATGGGATCAAGAATGCTGAGAACTGTCCACAAAGTAACACGTGACGAAAAACGAAAAAAAAAACGAAAATGGCCATTTCAGCCCTTGAAAGGACTTTGACCGAGCTTCTTATGATCAATTGTGTTGTGTGTGTTTTGAAATATTTGAACACAAATGATTGAGAACTGGAGCTACATGTTTTATGCCGACTCCGAACGGCTTATGTTCTTAAAAAGCTTTTCATGGTAGTTTTTACTCTCTAAGGTTTGCCGTTGTCTGCAGAGAGGTGACGGCCGAACAGAAAAAATAATTCAATTGAAAAAACTTTCTGTGTCAGATGGGATTCGAACCAGGGTTCTCTGGCGTATGGGCCACACACGGCTGTTACACGTGACACATGAGTTTAATTTTTAGACAATTTAACTTTGGCTTTATCTTTGGCATTTATCTTTGGGTCGCTAATAAATATTCAAATTAGGTTTGGGTCGCAATTATAAATAGGTTGGGAAACACTGATCTAGAGTATTTTCCAAGATTTGTCGTAGAGTAAATATCTGATCGGTAATAGATTTTTCAGGTCCAAAGCCACACTGATAAGATCCAATCAGTTGGCTTACGATGGACTTCAGTCTTTCAAATAATACGCTCGACAGGACCTTATAAGCTACATTAAAGAGGTTTACACCACGGTAGTTGGCACAAATGATAGCATCGCCTTTCTCGCAGGGATCGCAAAGTATACTTTGGTTCCAATCGTTTGAAATGCATTTTAACTGAGCTTCACCTCCGTCCTTAAACAGCTCAGCGGGTAGAACATCGGCTTTTATTTAGCTCGCGACATTATTATTGAAATATTTATTTTGAGTATCTTCAAGTTTATTTCTTTTGAAAAATGTCAAAAAGCTAATATTAAAATTTTTGTTTCTTTTGTAAAGTGATGTCATATTTTGTACTGCATGTGAGAAATACTAAGTATGGTTTTTGAAAAGCAAAAGCGAAATGAATCTTACATTGTATTTATCTAAGATATTACTTAAGTATTGTTGGTGAAAGTGTTGGTCACAAATATACCCTTATAAATATGTTCCTATGGTCTACATATTTAAATATAAAGAGCAGTATTACTGTCATTTAAAAAGATGGCGACTTAGTTCAAAAGTTATACCATTTAGTAATGACTTAAATACGAACACTTTTAATTGATAAAAATCATGCAAAGGAATTAAATTATGATTACCTTATGGCCACTGGTGTCATCAGCAGCACAGTTGTCATGTTATCCAGGAAACTTGACACGAAACATGTAATGACACACAGACTATAGATCATGGGCCATATTTTGCCGCCAGAAATTTCGAAAGCCAAGACGGCAATATAATCGAAGATGCCCGTCTCCGTCATAATGCCAATGAGCAACATCATAGCAAATAGCAGAGTAATCAGTTGCATATCCATCCAATATACTATCTCCTCCATAGTTGGACGATCACCCAATACCGCCAAAATAGCTATAGACGCCATGGAGCAAATGACGGCAACAAAAGTGCGATGAAATATCTTAAAATATAAAGAATAAATTTAAAAAAAAAAAAAATCCAAATAATGAACCAACAGCAAAACTACCTCCCACACTAGCAGCGCATAGAAAATTGATAAAATGAGCGCCGCCAATAAAGTGCCAGTTATGACATCTACCACCAGCGGATCGTAGATAAGTTTTATGGTAAAATCGCTGGTTGCATTGTTGGTGAAAATTTGGAACCTCATTTTATGATCAACACCATCCAACAAGTTAATTATTTCATGCGGCAATTCAAAGGTGCGATTAGTTGTTTGCAAGGGCGCGGTATCAAATTCACTTTCAGCAACAATTGGTATGAGCCATGGCTTTAAAATATTCTTAAATGAAAAGAAAAATCAAAATATCACCAAGCTACGAACGCTTCAATCCTCATTTACCTGCACTGACTCTGTACCATTTGGCCCAAATTGCTGCACCAGCTGCATCTGTAGCGTCAGATAATGCTCAGTCTCCGGGGTCATGCGTATCGACTCATTAAAGGCGCCATATATTTTCAGTTTAATATCTCCTAATGGTGTTTTTGGCAGCAAATATACTGTAAGAGAATTCTATGTTAAACTGAAACCTTAAAGTCAGCCTTTGGCCTATATTACGCTTTTCACTTTGAGCCGGTACACCCAAGGTCTTCTCTACCAATTCCTTTTCACGTGTGAGAATCAGCGTGCCCGCCGTAAAGAGCCAAAATATCATCAAACACACTTTTTTAACTTTCCTCTCAATATTGCGTCGTTTTTTACTTTTATCCGAACCATCATCAAGATTATCATGATCTGAGCTTTGTTCATCAATATCGGAACTAAGATTAGTAAAATTAAGAATTTGTTTTAATGTTGGAAATATAAAATCTAATTTTTCTTCTCTTTTTTATAAATTTTATTTAAAAATTCTACCTTTTTTCGCCGAGATATTTCGGAGTTTTCTCAAGTTTTCCTAATTTTTTCATGCTTATGTATTCGGAACCGGTACAGCTAATATCGTCCTCATTGCTGGACTCCTCTTTTCTGGTCTCAGTATCAGTCGGTTCAGAAGACCCTAAAGGTATTTAATATTTAAACAAAAGATTCAAGAAAACAAAAATATATTGTTTTTTTTTTGTCTAGTAGCTGATTGTCACCGTATAAAAGCAGGTTTAAAAGTATAAGTATAAGTAGTATAAAAGCAGGCATACGACGGATTGGAAGCATTAACGCTAAACTGTTAATTTAATTTATTGCCATTATTACAGTGATTTTACAACACTGTTATAGTACGTTCACACAGAGAGTTTAGTTTGAGTTTCCAGTACAAAGTTGAGTTTTTTCGCTGAACTTTATCAAAAGTAAATTTGAGAAATGCCTAAAAGTATGCTAATTTTCTGAAAACAGCTACGTTCAGATGCAAATTTTTAGACCGTACTGTACATTTAGAGTATTGAACGATTTTTTTTGCGAAATATACAAATTCAACTAAACTCAATTCTGTTGACACATCTCTGTGTGAACAGCTTAAATTTAATTCAAACGAAACTCAAGCTAAACTCTCTGTGTGAACATCCCAGTATCGAATTTTTGTACGCCTGCTTGCTGGCAGGCCTGTTAAGAAGCCTGCTGAGGGTGGTTTTACTCATGCCAACAGCCATGCAAATGCATGTGTCATTCGAAATGAATGTATTCTTACATATTTTTCCTACAAAAACTTATATTTCAGGGTAACTTTTTCGTTAAAAATTAATATGTATATTTGTTCAAAAGTAATGAAAAATAATCGGCATCAATACTGCTATTAAAAAAATGATAGGTTGAAAATATTCTTATCTAATAACAACGTAAAATAAAATAAAATTAAAGAATACATATATAAAAAGAAACGCAAAAACTTTTTATTTAATTCGTTTGGTTTACCCCTCCTTTAAGCTATTCTAAAGCAGTGCTTCTATCAGGCCTCTTTAGAGCAGGGAGAGCGGAAGGCGTGAAAAATTGTCCCGTTTCTTACAAAAAAGAAGTAAGACTGAGAAGCGAGCGTGGTATTAGTACGCAAGCTCAAATCTACTGCGCCCAGGCCTGTTTTTAGGCATGCGTACACATAAACTTCGTTTCTGGGATGCTATTACACTGTTCTGAAAAATGTTCAGCCTGAAAGTATGCACATACTTAAAAGGGAAGCATTTCACTGATAAGTATTCAATGAATTTTCTGTGCATACTTTCAGGCTGATCGCAAAAAATAATTACAATTTAAGCGATATTGGGTACAGAGCAGCGTGCTGGCCTTTTATATATTAGGGCCACGGGAACCCCTGCCGACTTGCTGATACATGTCAGTACATGGTGATATGGGGAAAAGTGCTAATTTGCAAAAAGCTGGTTCGTTATGCATTTTTTTTTTTTTTTTTTTGCTAAGTGTACCAATTTAAAAACTTTGAGTTCGAATATTTGTGTATAATCTTTTGGGGACTTTTCCGGTAAAATAACTAAATCCAACCTAAAAACAATGGAATGGAAAAAATGGTATGTTGGCAACCGTGGAATTGAAAACTTTTTCTAGAATTATTAAAGCTACTCCGAGTGAGAGAGATAAGTTTTTCATTTTTTTATAATTTGTTCTCTAATCGAAAAGCTAAAAAGGGGCTTAAATTATGCTTAAGCCATTAGGGTTTTGTCCATGCTATTGTTTTTTAAAATTTTTGGATTTTTTTTCGTAAAAAATACTTAAGCTCAAAATTTTCATATAGGTGCTCTTCTAACCAAAAATGTATAACGACCACGTAATTCAACATAATTACACAATTTCTTGCATCTGCATTTGGAATAGTTTAGGAAAATATTTAGTCAAGATTTCATTTAAATTTTTTCAAATTTGGATTTTTTTCGATTTTTTCGAAGAACAGTAAAAAATCAGAACTCTGGTAGTTTTTGTCAAATGTTCATGTTTGATAGCTTATTTTAAAATGATATTAAATAGAAAAAGAGCTGTGAACCAACTTTTAAAAAAATGTTCACTTAATTTGGATTTTTTGAAAAAACTATCACTTTTTTCCCATATGATCAAGTACTGGCATGTATCAATGCAAGTCGGCACGGGTTCCCGTGGCGCTAGGCACACCAAATTTTATTTACATTTATTTCGATATCATACGAACAAATTTATAGGGTATCACATAAAAAAAAAAAACTTTTTTGGGACACCCTATGTACATAATTCAGAAAACAACCCTATAGGAAAATCAACTAATTTAAAAGTAGTTGATAAAGTAGTTTTTTGTCAACCACAACTAGTTGAAATTCTGACTTTTTTCCATAAAACGAACTAACATATTTTGTATGGGGATGTCCGCTAAATAAGTCAATTGACTTTCGTCTGCATATATTTTCAACTACTTATTAAATTAGTTAAATTTAAATTATTTTTTAACTACTTTAAAATAAATCACTTGACAATTATTACTGATGGCCTGAAGATAATAATATTTGATGAAATAACATGATTAAATATATATAAACTTGTAATCTAATCAAAATTTGCAATTAAAACATGTCAAAATCAGAGTAGTTGCCGCCTTAATATAATTCAAAGTAGTTTATAAATCACTTGTTTTTAAGAGCATTTCAATTAATTCATATATAATTCAATAAAAACTATTTTGAATTGAAGTGGATGCCGCCTTTATATAATTCAGAGTAGTTCATATACTGGTTTATTTTAAATTAGTTTTTTAATTAGATGTTTTTAAAACAAGTTAGTTTGTTCCTATAGAGAAGTCAAAAACAGTTGCTTGAATGTGTTGTATTTAATAAAGCTAATTAGTTCAAGTGATTCATGGCTTGCTGTCAGTTATAATTAAATGCATAGTAAAATAAGTTTTTGCTAAACTCAACAATTTAAGTATTCATTATTGTAATTTTGCGAAGTTGTGGCTAAGTAATATTGCTTTTCACACTAAAGATGAGTTAATGAGTAGAGCAAAACATGTCAACAAAATTTGTTTTGTTTTTTCAAAGCTAAAATTGACACTGCGAAACTTTTCGTCTGATATTGAGTGGAGCAAAACATTACAACTTTAGCTGTATTTAAAATAAAAGTCTTTCAAATATTGTCGAAATTCAAGCTATTTTCAGCATTTTTTTTTCCAAAATAATATGAGATATGCTTCCTTATTTTCTATTTGTTCAATTTTCCTCACCAAACAATGAAATTATCTTTGACGTTTTTTATTTATATCTCTGCATAAATATATAATATATATTTGCACTACATATAAGCAACAACATAAAATTGTATGTGAAAATTTATATTAATACGGTAATCAGCGAAGTTTCAACTCAGTTAAATTTCGTTGTTATTACATATAGGACACAGATAAAGGAACGTTCCGTAACCATCAAAATCATACAAGTGAATTTAAAACGTTGTCAAAACAAAACTGTTGATCAAACAAAATTATTTGATGATTATAAATTGAAAACGAAATTTGTAACGAAATTAAGACTTCAAAAATTAGTTGTTGCGGATTACAAGAAAAAATGATACTAAAAAAATCGAAGTCAGAAGAAATAAAAATTTGTTTAGCATAAGCTTTCTTAAATTTAGAGGGAAATATTACCTCTAACGGCCACTTCAAGCCCAACGAAATCAGTTTTCTTTATCACATACGCTGAAAATTTCATGCTGGAACTCATTGTTTTAATTACTTAGCCAAAAACCATAAATAAGTTTTAATTTTAAAATCCAGTGTGTGTTACAATTTTGAAGGCCTTATGCAATTGACTATTAAATAGCCTGAAAACCGACACCCTTTTAAAGGAGCCACTTTGTTTGACAATTTTACACAGTTTACTTAACAATACTCTTGAACAAAAAGAGGGTGCTCAAATGTTGTTTGGAAAATCAGCCTTCCCCTTCTACGCCTTCTTTACCGACAAGGTTCTATACAATCTAAGGAATGTATTGAAAAGAAACTGCACACTTTATTATTTTATCATCTTTCTTTAATTAATACGAAATATTTTTAATTTTATTAATTTCATCAAAATACCTTATTTGGAACAATTGCTGTGTTTTTTACCAAGCGAGTAGTCAAAAAACGACTGCTAAGTTGCTTAAGAATGTTTCTTAAAACTTGGAAGCATTGTCTGATTTGTCAAAAATGTAAACAAAAAATATAAACAAAACAAATCCGAAGTCACAGTTGCCACCCTCATAGAAAAAGTGCACAATAATTGAGAAATGACTTGGAAGCACTTTTTTTCGTTTGCTCGCTTAACTTTAAGCCACTATTAGTTTCCTGTGTTATTTAAGCGAGTATTTCTATGATAAGCGGGCGTTTTTTTACAGCTCGCTTGGTAAAAAACACAGCTAATATTAAGTAAACAAATAAAAATAATATTTAATTTTTGATTTTTTAACGAATTTTTTGCTTGTTGCCTGAATTATTTGCTGAGTCCAAATTTTTTTGAACTGTTTCAAGTTTAAAGCAGCACTGCCCGTCATTCTAAGCTTCTTCTTGGACTCAGCCTAACAGAGCTCGATTCGACGATGCTCTTGTGAGTTTGGTGGATTCTCCTCTTTACAAACAAATTTGACCCCATTTTGATTTAATAGCTCTATAGTTTTTCATAATGGGCTGTTGCCAAGTCCGGCCACAATACTGATGAACCTTATGGCACTTGTAAAATGCAACAAGTTGCTTATTCAAGCACTCTTTTTGTAAATTTCAGCACTTGTTTTATGACCGTAACTGCAAATACCTTGCCAGGCCCGAACTTTCAGGCCAAATGTTTCCAACTGAATTTTGCTAAGTCGTGATATTTCGCGCTTTAAGTTTTGTGCAGAATTGTGGGCATGGCGGGGTTGTAGAGTCCATTTTTACATCGACAGTTTAGAGTATGGGAAATCTATCAGTGCATTCAAGTATGTATTCAAATAAATATACTGCGATTTCTCTCCGATACACTCCATAGGCTGAAGCGGCTGTCTTCTTTGAGACACACTTAAGCCAATGAGGCCCATTGTGATAAAATTGGGTTAATTTCCCTCTATATTTAAACCAGTTTGAGCTGTTGACAAAGCTAAGGATTCGGTAGACCGAAGACTCTGAGAGATCATCGAGCTCTTTATAGAACCATTTACCTAAGTGAAGGTGGCGATTTTTAGCAAGCGCTGGGCAAGTGCAGAGAAGTTGTTTTGTAGATTCCTCCTCCTCTTCATCTCTGCAGCTTCTACAGAAGTCGTTGTGGAGGATGTTTAATCTTCGTGCATGATTACCTATTAGGCAGTTTCCTGTTAGGATACCTATCATAGTACTGATTTGATACCTTCTCAGGGATATCAGTTCTTTTGAGCGTTTTAGGGTTATTTTTGGCCAAACCTGACGCGCTGTATAGCATGTGCTTCCCGTTGCCTATCTAATGTTGGCTTTATTTAGGGATAGCTCATTTGTTAGTAGTTTACATGTGGTGAGGGATATACCAATACTTTCTTTCTCTATCGAGAGTTGTTTGGTTGTTTCCTAGAAAGACTCTATGTCCGGGAATCCAGCATAGGTGTATTTTGAGCTGCTCTGCCATTTCATTTAGAGATCTGCGGCAGCGAATTACTGTTTTGGATGCTGTTTGAACAGATTCTAGGCCTTTCAAGGCGGCTTGACTATCAGATAGTATGTAGATATCCATGGAGTATATTGCATTCATCTGAAGCCAAGTTACTGCTTCATGTATTGCGACTACTTCCGCTTGGAAGACACTGCAATAGTCGGGGAGCCTGAGGGCCAAATTAATGTTCAATGTATCAGAGAAGACTCCTCCTCCAACCTTGCCATCTAGTTGTGATCCATCTCTATAGATTCTGATGGCATTGTTTGGTGGAAGGTTCCCAACCGCCCACTCTTTGCGGGAGGGATTGGATGCATCAAATTTCCTGTCAAAGAAGAGTTTTTGTGTGATTTATTCTACGGATTTGGATATCGGAGGAAGGAACTTGCTTATGCTAGAGTATCCTAATGTGCCCTCCCTCCATTAAGAGGTGGCCTCCAGATGGATGGCTATAATGGTAGCCATCTGTTTTACTAGGATATCAAGTGGTATAAGGTGGAGCATAGTATCTAATGCGTCTGTAGGAGTGGTTCTTAATGCTCCACTAATACATAGCTCAGCTGATCTTTGAACTTTGCGAAGTATGTTGAGGTATGTTTTTTATCTAGCGCTTGCCACCAGACAATGGCACCATATAGCAATATTGGCCTTACCACTGCCGTGTAAAGGCAGTGAGTAACACTTGGCTGTAAACTCCATTTGTCGAGTTTCTGCTCTCGAGCAGATTGGGTTTACTCTCCTTAGTTCGACAAAATTTGATTATAGACATTTAATCTTCAAACAAAAGGAATTCAAAAGGAAGGCAGATGGGTACAATATGATGGTCATGGTATGATGGTATTGTTTGAAGGTTCTGGTATGATGGGTTTGATATTATGAGTATTCTGTGATGTTATTTTAATTTTTATTAAGCTTTACGCGAGTCAGTCTATTTGAAGTGATCCCAAAAAACGGAAGTTGGTTTCTCGACCATTTTTAAAAAATTTGATATTTTTTTCAAAATGTTTTTTTTTTACTTTCAAAATGGCAACCATATTATCTTTACTTCCTATAGCGGTATAGGCATTTGTGGTAGCTTATATTACTAAGCTCCTATTATACATCTATATATATACGCTACGACAAATCCTGGAGAAAACCCACGAAAATCAAATTGACACACACCATCTCTTTGTCGATTTTAAAGCTGCGTTCGATAGCCCGAGAAGGGATTGCCTATACGCAACAATGTCTGAGTTCGGTATACCTGCAAAGTTGATTAGACTTTGCAGAATGACGTTGAGCAACACACGCAGCTCCGTCAAGGTAGGAAATGACCTCTCCGAAACCTTCAATACCGAAAGAGGTTTCAGGCAAGGCGATCCACTGTCTTGCGATCTCTTCAACATCATCATGGAGGGGATCGTACGAAAGGCCGGTGTGCATCGTAATGGCACCATTTTCTATAAAGGTGTCCAGCTCCTTGCGTACGCTGATGATATTGATATTGTTGGCAGAACCAAGAGAGATGTTACCGCTGCTTTCACCGCTATCGAAAAGGAATCAGCCAAAGTGGGTTTGACGATAAATGAGGGCAAAACAAAATATATGCTGTCTACAAACAAGGGAGCTCGGCGTTTAACTCCCACGTTTCATCCGGCAGCTATAACTTTCAAGTAGTCAAGGAGTTCGTTTACCTTGGCACCGCCATTAACACTAACAACGAAATCAGCCTGGAGATAAAGCGAAGAACAATAATTGCTAATAGGTGCTACTACGGGCTCAGTAAGCAACTAAGTTCCAGAGCCCTCTCTCGATCGACAAAACTAACACTCTACAAGGCGTTCGTTCTACCTGTGCTGTTTTATGGCGTTGAGGCATGGGTAGACCACGAGCTGTATGAGCTCTACGAAGACATTGACGTAGTTCAACGTATAACTGTGCAGCGACTACGCTGGCTGGGTCATGTCCATCGTATGGACGACGAAGCTCCAGCGAAAAAGGTGGGTCGCTGGTCAATGACGACGAGGGAGACCATGCTTCCGATGTATGAACCAGGCTGAGGAAGCCCTAACCGCACTTGGTGTATCCGATTGGAGAAGGCGCGCGCAAAGCAGAGGCGCCTGGCGAGAGCTGATGAAATCGGCCGAAACCCGAACACGGGTTGTTACGGCCACCTTAGTAAGTAAATAAGTAATAAGTTTAAACGCAAAAACGGCAATCCATGTTATTTTATTAAAAAAAAAGTTTAAAAGTCACATCCCCTATATTAAGAAAACAAAATAACACGAGAACGGATCAGCCGATTTGAACGAAAAAGTTATCAAATTGTTTTGTATTAGATTTAGATGAGAAAAACAAAATTTTCCATTCCTCCCTGCTAAGCCTACTAACATTGAAAAACAAAATTAGAAGTGAACGACTGAAACAATTTTGATTGCATTTAGATGACACTATTTAGAAATGCTCACAATATTGGAGAATATAACAAGAAGAGGACGGCTTAATCGATTTGCAGCTTGCAGATTTGCAGTTTACCAAGTCCTCCTGCCCCGCTCACTTTATTTCAAAAAAACATATTTAGGCGTCAACAGCTGAGCCAATTTCAGCAAAAATGAAATCAATTAAGTCTGTGTGCCATTGCGATTAACATCCCAGCAAAAAAGTGCTTCCAAAAGAAAATAAAGTGGAAGGGAAAGTATTCCTAATCGTATCCCTTCCACTTTTAACCCAGAAAGCATTCTTTTAACATATGCATGTAATTGGGTCATTCTCCAGAAGTGCTTCCAGAATGTTTTCAAAGGAAGATATCTTTGATGCATTCTTTTAAAAGAGTGATTGTTGCTATCAACCGACAGAAGAATTTTGTTGAGTATAATCTTTCTATATACCAAAAAAGTAATGTATTTATGTATGTTATGTGGGCTTGTTTGTCAGATATAGACTCCAAAACAGCGAAACCAATTTTTATGAAATTTTCAGGAAAACTGTAGCAAAGTCTCGAAAGTGTCTTGAGTTTGGTGCCGATGGAACCAATGGGCAGGCATTAAACAAGAGCATGCCAACTCCCTTTGGAGTTATAGGTCGCCCAGCCTGGGAATTCGGTATTTGAATAAGGAAAAATCCGTCTTTTATTAATAAATTAGATTGAATTAAAATGTTTCAAAACCTTCCATTTTTAATAAAAGAAAAACTACATTTGTGAAACAGTGCAGGTAATTTGATCATCAAGGTAAATAAATTAATGTATGAATTGCTTATATACGTATAAATAAAATTTAAATGTTTCTCCGAGATAATATTTTAAAACTATAAGATTTCAATAACTTTCCATTTTTCACCTGTGGTTCCATTTTTTGGATTTGCCAATATGTAAGACTGTTAAAGAAGTGCCTGGCGAAGCGGGCGGGGGTTCAGCTAGTAGAATCATAATATAAACACACTTTGGTCTTTAAGCTGACACATAAAAAATGCTAATGAAACAATTTTTTTAATTAAAAATAAATTATTACATTTTTTTTGTTCAAAACGTGATATTTTGCAACTTAAAGCATTTTTTTTATAGAAAGCAGTGAGTTGCGGTCGAACATTTCTTTTCTAGAGTAGATTTTAAATTGTTTACGCATACACTGTTTTTAAATTCTGACTCATAAATTTTTTTGTTTACAGCCTCTTCAAAATTTAAAGTTTGAGAAATTTGCTGAATTTTGCTGACCTTGTGGTCAAATATCTGTGGTGGGCACGGGTTAAAATCTTTATATTTATTCACAATGAAGTACATCATAGCATAATGTTGCAGTTCAAATTTTAAGTTTGATATTTGCTTCGTTTGGAAGATACAGCCCTTCAAACTTCGTTAAAATACACCTAATAGTGTGTATATTGGGGTGGTCGTTATACGGCTTTTTCAAATTTCAATGATGGTAGTTGTTGATTTTTACCCAAATGTCAAAAAAAACTACTCTGAATTTCGAGATTCGAGAGCCCTAAGTCTGCCTATTTGCCCATTTGTCCACTTCCAAATTCAAAATAAAAAAATTATGTGGGAGGTGGGAGTGACCGAAGTTTTTTTTTTCAATTTTTCACATAAATATATGTCTTCGCAGCGAGTTATTTTGAAATCGGTCCAATATAAAGGAAAATATGGCTTTTGAAATTTTCTTGATGTATATGGAGGTAGGCGTAGGTAGGCGTGGTTGTGGGTGAATTTGAAATTTATTTTTTTTTGCTCTGTGTGCTTATGTTCTTAATTACAACTCACATGCAAAATTTAATTCCTGTGCGATTATTTTTTTCTATTTATTTAATGACATATTTTGTATGAAGGCGGACAAATGGTCCATTAGGGAGCTTTAGGGATCAATTAAAAAATATTACAGATTACAGAGAAATTTTTGACATTGGGCGTCAACAATCATCCATCATTGAAATTTGAAAAAAAGTCATATAACGGCCACGCTAATATATGATATTATATAACTAATATGATATTATTTTCAATTTGTATTTTTTCATATAAAATTTGAGATTTTTTTAAATATTCACATATAAATTGATAGCATTATGTTGTTATGTTGACGAAATTTTTTTAAGCTATTTATTGATCACAAATGTCTTAAAAAAATAGCTTAAAACAAATGTCATCAAAGTAATAACATAACGTTATCAATTTAAATGTGAATATTTTAAAAATACTCAAATTTTATATGAAAAAATACAAATTGAAAATAATATCATTGTGTTCAGTTTTAAAACATGCCGATTTTTTTCAGTGTACTATTGGGTGAATTTTCACGAAGTTTAAAGGGCTTTATCTTCTAAATTCTAAATTTTTTAACCTGTGCCTACCAGAGATATCTGACCCCAAAGTCAGCAAAATTCAGCAAATTTCTCAAAATGCAACTTTTTAAGAGGCTGCAAACAAAAAAATTGATGAGTCTAAAATCTTAAAAAAATTTTATGTTTAAGGCGGTCTTCTCATTCAAAACCCGTTTTTTGGACCCTTTTTAAAAAAATTCTTATTTGAAAACGCAAAGAATAATTGAAAACTTTTTTTATTTATTGTATTACAAAAGGTTCAAAGTAAATAAAAAAATTATTTTTGCCTCGATACGTGGGCTGTTCAAAAAGTAATGAGACTTCAAAGTTGGTGGTGAAAAAAAAGGTGTCGTCACGGCGGCCACGATTCCGGGTCTCCGGAGCGTCTGAAATGAAAAAAAAAACGGGGTTATAATCAGTATAGATGGAATTCTCGGGTGAACCTCAAGCTTAATTTTGTGATTTTTTTTGACAAAATGGCGGCCATTCAAAAAAAAAAATTTCAATTTCGGGTTTTTTTTTTTGTAGTTTAGTGTAAAAAAAAATAGTAAAAAATTTTTTAAAATTATGGTCGAGGTTCACCCGAGAATGGTGACAATTCTGCGTCGATTCCATTTTGTTTCATGAAAATTGGTTCAGTTGAACTGGAGATATCATTGCCGCCAGTTCGAAAAACGTGGGTTCGAGATAAACGCGTTTAAAGTTTGAAGTAATTTTTTTGGAAAAAAAAAAAAAAATCAAAAATGTTTAAATGCAGTTTTAAAGAGCTGACAATTTTTACTTAAAAATATTAGTCGGCGATGCCAGCTCCATACAGACCACCTTCCTCTTTTTCGTAGAAACTGCTTTCTGCTGCCCTCTCTGCTCTGCGAGCCGTTCTGCCAGCTTTTGATGATGCCGCAGCTCGAGTCTCTGATTGGTTCAATCTGTCTTCATTGCGAGATAGTGCGTATTCGTATGCGTTTTTGCCAATCGCAATACCCATCAAACCCATAATTTTAAGTATGGGTATAAAACCGTCGATGAAGAGGCACGTTGCAATGAAATTGGCCACTTCGATGGTGCGTGCGCCTGAGTTGATGTGTTTGGGCGAAAGTGACCAAAGAACAGAATTGTAGGACTCATTGGAATTCTGAGTTTCAGATCCAAGGCATCTTTCAAGCAAATTATCTGCCGACAGCGCTTCGTAAGCTGGTTTTATTACCTCCATCACCTTCTTGTCCATCAGACCTTGCTTCACAAAAAAGGCTGTATCTTCTAAAGTATTTCGAATTTCTAAAAATCCTTTTAGGGGCATATTCACAACTACACAAGCTATAAATA
This sequence comes from Coremacera marginata, assembly GCA_914767935.1. Classification (NCBI taxonomy): domain Eukaryota; kingdom Metazoa; phylum Arthropoda; class Insecta; order Diptera; family Sciomyzidae; genus Coremacera; species Coremacera marginata. The sequence goes on along the minus strand of OU612045.1, from coordinate 59,279,645 downwards.
AATGCAAAAAAAAAAGTTGAAAAAAAAAAGTTGCTCAATGAGAAGACCCCCTTAAACAACAAGTTAAAATGTACTCTAGAAAAATAAATTTTCATCTGCAACGCACTGCTTTCTATGAGGATAAATAAAAATTCTTAAAGATGCAAAATATCACGTTTTGAACAAAAAAAATTTAAAAATTTTTTTAATATGAAGAAATTTCATAAGCATTTTTTTTTTTTTGTCAAAGTAAAGGTTGAAGTGTTTTCATATTATTTTTTTTTTTTATTCATCATTCTATGTATAATAAGAGCTGAGCATAAGTAACCTCAAACGCCTATATCGCTATAGGTAGCAAACAATTTGGCCGCCATTATGAAAGTAAAACAAAAATAATATTTTTGAAAGCAGTTCTGATATCCAAATTAATTGAACAACTTTTAATACTGATATTAACTTTTTGAATAATAGTCGAGCAACCAGTGTTGGATCAGTTGATTTGGACTACCTCATATCTAGAGATTTAAAAAGAGACTGTGTTGTGTTAAGATTTAAATTGTTGTGAAGTAATAAAGATGTAATTTTTTCATGGTAAGCACATTGGAAAATCTCAGCTAGGAATTTAACTTCCATGAAGCTATTGCGAGGAATATTTCCTCTCTTGTAAACACTTGTGGGAGATTCTTTGAAGCTTTTTTTGTGCCAGTGTTGTTACTTTACCCCAACTTTGGTAGATCTACCACTTTTTTCGTCAGTTTTGGTTTCTATCAAATTTTCAAAACACTAAATAAATCTACCACTTTTTTTAGACTCAATCTAGCATTATTTAAAACTTACTACCCAGCAGTTCGGCTCATCAGTGACGAATGAGTGAGCTCCCTAGCTATTTATTATTATTCTCTGCATTACCATTTACTAGCTATTTCATAAGTTGCTGCTCACGTTACGTGAAAAATGAAACTAATGTATTTCATTACCTACTGCATTACCTCGGCTTGCTACCATTCATGTAGGAAATCATAACCGTTAAAAGACTTATTGTGATTGACAGTACTGGAAGGTAATGTATTTGCATTACCTGCTGCATTACCTCGGGTACTAGAATTCACTAGAATTAATTTATGTAGGTAATCATGATATCCAGTACTGGAGGGTAGTTACAGCAGTGTTTGGAGCACTGTAAAAGTTCGCTTCCATATAAAACTGCCTCAATATTGAACTGCTTGAAAGTTAGCTGAGCTTTGAAAAGGTGCTTGCCAAATGTCTTTATGAGGGTGCTTTATCGATCACGATTCACGATCGTCTGCTCTCACATGAACATTCTCACTCTCAAATTTAATATGACAACTGCTTAGAAGTTTCTAGAAAACCTTTGCAAAACTCCTCAGTGAGGTAAAAAAATTGAAAAACCAAATAAAATTGTTGGCGGTTTTTCAATATTTCGCAAAAAAATTTTTTAAATTTTTGGAAATGCAGTTAGCTTACAAAAACAACAAAATATTTATTTTTTATTAAAACAAAAATGTTTTTAATTAATGCGGGTTTTATATGAATTAAGGCTTTTTAAAATCAGTTTTATGTAAGCGGAAGTGCAATTAGGGCTCTTTGTAGTTACTGTATAAAAACCGACAATGTAGAATATCAAATTTTTTTAAATGCAGTTTATTTACAAAAATATCCAAATATTTATTTATAATGACAAAAGAAAATTTTTTCCATTGATATCTACTTTATTTCAATTCGGGGTTTTTAATATCAATTTTATTGGTACAAAAGTGCAATTAGAGCTTTTTGCAAATACATTGAAAACCAAAGAAAAACCAAATTCACGGAAATTTCGCATTCAATATTCTTTAGAAATTCAAAGACGACTACTCTAACTATTGCAATTTGAACTTAATCAAATGAAATTTTGGAAAAATGCATTTAGGACTTTTCGATATTATCTAATAAAATTGGTATTTTTGGAGTAACAGTTCCAATTTTTTGGGTGAAGGTGTATTTGACGTTGGTCTTAAAAAAAAATGAAAGTATGAAAGTGGATTTTGAAAAAATGTCAATTAGGGCCGTTGTACAAGTGAGCGACAATATACTTCTTGCTTAAATCTGAAATCACTAGGATTTGAACACAGAACTCGTCGCACTCCGATCCAAAACGATTCTGCCAGGTCAATCTATTGCTTACCACAAAATGAAACTCGAGTACACAAGTATGATACTTTTGAAGTATTATCGGGAGGGAATATTATGAATATGAACAGTGAAACATGTGTTTACAAGTTCTTTCGAAGTTTAATCGAGAGAAAAAGTTGTGATCCATCTCTATAGATTCTGATGGCATTGTTTGGTGGAAGGTTTCCAACCGCCCACTCTTCGCGGGAGAGAATGGATGCATCAAATTTCCTGTCAAAGAAGAGTTTTTGTGTGATGTATTCTACGGGTTTGGATATCGGAGGAAGGAATTTGCTTATGCTAGAGTGTCCTAATGTGCCCTCCATTAGAGGTGGCCTCTTGATGGATGGCTATAATGGTAGCCATTTGTTTTATAGGATATCAAGTGGTATAAGGTGGAGCATATTATCTAATGCGTCTGTAGGAGTGGTTCTTAATGCTCCACTAATACATAGCTCAGCTGATCTTTGAACTTTGCGAAGTATGTTGAGGTATGTTTTTTATCTAGTGCTTGCCACCAGACAATGGCACCATATAGCAATATTGGCATTACCACTGCCGTGTAAAGCCAGTGAGTAACACTTGGCTGTCGATTTTCTGCTCTCGAGCAGATTGGGTTTACTCTCCTTAGTTCGACAAAATTTGATTATAGACATTTAATCTTCAAACAAAAGGAATTCAAAAGGAAGGAAGATGGGTACAATATGATGGTCATGGTGTGATGTTATTGTTTGAAGGTTCTGTTATGATGGGTTTGGTATTATGAGTATTCTGTGATGTTATTTAAATTTTTATTTAGTTTGAGGCGAGTCAGTCTATTTGAAGTGATCCCAAAAAACGGAAGTTGGTTTCTCGTCCATTTTTAAAAAATTTGATATTTTTTCCAAAATGTTTTTTTTTTTTTTTACTTTCAAAATGGCAACCATATTACGAGTATCTTTACTTCCTATAGCGGTATAGGCGTTTGTGGTAGCTTATATTACTAAGCTCCTTTTATACATCTATATATATACGCTACGACAAATCCTGGAGAAAACCCACGAAAATCAAATTGACACACACCGTCTCTTTGTCGATTTTAAAGCAGCGTTCGATAGCCCGAGAAGGGATTGCCTATACGCAACAATGTCTGAGTTCGGTATGAATGACGTTGAGCAACACACGCAGCTCCGTCAAGGTAGGAAATGACCTCTCCGAAACCTTTAATACCGAAAGAGGTTTCAGGCAAGGCGATCCACTGTCTTGCGATCTCTTCAACATCATCATGGAGGGGATCGTATTGTCGGCAGAACCAAGAGAGATGTTACCGCTGCTTTCGCCGCTATCGAAAAGGAATCATCCAAAGTGAGTTTGACGATAAATGAGGGTAAAACAAAGCATATGCTGTCTACAAACAAGGGAGCGTGGCGTTTAGACTCCCACGTTTCATCCGGCAGCTATAACTTTGAAGAAGTCAAGGAGTTCCTTTACCTTGGCACCGCCATTAATACCAACAACGAAATCAGCCTGAGATAAAGCGAAGAACAATAATTGCTAATAGGTGCTACTACGGGCTCAGTAAGCAACTAAGTTCCAGAGCCCTCTCTCGATCGACAAAACTAACACTCTACAAGACGTTCGTTCTACCTGCGCTGTTTTATGGCGCTGAGGCATGGGTAGACCACGAGCTGTATGAGCTCTACGAAGACATTGACGTATTTCAGCGTATAACTGTGCAGCGACTACGCTGGCTGGGTCATGTCCATCGTATGGACGACGAAGCTCCAGCGAAAAAGGTGCTCGAGGCGAGGGTCGCTGGTCAACGACGACGAGGGAGACCATGCTTCCGATGTATGAACCAGGCTGAGGAAGCCCTAACCGCACTTGGTGTATCCGATTGGAGAAGGCGCGCGCAAAGCAGAGGCGCCTGGCGAGAGCTGATGAAATCGGCCGAAACCCGAACACGGGTTGTTACGGCCACCTTAGTAAGTAAATAAGTAATATATAAAAATAAGTTGCATTGTGTATGAAATTGATGTTCTCTGTAATGCGTGAACCGATTTTGTTTCTGGTAAAAGGTGACGTCAATACGAAGGTTTTTATGTATGTGTATGAGTTCATGAGTTATAGAAATTTGAACATGTATTTGTGCGTATATAGTGAATATGCGGAAATATTTACAAATCCTTATATCTTGGTAAATATAGATACTACGGTATTGGAATTTTTAAAGATGTGGGTAGGATAATTTTTAAAGACAAAGTTATCAAATTATTTTGTATTAGATTTAGATGAGAAAAACAAAATTGTCCATTCCTCCCTGCTAAGCCTACTAACATTGAAAAACAAAATTAGAAGTGAACGACTGAAACAATTTTGATTGCATTTAGATGACAATATTTAGAAATGCTCACAATATTGAAAAATATAACAAGAAGAGGACGGCTTAATCGATTTACAACTTGCAGATTTGCAGTTTACCAAGTCCTCCTGCCCCGCTCACTTTATTTCAAAAAAACATAATTAGGCGTGAACAGCTGAGCCAATTTCAGCAAAAATGAAATCAATTAAGTCTGTGTGCCATTGCGATTAACATCCCAGCAAAAAAGTGATTCCAAAAGAAAGTAAAGTGGAAGGGAAAGTATTCCTAATCCTATCCCTTCCACTTTTAACCCAGAAAGCATTCTTTTAACATATGCATGTAATTGGGTCATTCTCCAGAAGTGCTTCCAGAATGTTTTCAAAGGAAGATATCTTTGATGCATTCTTTTAAAAGAGTGATTGTTGCTATCAACCGACAGAAGAATTTTGTTGAGTATAATCTTTTATTTACAAAAAAAATTAATGTATTTATGTATGCTATGTGGGCTTGTATGTCAGATATAGACTCCAAAACAGCGAAACCAATTTTTATGAAATTTTCAGGAAAACTGTAGCAAAGTCTCGAAAGTGTCTTGAGTTTGGTGCCGATGGAACCAATGGGCAGGCATTAGACAAGAGCATGCCAACTCCCTTTGGAGTTATAGGTCGCCCAGCCTGGGAATTCGGTATTTGAATAAGGAAAAATCCGTCTTTTATTAATAAATTAGATTGAATTAAAATGTTTCAAAACCTTCCATTTTTAATAAAAGAAAAACTACATTTGTGAAACAGTGCAGGTAATTTGATCATCAAGGTAAATAAATTAATGTATAAATTGCTTATATAAATAAAATTTAAATGTTTCTCCGAGATAATATTTTAAAATTATAAGTTTTTCAAAACTTTTCGTTTTTCACCTGTGGTTCCAATTTTTGGATTTGCCAATATGTAAGCCTGTTAAAAAAGTGCCTGGCGAAGCGGGTGGGGGTTCAGCTAGTAGAATCATAATATAAACACACTTTGGTCTGACACATAAAAAATGCCAATGGAACAATTTTTTTAATTAAAAATAAATTATTACATTTTTTTTGTTCAAAACTTATATCTTAAACTATATCAACTTAAAGCATTTTTTTTATAGAAAGCAGTGAGTTGCGGTCGAACATTTCTCTTCTAGAGTAGATTTTAAATTGTTTACGCATACACTGTTTTTAAATTCTGACTCATAAATTTTTTTGTTTACAGCCTCTTCAAAATTTTAAGTTTGAGAAATTTGCTGAATTTTGCTGACTTTGTGGTCAAATATCTGTGGTGGGCACGGGTTAAAAACTTTATATTTATTCACAATGAAGTACACCATAGCATAATGTTGCAGTTCAAATTTTGAGTTTGATATTTGCTTCGTTTGGAAGACGCAGCCCTTCAAACTTCGTTAAAATACTCCTAATAGTGTGTATATTGGTGTATACACAATATAGTGTGTATATGGTGTGTATACGGTGCGTGTATAGTGTGTATACGGCTTTTTTAAATTTCAATGATGGATAGTTGTTGATTGTACCCAAATGTCAAAAAAAACTACTCTGAATTTTTTTTCGAGAGCCCTAAGTCTGCCTATTTGCCCATTTGTCCACTTCCAAATTCAAAATAAAAAAATTATGTGGGAGGTGGGCGTGACCGAAGTTTTTTTTCAATTTTTCACATAAATATATGTCTTCGCAGCGAGTTATTTTGAAATCGGTCCAATATAAAGGAAAATATGGCTTTTGGAATTTTCTTGATGTATATGGAGGTAGGCGTAGGTAGGCGTGGTTGTGGGTGAATTTGAAATTTATTTTTTTTTGCTCTGTGTGCTTATGTTCTTAATTACAACTCACATGCAAAATTTAATTCCTGTGCGATTATTTTTTTCTATTTATTTAATGACATATTTTGTATGAAGGCGGACAAATGGTCCATTAGGGAGCTTTAGGGATCAATTAAAAAATATTACAGATTACAGAGAAATTTTTGACATTGGGCGTCAACAATCATCCATCATTGAAATTTGAAAAAAAATCATATAACGGCCACGCTAATATATGATATTATATAACTAATATGATATTATTTTCAATTTGTATTTTTTAATATAAAATTTGAGATTTTTTTTAAATATTCACATATAAATTGATAGCATTATGTTGTTATGTTGACGAAATTTGTTTTAACCTATTTTTTGATCACAAATGTCTTAACAAAATAGCTTAAAACAAATGTCATCAAAGTAATAACATAACGTTACCAATTTAAATGTGAATATTTTAAAAAAACTCAAATTTTATATGTAAGTAAACAAATTGAAAATAATATCATTGTGTTCAGTTTTAAAACATGCCGATTTTTTTCAGTGTACTATTAGGTGAATTTTCACGAAGTTTAAAGGGCGTTATCTTCTAAATTCTAAACTTTTTAACCTGTGCCTACCAGAGATATCTGACCCCAAAGTCAGCAAAATTCAGCAAATTTCTCAAAATTCAAATTTTTAAGAGGCTGTAAACAAAAAAATTGATGAGTCTGATTTGATGAAAAATTGATGTTAAAAAAATTTATGTTTAAACAACAAGTTAAAATGCACTCTAGAAAAAAATTTTCATCTGCAACGCACTGCTTTCTATGAGGATAAATAAAAATTCTTAAAGATGCAAAATATCACGTTTTGAACAAAAAAAATGTAAAAATTTTTTTAATATGAAGATTTTTTTAATGTCAAAGTAAAGGTTAAAGTGTTTTCATATTATTTTTTTTTTTATTCATCATTCTATGTATAATAAGAGCTGAGCATAATTAACCTCAACCGCCTGTATCGCTATAGGTAGCAAAGACAATTTGGCCGCCATTATGAAAGTAAAACAAAAATAATTTTTTTTGAAAGCAGTTCTGATATCCAAATTAATTGAACAACTTTTAATACTAATATTAACTTTTTGAATAATAGTCGAGCAACCAGTGTTGGATCAGTTGATTTGGACTACCTCATATCTAGAGATTTAAAAAGAGATTGTGTTGTGTTAAGATTTAAATTGTTGTGAAGTAATAAAGATGTAATTTTTTCATGTTAAGCACATTGGAAAATCTCAGCTCGGAATTGAACTTCCACTGGAAGGTAATGTATTTGCATTACCTGCTGCATTACCTCGGGTACTAGAATTCACTAGAATTCATTTATGTAGGTAATCATGATATCCAGTACTGGAGGGTAGTTACAGCAGTGTTTGGAGCACTGTAAAAGTTCGCTTCCATATAAAACTGCCTCAATATTGAGTTGCTTGAAAGTTAGCTGAGCTTTGAAAAGGTGCTTGCCAAATGTCTTTATGTGGGTGCTTTATCGATCACGATTCACGATCGTCTGCTCTCACATGAACATTCTCACTCTCAAATTTAATATGACAACTGCTCAGAAGTTTCTAGAAAGCCTTTGCAAAACTCTTCAGTGAGGTAAAAAAATTGAAAAACCTAATAAAATTGTTGGCGGTTTTTCAATATCTCGCAAACAAATTTTTTAAATTTTTGGAAATGCAGTTAGCTTACAAGAACACCAAAATATTTATTTTTTATTAAAAACAAAAATGTTTTTAATTATTGCGGGTTTTATATGAATTAATGCTTTTTAACATCAGTTTTATGTAAGCGGAAGTGCAATTAGGGCTCTTTGTAGTTACTGTATAAAAACCGACAATGTAAAATATCAAATTTTTTTAAATGCAGTTTACTTACAAAAATATCCAAATATTTATTTATAATGACAAAAGAAAATTGTTTCCATTGATATCTATTTTATTTCAATTCGGGGTTTTTAATATCAATTTTATTGGTACAAAAGTGCAATTAGAGCTTTTTGCAAATACATTGAAAGCCAAAGAAAAACCAAATTCACGGAAATTTCGCATTTAATATTCTTTAGAAATTCAAAGACGACTACTCTAACTGCAATTTGCAATTTGAACTTAATCAAATGAAATTTTGGAAAAATGCATTTAGGACTTTTCGAAATTATTTAATAAAATTGGTATTTTTGGAGTAACAGTTCCAATTTTTTGGGTGAAGGTGTATTTGACGTTGGTCTTAAAAAAATGTATGAAAGTGGATTTTGAAAAAATGTCAATTAGGGCCGTTGTACAAGTGAGCGACAATATACTTCTTGCTTAAATCTGAAATCACTAGGATTTAAACACAGGACTCGTCGCACTCCGATCCAAAACGATTCTGCCAAGTAAATCTATTGCTTACCACAAAATGAAACTAGAATACACAAGTATGATACTTTTGAGGTATTATCGGGAGGGAATATTATGAATATAACAGTGAAACATGTGTTTACAAGTTCTTTCGAAGTTCTTTCGTTCTTTTAATCGAGAGATAAAGTGTCGAACCTGTTTTCACAAGTTTCTTAGAAATTATATCGAGGTGGAAAGCTCTAAGGACGTGTTTATAGTGCCTGCTGGTTGCTGCGCCGAGCTGAACCGAAATGGAAAGCTGAAAAACGCTGCACATACCATCATGTGAAATAAGCTCAAAGTTCGTATAGTGCCAGCCGAGCAGGCAGCTTAAAGTTACTGAATGGCAGTCGCTGGCTGGCAGTCGATATCTTGTTTCATATGTGCAAGATTTCTCAGCTTTCTTTCTCGGTTCGGCTTGGCACAGCAACTAGCGGGCACAAAAGCGCCCCAAGAATCTTAAAAATGGAACCTGTTGGAAGTACATTTGTTAGTTGGGCATAAAAGATCTTTATTTTTTACCGCTTATATACCAACTCTAAAGTTCTTCTTAAGAATTTTAGCTACAATTCATTAAAATTTTTCTTAATTGAATTAATATAGCTTTGATCTGCTATAATGCTTATATTACATGGGAGTTTTTAGTCCATCTTAGAGAGTAAAAAATTAAACCACTTAAAGATCTCGACTTTTTCTTGCATGTTTTTCATTTTCTACCTTACCTGTTGGAACTTCAATTGTTAGTTGCGAATAACAGATCTTTATTTATGACTACTTATGTCCAAACTTTGAAGTTCTTCTCAAGTATTTTAAATACAATTAAAAAATAATTTTTTCGCAATTGAATTAATACATATATAATCTGCTTATATTAAATGAGAATTTTTAGTCGTAAGACTCTGTCACTCTTACACCACTTAAAGAACTTCACTTGTTCTTATATAAGTTTCTCTTCTGTTGTACGAGACCCCCACACACAGACATTTATTGGTTTTTGCGTTTTCACTGAAAGGTAATATGAGGGATTGTTTTCAGCTTTTCCAACACAATTGTAATTGTGTTTGTAAAAGTTTTTTGAATAAATTATTAAGAATAATAGAAAACTTAATACACGTTAAAAGCTCTGCCTTGAAAAAGTTGTAATACGAGTATTTATGGAATATTAAATTTCACTCAAAAATTATCTTATTAACACATTATTCACATATGGTTTAAAAATTTATTTTTAGTGGCTGAATTCAAGACAACACATTTAAGTTGCTATATTTTAGTTGTTTCAATTGAGTCATAAGTATAATTAAAAAAGACACAGGCTCGATAGTATAGTAAGCGTAAGCGTAAATTTTTTGTTTGATATATTTAGTAGTGAAATTATTGTTCTGTTCATTTGATGTTGGTAAAAAATAAATGTAATTCAATGTTATGATTTATCAAACATAAATTTATTATTGAAATAAGTATAACTATTTAAAATTATTAAATAAATATTTCGAAAAATGTGAACTTATTATTTCTCCTGCAGTAAAAAACATATATGTATAAATATTTTAAGTTTAGTTGAAATTTAAACTTAAGCAAACAAAATATATTTTTAATATGGAAAATATATAATAACAATGTAATATTTATTTCGAATATATTATGGTATTTAAAAATAAATGGGTTTTACATAGGACAAGCAATTGATATGAATAAAGGTAAGTTTTACAAACATATTAATAACAACAAGAAGAACACAAGCAGTAACTGTGAAATATTCGTAAAACGATTCGTTTCAACAAACGACACGATCGATTTCGGCACGAACGAAACCAACAACCATAACAACAGAAAACAATGTGAATTTTAAGATTTTGCTAGTTTTTGACTTTTGTCAAGAATTGACAAAATCCAAAGTCAGATTTGTTTTATATGGGATGTAACTGATATTTTGGCATATATCTTATCCTTGTACGATGAATATTAAAGGCTGTAGGTACACCCCAAAAAGTGAACAAAAACGTTGCATGTGATTAAAAAAATTTGGGGAAAAAACTCTCATACAGTCCATGCTGTAAGATGTAATTCTAAGTCACAAAAAAAAAATGCCAGTGTGACTAGTATCCGACCATATATTCTGATTCGGTTTCGGCCCTTTTTCTCATTTACAGCTATAGCCGAAAGTATAACCGAAACTTCAAAATCTCTTGCCAAACCTCATATTTTGAATAACAATGCCAAAAAATTATTGAACATTTTGGCTTCAGCCAAAATTCAGTTTCAGTTTCGGATTTGGGCAAAATTTCAATTTCGGCCGAACACTAATTGTGACTGCTATGATCAATCTTGAGAAAAGTTATCAATTGGATATCTAGTTCAACTCCCTTTTTTTGTTTCTCTAAACGTGCTGCCAACTTTTATTCCTGATGGAAGTAAGTTAAATCATTAAATTTATAATTGTAACTAAAAGAGACGACAGTGTAAAATAATAATTTGATAAACCAAATAAGTTAACTATTTAGTTTTTAGCAATTCTTAAAAAAATTAATTTTTATGAATTACACTCGAGAGCTTTATGCCAAGTAATTTCATGAAGCAATAAGTTAACTCTTATTAATTTAATAGGTTCGATACAAAATAGACGATTTTTGAACACCCATTAAAAACCAAAAATAAACAAATATCGAGACAATTTTGTTTACCAACAAATCAGTGCCATCAAAAATGAGCCAAAATATTAACACAGCTCGGCATATATGTAGTGGCCACAGCTACAAACACTGGCACACCCAATACCAGACAGACATAAGCTGAGGGATGCTTGGAAGAGCAAGAAGCCGGAAAGCAAGGTTAGCCTGCCGGTGGTCAATAAAGCACGCCTCACAGCACTCCCTCATTTGTCTGAGGCCAAAAGTAAATTAATGCCAAATTTATTGGCAGCGTACCAAATGTTTTGACGGATATAAGAAAAAAGATGCTAGTTGATGGCATGGAGCGGCAGGCACTTAAGTGCTGGTGCCAGAAATTAAGCTAAAGAGAGAACGCTGCATGTAGTAAACGCGAAAGTAATAAATTCACATTTAACAATTTATATTAACTTGCTTACCGCGCAAACGGTCATTTTCCATTTGAAAAGAAGCCATGCTTGGATCGTGACGGATTTCCGCCGGCAAGGCGCGCCATACTTGCAATGAATGTTCGGTGACCTGATCTGGTGTGACCAAATTAAATTGAGAGCGACGTCGCTTTGTTGTAGCCTGCTGCTCACTGTCATCGCCTGGAGAGTGAAGATGGAATTTATCCTTTAAGCCCATGTTTGTTGTTTTTTTTTTGTCTTATATGTGAATTAGGTTAAACTTGTATTCTACTAAGTTGAATGCTTTCTTGAGTGATCTTTTATTGTAAAAATTGCATAAATTCATGGCATATATTATGTCTTCTTGCTTTTTTTTTTTATTTTGTTATTCGTTCTATCTCAAGTATCTCAATAATTCTATTCGTTTATTTTTACAACGCACTACAGCGCCAGCGTTAATACGTTATTGTTGTGGCTTTAATAAGAACTGTTTCTTCTCTTATTATTCTTGTTATTTTTTGTTGTTTTTTTTTTTCCTTTACTCACTACACCCACACACACACTTTTGCTTAAATAATTTAATTTATATTCTATTGAATTTTTCTAAAGTTTCTGCGAACTATTCTACTGCTTCCGCTGAGAAAATCACGTCACATCTTTGCGGTGCGTGCATCTGATTGAACGAGTGCGTTGTACGCGACTGAAATGACTCGATTTTTTTGTGCCTCAATTTTTCTCTGCATGCTATAAGCATTTCCATAACAGCTTTCAATTGGAATGCTTTTCATCGTGATCATCATCATCATCATTATCATCATCATCATCATCGTCGTCGTGATACGATAATCTGCTCGGCATTCAATTTCCGTTCAATGGCTCGGTTTATACTCATTATACAGCCACTTGTTAGTAACTTCCATGCGCAAAACATTTGGCATGGACGGCCAACCCAGCCATGGAAAACTTTCTCTGAAAGCTTTGGAAGTGCCGCTTTTCCTGTTGCTCTTCGAATTCTAGATTTTTTTGTTCTCATTTTGCAGCGCTTGTTGTTTACAAGTTTCTTTGTATATTTTACATGTTTTTCTTGCTACTCGGCTTTTCTTGTTAACGCTTCTTTGTCAACGTTCATGGCCATTAGCAGCCATGACAGTGAAATTTCTATTCCTGCTGTATGAACATTTTTAAAAATTAGCTCAATGCCGCCTCGCTAGGTTTAATTGTTAATTTTGAAAGCCACTCCGACAGGTGGTTGTCGCTCAGTGTTTCCAGCGTCATTTGTTTACTGCGGCAACTTTTTCTAATTTTGCTTTTTCATTCTGTTTAAGCTTCAAGCTCACGTATTCCTCTATACAACTTCAATAGCTGTGCGAAGTGTTGCATTACATTATTTTTACATCTATTGTTTTGTTGTTTATTGATTCATTGCTTGGAATTCTTGAGAAAATCTGTTTTTATTTCGTTCTCGTCGCGTATGAGTGATGTTTAATTATATCAGCCGTTAAGAGGTATAATTCTGTTATGGCTGCTTGTGAACGTAACAACTTTTTTCAATGGAATGCAAAAAGTCAATCTACATTTAAAGAGCTTAGTTCTGTTAAATTTTGTTTTTTTCTTAAAATATCGATACTAAAGTAGCGAAAATTCGTATAGAAAATTTTTGTAATATCATTTACATAGTGTATATAGCCAGCACGAAGTATGAAAGCTTATGTTTCTCACGTGCTTCCCAGTAGGCGAATTATGGAATCATAATGTAAGATCTTAGACTGATTTCACTTAATATGGTAAGTAGAAGATAAAAAAGGCCAATTAGATTTCTAAACTTTGAAAAATGTATGCGGACAAAGTAGACTTAAAATGATAAAAGTTGGCTACGAAAAATTAAGAAACCCAGAAAATTAGTATGGTCAAAACTCCGTATTTCTGCGAATTAATTAAAAAAGAAACAATTAAATAATTTGTCATGAATAAGGTAACCTATCACCTATACCGAAATCAAATCTGTACAGCAACGAGATTTCATACAATTTTCGAATTGCGTACCAAAGGGAAGCTATCTAATATACACTGGGACGCATTCCTATAGCCGAAACTACAAAGTTCTTAAAAACTATTCAATAATGATTTATAATATCGTCTGAGGTCTCAATTTTATTTTTAACTAGCGAAAATACACGGCGTTACTTGGGAGTTTAGATAAATTTGTTTTGACCTTATTCGCCGATTTGGAAAAACTTTGGATGGAATGTTATGTGCATCTATGTTTCAATGCATACCAATAAAATTATAGTGGTAACTTCGGCGGAATGAGCAAACTGTAGCTTCAACATTTAAAAATTATGAGAAAAAGTTAGGGAAATTGCGATGTATGTGTGCGTGCCCCGATAGCTTCCAAAGGTATATTTTCAAGTTTTTTTTTTATTTCGATAAATATTACCAACATTTTCACTTATTATAAAAAAAAATTGCAAAAAAATCAGACCAAAAATTATTTTTGCAAGCATTAAGGTAAATTTTCTCCCGTGTCGTAATGTTGCTGTAGCGTCCAATGTATTCAGGCTATTCAACTTGTGCATAGGTGTTCATGTGTTATTATTTTTGACGTAAGCTTTGTGTGTTTTTTTTTTAAGCCTTTACACAATTTATAACTCATGGATGCTTTCTTGGAGAAATAAAAATATATAAGCAAAAACGAGTCATTCCAAGTATTTGTTTAGAAGAAATCCAAACTTACCATAGTTGAAAGAACGTATGGAGACAAAGATTTGTACAATAGGAAGAGGTAGGCAAAGGCTCGAAGTATATAGAAATTTCAATTGAAAAAATGAATTTTATTTAATTTTAAGGCACTCGATTATTTTTTTAAGCTTTGTTCAAATACGAGGGCACTTGAAACCCAAAAAAAAAAAAGGATCCGGGAAGCTCGAGAGACCAAATTTTCGGTCATTACCTGATTAATTTGATAATAGATAGTAGTTTGGAACACATGCTCAATAAACATGCAAAAACAATCTACGCACAAAAAAAAAGCAAGTGTAAAATTATAATATTTTCGGGTATAATTTGTTTATAGTTAATTATAATTTACATTTATACTTAATGTATAATTTAAGTATTTGTGTAGTACAACAAAGGAAATTTAGGCAACCTTCTGCTAAAATGAGTTGCCGTAGATATTAGGCAATATTAAAAAAGGAACTTGGGTATCATAACCTTAGGTAAGTTATACTTATACTAGTGCAGATTTCTTAAGGCATTTGCAAAAAGCGCTTGCGCTGTTCTCTTATGATTTGTTTGTTTTTTTCATCTCTTCAGTTATGTTTAACACTTTTTTGTTTTTTTTTTTTAACCCTTTCAGACCCACGGCGATAAATCATTATAACTTCACCAAAAGTAATTATTTTTCTTCGCCCTATCTTCAAATTATTATTCAAAATGACAATTAAACTAATTTTCCATCCATATTATATGAAAAAAGAACCATGCACGTTTGTGTATTTTGGGCATCTAGCCCTCAAATGATGCTATATCTAATCAAAAAGGACACAAAAGCTTTTGTAATCTTTTTCCATTTTATTAATAAAATAGTGAATAAAAAATTTTAGATAATTGGTCCTTTGGGGTGCATTTTAAAGCAATCTTTATATCTAGCAGTACATAAACGGATTTTGCATTTATGACATCTGGCTCTAGTTTGACTGACACACTTCGATTTGCGACATCTTTTGACTGTTTCATCTACCATTTTGGGCCAATAATCGTATCTGTCGTACCTTATGTCTTCTGGAGCATCATGCAGCCGATATTTAGTGCAATGATAAGTCTCAGATAATTGGAATTCTTGTGGTTCTCGTGATGGTGGATCCTTTGATTTTGCCAACACTTTGCCAATTTCTAATTTAAAATCTAAACTCTTTTTTGCGTCCCCAAGCGCAGCAGCATCTCCTCTATATTCCATCCAAGAATTCAAGGCTGCTATATCCAAGAAATGGAAAAAACTTTCAATGGCCATTTTTTTGTCTTCATTTTTACTCTGTAGTCCACATATTGTTGATGTTATTGTAACACACTTCGAGTCGCACCATTTCACCACCACCACTTCGGTATTCTTCATATACTGGCTTATTCACGACATGCCATATTTTTGTCCAGTGTTTAATTCCAGTGTAAAGTTTCCCTTTATAATACCTGTGGCTTTGAAACCTATTCTATTCAATTTTCCCAGAAGAGAAATTATCGTAAAAAATCGATCTAAATAAAGGTGGCTGCCGACTGGTAAAAACTTGGTTTACCGTAAGACTATTGAAGGTACATGTCCTAGCCCACAGTCAGGAAACGTTCCAGCACCTTGAAATAACTCAAAATCAACGATCATTCCATTGGAAGTTGCACAAACTAGATTTTTCAGTCCAAATGGGCGAGGTTTTGATCTTATTACTTGCCGTGCTAGACATCTTCCTGTGAATGGCTCGTCGATGGAATATGGGGTAATTTCAGTAGCCAGTTCATTACAACGGCGTCTTACCATTTCAACAACCGGCTGCACTCTCCAGAGTTTATTAGTTGTACTAGGTTTGCTGGTGTCCGCAAAATGTTTTAAGTTTCTCAATTTCATAAATGCATTTCTGAACATTGAGTTTGAAATTATATCGTTCCGAAAATGTATGCTCCAACACATTCTAATTTTAGGGTTGCCTAAGCAATCCATTATAATGGAACAGCCATAAAAATTTTCAATTCTGTTTTTGTGGTATTCAACTCAGTTCCAATCGTTGAAAGTGCATACATTTTGGTGTATTTCACAGCTTCTTCAAAAT
The DNA here is from genome assembly GCA_914767935.1 of Coremacera marginata. Taxonomy (NCBI): domain Eukaryota; kingdom Metazoa; phylum Arthropoda; class Insecta; order Diptera; family Sciomyzidae; genus Coremacera; species Coremacera marginata. The sequence continues at coordinate 59,263,026 of OU612045.1, read as the reverse complement.
GATGATCTGGGAAGTAACTAGAAAGATGTTGCATATTGTTGTACCAAATTATGACAGCCAAAAGCAATAGGCAAATTAGTATTCGGAAACTCTTTACTCTTCCAGACATCCCTTCTTGGTTGATTTTCGCTCAGCATCTGGAAAAATTCATTTTGAAAAATCACAAAAATCAAAAATATAGCACAGTTCTTTACCTAATTCCATCGCCAGGTTCTTCATCATTTTCAAGAGCCCTGGGCTTCGAAGGAGCATCAGCTTGTTCGTCATCATCAGAAAAGGCATACTCTGAGTTTTCAAGAATATCAAGAATCCGTTGAATATCAAACTTGCTTTCTAAGTTGTACATTTTACCTGATAAATATAAGATAACACAAATGTGAGCTTGATTTCAAAACTCAATTTGTGCCCAAACAACACAATTGTGTTATCTGTTTTTAACTTGTCGTGAAATCAACAAAAGTCTTGACTATCCCAAAATCAAACGATCGCAAACGCAAATAAGTACCGTTATAAACATTTCCCCGCTATAAAAACGTAACAAAACTAAACATGATATGCGATGGCACTGAATTTTTAATTTTTGCCGAGTATTTTGCAACACTTCAGTCATCACAGCGGGCAAAACAATACCTACATACCCCTATCGATGCTTTTAGTTATTTACTTCAAATTTTGTATAAATCATTGAAAATTTAACTTTGAAATCACATCACACAATCGCTTACCTTGGGTCTGAAAGGGTTAATTAACTAAATTTTTATTTAATAATGTCTACTCATCAGTAGTCTTATTCTACATCAGTCGTGGTTCTCGCTGTGATCCACTAATCTGTATTATGTAATATTGGTTTCGTCAATGTTACGAATAAATTACTTCGAAATGCATGCACGTTAGTACAAATGATAAGAAAAGGAAAGTAAATAATGACCGCGTATGACAGAAAGGATAGCAATGAGAGAAAAGATTGTAAAACCACAATTTGCGTTTGCCCAAGTACCTTTGGCGTATTATACAATTTTTGCATGCCTAAGTTGACAAAAAACTTATGAAATTTACAAAAATTTCTTAGGCTTCATACAAAAATAGTGACCCAAGTCATTTTTGTCAATACGCCTTAGGTATTTTTTTGTGTATACAAGAAATTTGTGTTTTTGTGGGGGGACCTCCATTAGGGTGGTAGATAGGAATTGGTTGTGTTCAGAAAAAATGTTGGAGGGTGGAAAAGTAATAGGACCAGCTTATACATTGATCCCTCTAGGGCTCAATTCTTGAGAAAGTTATGAACTCTAATACACAATTTTCTTTGCCCGGGAGCTCGAAAAGCGAGACCTCTTATAAACATAGATAGTACAGAAACTTTTCTTTAAATTGTTATGTCTATTTAAATTATTTTTTATAATGTTTTAATAATTTACATCAACAGCAACTAGAAGTGTACCAATTTGAAAATTTCGAATTTGAGTATTTTTACAAAAAAAAAAAAAATAAAACCTCCAAAAATTTAAACATAAAAAAATTTCTAAAACCAGTAGCATTTATGGCTTAAAAAAATGGCGCAAGAAAATAAAAAACCATAATTCGGAAAAAAGTTATCACTGTGGAAACTTTTTTAGGTTGAAACTTGACTTTTTTTCAAAAATACTTAAAGTGCCATTTTTCAGCATCACAAAAAAATTAAAAAAAAATCGAAGAAACATATATTTCTTACTCGGAGTAACTTAAATAATTCGAAAAAAATATTTCTGATTTTCATCCGAAAAATTTTTTAATTCCTGGGCTGCAACATACCGTTTTTACCGTTTCGTTTTTTTTTTAGGTTGGATTTAGGTATTTTTACGAAAATGTACCCAAAAGTTGAAAAATGCTCTTAATTTCTGCTCATTTTGACAAGTGGCTTCTACGTAACTTGTATATAGAATAGAAGAAACGGTATGTTGGCAGCCCTGGAATTAAAACATTTTTTTAATAAAAATCTGAAAGAATCAGACTTTGAGCTGTCTCAGTTTTTGGGATATTAAATTTAAATTTCGTGATTCTTAATTCTCTTACCACCACCCTTTATGAGTTTTACCGCGTGCATGGATCATAAACACTTTTGGAATATTACCCATCTAATATATAGCTCCATGTCAAAAAACACAATTTTTAAAATGCTTGGGGCATGCTTGCACCAAGGATGTGCAAGTGAAATACTCTGTACAGGCCTGTTTACGGTATGGGACGTATCCCATTACCAACCCTCCTCCTTAACCTGGCTTGGGATAGGCAGGCGCAACTGAGTTGCTAACCTGGCGGAGTTGGCGGGGTCGCGCAGTAGTACAACCGGGCTGGCATACCTGCTTAATATGCAAGAGATTGGATAGGTCTCGTCTTGACCAGTAGATGGTAATGAAGGTACGCCATCTACCGGTAGCCAAACTGGTACTATTATGGGCAGTATGGAATTCTTATTGCATACTACTTTTACAGAATAGGGCACAGGGTAATGCTATTATGTTTGCGAATGTGACATCTAGTACGTGGTTGCTTTTCTAGGTGTCGCTTGTATAATACAGGTCTGTGAAGAGTATTTTAGGTGCACATCCTTTTTGGATGATGTATATTGTGAACCCGTGCAACTTGATCGCACCAAGTCTCCCTTTTGCCGTGTCTTATCGACACAAAATATCCTCACGTCATTGGCCATATAGACCAAGTCTCCTTGCCGTGAATAGATAAGGTCACCTCATTCGACTCCATTGCAGGCTTCATCTCACAAGGATCTACCATAGTGGCCTGCTACCAGATTGGCCGCCAACACTGAGCTCTGGTGAACTCTTATCTTCTACAACAGTAGACAAGACTTATCCACGAATGTTACGCCTCTAAGCATCTACTGCCAACCATCCTCCTTTATCCTGGCTTTGGACAGGCAGGCGCTACTATGTTGCTAACCTGGCGGAGTTATGATGAAACTACGAACGACTACGAACTAATGGCGGCCGTGGCGTTGTGAGTAGAGTGTGTGACTCTTACGCCAGAGAACCCAGGTTCGAATCCTCCATCTGACAGAGAAAATTTTTTCAATTGAATTAATTTTTGTTGTTCGGTCACCTCTCTGCCACCTCTCTCTGTCACCTCTCTGCAGACAATGGCAAACCTCAGAGAGTAAAAACTGCCATGAAAATCTTCTTGAGAACATAAGCCGTTCGGAGTCGGCGAAAAACATGTAGGTCCAGTTCTCGATCATTTGTGTGCAAATATCGTATCAGCTCGTATCAGCTAAACGCTATCGCTTTCCAAAAATCTTATAATTTTCAGCATACCTACACCTCAAGACCTTTGTAATGATATATCAAATGTTGCTGTAGCATTTGTAGATTTGCTCGAATAAGGGGTCCCTTACAGGAATACATATACAGAAGATTGTTCTTAAAGATTTATGCAAGGCAACTCTTATTCTCTTATTCCAACTCTATTCTAAGTAAGCCGATGAAAGCAACGGTTCCAATAGAAGAAAGAAAAAATCTTGAAAAGCAGAGCAGTTATGAAAAATTTGTGCTGATTGATAGAACAAAGAAATTAATGCTTTCTCTTGCGAGCTTCTACCTATATTAATGTATTTAATTCGCTCCGAATTATTCAGCGACTCATGGCAACTCTTGCACTCTGCCATGATTATGCCTTTACGTGTGTTTTTAAGAGTGGCTCTCTCTGCTATCAATTAAATTGAATTTAAAATAAAGCAATATTTACTTTGAAATTTACATCATTTTGGTATCATTCAAAGTCTATTGTAAACTTCATTCATATTTTTTAAGAACTGTTACCAAAATAATATATAAAAATAAATGAAAGAACTTGATCAAGAAATGGCTAAAATATTCGCTTTGTATATCAGACTTCTCAATCACATTAGGCGAGTTCGTGTCTTTCTCGCCATTTTTCCAACTTTAAACGCTCATATCTGCTCAACGCTGCCACTTATCAAAAATCTAATAATTTCCTACATACCTACCGGTTATGACCTTTCTAAAGATATATCAAGTGTTGCTGTAGCGTTTGTAGATTTGCTGGAATAAGGGGACCCTTACCGGAATAAATATATAGAATATAATAGAATAAAATTACATTCAGTGTCACCAAACACCTCGACAATCAGATTTTCAAAAGAAAAATTTTTTTAAGGTTTTTTTAGGGACCCTTCCCCCTATTCAAACCAAACCAGAACCAAAAGCTATCTACTCCACTGGCTCAAGATAATGCTTAAACCATGCATGCGATAGTTTTATAAATTTTGTATTTTTGAATTTTTGAGGATTTTTTTCGTAAAAATTCTCAAACTCGAAATTTTCAAATAGGTGCACTTCTAGCAAAAAAATGTATAACGACCAGGTTACTCAACATGAATACAAAATTTTTTGCATCTGCACTAGGTATAGTGTATGAAAATATTTATATAAGATTTCATTTAAATTTTTTCAAATTTGAATTTTTTTTTTTTACTATTTTTTTAATACAACAAAAACAAAATAAGAAGATGTTTTCGAAAAGTTAAAAATCACAACTCTGATAGTTTTTGTCCAATTTTCATGTTTGATAGCTAATTTTAAAGCAAATTTTAATAGAAAATGAGCTGTGAACCAGCTTTTTCAAAATGTACACTTTTATAGAAGTTTTTGGGTTTTTTTAAAAAATTAGCACTTTTCTCTCATATCGCCATGTACTGACATGTTTCGATGCAAATCGCCGTGGTTCCCATTTTTCTAGGTACAAGAAATTATATTTAAATTCTTCAACATCATATGAAAAAATTAAGAAGGTGTAATATGAAAAAAGCAACTTCTACCACACTCCAACTAACATATTTTAACAAAATTTTTCGATTATTTTTACGACTTTATGCCAAAAAAAACCGTAAAAATCTCGTTCCGTGTAACTTTAATATCAGGCCGACTTTGCAACCGTTGAAAGCGAAAATATGTAAGACACTTTTGTTTGGCACAGTTAAAAAAAAAAACAATCAAAATTATAACCTCGAATAAATGGGGACATTGGTGAAAAGGCATGATCTTTCAAATTAGCTTGGATTATTTTCAATCAAATAATTATCTTGAACATATGGTGCATCAAACAAAAAAAATTTGGTTATATTTATTTGGAGTGATATTTGCATGATGCATGGCCAGGTATGGGCACCACTACATTTGAATATTCGTGTTGTTTTGTGCTCTTTGCACTGAGAAAAATTTTTATGCATATTAAAAATAAAAAAAAATGAAAACTGAATTATTTTTGGCTTAATTGATAAAAATTAACCACAACTGGCACAAAATTGCAATCAATTATATGTAAACCAATGTTTAGTGAGCCGGCAAGATAGGAATACAAAAAGCAGAATATGACAGAAGAAAAACTCCACAAATTGATGTTTATATATGGAGTTGAAAAAAGGAAATTAATGAGAAAAGTGAACTGGAGTTAAGGTTCTTAATCTTTGTTATAATAAATAAATTAAAATCAGGCTATTTCAATTAAGCTTCTAAAATTTCGCATAATATCAACAAAATAAATTTACAAATTTATTTTTAATTTAATGGAAAATATGCGCACTGCGCCCTTTCCAGAACACATAATTCTTTTTAAAATTGTTTTCATAATAACATCCAAGCATCGCTTGTTGGTTTTTAGAGTGTAGCTTTTTAACTTTTTTCGCTGTTTTCTTGTCTTTGTCCGACATGGATCTTACTCGCTTGCAGTATTTTTCGACACTGAACTGATTTTCGTTTCTGTTCTTTGTTGTTACGTCTTGTGTTGCTACGTAAGCATTTACTCTCAATGCTCCGTAGCTTGCTCCGTGCCCATAGCTGTTCATGACTAAGCATAAAAGATATTTAGATAATTCTTTGGCAGGGTTCATCAATATAGTATAATATTTAGTATACAATTTATTTGGCTATCTTTTCCATATCTATAATCTTATCTAAACTGGTTTTAGTAAGTTGACAGCATAATGTGTATAATAACTCTACTTCATTAGGGATAAACTATTAAGTAAAAATAGTGGATATTAAATATAGGAAATATTTAAAAATTTGTTACATTCCAATCAGCAGTTATTTTTATATTGGCTTTAATAATTGACATTGACATTAAAAGGTCAAATCATATGAGAATTGATGTGGAAAATTTTATACAGCTTTAATATTTTAGAAATATAAGTTAACCATTTCTAACGTAAGCTCCACTAGGGAATAGCAAGGTACAAATCAACTTGAAATGCCACAGTAGTTTGTTGGAATAACTTTATGGTCTTTAACGAAGTAGTTTTGTGGGCACGTGCACAGTATGATATTTTATTAACATATGATGTTATACAAATGTAAATAACTAATAACTATTTTAACACCTGACAGTTTTTTAACATTTTATGCATCACTTATACTTCACTTCACTTGGCGCGTATACACACACATGTATAAAATGGAGTTAAGGTTAGGTTAGGTTAGTATGGATGAGACGGCTACCCGTCTCGTGCACTTAGGCCAATATAGGCCCCTTGTGATACCATATAATCTCCTTTAAATTGGTGTTATAAGAGTCCTGTCTCCGTTGAACCATCATGTGGATTTCATGAAACGGCCGATTTTCTTTGGATCTATCTTGGAGATTGAAGTAAGAGAGTGAAAGAGGGGTCGACTTAGGGTATTTAGCCTCCTTCTACTTAGAACGGGGCAGTGGCAGAGAAAGTGTTATATGGTTTCCTCCTGCATAAGTCGTTGGCTTCACAGCCTAGACGAAGAGCGTGAGCTCCTATCAAGCAGAGTCCGGTGAGTACCCCTATCAGAACAGAGAGATTTGGTATTTCATAGTAAGGCCTGCTTTCTGTAAAATGCTGCGCACATTGTATTTTTAAACAAAGATTACCACTGGTGTACAGTAGTCTGTGTTGGAAGGGATTGTGGCCGAGGCCAGTATTTCCGTGTGTCCGTTACCATCTCCAAACCAGGATCCAGGCTCCCTTAGCCTCAGAACTGTGATAGTAGCACCTTCAATGGCAACTAGGTCTAAGGCAGGTAAGTGCAAGATGACGTTTAACGCATCCGTAGGAGTAGACCGCAAGGCTCCTGCTATGCATAGTTATGCACTTCTTTGTATTTTGAAAAGCATGTTTAGTACGGAAGACTTACGTGTGGCCAGGCACCAGATAATCACTCCGTGGAGCTTAGATTTGACAAGCTAAAAAACTGTCAAAACTGTCAAAACTGTCAAAAAAGCTCATACTAAATTTAAAGTCGCTTTTATTTTGTTTATCATTGTGGGTCATTGTGTTTAAGGACAGGTTTTCAAGGTGTGTGAGTTTGCATGTCTCACTGACATATACTTTCTTATTTGATTGCCTGGCTATAAAAATTAGATGAACAACCCGTGTAGTTATTTTTTTTTTTTTTTTTTTTTTTTTTTTTTTTTTTTTTATTGAGATATAAATAGAAAGGAAATACAATTGCTAATTTCTCCCGCGAAGCCTAAGGCTTGTATGCAGGATATAAAAATATGCAGAAGTAAATAAATACATTATTTTAAATTTAACATTTCATTTTATCTTCTACGTTTTGAGTACATTATTGTTCGCTTCATTGCGATTTAATCAAATATTTTTTAACTAAAGACTTGAGTTTAAATTTATTTCGAATACTCATAATCTCTACTGGCATTGAGTTGTAGGTGCTTGCTAGTTGTACGTTTAGGGTGCTCTTTCCGTGTTTATTGTTGAATCTCGGTATTTTAAATCTGCCTTCTGCCCGTCTTCTTGTGTTATGCCGATGATCCACTGGTTCCAGAAAGTTTTCATTATGAAATTCATTTATTATTGTTGATTTGTAGATATTTTTTACGTTAAAAATGTTGTGCTGTTTACAAAAGAGTTATAATTTATCAGAACTGTTGTTGTTTTGAGAGTGTTCGATAATAGCGTTGTTTGGGGTTTGGATTTGGGTATTATTTGTGTTGGTTGCTGTATTTTTCATTAAAATTTTGATTAGTCTGTTTTGTGTTTGTTGTAAGATCTTGCAGTATGTCGCGTTTCCATATGCTGTTATTCCGTGTCGAAGGTAGGATTCTGCTAACGAAAAATATGCTTGTTTTGTTACTGTTAGTGGAGCGCAATTATTAAGGTGATATAAAACAAATGATGCTTTACGTAGTTTTTTGTTGAGTGCTATTATATGCTCTTTCCATTTAAAATGTTGATCAACAATGACGCCTAGATATTTATAGGTGTCTACTTGGTCAATATAAGTTTCGCATTCATCGGAATTAAGGGTTTGTCGAGCTTTGTTTCTATGAAGACAATCTGTATCGTGGAACTTGACCGTTATAATAGATTTGGGTATGTGCGGTAGCTTGATATGCATCAGTTTGGTTTTAGTGGCATTGATTATTAGGCCGTTATCATGACACCATCTAGATATAACGTCGAGTTCTGATTGCATAATTTGTACGGCTGTTGGTAGAACCTCATGAGAAACTACTATGGCAGTATCGTCAGCGTAAGCAAAGGTAATACTTTTCTTCAACTGATTCAGCATTTCATTTGCGTATATAAGGTATAAAATTGGACCTAGTTTAGATCCTTGCGGTACACCAGCATTTAGAGTTGTTTCCTTGCTTAGATTTCCATCAATTTTGACACGATATAGTTATGACATAGGCCACGGATTCCATTTTTTTCTAACATGCTTATTAGATTTGTATGTGAAAGCGTATCAAATGCTTTGCTGAAGTCAATAAAGAGCGCTAGGCAATGAATATTTTGGTCTAAGCATTTGTTGACGTGGGTTGAAAAATGACCAAGCAATTTATTGATATTTTTGCCTTTTTGGAAGCCATATTGGTTTTTATTAATTATTTTATACTTAATTAGAAAATCATTTAGTCTTCTAACCATAATCTCTTCAAGGACTTTTTCTACTACCGGTAAAATAGATATGGGCCTGTAATTGTTATAGTCGTTCTTAGTGCCACTTTTGTATATCGGCCTTACCAGTGATGTTTTCAGGAGTTTCGGTATAGTGCACTCGTTGAGACTTGTGTTTATCAAAGACGTTATTGCAGGTGCTAGGTGTTCAGCGTTAGATCTTATGTCTCTTGGACGAATTCCATCTGCTCCTGCTCCTTTACGTAAGTTTAGCGTGCTTAGAATATTAAGAATTTCTAGTTCGTTTGTTTTTTCTATAAAAATTGTATTTTGTGTAACTGTTTCTGTAGTATTAAGTGTTTTAATAGCACAATCATGCATTATGTTTTCTACATTTTGTTTGAAATTAATCGCAAAGTTATTAGTCACTGTTATAACATTTTCATTTTTAAAGTTTTTCTTGATTATTTCGTCGACGTTATCAACTTTTTTACCAATTATTTCGTTAATTAATTGCCAGGTACCTCTTATGTTGTGTCTGTTTTTTATAAATTCTTTTCTACGGTAATCATTTTTAGCGTATATTATAATTTGGTTTAGTTTATTATTAAATGTTTTGTATTCTTTTTCTTTGTTTAAATTGTTTTTGCTTTTTCTGTATCTTTGGTAAAGTTTGTCCCTCTCTTGGCAATAGCTTAATATTTGTTCACTTAACCACGGGTAATCGTTTCTTTTTTTACATATTTTTTTGTTTTGCTTAGATTTATTATATATTTCTGTAAATTTATTGTGCATATTTTCATAATTAATACCACAGCTTTGGTATTCGTTTACAATATCGCTCCAGTTTGCTTGTTTAATTAATTTATTTACTTTTCGAGAGTTGATACTTCCCTTATGAAGTAATTGGTTATCCGATCCCTGACTGTTTTCCGATCCCTGGTTTTGTTTGTTTACATTTTCGCCAACGCATCCAAAGAGCGAATAATGGTCAGAAATGGTCGTCAATATAACAGCTGATTGCGCGCTTGTTAATACTTTGTTGTTTCTCACAAACATGTGATCGATGCAGGTGCCTTTGTTTTTATCAAGTTGTTCTCTTGTTATTTCGTTAACTAAACTCTTTAGTCCATGCGAAGACATCATATCGATGTATGATGTTCTTGTTGTTTTGTTTTTTTCCAAAGTGATATCAACATTCATATCGCCGATAACAATCATTGCTGTTTTTTTGTTGATTTTGTTTAAGTTTTCTTCTAATTCGTTTATGAAGAGTATTGTGTTTGAGCGCGGCGGTCGGTAAACAGGGAGAAGAGTTATTATGTTTGTGCCGAGTGTTAAATCAATATGTAGCGATTCAAAATTTTTTGTATTTAGATTTTTGTTTGTAAAATTTATGTTGTTTCTGACATACACCGCAATTCCACCACCACTGCCTTGTCTATTAAGAAATACACTATTAAAATTTTTAATTAAATAAAAGTCGTTTTCATCATCAGTTATGTTTGTTTCAACTAGAATTATGATTTTAATTGAATCTATTATTTTATGCATTTGTGCCAGAAATGTTGAAAAATATTTTCGTAAGGAACGAATATTCATATATATGAGTGTTAAAGGATAATTCAATAAATTATCATCTATTTGATTGAAATTGTATATTATGTTTTGTTTATTCATAATATTAATTTTTGCATGCACTTTATGTTATATTATTATCTGAAACTGTTTTTTTTTTTTTTTTTTTTTTTTTTTTTTTTTTTTTTTTTTTTTTTTTAATTTCAATACAATTTCAATTCAATTTCAATTCAATTTCAATTCAATTTCAATTCAATTTCAATTCAATTTCAATTCAATTTCAATTCAATTTCAATTCAATTTCAATTCAATTTCAATTCAATTTCAATTCAATTTCAATTCAATTTCAATTCAATTTCAATTCAATTTCAATTCAATTTCAATTCAATTTCAATTCAATTTCAATTCAATTTCAATTCAATTTCAATTCAATTTCAATTCAATTTCAATTCAATTTCAATTCAATTTCAATTCAATTTCAATTCAATTTCAATTCAATTTCAATTCAATTTCAATTCAATTTCAATTCAATTTCAATTCAATTTCAATTCAATTTCAATTCAATTTCAATTCAATTTCAATTCAATTTCAATTGAATTTCAATTTAATTTCAATTCAATTTCAATTGAATTCAATTTTAATTTAATTTCAACTCAATTTCATTCTACACTAATTTCAACTAATTTCGCAATTGAAATTTCATTTGAAATTAACACTTTTATAAAACAAATATGTGACCATGCTCTAAAATTGAAACGTGATGTTATAAAATTGCGCAAACATGATAAACAAATTAAAGTTGTCTGCTTTTATCAAATTATCTTTATGTCCTACCAGCACGAACGTTCACCTGTTTATGTTCTATTAATGTTACTCATACGTCCAGTTGTACCAATTTGCAATGCTTTAGAGCCAGTTAAAGGTTTTACGAAAGAACGTAAAAATAAGTGTTAGGTTATTATTGCCGCAATGCCCTTGAACAAAAATTATTAAAAATACATTTTTGTTTTTTTTTTGTTTGAAATGAAGCTTTTTATGAGGATGATAGGTGTTTTGACTCATCCTCAAGTAAAACTTATTATGGCTGTTTGACACGTAAGCCTTATATTATTGACGCAAATCACTTTGACCATAATAAATGATTTCCTATTGATTTTTTTGATATTAAGGGGAAATGCGGGTCAGTGGGCTTATTTATTTATAAATTTTGACTGTTTACAAGTAACTTTATGAGAATCATTTTTAAATTTTCATCAAAATTTTAAAAATTATCAAGATGTAGCGTTTACACGCAAACACTTCCAAAAAAGAGTGTTATACGTAAACACTCCTGTAAAAAACACTTGTAATAAACCAAACAATATTTATATAGTAGGTATAGATCTAGGTATGGGTATAGGTATAGGTGTAGTAGGTATAGTAGGTGTAGGTCTGAACAATAGAAGAGTGGAAAAAAATAATTTTGAACTTAAAGTACAAGTTTAAAGTATAATCTCCAATTTTTACAAATATTTCTCGTAAATTTAACATTTGCATTCGCATTTTGTACATATAGTATACTCAAAATACATTTATTTCTTATTTTTATTTATTTAAAGTAGTGTTTACATGTAAGACATAGTCTTTTAAATGCTTAAAGAAATGATTTATATATTCAACAGCTAATAAACAGCAAGAAAAATATAAATAAAAATTAAAACAAAGTTGAATATAATTAATTTAATAAAAGAAAAAAATTAATCAAACGCAATTAAAAATTGAGACTTAAAATTAAAGTTAAACTAACATAATATTAAAAAGACAAAGACAGAGATAGTTTTAAGAAAAGTATTGAAAAATTTCATGCTTAAAGGTGTGTTTATTAGAAATAATTTTAATTCTTGGTGGCATCGAATTCCACATTCTGATAGCGTTCACAAAAAATAATCTGTTAGAGTTCAAATAATTGTAAACAGGAATTTTAAGGTTAAAATGTCTACTAGATCTACAAAACTGAAGCTTTTCATAAAGGTAAACAGGAGATTTTGTATATATCAAATTATGTAAAAATATGCAATTTCTAGCATCCAGATAGTTAAAAATATTGCATCCAAGTATTTGATTACTTAAGTGACTGATCCGATCAAACTTTCGAAGGCCATAAACGTACCTAACCGTGTTATTAAAAGCATGTTGCAACTTAAGTTTGGATCTAGAGTACATTTTACTAAACACAACATCTGAGTATGTAATGATTGGCATGATAAGTTGCTGGAATAACTTTCTTCTAGTGTCTATAGGAACAAATGACGCAGTCCACCTCAAGTTCCTGAGGACATGATACCTTACGTACAACTGAATTTATATGGTTTACGCAAGAAAGCGTGGAGTTAATATGATAACCAAGATTTTTTACGTTATCAACAAAATTCAGCTCGACCCCATTAAGATATATTAACGGTATATTAGAAAAATGGTAATTAAACCTATAGATAGGCAAAACATACGATTTAAGGGGGTTGAGATTAAGTTTATTAGATTCAGCCCATTCAGTTAATTTTTCTTAAGTCCTCATTCATTTCTTTCACGTCATTCACATATTTACGTGTATTGGCTAAAGAACCTTACGTGAACTATAAAGTGACAAAGACGATCCTCTGACTGCCTGACAGTCATGGCTGTTACTGTTGATATGCTGTTATTATTTGTGTGGGGCGTTTATGTGTTTGTTTGTTGGTTTATTACTATTGTTGTTATTGTTGGTATGGTCTTCAGTACTTTTCAGTACGATTTTATGCTTAAATTAAAATGAATCACCCTTTATATAGTTTAAGTATTAAAATGCCTTATTAATTTCCAAAATTTTTAAAATTAATAAAACGAAATATTTATTTTCGACCAAACTTTTTATTGTTTTTATTGTATGCTATTATCACTTTGTTCAGCTTTGTTAATCACTTTCTTTTCAACATTAATAATTAAATGTATTTTTTTATTTAATTAATAGGTTTTAAATGTATTTAATATTTAAAAATAATATTTTAAATTAATAAACTTTTAACATAACATTAAAAATTAATTTGAGATTGGTTAATAAATCTATATAATTGGATAATTTGACAACAAAAAGTTTCCTTACCTACTTTAAAGTAAGAAAATTTATCTAAGGAATTTGATGAATTTTCTAAAATAAGTAGTTGATTTACCTACTCTGAAGTTGGTAAACTATCAAAATACATAGTAGATTTTTGTAAAATATGTAGGTGCCGTTTCCAGGCTTAAGTGGGAATGCAATATTAATAATTAGATAGTTTTTCTACACTTAGTTGGTGGCTTACCTACTCTGAAGTGGACAGAGTTAAAAAAAAATTGGATAATTCTTCTAATTAATTATGTGTCTTATCTATTTCATGGTTAAATTTTAGGTTAGGTAAGGTAGAGGCGGCAGCCGGTGTATATGAATGAACACACACCAGCTCACTTAGATCGACCTGATATCAGTCGTTGACAGGTCGTCAAGTTCATGAAAGAAGAAAGAGCCTAAATATTTGTGCCTTTTTCTGGCTAGCGCAGGACAGGAGCACAGCAGATGGGAGATGGTTTCTTCCTCTTCCTCGTCCTTGCAGCTTCTACAGAAGTCATTTGAGATAACTCCTAACCTGTATGCTTGTCTGCCTATCAAGCAGCGTCCTGTGATGACAGCCACTATTGTGGCTAATTTTGGTCTTGCCAGTGAGAGAAGGGCTCTCGATCGCCCGGGATCTAGTGTCGGCCAGATAAGCCTTAATGATCAGCATGTCGAGACTTCAGCCCACCTAGTGTTGGATTTCGATATGATATAGTTACGGATTAGCAGCTTCAGAGTCGCTAACGGGATACTCGGTGGGTTCACCATTATAGACTCCGCTCATGTCCCATTTCTAGCAAGCTCATCTGTCTTTTCATTACTTTTTATGCCTTCATGCCCAGGTACCCATGTTAGGTTGATGCTGAAATAGTTCGACAATTCAACTAATGAAGCACGTCATTCTTTGGCTACTTTAGAGTTTGTGGCTAATTGTTCCAACGATTTTATCGCAGCCTCACTATCTGAGAAGAAATAAATTTACCGTTTAGAGACAAGGTTTTTTGAAAGCTATAATGCAACCTCCCCTATTGCCATCATTTTGGCCTGAAACACAATACAGTGGTCAGGAAGCCTACGAGCCAGATATACCCCAAGCTCTTTTAAGTAGACCCCGTACTCGACCTTGTTGTTAATTTTGTTCCGTCTGTATAGATATATAGACACCCTCGTTTCCATGGTGCACCATTGACACAATATGTTATAGGCGGAATAAGCGTACCATACCTTCCTTCGAAGGAAAGCGCGGGCTTTCAGTAGTAAGTCCTTGATGGAATGAAGTTGAAATTGTTAAGTATGGACGAGTAACCCGTTGTTAGACTTTTCCATACACCCAGTTCTCTAAGTCTTATCGCCGAACAGGCTGCTGTCTGTTTGGCAACCAGGTCCAGTGGTAGAAGATGAAGTATGGTCTCTAAGGCTGCAGTCGGTGTTGTTTTCAGAGCACCGCTGATACATAAAGATGCCATTCTCTGCACTTTTTTGGGTTGTTTCACATATGTGAACTTGTCTAAGGACGGCCACCGTATTACTACTCCATACAGAAGAATAAGTCTTATGACCCCAGTATACAGTATACAGTGAACGATACGAGGCGAAAACCCCCATCTTGTCCGTATGGCTTTTTCGCAAGTATATAATGCCACTGTGTTTAACTTCCAGCTAAGCTTTCTATCGAGTATTAGTCCCAGGTACTTTGCGTTATCCGCAAAGGACAGAACAGACCCATTTAGTATGATTGGTATTAAGGACGGAATTTTATATTTCCTGGAGAATAGGATCAGCTCTGTTTAAGCCGGATTAACTCCAAGACCACAGAGCTTGGCCTATTGTTCAAATCTTCAAAGAGCCCTTTGTATAATGTCGCATAGAGTAGTAGGAAACTTTCCTCTGACTGCGATTGCTAGATCATCGGCGTAGGCTGCCACTACACATCCATCTCTCTCAAGAGATAGCAATACGTCGTCAACTACCAAATTCCAGAGGAGTGGAGAGAGAACTCCTCCTTAAGGCGTGCCTCTTGAGACAGATCTTATGGCGCTGTATGCGCCCAGGTCCGATATAACTATTCTACTGTTGAGTTGCTTGTCTATAAGCTCTGTAATGATCTTGTTCACGCCTAGTCCGACTAGTGCCCGTCGTATTGATTGTAGTGTTACGTTATTAAAAGCTCCTTCTATATTTAAGAAAGAAACCAAAGTGAACTCATAATTTAAGAAGGATTTTTCTATAGTCCCGACCAGCGATGTAAGGCCGTTTCCATAGATCTTCCTTTGTATTTGTATTTGTATTTTTTTTTTTTTTTCCTTTGTTGTAGGCATACTGTGAAGCCGATAGTAGTGCAGAATCGATGTTACTGCGGAGGTACAGATCTAAAAGACGTTAGGCTAATGGGCTTGAATTCTTTAGAGGTGGTGTGTGATGTCTTCCCTGCCTTGGGTATAAAGACCACCCTTGCCTTTTTCCAAGCTGTGGGAATATATTATTAAGACTTATGCAGCCATTAAAAATTATACGAAGCCAAGGTATTATTGTATGCATGGCCTCTTGTAATTCTATAGGGTTAATGCCGTCAGGTCCCGGTGATTTATAGGTTTTGAAGCTATTTACCGACCATTTTAACTTTCTATCAGAGGCGATGTCTTCGACCTCATGCTGGGAACAGCTAAGGTAAGGCAGAGGTGCACAAACGGACGCGCCGCTGCCAGGGAAGTGCATGTCTAAAAGAAGGTTAAGAGATTTCTCGCTATGCATTGTCCATGAGCCGTCCGACCTTTTGAGGTAGCCGAGTGTGCATGGTGTAGTAGCAAGAATTTTACGCAGCATTGGAATATCTCAATGCCTTTACAGAACTGTTTCCAAGAGGATCTTTTACCTTTCCTTGTTTCGGTTTTGTCATGGCTGAAAGTACACCTAAATATTTAAGTATTTTATTTACTCTCGCAGTTAGACTACCTAATACAATTGTAATACATTAAAATTTAGAAATTTGTAGCGCACCTAAACAAATTCGTTCACTGAAAATCACCGGATTACTTTTGCTGAATTTTATACATTTTTAGGTAAAAGTTCTACTCTTTTTTTTTTCTGTGTAGGCTAAAGAGAAACTTCCGTTTCATTTTCTAGGTCACACACCGACTTATATAAGAAGTTTCACTTCAAAAAAGTACATTTCAAATTTTAAACAATAGTCTATACGTGACTAGCGTGTTGACGTTCAAGATTTTTATTTCAAATAATTTGAAATTTCCAAAGAATATTTCTCGCGGCTTGCACTATCATATACCTATATATTTTTTTTTTTTTGGAAAAAATATATTTCTGACCCTCATTTCCCCTTAAAACAACATAAATATAAGTCAGTGTTAAAAACTTTAATATTTTATTTCATAAAGGTGTGTAAGAAAAGACAGCTTGAAATTTTTAAAACTTTTCTGAATCACGTTTTAGATTAAATTTGGGTTATTTTGCCTTCAAAATAATGTACTTTTAAACTATAGAGCTAAGTCAGTTTGCTTATTTGTTCAAACTATACTCTCATTCAACAAATTATTGATTTTCTCTGTTTCTTGTTGGGAGTATCAAAAGCATAAAGGTACAAATTACTGTGACACTTTTATCAAAATATCATTCATTTTGTTTGTTTGTATTGTGTGTTTTTATCATGACATTGGAAATGTTAATGTATGTAAGACAACAAACAAATAATGATGAGACTGAAATATTTTTCGTGCTACTTTAACCCAATTTCCTATACTAGACAGTACTGTTAAGATAGTGACAAATATATTTAAATTATCAGAAATTGTTCGAAATTAAGTCTGTGAAGTAGGCGTCCAGACAGTTGACAAGTCGCTTGATAAAACGGTGAGATAATATGAGAGCTCAACCACTGTGCCCGTATTCAGACGAATAGACTTCAGAACAAGTTAAATGCTTTCAACGTTTTCTGATTTCGATAATCAGTACTTCTAAACACATTTAAAACTCATTTAAAACTCATAAAACTCAGAAGCTGATAACTCGACAAGCAGCATAAACTCGTAGTTCTTTAGTAAGCTAAGATATGTGCAAAGTCATCAACGAGTTCATATACATATGCATGTGCGAACTGGTATGAGTAGATACAATTTAAAATGGTTGCATCCCAATAGGCAATGAAACTAGGCCTCTTCTAACGAAAGCGAGCACTTACTGCTACTTTTGGCGGTTAGAAACATGACTTCCTCGCTGCTTCTGAGAGCGCTTTTATGAGGCCTAATTTTTCACTACCCAGGGCAGTACAACAATTATATTTTTCCTACAAAAACTGGTTCTGCTTATATTTCAGGGTTACTTGTTCGTTAAAAGTTAAAATATATATAATTCAAAAATACTGAATAATAATCAACGTCATGACTTAGAAATATTCTTATTTGGCAAATATATGTAAAACGAAATAAAATCACAGAATAAATAGATAGGTATACATAAAAAGAAATAAAAAAAATATATATATTTTTAATTGTTTTGGTTAACCAATTCTTTAAGCCATTCTAAAGGAGTGCTTATAGCAGGCCTCTTTAAAGCAGGGAGAGCGGAAGAAATGGAAAATTGAGACATTTCATATAAAAAAGTATATGGGCTTGGATATGAGTAGTGTAGTCCTCCGACATCCATTTTCAGGCCTGCTAGTAGCCCTTCGATGGCCTGCCAATGCCTACTGGGATTTATGTTTGCTATTTTTTTTTTTAATTTTTCCTTTCCTTTAAAGGAACAGTACTGTAAGTGGAGCAGTAAAAACGGATAAAGAACCTTTGAGCACATGGAGGTTATAAAAACTTTTACAGGCAACATTTTGTGAAAGAGCAATTTATCATTCATAAATATTGGCTTGAATTGTTTGTTAGTTTCAAGTGTTAAAAAACTATTTCAATTTGTTAAATTAAACAGAGAACCAAAAGTTCACAAATAAATACTAAACTTTACTTTCAAGGACATTTCAAAAAATAAGCAAAGTTCAACTACGCCCTCTGATGAAGACATTCATACGACAAAGAGGGTGATTAATTTGTTGTTGTAATTATTGTTAGTGTTGTTAGTGTTGTTAGTGTTTTTAGCGTTGTTAGTATTAGTGTTATTGTTGTTGGTATTGGTATTGCTGTTGTAGCTTCAAAGCCATCCTAGTCGACACGAGCATATAAAATGGCACATTTCATCAACTAATTAACAATTGTCACAATGAAAACCAACGCAATTCAGAACAAAAATTAAAAACAACAACAATTTATAAGGTTACAATAGCAACGATAACTCAAATAACTACTATGAAATGCAAACAACAAATTAAATGTGCACATGACAAAATTAGAGCTGACACTGAGAAAAATTATATATGTATTATGGCAATAATTGTAATGCAAATGATCAAAGTCATTTATGTCGGGTTTTTAAACAAAGTTATAGCCATGTTTTGGTAGTGGAACTGATGATGACATTTCAAGCTATTTTCTTCACATAGGTGCTAGAACTTAATTAAGGCTGATCTACACCCAGAACAAGTTCTGTGTCAGATAAGGTTGCGAACATACTGAACACCAGTTCAGACAGGCAGGCAGATCAGATCATAAAACACTTAAGAGCAAAACAGATGGATGACTTGGTTTCTTTATTGCTCTAATGTGAAAATCTTAATGCGTTCACTATGTTCGCAACCTAAAAAAATTTGTGAAAAAAACCCACTTCTTACATTTATGTATATCTATCTATAAAACAAAGTGCGAAAATGTCAAATTTTTCAAGCATTGAGTAACTCAATAAAAAAAACATTCAAAGTAATTTGAAGTAGAAAAAAAAATCAAACATGGCAGCATTTGTGGGGTGGGAACTTTTTATTTTCTTTTGTATTCAAATTCATTAAAACAATTAGAATCATCCAACAAATATTTGATCGGACTAGAGCCCGAACAGAACCAAAGCGGATGGCGGATGACGGGCCTCTCTCGGCGAAAACTGCTGAGAACCCGTCCAGAATAGGAGCGGTTGTCGGATGGCGGTCACCGTTGCTTTTCGGTGTGAATGCTTAATTTTGAAGAAAATTATTTAATATTTTGTTTTGAACTTACATCAATGCAACACAGTCACACAAAACGAAACGTCAGCTCATGAGAAAAACTAAGAAAATAACACTGAACACAGCTAATTCCTAGCAAAAATATGGCATCACTTACGCCATTCAGAGAGAGGTCCGCCAGCCGTCGATGAAAAAGTAAAATAGATTCTATTCTGGCGTTTTTCCGTCGCGGATTTCTACGGCGATTTCATTTTTGACGACTGCATACATTTGCATGTATTTTGTTGCACGGCAAATCCAACAACCGCCACCCGCTTTGGTTCTGTTCGAGCTCTTAGATTTCTCTTATATTTTGATATATCGAATGTTTGAACACCTTCAATTCGTCAAAGAAACTAATATCGGATTAGAAAATTGTAATCGAATTATAGAACATCTTTCAATCAAATCTCATCAGAAGTAAATCCGATACCGCCAAAATAAATATATTTACCGACTCATACTTACCGTGATTTTTTTAATTCAATTTCAAATACACTCGAATAAATTCTCACGAAAGAGAAATATATATAAATAAGGAAATTCAGTCGTGTCGCGCCGCTGGTGAGGATATGATTATATAATGCTCATGCAGTTGCATTCCCAGAAGGAAATTTGCTGCTTACAATATCAATGCTGTATTGCATACCATGAAGCACCATAAAGCGCTTCAAGTTCTAATACAACTTTCCATTACTTTACACAGCACTTGACCGCCTTAGAATCAATGAATTTTCAACACGCATTGTTTGCGGCAAAGTATCAAGTCTAGCTACTTCTTGCATCTGTAAATGTTACTAATTTCTCGATGTAACGATGTGCTCAGTAGATTGCTATTTATACTTCCGTTATTGTTCACAAAAGTAGTGCTACGGAAGTAATGTATAAAACAATGCAAGAGACTACACAGTACTCGGGTTATTTCCTGTTGGGTGTCTCTGTTTAAACTTAAAGCTCCGAGCGACATGTGTTAGTGTTGTAAAAAAAAAAATAGGAAATTATTTAGAGTTTATTAGATTTATTATTAGAATTATATTAGAATTATTTAGAGTACTAGAGCCCTGCATGAATATATTCATCAAGTGAATAATATACCCCGATTCTCTGCTGTAGCAGTCACTGCAAGCAAAGCTGCAAGCGAATAAATGTAAACAACAGGTCGTGTAGTGCAAGAGAATAACTTTTTATTTGTTCTCTGTTCTCTTTTCATACGCTCTTGCACTGAGGTGAGCTTGCGGTCTACACATTGTTTCAGTTTTTTTTCTGAGCACTTAATAAACTACGCAACTATCTGCTGCAGGGACCTAATTAAGAATCATGTATGTTGGTTTTTCCCCGCAATAAGCTTTATGTTATTCCTAATGCATAGTCAGTTTGATATTGGATGGAGGTGCAATCAAACGCATTTGTTTAAGATAAAAATACATTAATATTAATAAAAAATATTTCATTCTAAATGGATATTGATATAGTGAGTAACATTAAAAACTGTTTAAGCTGCGAATGAAAACCTGAATAAGAGTTAATATTTTGAGTTTTCCCCGCAATAAGCTTTTGTTATTCTTAATGCATATTTGTGTTATTTTTCGTTGCTTTAATCGCTACCTTCGATACAAAAAACACTAAGACTGTCGAAAATAGTTTATATCAACCGTAGCTGATCTCCAAGATTGGTCAAATATATGAGCTGGTCCTATTATTTTTCGCCTCTCAAAATTTCTCCCGAGAACACCTACCCCCTATTTACCACCCTTCTTTGGCTCCCCATACAAAAAACACAATAGCTGTCGAAAATAGTTTATATCGGCCGTAGCTGAACACTTAGAGGGCTCAAATATATGAGCTGAAATACAAAAAACATTCGTTTTACGAACAAACGAATAAAAAAATATTCGCTAAATATTCAGGGTATGAACACTGATATTTTTGTTATTTTTTATTGCTTTATTTGCTACATGCTGTTGTTAGCAAAGCATCGTGCTCTTATTCTCTTCGTTTCTTATATCTGAATAAAACAAAGAAAGTGTAACATCAGGTATGAGCAAAGCAGAAAAGGGATAGAGAACATTTTTTATTCTAAAGCAAGAGAATATAGTCAGGGAGGCGAAAAAGCATACCCATGCAGGGCTCTAGTAGGTACTAAATAAAAAAATTTTAAATTTTATAGTGTAAAACAGCATTTTATTATTACATTTACAAATTTTTTAGTACTTTTTTCTTAATTTTAATCTTTTAGCCTTAGCTTTATAAACTATCATTTACTCTCGGTGCAAAAATATTTTCGTAAACATAACATTATAAACTTTATTTACATTTTATATTTTTCAGTGTATATCTCAACAGCTTTGTTATGGCCAAAGTTTGAGTGCCGCCAGAAATGCAATGAAAGTGTCGTGCAAGAGTGACCCACTAGAGTGAGATGGAGTGCTACAAATATTTAAACGAAAATAAAGGATAGCTAAATCCATTCAGTAGAATAGCAAAATAATATAGCAGGAAAAAATCAAAAACTTGTAACTTCAATTCATTCAAAAATTGACAACGTGACGGAAAGGTACCGAATATAATGCGAATATTACGCAAAAGAATACGCAAAACGATAAAAAGATGATAAAAACACAAAAGTTAATATAAAGAAAATAAACTAATATAACAATATTTCAGATACATATTCACAAATTTATATAATAATTTACTTAGAGCCATTAATAACGATTCAACTAATGTACAAATTAAACTCAAGCTTGTCATTAAAAATTATGTTTTTGCATTGCTAATTAAATGATGATGGGATGTGGTTCCTCGATGGCTATAAATACGGTTAGCGAGGACGCAACAAATGGTGTGGTGCGACTACAACAAAACGGCATGGTAAAAAATATGTCCCACTTCCTGATTATTTTCTATACTCCAATTAATGCAGAGTGATTAATTAAGCTAGTTGGTTGGGCAAAAAAATGTTTAGTTAATTAAAAGAGTGTTGAAATTAATAAAGTGTCTTATTATAAGAAATACTAATTGCAAAAATATTGAATAATTTCAGAAAATAAAAATATTTCCAACCACAAAGAAAAAATATACTTCCCTAACATTAAATATCTTTATTAGTGCGGATAAATTTTGTACGTACTGGAATCATTGTTTTCGTATTCTAAGCTAAATTCTAAGAAAAAAATTTTCAGGAGCATATGGGTACGGTGAATTTATTTTCAGCAAAATTTCATTTAAAGATTTTGATTTTATTATTTTATTTCATAAAATTAAATGTCATTTAATTAAATGTCACTCATACGACACGGTGCACTCAATGCAATTTTGCTTAAAATAAATTCACAGAACTTATATGCTGCCCAAGAGTTTTTTCTTCGAATTTAATGTAGAATACGAAAAGCAATAATTCCAGGAATCACAATGTTCACAATGTACATATATCTATCCTTCCATAGAATCCAACCGATGTTGTGCAAGAATTTGTGCGGTTGGATGAGCTAATCAGCAAACTAGAAGCTGCCTGCCCAGGACCTCGTATGGCCACTGCCGAAGCTTGGGTCGAACACTTGCAGAGTAAAAGTAATGCTCTCCAGGGTATTGAGGGGCATACTGATACAACATTAATTAAACAACAAACGGATCAATATGTTGAAGATCAAGATCTACAACTCGAACAATTAGAACTTCAACAGACTGGACAACTGGTAACACCTGCTATGCACGGTAATGGGGCAATTGCAAAAACAATAACAACAACAATAACAACTACACACAATGCTAACGGCAACATACCGAACGGTGCCAGCGGTATCGTTATCGCTAATAAAAACAACAAAGCAATGAATACACCAACACAGGATTTAGCCAACGTAAGTGTTTTATTGCACGTATAGAAGCTAGAAATTCGTTAAATTGTTAACCGGAAATGCAAATTGTTCACATACGTTTCATATCTTGATGCACAAAAATTAATGTTTTTATCAGCTATCAGGTGTCTACAAAAGAAAAGTTATTATTTTCATTGGAATATATAAGTGTATAGTTTGCGTTGGGAATTTATTTTAATGAGTTAAATAAAAATAAAAGTAAAAATAAAAGAAGTTCTTGACAGTTCTTGAAAGTTCATATCAATATCAATTTATAACTTATTTGAAATTTAAAACATTATTTATAGTATAGGCTAAAAAATTTTTAAATCGGTTCCAGCAAATGTGTTTTTTTATTTATATTAATTTTTATAGAATTTAAAAAGGAATGCTTATTTTAAGGTCGAAGTCATTGCTAGAGTCAGAGTCGGGGCTTTAATATACACTCCTTGTAAGCAGAATGAATTTATTATGATCTGCTCGTCTTTCTAACATTAAAACAGTACTCAATACAGAAACTCTTAATTTGTAAAATAAAGAAAAGTTGTGTTGCAGATATGTTTTTTAAAAACATTATGAACATTAGAGAGGAGTAATTTTTTTTCATGCCGGTAACAACCAGTTTCCGATTCTACATGAAATTCTGAGTAAAAAACTCCTTTGGACCACAAAGCTCCGATGAAATTTTTACCAGCGAAAAACTGTTTATAGATTCCCATATCAAAAAAAAATTTTTTCAAAGCACATAGCATAGCAAAAAAATTCACATCAATTTACAGGGTCTTCGGATCGCCACAAAAATGGTACTTCAAGAATTTGATATTCAAAATGGCAGCTCTGAAAATAGGGAAAATGACCATTGAGATTTCTATATTATTGAGTTTTCGAGAACCAAATTTCGTATACAGTGGTTTTTGGGGTCATAGATCACTATTCTAATGTGAAGAATTGGCTAAATCAAAATCCGGATCAATTTTTCCTCTATCAAATCAGGTTTAAGAGTTACAGCCAATGGAAAAATTGGAGTTAGCCGGTTATAACTTTTTGAAAAAAATCTGTCTTGCTTTAGATTTTGCGTGCTTGAATTTTAAAGAAACTATTTGCGTATTTCCGTACATAGCTAAGACTAATTAAGTTACTTAGCTCTGGACTAGAAAAATCAAAGTCGTTCAAATCAAATAAATCAAATTAAAACTCATTCCGAAAGTGATGTTCATGTGAGTTGCAAAACTAAAAAACTGCGTGCTACTAAAAACTATAAAAAACTTCAATTAAAACCACATTTGGATAATAGTTCTACTAATAGATACTAATAGACTTCGCATTGAGGCTAGGAATCGCTGTAACGCAATTTTAAAACGCGAAAAGTTTCTTCACAAAACTCGCATTAGAGAACAGGTTCTTCTCTGCCCTAAAGGGAGCCAACAATTTTCCACTTTCGATTCCAACTCTTTTAAAAGATGACCAAATCTTCACTGACTCGGTTGATAAAGCGAACCTGTTGGCTGGATTGTTTGCACATAATTCCACAATCTCGGATAGCAGTCAGCCACTGCCCTTTGTCGGGACTAGTTCTTCTTCAATGAAGGAGATACATTTTCGAACGAGAGCAGTCAAAAGAGTCCTTGCAAATCTTAACATAAGCAAATCCTTTGGTCCTAATGGCATACCGCCAATTGTGCCTAAAATGCGTGCTTCTACACTGGCTCGGCCTTTGCGCAACCTTTTCAACATCTCATATAGGACAGGAGTATTTCCATCTTGTTGGAAGGTCGCAAATTTCCAGCCGATACCTAAAAAGGGCGATGCCACGAATCCTGCAAACTACCGACCCATTGCGATATGCTCAACGCATTCCAAATTTATGGAGAGCGTAATAAACTTCCACCTAATCTAACTAATTGCTTACGGTGTCGGTGGTATATTTGCTCGGTGGATCACGTGCTTTCTTAAGGACAGAACTATCCGTGTCCAGTGAACCAGGAGTACCGCAGGGTTCAGTTCTATCGCCAACTTTTGATTTTTATCATAACTTTGGAGATTGAGAGTAAGAGGCAAAAGATGAATGACACACTTTTTAATGACTTGAAAAAAATCTCCGAGTGGGGTCTTGCTAATAGAGTAGAGTTTAGTGCAAACAAGACCCAGTGTTGCCTGTTAACCCACAAGCGGATGAACTGTCCCTAAGCTCCCTTGAATATCAAGGGTGTAGATCTTTTGGAGTCAGATGCTCTTGACTTTCTGGGCATATCGATACATTTAGACCTTCGTTGGAATGATCATATTTTCCATGTGTCGAAAGAAGCGGCCAAGTGCCTAGGTTTCTTAAAACGGTGCAAGCGATACTTCACCCCATCTAATCTTTGAGTGATCTATACCTCATATATAAGGCCTACAATGGAGTACAATTTGCACATTTGGGCAGGAACTTCGAGATCTTATTTGGAGCTTCTGGACCGAATTCAACGCAGTGCGATATATATGAAGGGATATGAAAACATTTTATCTCCTCTCAGTTCTCTTGGGCATCGGCGCAATGTAGGTTGCCTAAGCCTTTTGTATAGGTTCTACCATGGGAAGTGTTCTAGGGAGGTACATGGCCTGACGCCACCAGTTCGTGTATTTCCTAGGTCTACTCGGGCAGCTTTTCAAGCCCATCCCTTTACCATTGCATCGGTGCCCAATAGAAACTCGCATTACCGAGATAATTCGTTTTTTAGTCGCACAGTACGATTGTGGAATAATCTCCTTGTGAGCGTGTTCCCCGGCAGTTTTGCCCTGTGTAAGTTTAAGCCAAATATTCACCGTCACTACTCCATCTTTGCACCCTCCAACTAACTATCACCCGTCTTCCGAATTAACGCAATGCTTTCGCATCTAAAGGGGGCATCGTTGGTTAAGTTAAAAAAAAAAAAAAGTTTCAACATAATACTGCGGCGGCTTTGTTTAAAATTTTACCAAAACAAAATCCTTTGGAGTAAGAACGTCATCATCGCAAAGCTTAAACCTCATGAGGTTATCATCATGGTCAGACACTATAGCGCCGTCGTTTATTGAAATATTTCCCAATGATGCATCGCTTTCAATCGTCATGTTTGCAACTTCATCTTCTGAAGTTGTTGTGGACTCCCTTAGATTCTTTTTGACTTGTCTTTTTCTTGCATTATCTTCTTTTTTTATTAATTAGTAATTCTCTTCTTTTTTAACGTCCTTACAAGTGGACGGACTTGTTCTGGAGTTTTGGGATTTTTCGCTGTTTTTGCTGGTGTTATAACAATATTGTTGATGACTGCAGCATCATTTCCTAAGTTCGGTTCAGCATTATCAGACCCAGTAATATGTTCAAAAGGTGCTATGTAGTTAGAGTCTTGAAAAAACTGCGAATTAAATGGGGATATTCCTGTAACTTCAAACGATTTTACTATATTTTCCATCGAAAATGCTCTGCAAAATGCAGTCGAAGACAGTCTGCAAATGTCATATATGGTGATCGGTTTGCCTGGATTGTTGATAAGAAAATCGCTTAAGCTTTTGCCGTAAAATCTTTTAAATGGCGCAACTTATCTGAATCTAACGGCTGCAACTTATCTAAAGTATGCGGAGGGAATGAAAGCAATATAATACCGTTCTCTCGAGAATACATGATTGCGTCAAGGCTGCAGTGTGATGCATGACTGTCCAGTATAAGAAGGATGGAACAATCTTTGGAGCACACTGAATAACTTTTTACGTGTTTTAAAACATCAATAAATAACTCAGCAATCATCCAACCGCTTTTACTAGCTAAACAGAGAGATCCTGTGGGTGCACCACTCATAAATCGGTCACTGAATTTAACCCTTGGAAAAACATAAGCAGAAGGGACAGCGTTACCGGTAACGTTAATTATGCCAACTTATGTAACAAGGGATCCTCTCACCGCGGAAGCAGCCTGCGAAACTGTTCGTTTAACTTTCGTTGAAATAATCTGTTCATAATTGTAAAAGAAAAAAAATATGATTATAAAAAAGAAAATATATAAGAATAACTAAACACTCTTCTTTGGAGATAGTAATACAATGGTTAGAACAGTCTCGTCCAAATTATAAATATCTTTCAGTGTAAATTTGTTTTTCAAATAAGGACCTTAAATTGTCAAAGAACTGCATAACGTTGGTTTAAGTAAATGCTGAAGATCTAGACAGACTTGTATTCTCTGGTTTTCTTAAACTATGGTCAGCATGTCGTCTTTTAAAACCTAGCAACTAGTCTATTCCAGCCTTTTACACTTGTATGAAATCGCTCCAACCCACATTTTTAAAATTTAAAATTTACAGGAGAGACAAAAAACGCTTTAAAACTCAAAATATACAAGTTTTGATAGTTTTTGGTATGCAATATGAACAAAACATAATGCTGTGAAAAAATTTGTTTTCTTTAACTTTCAACATAGTTATATAGGCTAGGGCCTTTGTAACACTGATTTCATAAAAAAAAAATAGTTGGTGTTAGGGCGTTTTACGCAAATGTAGAACAAAGCAGCATTTTGCTAAATCCACTTTAAAGGCATAAAACCAAGGTTTAATGATAAAAGAAATAAAATATTAATACTTTTTAAAGTTACATGAGTCCTAAGCTAACCTAACCAATTTTGAAGAAAAACGGACTGATAAACTCATTTATTAGCAGTTAATGAACCTTTATTGTGTTAGTAGGTATCATTGCATAACTTGAGTGATATCTACATATGTAAATGTTCCTTAACGATTCATTTACTTGATATAGACTTGATTCAACATTCTGCTTTACAGCGGCATAGACCATTAAGAATCTCTACCAAATACATCAAAACGTTACAGACTCTAACAGCCCCAAGTCTTTTGATGGACAGTTTTTTAAAAAAACAACCATCCTGTGAAGACGTTAACTAGTTCTGGCTTATGCTCTCAAATACGCAGAATAACCAAACTATTGTATAAAATGAAACATAGGCTCTGAAACGTTATTTAGTTGCTTTCTTTGGCGATGTAGCCAAAAAACGGAACTAGCAAAATCACCCCCAAAAGTTGTTCCTTTTCTCGGTTCAAACTTAATAATTGCGAAGAGTAACCATCCAGTCAAGACACCAATTTAGTTCTGCCTTATGCTCTCAAGTGCATAAAAATCCAGCTGTATATAGAGGGTGGTTAAATTTTAAGGGCCGATGTTGATTTTGAATAAAACACAAGCTATTTAGGAAATTATTGTCAATTCTTTTTATTATGATAATATTGGTATGGTTCAATTATGTATGGAACAAAATATCGGCCAAATGTGACCTCGGCGGCACACCTTCATCCGATGGTCCAAATTTTCAATGTCACTGAGGCATAAGTGAGGTTCTATGCCGTTAATGTGCCGAATTATCTCCTCCTTTAGCACCTTTTCTTTCAAATAACCCCAAAGAAAGAAGTCCAACGGTGGCAAATCACATGATCTTGGCGGCCAATTGACATCGCCACCACGTAAGATAACGCGGCCATTGAATTTGTTGCGCAAAAGATCCATTGTTTCGTTAGCTGTGTGACAAGTGCCACCGTCCTGTTGAAACCACATATCGGCCACATTCATATCTTCCAATTCGGGCCATAAAAAGTTCGTTATCATCTCACGATAGCGAACACCATTCACAGTAACTGCCTGACCGGCCTCATTTTGAAAAAAATACGGCCCGATGATGCCGCCAGCCCATAAACCACACCAAACAATCACTCTTTGTGGGTGCATTGGTTTTTCGACAATCACTCTTGGATTATCATTCGCCCAAATGCGGCAATTCTGCTTATTGACGAATCCACTGAGGTGAAAATGTGCCTCATCACTGAAGATGATTATCTACGAAAATTGATCATCCACTTGCCACCATTCTGACCATTGACCACGCTTGAAATGGTCAAGAGGCTTTAGTTCTTGAGTCAATTGCACCTTGTAAGCGTGTAAATGCAAGTCTTTATGCAATTGTTGGGCACGACGACGAGTTGAGGTGGACGGCTCTTCAGCCACAGTATCGCGAACAGCAGCAATATTTTCTGCAGTACGAGCTGTACGACATGCACTGGTGTTTTCACATCTCCTACAGACCCGGTTTGCTCAAATTTTTGAACGATTTTTCCGATTATACGCACATTTGGACGATTAAATTGACCGACAAAATCACGAAGTCCACGATATGCATTTTGATTTGAACGACCATTTTCATAATAAGCCTGAATAGCTTTAACGCGTTGCTCGATTGTGTATCTTTCCATGGTTCAAATTGGTTAGTCTGAAATTGAGAAATGTTAAATGAAATGCAGAAAAAACTTGACGTTTAGGTGAAGTTCACATTCAACATCGGCCCTTAAAATTTAACCACCCTTTATATACATCCACTCTCTCATGTCGCGCTTTTAACCACTTTCAATATGAGCAAACAAGTTTGAAATGAAAATTAAATTGTGGTATTTTTATACCCCAACGCGTACTGTGTAAGGGGTATATTAACTTTGTCATTCCGTTTGTAATGCCAAGAAGGAGGCGTGGCAGGTATAGAAAAATATATATATTGTTGGTCAGCATCACCTCCTGAGTCAATTTCCGTGTGTCCGTCTGTCTGTCCGTCTGTCGACACGATTGCAACCGTAATTTTAAAGCTATCGCGATGAAATTCAAAATATAAGTTTATTTTTAAAAAAGGAAGATCAAGTTCGAAAATGGGCCAAATCGGATGAAAACCACGCCTACCTCTCATACAAAGTGACTTTATTTTAACCGTAAAATGTTTTTAAAATCCACAAAAATTAATGAGATGCCTTGAAATTTAGCATTTAAGCTTTGGTCTTCAATACTAATCCTGACAATGAAATCTGACAATGAAAAATCGTATAAAAGCCACGCCCTCCTCCTATACAAAGTAGCTTTATATTAACCGTAAAATCCCTTAAAAATCTGCTCAAATTGCAGAAATGTCTTGGAGTTTTGTACCTAGGCTTTTATGCATAATATAGACTATCACTATGATATTTGGCCAAATCGGATGAAAACCACGTCTACCTCCCATACAAAGTGGCTTTATTGAAAACGTTAAATCGCTTAAAAATCTGCAAAAATTACAGAAATGTCTTGAAATTTTGCATACAAACATTAGCAAACAAAATTTTGATATTTAACATAAGCCACTCATTGATATATGGCAAAATCGGATGAAAACCACGCCTACCTTCAATACAAAGTGACGTCATCAAAATTTCAAAACTTTCGTAAATATATAAAACTGAATGACATCGTGTCTGTATGTACCCAAATTCTGCCCATGTCGTTTATCCAACCCATACATATATTCTTCGGTGGGTGCGGCATTTTACTTTGTGTACAAATTACTCTATGTGGCAGCTAAGGGTATAATTAAATATGACACAAATATTTTTGCAGATTATACATAAAAATTTTATAGACGTCTAAAGACTTCGGATATACTTCAGTACGTCTAAAGACTTCGGATATACTTCAGTACGGCCGCGGAAAGGTATTTTAGCTTCGGTACCCTGCCGAAGCTCCATTCCTTACTAGTTTTATTTTATACTAGCTAAATACCCGGCTTAACTCGGGAGTTGATATAAATAATTTTCGATTTCATTCGTCAATTTGAAAAAACTTTTCACAAACTTTAGAAGAAATTTTGTGTGCTTCGGTAACCGGTAACTTCGGCGAAATGAACAAAATGTAGCTTCAACATCTGAAAATTATGAGAAAAAGTTGGGGAAATCGTGATTTGTGTGTGCGTGCTGCCGATCGCTTGCAAAAATATATTTTCAAATTTTATTCGATAGATTGCACATTTTTGAAAAAAATCAGAGCAAAAACGAATTCTTGGCAATTCGCGAGGAAACTGGACAAAATTTAAATAAGCATTGAAAATAGAAATTGAAATGTCAAACAACGCAAACTTACGACGCAACTGACGTGCGCATGTGTTAGAGCGTACTCAAATACGACAGAATTCGGCATCAGCTGATTTGCGAAAAAATAAAGTGGTATATAAATACATACACATAAAGAAGAAAAGAAGATATTTATCTTCTAAGCCTTACTGTATTTTGTACTACAGCGCCCTGTACTGTTCAGTACAGGCAAAAAATTTTGCTCCTTCCCCACAAATATATTCTCCTTGATGAAAATGTTAGTTTGTTTTGTTTTTATATTTTTAAAGATTTAAAAAATACAATCGGAACTAAAGGCATTGCTTTCACTTTTCCTTTAATATAATAACATTCATTCGGTTTTTTTTTTTTAATTAGTCACCAAATTCAACAAAATCAAAAAGTCAATTTTAATATTAAGGTTAGAAAATTGTATTTAAAAAACCAGTCTCTAGGTATACGTTTCACTCTTCGAAAAATACTTCTGGTGACAATTTATCTTCATACAGTATGATTACTTAAGCTTAAAAGTGTGATGAGAGAACCGTTTTCTTTGAATTCATCAGATTTTTTCATTACATATTGATATACTAGTATAATTGATTAAAATTTAAGTATTTAACTGATATTGAGAAATAAAATACAATGGAATTTATTTCCTAAATTTTCCAATTTTTTTACAAATCAGTCGAAACAACCCAGATAAACCACAAAAGATTAATTTGTACCCTACAAAAAATTATTGGGCTTACAACTATTAGAATATGTTATCAATAAAAATTAAAGAATATTCTTCCAACAACACGAACCAAGATTTTGAAGACACATCTAGTTTTGCAGTGATTGTATTAAATCGTTTTCCTAAAACTTAATTTTGCATATTTTTTTATTCAAAATAGCAAAAATTGCATATTTGAGTTAAATAATAATTGTCAACATTCTTTAATTTTAAAAGAACTACTTTCAAGATGCGCGGAATATCAATTGAGTTTGATACCTTCAAAACCTATTTTACTATGCTCAAAATCATGACAAAACCAACACTTTTTACTTCATACAAAAGTGCTTTTTTAAATATAAGGGAATGAACCTAATTGACTTGAATTTAAAACACATTCATACTGGTCAAATATTTTTTATTTAATAAACAATTTTTCCCGTTTTCCCCGAAATTTTTCCCCGAAAATTAATCTGGTAATATTGAGAGAAAGTTTAAAAATCTTCTTTATAAATTTCCGCAGTCTAATCATAGTTCAAAATTTAGAACTTAAGACCCGAAAATAAAGAAATATTGTATTCTGAGTGGCGGCCATGATGCAGTGGATATAGTGTGGGACCCACACGCCAGAGAACCCTGTTTCAAATCCCCCTGACACAGAAAGTTTTTTCAATTGTTGGCATAAAACTTGTTGGTCCAGTTCTCGATCATTTGTGTTCAAACATTTCACAACAAACACAACACACAAGAAGCTCGGTCAAAGTCCTTTCAAGGGCTGAAATTGCCATTTCATTTTTTATTCTGAGTATCTCCGTTAAAAAAACCAAAAAGGAAGTACAGCGCACGATCGATAACGTGAACACTCAAAAATGTGAATACCCCAAAACGTGAACAAATTTGCTTGTTCATTGACTACTGTAAAACGTGAACAAAGAAACAAAGCTCTATAACGTGAACAATAGATGTTTCATAGTTAGCTTTGATTTCGAATAATTCTGATCCTTGGGAGTCCCCTAATAGTAAGTTAGTTGGTTTTCGTTTGTACATGTAACACACAAATTATTTTAGTCGCAATTTTGGCTTTGCACGGAGCGTTTCGCCTTATATTTACTGCGTAAAAATGAACTGTAAAAAACCTGTGTGCTTGACATTAAAACAAAAAGCTGAAATTCTCGAGTTTTTGAAGAAAGGATCAAGTGTGACGTGCCTAGCAAAAAAATATAATGTTGCTAAATCAACAATTTGTGGAATCGAACGGAAAAAAGAAATGATTTTTAAGTGTGTAAACAACACATTCTCCGGGCCTGGAAAAAGAAAAACACTGCGCACTTCAGAGTTGCCCAACATGGAGAAAGCTCTTTATCGCTGGTTTATTCGTATGCGAAATAAAAACTGGCCAGTTAGTGCTTTAATGTTGAAGGAAAAAGCAAAGAAACTTAATTTAAAACTTAAGGAAAGTGAAGGTGGTTTCCACGCTAGTGATGGCTGGCTTCAAGGCTTCAAAAAAAGATACGGCGTTCGGCTTCTCCAAATTTCAGGGGAGAAACTGTCTTCGCAGCCCCGACTAGTAGAGCCGTTTACAGAAAAACTTAACGCTGTTATGACTGAAATGGAGTTGTGCAACGATCAGCTTTATAATGCTGATGAGTCTGGTTTATTCTGAAATCTTCTGCCAGAAAAAACGTACGTATCCAGTTTGGAAAAGAGAGCCCCAGGCGTAAAGTCAGAGAAACAGCGAATCACATTCTTGTGTGGTTCAAATGCCACTGGATCTCACAAACTTAAGCTTTTGGTAATTGGAAAGGCAAAGAATCCACGCTGCTTTAAAAACTTTCAGTGCCCCACCGACTACAGCAGTTCAAAATCAGCCTGAATGACGTCGATTGGTTTCATGAATCATTTGTTCCACAGGTAAATATTTCCTTTGATTTTTCTATACATTTTTTTATAGTTTGTCTTATTTTTAAGGTGAAAGCGTTTTTGAAAGAAAAAAAGTTGCCATTAAAAGCTCTTCTTCTAATCGACAACGCACCTTCCCATCCGAATGAAGCTCAACTGAAAACGGAAGATGGACAAATTTTCGCAATGTTTATGCCACCAAATGTTACTCCGCTCATTCAGCCGATGGATCCGAATGCCATAAAAATTACGAAGCTGCACTACAGAAATAGCCTTTTAGCGTCAATAGCAGCGACGCAATCTGATCTGCTCGAGTCGATGAAAAAAGTAACATTAAAAAAAGCTATAAATCTTTTGGATGCCGCTTGGAGTCGTGTGGGCCAAGAAAGTCTAGCTAGGTGCTGGAACAATATTTTGCATTTTGCGGGAAACGATGATGATCCCGAGGACGGTATGTCGTTGGCCGTTTTAAAAGAAAAGGCGATAGTCGAACTTCGCCCCTTGATGTGCCACACCGTCGATATCCTACACAGTTTAAATCCTGAGGTTTGTTCGTGTGCGCAGACATCCACAAAGATATGTGAGTTATTGAAAATGTTGTTGTTATTACCATTTCAGATTGAATGTACGTTACCGACTGTTCAGGAATGGAACGACGACATAGGCGTAGACATTGCGGATAACGATATCGAAGAGGAGGATGAATCCAACTATGAGACTGCATCTCAGAAGAACTGGAGAAAATTAAACCAAGTGAAGCAGTCCAAATTTTCAACAAAGCGGTACAGTGGGCTAGCCATGAAGACGTCGATCAAAGTGATTTGAATGTACTGAGACGTCTGAGGGAAAAAGCTGTGTTTGTGAGGGAAAAAAAGTATTATATTATATTAAACAATCTATTTCTCAGATATATATTTCTGTTACGCACAAATGAATGTACAAATATGTATACAATAAAATATTAACTTAAATGTGTAAAAATGTGCATATCATCTTCATACTTATTTGGCATTCGGAAACGTGAACACTTTTGCTAACGTGAACTCCCTTGGTTTTAATTAGTTCACGTTATCGAGCGTGCACTGTAATATATATTATCAACCATTATTTTAATAATTTGTATAGCGCAATTTCCCTTTTATTTATCGAAATATGAAGTGTATAAAATGGTTTCCGAAAATTTAAATTTTGAGAAGTGACGGTCTTGCAAGAAATGAGCGATATACACGCATATATTGTATATATTTTTTAAAATTTCTTTAAACTTTTTTAATAAGAATGCTCTTGTAACTTTTTGTTTTTTTTTTTCTTTTTTTTTTCTAGCTGGCCCTTAATTTAGGCGTAGTCAGTGATGTACGCAAGGCTTCCACACATGAAGATTTTTTTGCAAATCTTAGCGAATCGGCACTGCATCTGACCACGATACATTATTATGGCGAAGTGCTGGAACACACGAAGGTGCGCCTGAAAACGCTGCTGGACAGCTATGGCGAGTTGAATGAGCTATATGTAAATCATGATGGTATAATAGGTGGGTAAACATTCGAATATAATTATGCATTAATTATTGGTTCATGTGTTGCATTATCAGCCTTAATCAGCGGTGGCACTTATATGACGCGGCTAGAAGAAATGCTAGATGCTCAACTAGAAACTGCACGCGACATACGCGACAAGTTAGGCAGCGCATTGGAACAGTGGCGCATTTGTGGACTGCTGTTACGCGCATGCGCGACTTCAGCCACATTGGCACTGAAACAGTGGCGTAGCTTAGCCACTACTGTGTAAGCTGCTATGAGTATTAAAAGAACTGTTAATGATTACAAAAATAATTTTATAAAAATTCTTCCCCAAGAGTACCGAAAGAGAAAATACAAAATGCACTGCTATGCCGCAGCTCGCTTCAGGCATCGCTTGTATCGCTAGACTGTGCACAGCTATCGCTGCCTCATGTGGAAATAAAGCACATCAGCAATCGACAGATATTAGCTGTGAAACACTGCAACATTTATATGATAACGGATATTGCAGACAAGGCGCGGTTGGTAGCTGGTTTATTGAAGGAACTATTTTATTGTTTTTTTTTTATTTCTCCAAATAGTTACGAGCACACCACGAAGGTATTCGTGGCCTACGAGAGTAACATGTCCAAAGCATCGGCGTGGCTATACGAAACGTTTAATAAAACACTACGCAAGGACTTTGACAAAGCTGAGGAGACGGTGCGAGGATTGGCCAAAACTTTACGTGACCATCGTGAGCAAGTCTTCAAGGCGGCACGAACGTAGTTTAGAAATAATTTAAAAACTTG
The DNA here is from genome assembly GCA_914767935.1 of Coremacera marginata. Classification (NCBI taxonomy): domain Eukaryota; kingdom Metazoa; phylum Arthropoda; class Insecta; order Diptera; family Sciomyzidae; genus Coremacera; species Coremacera marginata. The sequence continues at coordinate 59,226,657 of OU612045.1, read as the reverse complement.
TAGTTTTGATGTAATTTTTAATATATCTTTTGCTATAACTATAGTTCTCAAAGCTTTTAAATTTAATACCAATAGCTTTTTTTGGGTGTACCCTCCTCTACGATGCCCATTTCTTCCATAATTTCCATTTCGAAGGTAGCAAGTTTGGGCTTAAAGGTGATTTCCTTGATGACAGACGCTGTAAGAGAATATTTGGAAGCAGTTAATTAAAAACTGAAATGTAACTGGTTATAGTTAAGTAGATTTTTACATGGTGTATCCTTTTCGCGTTCCAAATATGCGTTCACAGTTTTAAAATCATGAGTTTGATTGTTGGTCTCTGGTATTGGTATCAAACGTCCAGAACGCGTTGATACGCGCACTTTTTCGCCCTCTTCCGTGTAGCGCCATTCAAATTCAGTTCCTTTCAGATCAGAGGGATCAACAAGACGTATGTCCTTGGTAACCTATAAATGAAGCAGTGCTACTCCTATAATTGCAACATTTTACTGAGTCAAAAACTTACGTCCAGCGGTGCTTCTGATTTGATTGTTATGCCGGGAAACTCATCCTCTTTGCCTACTGTGCGGTAATGGCAATTCAAGCCTGCCACTATAACCCAATTGCGCTCTGTTATCACTTGTGTAACAATACCCTGTTTTCCTTTATCTTTGCCTACAAGCACTTCAATGCGATCTCCGCGGAAGAAACCCCATTCTTCAACGGGCGTTATGAAAACCTTCCTACGCACTGTATTCGGCAAATTTTGTTGGCGGAACTGCACCGTCCATGGTTGGTTGGTAGTATAACGGAACTTCTTGCGTTCCACAGTGCGATTGAGATAGTTGGGTACCCCTTTAGGTGTCTCCCAATGGACCTGATGGGAATTTAGAAAATAAAATCGTTTGTGGTTATTTCGATGCAGAAACATGGTCGCCACAAGCCGTTTGAACCAGAAAATCAATTAGATCTCACCTGCTTTTTACTTCTTTCAATGTATTCTTTTGGAAAATTTGAGTAATCCTTTAATTTACTTCTCAAAATCTGTGTAATTCTCATTTTAATTCTTTAACACAAAATCCTAGATAAATAAAAAAAATCACATGAAAAAAAATCGATGATATTGTTATATGATGAATAAGCAGCTGTTTGATGTCAATTTACTAATTAGGAAGTGTTAAGAAAGCACATTAATAAAAGGTCTGTTTCTGTAAACATTGGGTGGTATGAATAAAAAAGGAGTGCGAGTGTTCACTCATGTTTTTGAGGGACAACATTATTTGAAAGTCTGAAAACGGAACACTTAGGCGGAATGACTAAACAATTTTTGGCTACTCTTATAACTAACCATCTTTTCATATTTAAGAAAAAAAAAATGAAATGGCCATCTCAGTCCTTAAAAGGACTTTGACCGAACTTCTTATGATCAATTGCGTTGTGTGTGATGTGAAATGCTTGCACACAAGGTTGTCGCAAGGGAGAGAACGAGTACCCATAATTGTCAAATCGAAGTTGACAGCTCATAGAATATCTGCAAGTGCTCTCTATTATCATCCGTTTTTCTTTCGTAGTCATTCGCAAAATTGGCTGGTTTTGACAATTATGGGTACTGAGAAGAGAGTGCGATCAGCCCTGCGACAACCTTATAAATCAACCTTGCTTGCACACAACTGATCGAGAACAGGACCTACATGTTTTAAGGGCCCTATAGACGAGCAACTAATCGCAAAACTGGTTGATAAACTGGTTGCTGGTTGTTGAAAGCAAATCGTGTGTAGATGAGTTGAGGTGTAATTTTCAGTTTTTCAACCATTTTATCAATCAGTTGGCAAAAATTAAAAAATTTTTAATTTTTGCGATTTCACATCAACCAGTTCTTCAACTGGTGATGTGTTTGTAGCAAAATCAACAACTAATCGTCAGATTCATAATAAAAAAAATTATTTGCATTCATTTTCAATATAATATGCGCGATGTTTTCAAGAAGAAAAACTTTTTGTACTGGAATTGAAAAATTGGTTCATGCCTCTATAGATAAAACCAAGGTTGATTTATAAGGTTGTCGCAGGGCTGATCGCACTCTCTTCTCAGTACCCATAATTGTCAAAACCAGCCAATTTTGCGAATGACTACGAAAGAAGAACGGATGATAAAAGAAAGTACTTGCAGATTTTCTATGAGCTGTCAACTTCGATTTGACAATTATGGGTACTCGCTCTCTCCCTTGCGACAACCTTATAAATCAACCTTGGATAAAACCATCGACCTGTTTTTCAATCAGTTTTGCGATTAGTTGCTCGTTTATAAGGGCCTTTACGCCGACTCCGAACGGCGTATGTTCTCAAGAAGCTTTTTATGACAGTTTTTCCTCTCTGAGGCTTGCCATTGTCTGCAGAGGTGACGGCCGAACAGAAAAATTTATTCAATTGAAAAAACTTTCTGTGTCCGATGGAGGATTTCATATTTAAGGAAAACTAAATAAATTATATCCAAAATTTAGGGTTTGAAATTACCGATGCTGACACCATGATCAGTTATAGAGGTAAGCCCACTAGATGAGAGCGTAATGAACGAAGTTGATATCTCACATAAAATCTCAAAATATGAGAAAGATGTGAGACAGCAAGAATTGTCAAAATATAAGTGAAGTTTAATAGTTGAAGGTGTCTTGTTGCTTAAATTAAAAATTAAAAAATTTTTCTTTTTTTGCTTATGTCGATATTGAAGAAATTTGCATACCATGTTCTCACGGCGCTCTGAATTAAGTAAATTGGCTTGCAAATTACGATTGTGATAATTCACAATGATAATTCACGGAGCACTCGTAATTCAGTTTGACTTCCTTTAAGAAAAACAAATAATTTTTAAAGCAAAAACACTCACTGGCTATATATCTTTATTTATTCCAGATAAAGAACGGAAGGAATAGAATAGGCCGTTGTTTATCCAGAACAGAATGAATAAGGAAACAAAATTGAAAAATAACGAACACATTTGCGTTATTGGTAACCAGCAAACTTTATGAACACAAATAAATATGATATATTTTTTGTATATATGCTATTGTACAATAAATTCAATTAAAAGCTTTAAATTGCAAAAATTTATCTATTTAATTTTTGCCATTTGGCCCTCAATTAAACAACAACATTTTACATAACCTCAAACACAAGGAATATTCTTTTTATTCTAACTCAGTTGATGATACAAAAAGAACGCGTTCGGAATATGCCGTATGAATAAAGAAACACGAAATGGAATGTTTCGGATAATCAAGAATAAATAAAGAAACAAAAAAAGTCATTCTGAATGCATGGAAAAAGAAATAAAGAAATACAGCCTTCTTTGATCTTAGTGCTGTTTTCTATTAATTTTCGATATACATTAGAGAGGAAACCTATTTTTACGTCATTCGGATGTTAATTCAAACTGAATTACCTTCGAATGAGGTGATTCAGATTGTCAAATATTGTATGGCGAATAACTTAATTCGGAACATAATTGAGCCTGGAATAGCAAATGAGAGCCGAATTAAGTAATTCGTGGTGCTGTGAGAATATGCTATTAATTGCTTTTATTTAAATTTATAATTAAAGGCAAACATAATTTAAAACTAAATAAAAAAATATAACCTGCAAGCATGAAGCTGATTTTGACAATATCGGCAGTAACGAATACCTCTACCATCTACCTCTATTATTAAACTATGATGGTGATGTTCGCTAAGCAACTACAAAAACAAAATAAAAAAAATGCACTAAGTTGAGCCAACCTTCGTTTTTCCATTTTTTGTTTAAGCCCGAACGAACATTTAACCGTTTGCCCGGTGTAGACAGTAAATTAGGGAAAACGAACGAAGACTCTTTCTAGAATTTAATACTAGTATGTACTTGCCAATATTTTTATTAGTCTCGATTTAAATGTTTTTTATAACTTTCACGATATGTATTTACAATAATGCTCCTGTATAAGTATCCTTAATGTGCACACATGTTATTTTATAAGACTTAAAAAGAAAAAATGGGGGAAAAACTAAAATCATTTTAATAACAGAAATATATTGTTACTATAAAATTATAACTTATAAAAATATAAGAATAATACAAATACAACTATATTCACTAAAAATAATCATAAGCACAAGATACATTTAATAACAAGATACAATTATAAACACAAGATAATATTAAAAACACAAGATACAATCAAGAATTATATATCTATATCTATCCTTCTTGAGATAAGGGGGTTTCAGAAAATACTACATGTCCGATGGACATTGCGTGTCAAATGACATGTATGATGTGTGAAAGCTAAAACTACATGTCCATCTAACATGTAGTACGAAAATCATATGATATTGATTTTTCTGTCGGTCCATCCGACATGTAAAATTGTTTCAACACAAATTCTTCGGACTCGCTGCATATTTCATTCTGCAAAAATCGTCGGTGAGTCAGCATCAAGAGAAAAATAAAGAAAAAATAAGAAATTAAAGAAGAATAAAAACAAAAATTGCTAGCGTCTCAAATAATGAATTTTGGAATGCATTTATTGAACTTTATAGGAGTTTATTATGAGAGCAAGAAATTGTTTTGCCATTGTTATTGTGTGTTCTTTTTGAGAGCTGAAAAAAATGTCTATCCAACATGTAGTATGTCTGAAAGCTCATCGAAAAAATGCCGTTATTTTGCCGATCTACATGTCGGATAGACATGTTCTAGACTAGGTCTAGAGCAAGCTAGCTGTACAAAATTATGTTTTCACTTTTTTCCACTTATAGGGTCAAAACAAAAGAGGGCGGGGAGGGGGTTAGGTACGCACTATCCACCAGTTAAAAGGCCTTTTACCGTCCCTTTTTATCGGAAAATTTTAATTTTTACAAATCAATAAAAACGGAATATTTCCATTCCAAATCCAGAAATCTATTAAAAAAATTACTTTAAATTATGCCCAAATAAAGATTCGCTTAGTTTTACCAGAAGTTTATTTGAACTGAACAGCAATTATAATTTCAACAAACCACTTCTCTCACTTCCACTGCCAACAACTGTTAACTTACTTACATAAAACAAAAGCAATCGGTGATTTCCCAACTTTAAGAATATTTGTTGATAAAATATTCCGTTGTTTTCATCAAAAGAGAAATTAAATTTTGCCCAGCTAGCTTGGTTTTGACGCAACATTGTGCTGTTGATGGACAAATTAAATTCGGTGGCACGTTGCTATCAAAAGACTGCCAAAATTTAATCACCTTCGTATGAATGCCTTAAAATTCCGTCATATGGGCATTACCACACTGAAAAAGTAAAATTTTAAAAAAGCTTTTTTATATTTGCGTAGTAATTTAAATCTCTATATTAAGTAGAATAATTACAACGATCGACCCTAAGGACTCAAAGATATAAACAAAACTATGATCTGTCGTGACGTTACAAAAACAGAAGTAGTTTTTGACTTGGATTAGAAAATTTGCTCTCTGCGAAATTTGAAGACTCTGCGAATTGGGCAAGACTTTTTATGTAAAACCTTTTGTAGAAGGATTTTAAATAATATAAGTTTATTTTCTAAGTAATCAAATTTAAAAATCTTTCTCTTTTTTTTATTAGGCTTAGTCATCTGACGTTGCGTTACTTAAATTTTTATTTTAGTCCAAACAGGTAGTTAAGTAATTAGGTAATTAAGTAATTATGTAATTAAGCAATCAAAAACAAATGAAATATATTTTTCTCTCATTGCCTCGATCATTTCATTATTATTTTAGCCCATGTGTTCCAATTTTACTAATACAAAAACTTTACGAAGCATTTACTAAACGTTTGCTAAAAGGCAAAATTACATTTGTGAAACAGTACAGACGATTTGATCATCATGGTTAATGAATTTATACGCAAGTTGCTTAAATCAATAAAAAGGTTCCTTTAAGATAATGTCATTAAATAATATATTTTTAATAACTTTAAAATGTTGAGACACTGTGGACTTTTCTGTGGAAATATCCATGTCAATATCCTGTGACATATATCAGTAACAAAACAACAGATCAGATCAAAAAAACTATAAGGCTCATAGAAATATAATCCAAGGAATTCTAAATAAAAAACAATGCATTTAATGAATTGGAAGCGAGACGCTATTTAATTTTAAATAATATAATAAATAAATTAAAATGTTCATCCCACATTAATATTGCGTGATTCATTTATTCATGATACATCAATATTTTATATGTATTGTTTAGTCTAAAATGCGACCGAAAATTTCTAGGTTGTTGTCGTTTTTCAGCGTTTCAAAAATCAGGCGAGAATCCGACGAGCTGAGTGCAAAAGTTACGATATGAAAATTTTTTTGCATGGCAATACTAATGGCGATAGTTTTCGTTCGTACAGTACTCTTCAATTTGCCTATGTCAAAACAATGCCAACAAGTTTCGCACGAATTTTACCTATTGCAAATACCTTTTTTCATCAGAAAATATACAAATTCTATTATTCTTAATTAATTCTTAGATTAGAAAAAGTTAGCATAATTAACTAAATATAAGCTAAGTGAGATAAAAACAAAACTGCCGGTAAATGCGAGCTATGTGCGCCATTGGCAATAAAATTCATTGTATCCTATAGTTAGTCATCAGCAAAACCAAAAAAAAAGAAAAGCTAAATAAGGTTCCTCTTGAATAGAACAAAACTATGTCGCAAACGCCACTCAATCTAAAGAATTCCGTTCCAGAGCTTTTTCTGCAGTCCAAGCATGGCAAATATTTTTTGCGTTTTCTGCATTTACTGCCGGCAAGATTAGCCAACCATGATTCCACCAGGTGAGTAGCAAAGGAAAGCCTTATTGAGGGAATATTAAATTAGTAATTGAGTGTTTGTTTTTTTAAGAGGAACAATAGCATTTTTTTCCGTTTGTGGACTGGATATCCTAAACTCACTGCAGATGCTTGACGCTGCTCTAAGGCAGAGAATCATTGAGTGGATTTATGGCAGTCTGGTGGTGCCAAAAATGAATGAAAAGCAGTGCGGTGGATTTCAGGTAAATTTGTTAAATATTTTGAACTGCTTGAACTGATTTCAGCACAATTAAGGGCGCACGTTCCGTTATTCTTAAAACCACCGATGAAACGCTGCTTAACAATGTTCGTGATTATCAATGGGGACACTTAGCCATGTCTTATACTAGCATATCCGTATTGGCCACACTCGGTGATGACCTCAGTCGGCTGGATCGCAAAATCATTGTTGATGGTTTGTTTTTAATTTTGCCTTTGTGAATTTTTAAGAAATGCTTGATTTTAAGGTGTGGCCGCTGTACAGCGTCCTGACGGCAGTTTTAGTGCCTGCATCGCAGGCAGCGAAAATGACATGCGTTTCGTATTTTGCGCTGCTGCCATATGCCACATGCTGGATTATTGGGGTGATGTAGACAAGGAAAAAATGCTGCAATATATCAAGAATAGCATTGTAGGTCATAAATTTGAAGTATTCCTACTTTGTGTTATCGTTAATATTTTTAACAGCGCTATGATCATGGCATCAGTCAGCAACTGGAAGGCGAATCCCATGGCGGAACCACTTTCTGTGCGTTGGCGGCATTGCATTTGAGTGGACAGTTGCAAGTCTTGGACGAAGCCACTTTGGAGGGCATCAAACGGTGGCTCTTATTCCGACAGGTTTCTATTACGAACCCTTTCTTTATTAAACTTCAATGTTTCACTTCTTCCGTTAGGTTGATGGCTTTCAAGGTCGACCCAACAAGCCCGTCGACACTTGCTATTCCTTTTGGATTGGCGCTGCTTTAAAAATATTAGAATCCTTCGAGTTAACTGACTACGCAGAGAATCGCAAATTTATCATGGACACGCAGGACAAAGTTGTAGGCGGTTTCTCCAAATGGCCCGAATCAGATACAGATCCATTCCATACCTATTTCGGTATTTGCGGCTTAGCATTTATGCAAGAACCTGGTCTAGCAGAAGTTATGCCAAGCTTAAACATTTCAATAACCGCCTACAAACACCTGCTACAGCTCCATGCTAAATGGCGAGCGGAAAGTGCGGACGAGCATTTTGCGTCAAAAGCAAATATGTCAAATTCAGCGACTTTAAACACATCCCTAATAGTAGCTTAACCCATTTTGACTACGAGCAAACGGTTGTTATTTATTTAAACTCAACTTTATGATTTCATATAAAGTTTATTATTTGATACAAGTTTTATTGATTGATGGAACTTAATTTTAATGGTGAAGTATATTGTAAAATATGTTTTTGTAATACATACATAAATACAAGCTAAATAATAGATAACTAAATTATTGCTCTTTGGGCTTAAGTTAGACCTGCAGATATAAATGATTAAGCAAAGCAGGCAGGTTGTAGCTCTGGGTAGGACGATCAATGTGCACACGCCCACGTAAAGGCGCCAGAGCCCGTTCCGACACTCGTGGACAATTGTGCACCATCAGAGATTTCAGTTGAGTACATTCGCTGGCCAGTGAACTGCAAGAAATTTAAAACAATTAGCTTACACTAATATATTAAAAGAGCTAGTATATTAAAAAATCGCATGGATAGAAATCATTAGGATAGAGATCCAATTGATTGGCCCTATCGATATAGATATATTTCCGTAGTGGCGCCAATGCACGTTCTGTGACACGTGGGCAGCGCTGCACATACAAAGATTTTAACTGCGTGCAATTTGTGGCGATTGCACTGAAATTAAAAAAAAAAAATAGTGTAAAATGTAAGCTTCAAAAATTGCAACAACAATGACATACAGACGACAGACAGTCAACAACAGCATGCAGAGAAATAGTTCACCGAAAAACCTTTGGTGACATGTTTTGACGTAAGCGAAACAACTCATTGCTTGTTTGATTCGTATAAATTTTTTCCCCTAACCCAATTAGTCCACAAAGAAACTTACTGTACTCCAAAATCCGATATTGCCGAACAGCCAACCAGATTGATGTGCTCCAAGGCGCGACAATAGTTGCCAATCTGTATTAACACCTGATCAGTGACACTTGGTGTGTGTGCCAACGATAACACGGTTAGTTTGTTCAACTTTCGAAAAAAGATGATGAGGCAACGTTCGCCTATAGAGGCACAATGAGATATATCAAACTCTTCCAACTTGCTCTGATGCAATGTCAGTGCATCTACGGCCCCAGTAGTCAACCATTGGCATTTAGATAGTTTGAGAATGCGTAGATCTTTGCACTCAACAATAATGGGCTGCAGTGCCAACGGTGTTATATTGACGCACTCATTCAAATTGACGACTTGCAGCCGCAGCGTATTTTCCGCCAATATCTTCAACAATAGCTCATCTGTCAGCCAGATGCATTTGGCCAAGTAGAGTCGTTCCAAGCGTGTACAAATCCTCACTAGCACTTCAAAGGCCAAAGCGATGTTTTTGCTGTTGTTGCCTGAAAGATTTATTTCCTTGATTTTCTGCAGCGCATTTTCTGCAAAACGCTTCGAAATATGTGAGCAGCAACGCAGTGTAAAGAGATCCTTGAGAGTTAGATGGCAGCATATGTTTGGAATCAATACGTCCGACCAACTGATGTCAAAAAGGTTAATCCTAGTGGGCGCATCAAACATGTAGCGCGACAAGTTATCGAAATTTGGATCCATTTATGGGAGGGCTCAGCTCTTAACTTACTATGTAATGTAATGAAAACGTTTTGTACAAGTTTTGTGTACTCTTTGCTTATAACATATTCTTTCTCAGATTTTTTCTTTTAGAAACTCCTACGTTGGATGGATAAAAATAGTTGAATTCAGAGAAATTGTTTGTCCTTTGTGGGGTTTAGTTGGAATCAAAACAAATACTAATTAACCGTCAAAATCATCTGCGGTAGACTTGCCAGATTATGTGAAGTAGTTTTATTAAATTATAACAATTAAAGGGATTCGCTCAAGAAACCGAACAGAATTCATACTATGGCTATAGGCCCAACCAAAATAGACGAAACGAGATTATTGCAACTTTCCGAACGTCTGACGAGTTGAGACGCTAGCAGTTCGGTTCTTACGGAACCATGATAGAATTATAAGGTAGGTGCAATTCGGAAATCAAAAAACGAAAAAGCAAAACATTGGCGTATGCATTATGTCACTTTTAACATTTGCCAATACTTGTTCAGCCATAGGAATGTATTATTTACTTGTAACCATGATATAATGACCAGGTAGTATTAATCGCTACTTTTACTCGTTACTTTGGGCATATAGTGTCAAATTGGTGTCAAATAGTAGTATTGCAATCACAGCCAGAAGTTAAAGGGGATTTTTTTTTTTTACTTTTGCCTTGATGTCTACATTTGCATATGAAGTCGGGAATTTTCCTGCTAAAAGTTATTTCTGTTGAGTTTTATGATATAGCTTACATATAATTTTTGATAAGTTTAAAATATAAGCGTCTTTATTTTGTGTGTATCTTTTTAATTAACTAATTTATGTTATTATGGAAAATATCAGTAAATGTTATCCCGTGTACGCAATATGTGGCCCTAATATAAAAGAAGACAAAGTGAAAGTTTTTAGCAGAGGTTGGGACTTTTGTGAATTTTTCACAAAAAGTCTTTAAAATACTTTTATTATAAAAATACTTTTATCTTATAAATACTTAAACTTTCTTATGAAAAAATTATTATGTAGGATTAAAACACAAAGTTATTATATAAGAGTTATTATTAACTTTTAATTTTAACTCTTATTGGATAACTCTTTTTAAAAAAAGTTATTTTTTATCCTTTATGAATAAAAGTCGATCGAAGTCGAAGAGTTTACAAATAATTTTATTCTTAAAAATATTTAATAAAGGCCTTTAAGACTTTTATTTAAAAAAGTCAGTCATAAGAGTGTTTTGAAACTTCTATAATTTAAAAATATTCATTAATTTTGAATTTTTTTAATTTTATTTAAATTTTGTACAGTTTTTTTTCTACACTTTTATCGGGACTTTTATATTTAAACGTCTCAAATAGCTATTATTACTGATTTTTTAAAATAAAAGTCTTTTAACTAAAAGTCCTTAAAGACTTCTATATAATTTTTAAAGAATAAAATTCTCAGAAGACTTATGTTTTATCTTTTTTGAATAAAACTCAAAAATGAAGAATAACTTTTATTCTTACAAGTAAATGTTAACAGTTAACTTATAGTTTTATATATTAAGTTAATAGTAAATTTTAATATTTTTAATTAAGGGTACCTTTATGTAATATAAGCAATTCTAAAAGCATTTTTGAAAGAATACCACAAAAAATGATCAGAAATAATGATATAAATTATTTTTATTGATTTCAACAATTATTAAAGCACAAAAAATTTTTTTTGACGTTATTACATGTACGTGACGTTGTCACGAAGTGATGCGAGAAGAGTAGGACCATTTGCTAGCAGAATAACATGATATGTAATCATCTGAAAAAAAACTATAATGTGACATACGACAATAATTTATCTAGACGACGTTATAAAAATTTTTTTTTATGTACTTCTTTGTTGAAGTCAATAAAAAAACTGTATATTAATATCTTTGACCATTTATTTGTAGTATTTTTTCAAAAAACACATTTAGAATCGCTTATATTACATAAAGGTACATTTAAATGAAAAGTTAGGTCAGACTTAACTTAAAAAAATATTTCTTAAGAGTTATTTCCAAGTACTGGTTTTTAGACCACCTCAAAATCTAAAAAGGTCAGACTTAACTTAAAAAAAAAATTTCTTAAGAGTTATTTCCAAGTCCTGGTTTTTAGACTACCTCAAAATCTAAAAACGAAGTCAACTATGGATTAAAAGCCGAGGCGTAGTCTAAGGCGACCATTCCAGGATTTGTGAGAAATATTTCCTCACAATGGACTTTATAAACTCTAAGCGAACAAGACTTATGCTACATATATTTAACCACTACAGCTAAATGATGATTTAAATTTATATTTCCAAACAAAAATACACACAAAAATTAGGTGATTATAAAAATACAAGAATTTATGAAGGTTCGTTCACAATATCGTGTAAATATTGTATATTTTGTAAAAATGTATAACAAATACATCACATCGTGTAAACCCTTATTATTTGCCGATTTCTAATTACAAATAATACAAGAAGCAACATTACTTGCACCTACTCGCTACATTTTGGCACTATATGCCCATAGTGACAGTTTTTCCACAGCTGATTTTCAGCGAATAATACTACCTGGTGATTATATCATGCTTGTAACCGTATAACTAAATTGAGTACCCAAATTTTATGTCTTGAAATGTAAAAAAAGTAAGTAAAAACCTAAAATATGTAATTAAGTTAGCCGTGATTTTTTAGATAAATACAGAATAAATTGTATTTTGGCTTTGAACGATGTTAATAAAATTTTACATTTAATATCCTTTTCATTCGAGTACTTAGTTCGTTTGTGCAGTATCCAATTTACTTATGTCACTATGTACGGCTGCTTTAAACAGTCAAAATATATTTCAGCAAGGGAATTTGTAGCTGAAAAACTTAAAATTTATTTTTTTTAAGAAATCATGGGATGATATCGCATTTTTTACCAGTAACCTCGCTGTTAAGCAAAAACAGCAGCAGTAGCTGCGCCGCAATTGTAAAAAATAAGCAGCCAAAATAAAACTGCCTTAATTACCGTCGGCTGAATTTGACATTATACCTACGCCTTTGATATTCTTTTGTTATCGGACAAGGTTGATTTTTTTATAAGGTTGTCGCAAGGAAGAGAGAGCGAGTACCCATTATTGTCAATTCGAAGTTGACAGCTCATAGAAAATCTGCAAGTGCTCTATATTATCATCCGTTTTTCTTACGTAGTCATTCGCAAAATTGGCTGGTTTTGGCAATTATGGGTACGGAGAAGAGAGTGCGATCAGCCCTGCGAAAACCTTATAGATCAACCTTGGTTATCGGAGAGAGAATGTCTCAAATGCATCTACCTTATAATTGTTTCATAAACGGAACACAACGTATGGACAAGCTGTTTCGTTCATCTTCGTTAAATTATGTTTGTTCATTTTGGGCAACAACATTAGGTGTGTTTCCGTCCTCTACACTACACTGTGTAAGATTTGTGTAAGTTCAACTGAGAGAGTAAAAATTAAATGTGAGAATATGTAACGGCACACTAAGTGGTGGATTCTGGCTTTCATGTTTGAAGATGGCTTTGACTGTGAAGTTGAATCCACATTCGAACATGCAGGTCAGGATTCGCCATGGCTGTGTCGTATGCAAACATGAGTGACATACTGCTTATGCCACGGCAGATGCGTTCGAGGTGTGACAGCTGACAGATGACTTTGACAGCTGAGATTTGGACTTTGACAGCTGACATTTTGACTTTTACAGTCAACACATTAAATGACAGTTGACGTTTTACTGTGACAGCTGACAGATTACTTTGACAGTTATTGTATTTCAACACAGACAGTATAACATTGTTATTTATGACATTCTTATTTCATTTGACAGCTGGCATTTTTCGTTCTTGTATAAATCTGACATTTTATCTCTTACCCCATTCTGGCAGTTTCTTTTCATTCAAATTCTGACATTTTTACTTTTGCTTAACTCGTACCATTTTTACTTCATTTAATTCTAACATGACATTTCTTCAAAATTCTGACTTTTCTTTCCCTTTAAATTTGGCTTTTCTTACAGAAGCATTTGACCGTTCGTATTTTCAATACTGACAGTTAATTATTCTTATTCCTGACGTTTTTACTTTTGACAGTTTCCTTTTACTTAACTATGATATTTTTTTTTGTTGACAGTTTTTATTTAACTCAGACAGCTGTCACAGGTCCTGTTCAGCTGTCGCACTTCGAACGCGTGAGCCTTGTTATCCATACGCAAGTGTGTCACACATGTAAAGTTCTAAGAGCACTTCACTTCTCAGCAAATGTTCTCAAGTTTAAGCGCCCCTTTAGCATTTTTCTCAAGTTTCTGAACGCTCCCTGTCGACATGTTTGACAAATGTCAAATCAAGCTGACAAGGCGGCAAATCGCGAAATTTCCGCCCGAGAAAAATCTTTTCTTTTGGATCTTGACCCAGCGTGGGAGCAGCATCCCCAACAGCAGCAGCAAAAACTACCACTACCATACAAAACACACGGAAACAACCGCAGCAGAAACAACTGCAATCAACCAGAAAATGTTTTAACGCTACCAACGGAAGCGATACCATGCAGCACCGGCATTCTTTGGCGTTGCTCTAAGGATTTCCTGGACATTGGATTCTGCCGCTGCCTGTGCTGATGATGACTGTGTCGTTAACCTCGTCATTGTTCCAAATTTATTATTCTGAATGAACACCAATCTAAACCACAGTCGCATTCTAAACCACAACCCCCACAGCCAGCTATAACAGCAACAACCACGAATCGACGGCAACTACAACAGCAGGAGTTAGGTAAGGTTTTTGGTTTTCCACCATGCGTACATCAGCCGTATAAAATAGTGTATCTCTTATTAGAGCATCAGCAGCGGGGCACACAACAGCCCCTTGCAACGGCAGCGGCGCACACAACAGCTACTTGTAACAGCAGCGGTTCACGCATCGCCACTTGCAACAGCAGCGGCGCAAACCCCAACACCCCAATAGCAAAAGCAGCGGCGCACGCATCGCCACTTTCAACAGCAGCGGCGCACGCGGCAGCCACTTGCAACAGCAGCGGCGCACGCGGCAGCCACTTGCAACAGCAATAGCGCCGACACAACAACAAATGCAACAACAGCGCACGCAGCAGCCACTTGCAAAAGCAAAGCGCCGACAACAACAACACCGCCAACACAGCAAAGGCAGCAGCTCAGGACAACAGGTTTTTCTAATTATTTTCATTTTTTTTTATTCAAAAGATGGCGGGCAAAGATAGGGTTAATTTATGCATTTTTAAATAAGTGGTAACGTCATCAGTGTAAGGATAAATTTACTTAATGCTAACATTAAAACAAATAGCATAAAACTATGCACTTGTTTAGCTCAGTATAAAGCATATAATACAAAACAACCAAAGCCCGAAATTCGTAAATTTTACATGGACCTTTTTAATTGCCCCTTTTTGTTGTAATTTGCTATTTTATCATAAACTTACACATTTCACCGACAGAATAACGTCAATGTTTCATATCAGTTGATAATAAAAAAAAAAAATTCTGCAATTTTCTATATTAGTTATATATAATTTTGATTTAAATGCATTGATTGATTTAAGTTCTGATTCATTTTTGCAAACACTGCAGTCATTAAGATCAAATGTCAATACTGATTAAAGTTTTGACATTAGATATTTATGACTCTTTCAGTTTATATTTTTTATTACTAGTTTTTAGTGTCTAGCTACATGAACTATATTTTTTTTTATAATAGATATAAATAGAGTAAAAAAAAAAAAAAAAACTAAAATGTACTGTATAAATTTTTGCATTTTATATGCTCTAAATATGTTTCAAGTAAAAACGAAACATAATAGAATGAAATCTTATAAACTTAAACATAATATAATGAACACTTAAAAACGAAACATAATATAATGAAAACTTATAAACTTAAACATAATATTATGAAAACTTTAAAACTAACCATAATATTATGAAAACTTAAAAACTAACCATGATAATATGAAAACTTAAAAAACGATACTTAATATAATGAAAACTTAATAACTAAACATGATAATATGAAAACTTGAAAAAAAACTTAAAAAACGAAATATAATATAAAAAATTAAACTTAGACCCAAAACATAACTCATATAACTAAACATAAATAATAGAACTAAACATAATTAATATAACTAAACATAAATAGTACTGAAACGAAAATTTTTATTAAAAACAAAAATAAAATAAGATAAAACAATAATAAAATTTTTGTTAAAAATATTTTTTTTTATGAAATTCTTTTGTTTAAACATAAAAATAAAAACTTAAATTGAAAGTAGTCTTATAAAAAAAAAAAAAATGTAAAATAGTTTTAAGATTTTTCTTATATAAGGGCATTAAATTTTATAATTATAAAATTAACCAATAAGTTTTTTATTTGGTCGTAGGGGAGAATGATTGCGTCGTGGGGAGGACTAAGTACTTCGCCCCAAGGTCCTCCATGGTAGGGAGGGATGCGTGGGCTGAGCCATAACATCTGGCTCCAGAGTTGGTTGGGGGATGGGTGAGCCAGGGGCTCCCAACCTTTTCCATTTTGTTTTTTTTTGTAATTTAATTTTCTTTCTTTTCAGGTCCGGTAACTTTGCTATTTGTTGGTTGCTATCTCGACGCGATATATTTTTTTTTATTGAACGTGGAATATTTGTACGGCGAAGGTACACGGGGTTGGCCACCACGAACCCCCCATCACCCCCGAACTGCTAGCACATAGGCTAACCAGCACGTGCAGTCGTGGTCAACTTCGGGTCCGCGGGTCACATGACCAGGGGCGGTGGCGTCGGCCAGGGTAAGCAGGCACCCTGACTATTTTTTTCTCTGTGTTGAGGTCACAGGGGTGCATTCGCCGTGCGCCCTCAAGAGGGCCCTCAGGGCTGCTGCTTCACAGGTCGGCCTCACCGCTTAGCGAAGCCAGACGCAGTCGTTGTAAAATTTTTTGCGTGACCTAATTTCGCTCCGCTACGAATTGGCGCCCAACGTGGGGCCTTTTTGTGTCAGGGTTGTAAAATTTTTGCGTGATTCAATTTCGCTCCGCTACAAATAGTTGCAAAAGTACGGAAACAGCTTCTAGTAAGTTTCAAGCACAAAACAGCTGATTTTAACTGCAGACATGTCAAACGTAAATTGAGCCAATTAAAATTATCGTCAATTTGCTTGTGAACTTGATGCTTGGTCTTACTAGTCTTGAGTTCTAGCACTCTCTGTGCACTATGTGTGCTCGAGAGAGCGGTTTTATGCTTGTTCTTCTTCTCCCATTTCAAGCAAAGAAAGTACGGAAACAGAAAATAGTGTCCCACAAGTTACACAGTGTGAGTACGGAAACACACCTATTGCATTGCATTAAAGCAAACATTTTCGTCTCTACTCGTTAAGGGCCCTATAGACGAGCAACTTATCGCAAAACTGGTTGATAAACTGGTAGCTGGTTGTTGAAAACAAGTTGTGTGTAGATGAGTTGAGGTGTCATTTTCAGTTTTTCAACTAGTTTATTAATCAGTTGGCAAAAATTATAAAACTTTGACTTTTTGCGATTCACATCAACCACTTTTCAACTGGTGATGTGTTTGTAGCAAAATCAACAACTAAACGTAAGATTCATAATAAAAAAGATTATTTGCATTCATTATCAATATAGTATGCGCGATGTTTTCAAGAAGAAAAAGTTTTTGTACTGGAATTGAAAAATTGGTCCATGCGTCTGTAGGTAAAACCATCAACCAGTTTTTCAATCAGTTTTGCGATTAGTTGCTCGTCTATAAGGGCCTTTACGGAGTAACTCGTCTATTTTGGTTGGGCCTTATGCCAGTAAGCATGATATAAAAAAAAAAAAAAAAAACGAAATGGCCATTTCAGCCCTTGAAAGGACTTTGACCGAGCTTCTTATGATCCAACTGTGTTGCGTGTGATGTGAAATGTTTGCACACAAATGATCGAGAACTGGACCTGCATGCTTTACGCCGACTCCGAACGGCTTATGTTCTCAAGAAGCTTTTCATGGCAGTTTTTACTCTCTGAGGTTTGCCATTGTCTGCAGATAGGTGACGGCCGAACAGAAAAATTAATTCAATTGAAAAAACTTTCTGTTGTCGGATGGAGGATTCGAACCTGGGTTCTCTGGCGTAAGAGTCACACACTCTACCCACTACGCCACGGCCGCCACGCATGATGTACGGTGATGGCAAAAAATCGTAATTTTCACACAATGAAAATCGTCAAAATCGTCACTCACTGCAATTCAGTATTACAATTTAATACATTTTTTTTCATTCAAAAGCATATTTATTTATATAAGTATACATAGGCTTATATAAAAAAACTAGCTGAATACTCGGCGTTATAGCCTAGACACATTGATTGCGACCATGTGGAAAATTTTTAAAAATTTTTTACATGTATATCTGAGGCACTGTTTACACATCATTCAAATTGAAGAATCATTCAAAATTTGTAGTTGTTTTCCCAGCGAAAAAAAATATGAACTCTCTACGAGAGCGGAAATGAACTTTCAACACTTCATCGCATCAATCAAAATTTTGTTGGAGCTCAAGACCTGCATCAATCAATTACAGGGTTGCATAATCAACTTTTCTGGTACTTACAACAACACTTTTAGTCGGCATCGGCCATTCAATCAAAAAATCACGTGTGAGCAGCTATTCAATCAAATATCTCGAGGAGAGCAAAAGAGAACCAAAAATGCGATATTCTTCATTCAATTTGAATGACGTATAAACTCTGCCTTATGGAGAGAAACTGGTGTAATGCCGCCCTTGCCAATGCGGCTTTGTCGTCGATATAGAATCGTTCCTAATTTGACAGCTTGTCGTTGCGGCTGCAATCAATGTGTCTAAGTCGTTAATCAGGAGATGACATAAATAATTTTTGAAATAATTCGTCGATTTGAAAAACACTTTCCACAAATTTAAGAAGGAATGTTGTGTTCATTTTTCAAATCGGCATCTTCAGTGGAATAACCAAAATTGTGGCTTTAACTTTTGAAGATTATGAGAAAAAGTGACAAATAAATTGTGGCATTTTTTAATTGTTATTTAGTTTTTAGCAATTCTTAAAAATATAAGATCTATTTAATTGGTGCTTAGCTTTCAAAAGAATATTTTCAAATTTTATATTTCATTCGATGGATTGGACGTTTTGTAACATATTTCGTAAAAATCAGACCGAAAAACAAAAAAATTTTAGCAAGCATTTGTATACATTTTTGCTTTATTATAGCACTAATTTGACCTCGTGTCGTAATATTGCTGTGACGTTCAATGTGTTCAGACAACTTTTCAATTCCTGTAATGGAATCGACGATTTTTTCCAATTCCATTCCTGAGGAATTAAAACGTTCAATTACTTATTAAATTCCTATAATGGAATTAACGATTTTTTCCCATTTCCTTTCCTGAAGAATTCATGTTCATTCCGCTCCCAGTCTGAACATAGTATAACATTTACATTTTCGTTCTAATAATAGTGGTATTCAGTTAACGCCGTATTTGTGGTGTAAATAGCGTATGGGCCGTAAGTTCATACAGCTTACCACACATACGCAGTTTACATCACAAATACGTCTTTCATTGAATACCACTAATAATTTATTATATTTACAATGAAACAGAACTTGGCAAATATTTCTGCGCTAATAAGCCAATGTTTGGTTAATCTTAAACTCTGAAAAATAAACAATGAACGATTGTGTACACTCTCTTCATTGCTATATATTTGCCAGATTGAAGTTTCCAAAATAATTGTCAATGCTACCTGGTTGATTATATCATAGTCAGTAAGTAATGAAATGAAACAAACCCTACAATCGATATTACACGATAGTACACATTATGAGTGAAGCCCTTGGTTTAATTTTTTCTGGTACTATAAATCAATAGCGCTGAACTGTGAATTGAAACATAGAATCTCAAAACGACAAAAACAATCTTTCAATTTTTTTACATGTATTTTTTATGGAGAGAATTTGGTTTAGTGCCGCAGCGTTTTGTAATCGATATAGAATAATTCCTCATTTGACAGCTTGTCGTTGCAGCCTTTGTCAATGCGTTCAAGCTGTGATACAAGACACAAGGCAGTAGTGACAATTCTTTTGGCAATCACTATGATTCAAAAAATGGCACAAAGTAGAAAACGAAAATAAGTAAAAAAATAAGAACTAAAGTATAGTCAAATGTCTTATAATGATCGCCATTTGTTGAATATAGCCAGCTGTCACTATTACCTTGTAAATTGCATCATTAGTTAACAGTGATTTTTGAGATAAAGTTATATAATCACTAGTATCAAAGAATCCCTTAAGTCCCTCATTTGATACCTCAATTTTATACCGAACAGGATATAATAACTTACAAGGTAAGAGTGACAATTTTTTTTTGTCGACCAGCATATGTCAAAAATGCATAGAAAAAGAGAAAATAAATAAGCAGCAAAACAGATGAAAAATGCAACTTTGTATTGATTTTGACAAGTTTTGGTCGACGCTCTGAGAGAATAGGTAGTTGTCAAGGCTATCTTTAAATTAATATATCAGGATAGCAAATACTAAAAAAATAAATAAGTCTGGCATAATGAGCACCGCATGATATTCGCAAAGAACATATTTTCGTTCGTACTGTACTTAAATTCATATCGTAGGATAAACAGCAGTTCTTGCTGATTAACTTATTTTGTTTAAATTTCGCGCCGTGGCTCTTAAAAGTATTTTAACAAAAGACAAATTTAATGTTTCCCTATTTTTATACGGATGCAGTAAAATGTCTAGCACTTGCAGTGCCGCTGAAATAGCAGAAAAGAAGCGGTTGGCGCTGGAGAAGCTACGCGCCAAAAAAGCCCAACTGTCCAACGGAGTCCCAGTGCCACCAGCAGCAGTTCTGCAAGTAGCAAACAAAGTAGTATCCAGCCCGCTTCAATCTACAGTTTCGGCAGTTCTCCCCGACAAACGTCTGCAACAGTTTAACGCTAAAACAATACCTGTCAATAGTCCAAATGTAAAGCCACCACCTCCAACTGAAACAAATTCCGTGCAAATAAGTTCAAATTTTTATAAAACTTCATCAAGCAATGCAAAATCAACTTCAGTCACAACCGGATTAAATGGTGAGAATAAAGCGTCGGCTTTTTTCAATGCACTGAAACAAAGCTCAATGTTCACGCATCGCAAGGAAACACGTGATGCTGCTCATCCTTACCAGCGGCCAGCAGACAAAACTATAACGCCTCAAAAATCTCCACAGCCTAGAATGAATTACAATAAAAATCAAGTGCCACCAATACTAGCTCCAGTTTTCATAGAAACAGTCACCTGCAAGGTGTACATGATCAGTGCACAGCGTTTTGCAGTGCAGACATCTCGCTATCATTCAAAGCTCATTGAGGTGTTCAAGACGGTACCATCAAAGTCATATGGTAGAATTTCTCAACTATTGTACGCATTACTTCATTGACTTTGATTTATGTTTTTCTTTCAGATAACAACACGCACATCTGGAATTTTGCTTTATCTGACTATGAGCTGCTGCAGCGCAATGTAGCTAGCTTAAAGCCACATGTTGTTATTGGCGTTATTCCTAAAAATATAATTAATTTGTGTCGCACGCCAGTAGAACACATTGATCGCTCCTGTCTAGCCTCAATAGAGCCAACATTAGCAGGGAAACTTTTGCCTTTCCAAGAGGAGGGCGTTTGGTATGAAAATTTAAATTTTATTCAATGTTATTTGATATGATTTAACATATTTTATCTATAGTTTCGCCATTGCGCAGCATGGTCGTGTTATGATTTGCGACGAAATGGGTTTGGGTAAGACATATCAGGCGCTCGCCATTGCAGATTTCTATAAAGAAAATTGGCCACTTCTAATTTGCACCACAGCCTCGACGCGGTAAGGCTACGTTTTTAGGTTTAATGTTCGAAAAAGATTGACTTTAATTTAACAGAGAATCTTGGTCGACGCATGTGCGCACCCTGCTACCAACCGTGCCTTTGCACTACATTCAAGTGCTCACCAATCAACAGCAGTTTATAGACGATGCCAAGGTGCTCATTTCCAGCTATAACATGATGGAAAAATCAATGAGCAAACTGAACGAACGCAAATTTGGGGTGTTGATCTTCGACGAGTCGCACACCTTGAAGAATAGCAAAGCAAAATGTACCACAGTAGCCGATCGCTTGGCAATGATGGCCAAAAATGTTATACTGCTTTCCGGCACGCCCGCACTTTCACGTCCTTTGGAGCTATTTGCGCAACTGCAAATGGTTGATCGAAAATTTATGAGTTTCATTGAGTTCAGTAAGTTGAAACTTTACCAAGTGTTAAACTTGTTTTCAATTATTAAATAATTATTTAAAGCCTCTCGTTACTGTGATGGTAAACAGAATCAGTTTGGTTGGGATGCTTCAGGGCAATCTAATTTACAAGAACTCAATGTGGTGCTTAAGCTTAAATATATGATAAGGCGTGTGAAAGCAGATGTGCTGCCAGACTTGACTGAGAAATCACGGCAAGAAAATAAGAATTATATACCTAACTCTTAACAAAAAACAATTTCTTCCAGTGAAACTGTGGTGTTGGATCCAGCACTTGTTTGGCCCAATGACGATGCCAAAGAAAATCTTAGTCAATTTGCAAAAAATCTCTCAGCCAGTAAAGGTCGGGAAAAAGAAGAAATACTGATAAAATTCTATGCTGAAACGGCGATTGTAAAATCACGGGCTGTCTGGTAGATCAACCATCAAAATTATATAAAAATCTTCCATATTAACTGCCAGTTTCTTATTTCAACAGCGCCTACATCAAATCTTTAGTGAGGGAAAATAAAAAATTCATCGTCTTTGCTCATCATCGCGTTATGATGAATGCCATCACAGAATGTTTAATTCAGGCTAAAGTTAAATATGTGCGCATAGATGGGTCAACAAGAAATGAGCTGCGTGCGGTAATATTTTCTGATTTTGGTAATATTTTCTGATTGACTTGTTCTCATTTGTATAGGAAAGCATAGAAGAATTTCAAACGAAATCCTCATGTCAAGTTGCTGTCTTATCCTTAAGAGCCTGTAATTCAGGCATTACATTAACTGCAGCGGAGATGATTATATTTGCAGAGCTGGACTGGAATCCAAGCGTAGGCTTTAAACTTGGAATTATTTAAAGTATTATCTAATATTTTTTTTTTTCTAAAACATTTCTTCAGACACTTGCTCAGGCGGAGGGACGTGCTCATCGCATTGGCCAATCAAAAGCTGTCACTTGCCGTTATTTAATGGCTAAAAAAACAGCTGATGATGTTATCTGGAACATGCTGAAAGCCAAACAGGATATACTAAATCGAGCTGGTCTCTTTGCGGAGAATTTACAAGAAGCAACACACACCGTAGCACCAACTAAGGTTTGTCAATTATATAAATATTTTCAAAGGATTATTAGCGTAAATGCTAATCTTTTAACTGCGAAATTTATTCTATTCCTCAAGTCTAATAAAATTGAACAATACCTGCAACCTCAAGATAAACTACACACATCAACGCATGCTGATGCTGATGTTGATGTTGATGCACTCAAAAAGACTGATGAAACTTCTAATCAACAAGTAGCAGCAACGAAAAGCACAACAAACTCAAATTGTAGCCTTGCTCTGAATAAGGAGCTAGAAAACCTTGATGAGCTCTTCAATGGTGATGATGATATTAACACATTTTAAAGCTAACAATTTTATTTATTTGCTTGTGTAATGTTGAAAAATGTTAAAATAAGATATTTATTATTTATAAAATTTATTATTTAAATTTTTATTTTACTGAATTCACAAAAAGTAAGCGATAATTATCATTAACGTTAATGGCCAAAGTGCGTTCAAAGTTCATAGAAATTTGCAGTTTTTACTAGCTTACGATACCGGTTGCTGTAGAGAATACACTCTAAAAAATGTATTTAAATTCTCTTCTATTTGAGTATTAATTTTGGTGTTGAAAATTTTAATGTTCCTATCAATTTTATATTAATTGTTATGTACTACTCAAATAGTTATAATTTCACTCAATTTTTTAAAATTCAACATTATTTTTACTGTCAAGATGATAGTGAACAACTTTTTACTACAATAACTGTAGAGCAATTATTGTACATCATTATTAATTGATCGAAATAGTAATTTTACATGAATGTACTAAAATTACTACAAAATTTGTTGCATATTCTCTTCTTCAATAGAACTAAATTTACTTGATGGTTGCGCAATCTTGCTGCAAAAATTACTACAAACAAATATTGAAAATGCTATCTCAATAACAGTTCAAATCATTGTCTGGGAGAGTAATTTCACTGCAATGAATGCAGTAATTTGAAGCTTTACTACAATCATCGCATTAGTTTTAGTCAAATGCCGTTTAATTTTACTGCTTTGTTTTACTTTAATTTTACTGCGACGCGTGCATACTTATAGGTCAGTGAGCATTCATAGCGGTGCAACGTGTTATTTTTTTTTTTTTATTTCAATATTTTGATGCTGTAACATTTTGAAATGAATCAAACAATTGCTACAAGAAGTTCTCGTTCGAAATTTATAAAATGTTCACTTCACGAATGCGAATATATTGGACAAAATTTTTATGAAATTACCATCTGTTTCAGATATTCTGCAAAAAAGGAGAAACCAGATATTTGCATTAAGTTATCTTCAACTTAACATTGATTTTTATTTTTTTTTTTTTGCAGCGATCGACATTTCTCTTTTTTGGGAAAAGTTATTGCTGAAATAGGATGGTGCAGAGATCGACGAAGATGAAGTGCTCAAAATATTTTTAAAGAAAAAGCATGATTCTGGGCTCGGAAACATGGACGCCAAATTATGAAACTCAGCATCTTATGTTGGCCCCAGACCAGAGTTCCCAAACTCAGCAGTTTACCTTGGCTGCACACGAGAGTTTCCAAACTCAGCAGCTTATCTTGGCTCCAGACCAGAGTTCCCAAACTCAACAGCTTATCTTGGCAGCTTGAAGATGAAGCATCTATACTGGAGGCGATATGTGGGCTTTTCAAGGATTCACCGGAACTTATTTTCAAAATATATAAGGTAGTTTAAAATTTTTTCAAATAAGAAAAAAGAAAATTAGATGACCAAAATAACTTTTATTTTTAAATTAATTTTGCTAATTTCATTCCCGCTAGATACAAAACATTATGGACTTACTGCGCACAGTGGCTCGATCTGGCATTTCTCGTTAAAAATGTTAAAAAAATCGTTAAAAAACGATAAAAATATAACTTTTTAAAAAACGAGCCACTGCGCATCGATCCGTCAACGAAAAACAAATAAAAAAAAAATACCCTAAAAACACTCAATTTCTCGTAGCCTATTTCGTTGATAACTCGCAAATCGTTAAATATACAGCTACTCACATTCAAAGTGGGACACCGCATATAAATACACGGCTAAAGAATAAAAATCCAAGATAACATTAAAAAAAATTTTCTTGCAGACTTTATGTAACTGAACAAAAATAAAAACAAAAACATAAAAAACAGTTTAGGCAAGGCACAACAACAACAAATTCAAATGCTTGTACTTGCACTCTTTTTATGCATATCTCACTCAAAATGGGACAGTTATAAAATTTCGTCAAGTCCCGCTATTTATGTTCGCATACATATGTTAATGTGGTTACATTAGTGTTTTCAATTATTATCATGTCAAAAGGTCAAACAACAGTTGAAGAAGGGCAGGCATGTCGGTTAGAGAAATCGGTGATTTGTTGGCAAAAAAAGTAAGCGTTTTTAATATAATAAAAAGATACCGCGCAACTGGCCGTGTTGAAAACAAAAAGAGAAATGCTGCAAGTAGGAAAAAGATATCAGACCGAGATTCGCGATTTCGTCTAAAAGAAAGAAAAAACGATCCGCTACTCTCCGCCGTAGACCTTAAAAATAAATTGAAAGATGTGAAAAATCTCGACGTGAGCCGACTTTAAAAAAGTAATGATTTGCATGGTAGAGCCGCTCGTCGTAAGCCTCTGATATCGGAAGTAAATCGTCAGTTCAGATATAAATTCGCCAAGGAGCATAAAAACAAAGATGCCAGTTTTTGGTCAAACGCATGCTTGCTATGTTTTCAAGCATACATTATTTTCATCGTTATGTTTTCACCCATAGGTCCTATTCACAGATGAGACCGGTCCGGATGGTAAGCGATTTGCTTGGAGAAAGCCGAGTAAGGAATTTGAGAACAAAGCAATTAAGAAAACGGTTAAATATGGTGGAGGCTCTCTTAGGATTTGGGGCTGCATGTCTGCGTCAGGCAAAATACATTTTGTAAAAGGTATAATGGGCGGAAAATATTATATTGACATTTTAAAGGAAAACGTTCGTGAGAGCGCAGACAAGCTTGGCATAAAAGACACTTTTGTATTTTACCTAGATAACGATCCTAAGCATAAGTCGGGGAATGCAAGAAACTTGTTACTTTATAATTCTCCTAAAGTGCCCCACAGTCACCGGAGCTTAACGTTATAGAGCACCTGTGGGCGGAATTGAAGGAAAAAGTGGCTAAGAGGAACGTTAAAAGAAGCAGTAACAGAGGAATGGCAAAATATTGAGCCATCTTTCTGCAAAACAACTAGTTGGAAGCATGCCACGACGTCTTCTAGCAGTGATTAAAAAAGCAATGGCAAATCAACAAAATATTGAAAATACTCCTCTTTCCCCAAAATTCGCGTACTCTCTTTCAGGTGCCCCATTTTGAGTGTGGATTTCATAAAAAGAATTACAAATATAAACACTGAAATTTTTCTGTTTGTCATTGAATTGAATTTTATTTGTTATGTTATCGTTATGATTTTTGTCTATTAAAAAAATGAATAGAAGAAAAAAATGTGTAACATGAGCTGGAACTTTTATTTTTGACGATAAACTCAGATATACGCGGTGTCCCACTTTGAGTGTGAGTTAGCTGCATATCATTTTCATTTTTCAGTTTGTAGCAACATTAAATGATATGAAGAAAGACAACAGATCCTTGTCTTCCTGGATTCCTGGACTCCCTGGATTTCAGTAGTTGGTAAATAAAAAAATTAAAATAAAACAAATCTTCGAATTTTACATTTATCTGTAATATGTGTTTTACCTGATGAAAACAACGAATCAATTTCATATATGTTTGTTGGAAGGCAAAATCATATCAACAGAGAAAAATGCCAACATAATAAGCCCTGTATGTCAAGTAATCTGTTATTACTTTGTTTTTAATATTGTATGTGCTAAAAATATTTCTTAAAGTTTTTAAACATGTATCTAAAGAAACATAAATAATCTCAGAAAAATTACTTTAATATAAAAGCTTGAGTTAATTGGAGAAAATACTAAGACTTCAAGTTGTTTTTATTTATTTTTATGAATTCCAGAGAGTTGAAAAATATACTTTTTCTATCAAATTTGTTGTGTTTTGAGTATAAGATTACTTATATATCTTTTATGTAATTTTTCAAAATAAATATACACAAAAAAACATTACCGCGTGTTTCAAAACAGGAAAAAAAATTTAGTATCATTTTGCAACTTTTAGTCATCATCACTTATGTTCCTTGGTTTGTTTGGCCCTCTAAGAGTATAAACAGTATACATTTTCTTGACTGTATTCATGCTTTTCTTTTTTAATTTAAATTAACTTGCAATTAAGAACTAATTTTTTTCCTCTTTTTTGTTTCAATTTCTTATGTAACTGAACGATTTAAACAACAAGTTCTTAAAACTGTTTTTAAAAAGTGTTTTAATAAGTCTTCTATCAATAAAAAAAGCTTGAATATCTTCAAACAAGTCTTTAATTTTATATAACAGGGCCTTAAATAATTACAACAAAATTGTAATAATATTAATCTAATTTAATAGTCCTTGAATTTTACTACAATAATAGTATTGCTTTTGTAGAGTTTTACTGTTGAAATAGTAGTAATCCCGAATATTTACGTTACAGCTATTATGGTAGTAAATTGTGATGGCACTTACTTTACTACTTTTTTGGTAGCAAAACGATTGCCTACTATTATAGCAGTAAATTTCAGACAATAATTTTTGGAGTATAGAAGATATTTATTGAGATAATAATTGGTTGTATATCTGTGGAATTGGCAGAGAGGCCTGAAGTAAATATTAATTCTCCAGATATTTTTATTAGTCAAAAGCCAAATTTTTTTTATACCTTTTTCTTTCAGATTGCTTCTGATTTCAAGATTTAGATTTCAGATTTAGAGTTTTAAAGAGACAGTCGCAAGAATTAACGACTTAACTCAAAATATCGTTAAAAAAACGATATTTTAACTGCTCTAACTACGACCATTTATTCTGAAATATATGAACCGTTACAAAAGCAATATCTGCACACATAAGTAGTATATATTCTGTGCAAAAAACCGATTTCTACATCATCCCATAGATTCGCAATAAAGAAAATTCCATATCGCTATTTACGATATTTTTAGTTAAGTCGTTATTGCTTGAGAGATTGTTGATAAATTTACTATAATAACATTATTTGGTTAAATTGTTTTGATTTTCTAGAAAAATGATTCGATTTTCACAAAATAATACGATATTCATTGTATAAAAAAAAAACACCGACTACAAAACCACTACAAAGTAAAAAATAATTTTAAAAATACTTTTCCTTTTAATTTCTTGGTCATATTTGATAATTTATTTAAACATATTATTATATATGAAATCCTATTATTTTAATTTTTTTCTTATTTGTTTTATTATCAAAATACATTAATTTCTTTATGATTACAAAAGCTTTTAAGGTTGGCGCTAATATAATCAAACTTTTTATAAGAAGCGCCAACTTCAAAGCATTTTTATTCATCAAGAAATTAATATATTTGTGATAATAAAACAAATAAGAAAAAAATTAAGATAATAAGATAATAAGATTTCATCGAATAGCGCCTACTTTATTGACCATAATTTTTAATAATTCTGTCTACCCCTGTACTACAATAAATTTCAGTGTCCTAGTGTCAATATTCTTCGAGATACACTGTTTTTCTAATATTGCCACGCCCAGTAGTCGAAATCCGCCCACTTTCTTCACCGTAATTTTTTTTTATAATGCCTACCCTTATACCAAATTGCAGTACCATGGTATCAATATTATTCGAGATATACTATTTTTCTAATATTGCCACGCCCATTTGTCAAATAACGCCCATTTTGTTGACGGCAATTTGTAATAATTGTGCCTACCACTACACTAAATTTCAGTACCCTAGTGTCCATGTTATTCGAGAAACAGTGCTTTTATAATATTGCCACGCCAATTTGTCGAATAACGCCCACTTTATTGACGATAATTTGTAATAATAATGGCTACCCCTATACTAAATTGCAGTACTCTAGCCTCAAAATTATTCAAGATACACTGTTTTCCTAATATTGCCACGCCCATTTGTCGAATTACGCCCATTTTCTTGCCCGTAATTTGTAATAATTGTGCCTACCCTGTAAGGAACCAAATTTCTGGGAAATTTGATCCACATGTTAAAGCATAAATATTTTCTTTCTTTTCTAGCTCGTACAGCGGGCCATGAAATTTAAGCACGGAGGGTGCATCACCATCAGAACCTCTGGCCACAGAATTAGGAGGGAAGGCCTGCCGTCCTCAGGCGCTCCCACCATCCAAATTGGTTCTTGCCATTTCGTGGCTTATTATGTATATATTTTGCTAAAAGATTAGATTAATGAATATATTTTTTATTATTTTCTTTTTTTTATTATTAGAGTATAAGTTTGTAATTATTTCGATAGCTAGTAAGTGAAAGGCCGAATGAATAAATGGCAAAACCCACGAAGGGTTAACGAAAAGAGTTAGTTTGAGTTTCTATCAAAGGAAATAGATTCAGGGCAGTTGTTTGTCCCTTGATATTAAAATGGGGTAAGTGGGAATTAAAATCCCCGGTAGAAGCCCGGGGAAATGTCGGTCATGACAAACGTTGTGTTCGGGCAACATGACCAACATTTCTCCGTGGCTATTCTGTTTGATCGAACCTTAGCACAATCAGATACGTACGAGAAGAAAATAATACTAGCTGGGCTAATGCGTAGTGATCAACATTTTTGGGTGGGTCTAAAAGTTGCATGCAACCTCTAACATGTTTCTATTTTATTTTTATATACTCATGGATAACGGACAATGCGGCAAAACCACCACTACCATCATCGCCGAAATGAAAACTCGCAGGTATGATTCGAGAAGGTTCGGCAACAGGGAGTAAATAGTATAAAAGGACAAACAACACGAGAATCGAGGCTTTTTGGTAAAAACAGTTGAAGTAAGCGGACGTACGGCTGGTGAATAGTGTAACAAAAAACGTCGGCTGCGTAACGTCGACAGTGGAAAAGTAAAGCGCCGACAGCGAGGGAGCAGCACTATTAAGAAACGTTGACTGCGTAACGTCGACTGCAGCTAAGAGTAAAGTACGAGACAAAGAAGGGACGGCACGACAACAGCGGTGAGCAGGAGCAGGCGAGTGTCAAGCCGCTCCACCAGACACCACGGTCGGATTCCCAGGACACGGTAGCGCCAGCGAAACAAGCGGCCGTGCACAAGTATCACCATTATTTTAAGTTATTTTAAGTATTTGCTTAAGGCCATTTTAATTTAAATATCAAATTTACTATTTAGAGGCAGTGGTGGTGTGACAGTGACAGAGGTCAGGGAAGGGCACTTCAAGGTGACACGGTCATCGTCGCCCATATGATGTTGGGCCACTAAGAGTAAACATCAGTGGTGGAGTGCGGGTAGCGGCGGTCCGGAAGGTAGGTCGACTGGAAAAGTGTGCCATAAGTCCGTGAAAAGTGAATGAAAATGTACAGGATCGTCGGGGCTGGAAGAAGTGGTCTCTACCACGTTCAGCTTCGACATCCTTCGGTTATCGCGTGTGTACAACCGGGCGAAGCAAGTAGACACTCATGCGGAGTCGTCGGAGCAGAAAGATGTGGTTCTTCCACGTTCTGCCTCGACACTCTGCCGCGAATTCCGTTCAGTTTTGTGTAGAGGAGTTGCTAGAATCGTGTGTGACCAACGATGCAAGATGTGCAAATACGTGTGAGGGATTATCGGGGCCGGAAGATGTGGTACTACCACGTCCGGGTCCGACATCCACCAGCCACGTCTTTTACGCGTTATTGCCACAATGGGCCTCCCAGTGGATCGTCGCGGCTGGAAGAAGTGGTGCTACCACGTTCAGCCCCGACATCCGAACCTACGAGAAACACACACGAGATCAGGGCCTAGTATAATTGTCGGATGAAGATGAGTAGGCAGCTGGTTGGCTGGAACACAGGAAGTAGTACAGTTCGCCGTGACCGCCCCCGCCCGCACGAAACCCACTGACAAGCACTATCAGTAAAAGAAAACCACGCCCAGAACGTTGATCCCTGGTGACCCTGTCAGTGTGACACCTCCCCAGCGGGTAAATAATCATTTTTCAAATACTCAAAGATTTAAGTACTCAGTAACCAAACAGAAAACTGGGGTCGCTTAGTCCCCAGTAAATTGTCGTATTTTAAGCTATAAATTAAGCTACCCTGTATAGGTTAAGGATTTGAGGAAAAGAAACAAAATAAACCCAGATAAATATTTAAGCATAGATTTGAGTTTTGACTTGGGGTCGGGAGAAGGAGATAAATAATTGTTTCGGACCCTGGATACGACGAGCGTATCCTTGGCAGAACGAAAGGTCCTCACAACCCCTACACTAAATTGCAGTACTCTAGTGTCAATATTATTCGAGATACAGTAGTATCTAGTATTGCGAGATCTATTATTGCCACGCCCAGTTCTCGAATACCGCCCACTTTTGTACGGGCACCTCCATGCTTATGATATCTATCTGTTCCCCAAAAATTATGGCAATCAGGCATATGGTTTAGGAGTTATCGATGTACATACATTTAAAAAAAAAACAAATAAAAAAAAAAAAAACAGAGAAACCGACGAACTTGAGAACCTCCTCCTTTTTGAAGTCGGTTAAAAATGACTGAGAAGTTTAATATTAACAAAGTTTATTTTTTAAAACAAAAAGTACGCTTTTCGATCAATATAGGAAACATACCCAGCAGGCATTAAAGCTCAAAATGAGCTGAATATGATGAACTATTTTCGATTTGCAAATTTTTCGTATAAAGTCATAAATAGTTATTTATGAGACACATATGAGCTAATAGTGAGTTCATTGGCGCATTGGTAGAGGACGCCATTTAATCGAGCGAAAAAATTCTATGCTACCTGAACTCAACTGTTGAGTGCTTTAACTTTTAACTGGCACACCTCAAAAAATGTAATTACAAGTTTATGTTTTTTTCAACGAACGCCTTGAATAACAACACGACTGATCAATGCGAAAGCATGCACTCACCTGAAAGCTTGAAATGTACTGAGCGTTAGAGAATGAATGGTGAAATAATGAGATAAATATAATCTTTCTTTTTTTAAGGAAAATTAGGGTTAAACTTTGACTCTAAATTCTAAACTTTAACAACTTTTCTGACGCTTAGAGTAACAACACATTCAAAGAAAAATATCGCTCACTAAAGTATCGCTACCATAATAATTCACAACAGTTGACTACGCTGAATGCGCCCAATATTAGCTAAGTCGTTAACTCAAAATGTTCTCATATGTTAATTAGCTCATATGGAGCTTCTTGGCATAAGAAAATATTTGTCATCGGCCTCTGCTGAAAACGAGATAAACATCAAATAAAAAAAATGCCATTGAGAGCAAAAAGTTCTGAATATATAAAAAAAAAATTTTTCTTTAACTTGTTTATTATGTTTTTGTTTTATTTTATTTTGACCAGTATTATATTAATATTAGGTCTGTTCGCGTACCCAAAAGATTTTAACAATTTGTACAAATTTTACAAATTGTTAGAAGAAATCCGTTCGTTTACCCAAAAAACTTGCAAGTGAGAAAGAAAATAAGAGAGTACGATTTTTCTTTTCAGTCCAGTTTTGAAAAGTTTTTGCTGGCTGATTTTCTACTTGCAAGAATTTTCATGAAATAAAAAAAAAAACAAATGTCTAAAACAGATGTTTAAAATGTACAAAATATATAAAAAATGGGTAAGCAAATAAAATTATTAATTTTTTTAAATATTTTTAACTTATGTACCATGAACATATGTTGAATTTGCCATGCGCACAATTTTTTCGCCTTTTTTCAAATTTTAAAAATGAACTGTTAACTGAACATCGTATTTTTTTCTTTTTTTTGTTATTTTCTTTACAGCTTTCTGACAGTTTGACATGCTTTGCAAATTTTAACAAATTTTCTGTTCGGGTACTTTTTTAGATTTTCATTGTATTGCTGGAGAATTTTTTTCTTACTCTCAAAAAATTGTTACTGGCAAGTTTTTACTGTAAAAGTACGCGAACAGACCTATTATTTTTATTTAATTTCTCATTTAAAAATTTGTTGATATCGCTGTTTTCATCTAGCAAACTGGAATTAGTACTTCTAGCAGATGCATTTATGGCTTTGGAAGTTGTGGTTGCCATTCTTAAATATTTTTGCTTTCCTCTGGTGAACGACCCACTTCTTTTAGATTTCCTTAGCACTGCTTTATCACAATAGGCCGGTGCTAAAAATGTATATATTGTCGCAAGAAAAAAGAAGAAATTAATTATTAAAGCGCTGAAAACATTGTCTGTTCTCAATTTTTTTTTTATTCTTATGGTCATCACTTCGGAGAGATTCTATTTTATTAAAAAAAAAGCAAAATTTGAGAAAAAACTTACATTTGTATGCTGCGCCATTTTTCTTTTAATTTTTTTATAGTCTTTTTTCGTTGTGTTCATAATTGAATCTTCACGAATATCTCATAATTAGCTCATAACAACAACCTTCCAATTAAGAGAACATTCAATCTCGGTTTCTTTTTAATTTCATCTCACTATGATCTCATTATCACCTCACAACAAACACAATTTTCTATTTGCTCTAGAATCTAATACTTACCGCATGGTGAGCTCATTGTGAGTTGCTCGAAAAATTTCTGATTTCGTGAGCTCATTTTGTCTGCTGGGTAAAGAGAATTTATAGAACTTGCGTTGCTCAAGTTCATTTTGAATGGACATTTCAAAAACTAGAACTCTCAAGTTTCTGGAACAAAGAATACGAAACCAGTACGTCGGAGTTAGATATACTCTCTAACATGCATTGTTTGTGTAGAATTGGTCGATAGAATCATCAGCTCATATGTCTTATATGATAACGAAACACCCGCTTAAGCCCGTATGATACTTAATTTTTTGTCCAATTTTAAAATCTGAAAACAAGTGGCGCGTGGGCAGGACGACATATTTTGTAAAAAAAGGATAAACGTTGTTACTTATTTTATTTCTGGTGTTTTTAAGAGCAGCTGCATTTAATAAACTAATTTTAGCTACACACATCACTTCCAATTCAGCGTCCAATTTTTTTAAATAGTTTTGTTTACTCTAAAAATGTCAAATTAATTATTAACAGCAAAATATTTCACAGTAAATATTTGATCGAAACTTAACGACGAACGAATTGAAAGAAACGGCAAAAACAATGTAATGAAAATACAGTCCGCCCCACATTTTTTTCTCCAATTCGTACTATATGCATACTCACACACACCAATTGAATATATGCATTCGTACTATTTGAACTGCTCTAGCTATCATTTTCAATGAGTAATTTAATGAAGTATCATACAGGTTTTAATATCCGTGGGATACAAATTACTTGTTTCTTGTGTTTCTAGAGAACAGGAAATTTGAGGACGTTAAGTTGTTATAAAAATTAACAAATCGCGTTTATATAAAATGCTTTCATTCTCAGAAACAAAAAAATTATGTTTATTCAAAATTTTTGGGTTCTTACCCTTGACCGCCATATTGCACTTTCAATATTTGGTCTCATTTTTTCAATCAGTATTCTTAAAACTGATAAGAAACTGAAACTCTTAAAAATGATTTAATTATCTTTTCTCATTTTGTTTTTAATTTTCAAGTACCTTTGCTGTCAATCTTAAATAAGCCAATTGATTTCGATGAATTTTCAATTTCAATATTAACTCTTATAGCCCCTTGTGACATTTCTGTAACAAACTAAAAAATATCCTACAATGTCCATACGGGCGTGAATATTTTTAAAAAAAAAATTGTTTTTTGCTTGCTTAATGTGTTCTTTATAGTTTCTGGAATAAACATTAAGGCGGGTTAAATTTTAAATCGGCTCGGCTCAGTGAAATCATGAAATTCATATTATTTTAAGAATTTCTTGCGAGAACCATATATTTTTCGTAATCTTTGGTCCTCCGGATTTTTGAAAATTAATCCGTTAAAAAAAAATTGTATGTGTTTTTAGTAGAATATTTACAGCGATGATAGGACGAGAGGTCTGAAAGTTATTTCTGTATAATTTGAGAACACTGAACACGATGGCAAAAATAGTTTTTTTTAGCATGCCACAATTTTTTTTTACAGTGACTTGAGGAAATGTTAAAATTATATTTTTAAATACTAAAGCTTGTATGATAAAGGGTTTTGCAATAGGGACTCTACAAAAGTAGACCGATAGGGACAGCAAACGACGCCATATTTTTCCCCGCTTTCTTGACATTTCTCTTCAGTAAGGTTTGCCATTTCATCATGGAAAGGTATACGAGCCAACAACGAGTCGAAATTATTAAAATTTTCTACCGAAATTCGGAGTCAGTGGCCTCAACTTTAAGAGCGCTACATCCAATTTATGGTCGTCATAATCGTCCTACCAGATCAACAATTGAGCGTCTGGTGGAAAAATTTGAATCCACAGGCACAGTACAAAATGTTCCCGTGCCAGTGAGACAAAGAAGTGCCCGTAGCGTCGAGAATATTGCTGCCGCTGAGGCTTCAGTTCAAGAAAGCCCAAATGTGTCTCTCACACGTCGTTTTCAAGCGTTGGGCATCTCTGTGACGTCATTGTGGCGAATTTTGCGAAAAGATATTGGCCTACATCCTTACAAGATCAAATTGACACAAGAACTTGACCACCGCTTGACCACCAGAAGCGTCGTATGTTCGTGAATTGAGCTGAGCAACAACTTGAAAATGATTCGGATTTTCATCGAAAAATCATCTTCAGCGATGAGGCTTATTTTTGGGTGAATGGCTTCGTCAATAAGCAAAATATGCGATATTGGTCAGGCAACAATCCACACGTACTCCATGAGTCACCATTGCATCCCGAAAAAAATACGGTTTGGTGCGGTTTATGGGCCGGCGGCGTTATTGGGCCGTGCTTCTTCCCTTGTGATCAAGACCGGCACGTTACAGTGAATGGAAATCGCTACCGTTCAATGATAACCGAATATTTTTGGCCCGAATTGGATGATATGGACTTGGACAATATGTGGTTTCAACAGGACGGCGCCACAAGTCACACAGCGAATGTCACAATCAATTTATTGAAAACCAAATTTGGTGGACGTGTTATCTCACGAAATGGCCCAGTCGATTGGCCGTCTCGGTCGTGCGATTTGACGCCGTTAAACTATTTGCTGTGGGGCTACGTCAAGTCTATGGTCTATGCCAACAAGCCAGCGACGATTGATGAACTTCGTACGAATATCGTGAAATTTCAGCAGTATCAGCCGATTTATGCTTGAAACCCGTCGAAAATTGGGTTCAGCGTGTGGACTTCTGCAAGCGTGCCCGTGGTGGCCATGCAAAAGAAATCGAGTTTCATACATAATGGCATCGAATGTATTTTCACAGGAATAAAGAATTTCATTGATATCCAAACCGTTTCTGTTTTATTTAAAAAAACTTTTGTAGCGCTCTTATTGAAAAACCTTTTACTTAATTAAATTGATCATTGAAAATTATAACTAGAGCAGTTCAAATAGCACGAATGCATGGATTCAATTGGTGTGAGTGAGTACGAATTGTATTTTCTTTGCATTTTTTTTACCGTTTCTTTCAATTCGTTCTTTGTTAAGTTTCGATCAAATATTTACTGTGCTGTTAATAATTGATTTGACATTTTTAGAGTAAACAAAACTATTTAATATAAATGTATGCTGAATTGGAAGTGATGGTCGTAGCTAATATTAATTTATTTAATACGTTTATCCTTTTCTTACAAAACATGTCTGTCCTGCCCACGCGCCACTTGTTTTCAGATTTTATAATTTGACAAAAAAATTAAGTATCATACGGGTATAAGCATTTTTATCAATAAAGCTACTTAGCTCTTGCTTGAGATGGTTTTTTTTTATATATTAATCGTTTTAAATCATCGAAATTGATTCTAAATCAGGGTTAAAAGCACACTAAAAAAAAAACAACTCAAAGGAAAACAATTAATGTGGCCAATGGTGAGCTTGCCGTCATGACTATTACTATATATTAGTCAGGATTTTCATTTAATTATTTTCAAATTTGAAAGTAATATAACGCATTTTTTTTATCACGACGATCTAATGGGAGACGCACTGGTTTGAAACTGGCAATAATATTAAAAACACTTCATGAAATTGGAATTAAAATTTAAGTTGAAATATGATAGTAGTAGAAGGTTGCTGCATAGTGTTAAACGGCTGTTTTTAAGTTAAAACCATGGGATCGGAAATGCTGCGTTCAGCGTTCTCAAATTATAAAGAAATAGTTTCCAGACCTCTGGTACAATCTCCGATGTAATTATTCGAATGTATTAATAAAATATAAAAAAATTTATTTATTTTGAGTGATTATCTATATTACAAAATCTGGAGGACCCAGTTTACCAAAAATATATGGTTTGTTCACAAAAAATTCTTAAAATAATATGAATTTTACGATTTTCACTGAGCTGTACTGCGAAAAAAGTTTTAGTATAATTTGACCCACTTTAATATACAGACATGTTTTTAAATCGATACCTAGCATTACAGATTAAATAATAGTAAGTTCATCAACCGATAATTTTATAAGTATATGCAAAATTTCGAAAAGAAAAATCTTTAAACGCGATTTTCTCGAAACTAGTTTTTTTTTTTAAACTATTCGATAGATAACTCGTAATTAATTGGTTCAGTTTCAATGAATCTTTTTGCATTTTGTTTGTAATTTTGTCCTTTAAGCATTCCACCTCAATTCAAGTACCTATTTTTTGTTTTTTGTTTTGTGTAGACAAAAACGCGCGAAAATCGATCTCTTTTTTACTCTAACTTTTGTTGTGCGTAGGGGGATGCCGATGTCATGGTCTGTATTTTAAAATGACATTTAATTCCATTCCATTTTTGTTTCAGATACATGGGGAAGGCCATATCCATCGAACCGTTTTAGGTGTTTTTTTTTAATGTCATTTTCAGCGTTCTCTATATAAAAGCCTAAAAATTATTTAAAAAAAAACAGTATTTTTATAAAGTACTTTTTTTAGAAAGTACCTAGAAATGGCGTTACTAGTATGTTATTGAACGTTTATTTTGAAAGTGCGAATACCACAACAATTCGGTGCATGCAAAAAATTACAAATTCGTGAAAAAATTGTTAGTTGTCCTAAATTGACATGGTTTTCTGTTACACTTCTGTGTAAGTTCCTAAAATACATTTTCGATTTTCACAGCAAAATATATAATATTAGCTCAATGTCACACCCCCTTTTATTCTGTAATAAATAGATACAGATATTACATGATAAAAATATTGATTTTCTAAAAAATACGTGTTTTATTCAACTTAAAAACAAGTTTATCAGGGTTGTTGTAGAAACCAAATGCTCTTGGAATCAGAATTGAAACTGATGGCGTTTTCTTTTCTCACCAAAAAATTATTTTTTTGAATTTTTTAAATTTTGATCTGAACTCAAAACTGTTGGCCTGTTCTTAGTCGAGAAAAGAACATAAAAATGAAACATTTTTGAAGCGAAGTTTTTACGCATCGTTCTGTGATTTTCTTGGAGTGAAATCTGAAAAATTTTCGACAGATTTTTTTCTTAGAATTTTATATGGTTTCTTTGTTTCTGCGTTTTTACAACAAGACTAATATATCAAATATAAAAAAAATCTCTTCTCCTGCCGTGGGGATTTCAACTCACCAAACTATGACTGGGAGTTTTATACTCTATCCATTGAGCTATACAGCTTCTTTATGCAATAGCATTGATTCAGTATTAACTGCAACTGAAGCTATGTTGCAGCTCATCCAATAATCTATTAATAGATTTGTGTGGTTTGGGTATCTGCTAAGCCACTTACTACAAGAACCATCAGTGTTGTCACTTTCCACAATTGTGGTAAATCTAGCACTTTTTTGGTTTCTATCACTTTTACCACCCAAAAATTTTTCCAAAATCTATCACTTTTTGATATATTTACATAAAAATTACTGCATTATAATTTAACTTTTAGACATTTTATTACATATTGAAATTTTATTCATTATTGCATTTAATATTTTATTTTAAAGAACAGAACAGTTTTGTTTTAAAAACATTATGTGATAATTATTTGCAATAAGACTAATTCAACGTGAAAAAACTTACTTTATGGTATACTTCTTATGATTTCTTTTGCTGTAGGACTTCAATCGAATTTTTCCTTAAGAAGAAAAATATATTCCAATTTTTTTAAAATACACCACTCATTTTAGACTCAATCTACCACTATTTAAAATTTGCAAGTGACAACACTGCTTAACATTTGTTAACATAGCTGCAGTTATAAATTTAATTTAAACCAACGTGAAAATTTGGCAGAGTTGTTTGGCTCGGTGGAAAGAGTATAGGGTTAATACTCAATGGGTCAAGGGATCGATCCTCACGGTGGGAAACTATTTTTTTTTTGTTTTCGATGTGAATGCGTTTGTGCTGTTGTTGGTACAAGCTTTTGTTTTGTTTTTGCATAGTGCGAAGGAAAAATTAACAATTGCAATTGTATTTCTTGTATTTTAATCAATAAAATAATATGATATGTAATAAAATATACTGGTGTGCATATTAACGTGTGTTTTTTACTTTATTTAATTTTGTTTTAATTTTTTGAATTTAAGTTATTTTAAAAAAAAACCATTAAATTATCAAATCTATAAAACTGTGAAAAAGCTTCGCTTCTCTCGTGTGTCCATCGACGCACCTGTGTTTTTTTTTTCAATGTTCTGTTCCGGGTTTCAACCGACCTCATCAGCTCTCGCCAGGCGCCTCTGCTTTGCGCGCGCCTTCTCCAATCGGATACACCAAGTGCGGTTAGGGCTCCTCAGCCTGGTCCATCCATCGGAGGCATGGTCTCCCTCGTCGTCGTTGACCAGCGACCCTCGCCTCGAGCACCTTTTTCGCCGGAGCTTCGTCGTTCATACGATGGACATGACCCAGCCAGCGTAGTCGCTGCACAGTTATACGCCGAACTACGTCAATGTCATCGTAGAGCTCATACAGCTCGTGGTTCATTCGGATGCGATAGTCATCGCCGACTCGAACAGGACCGAAGATTTTGCGAAGAACTTTTCTCTCGAACACCCCCAGAGCGGCTGCGTCAGTTTGCGAAACTACCCATGCCTCAGCGCCATAAAGCAGCACAGGTAGAACGAGCGTCTTGTAGAGTGTTAGTTTTGTCGATCGAGAGAGGGCTCTGGAACTTAGTTGCTTACTGAGCCCGTAGTAGCACCTATTAGCAATTATTGTTCTTCGCTTTATCTCCAGGCTGATTTCGTTTTTGGTATTAATGGCGGTGCCAAGGTAAACGAACTCCTTGACTTCTTCAAAGTTATAGCTGCCGGATGGAAGTTGGGAGTCTAAACGCCGAGCTCCCTTGTTTGTAGACAGCATATATTTTGTTTTGCCCTCATTTATCGTCAAACCGACTTTGGCTGATTCCTTTTCGATAGCGGCGAAAGCAGCGGTAACATCTCTCTTGGTTCTGCCAACAATATCAATATCATCAGCGTACGCAAGGAGCTGGACGCCTTTGTAGAAAATGGTGCCATTACGATGCACACCGGCCTTTCGTACGATCCCCTCCATGATGATGTTAAAGAGATCGCAAGACAGTGGATCGCCTTGCCTGAAACCTCTTTCGGTATTGAAGGTTTCGGAGAGGTCATTTCCTACCTTGACGGAGCTGCGTGTGTTGCTCAACGTCATTCTGCAAAGTCTGATCAACTTTGCAGGTATACCGAACTCAGACATTGTTGCGTATAGGCAATCCCTTCTCGGGCTATCGAACGCAGCTTTAAAATCGACAAAGAGATGGTGTGTGTCAATTTGATTTTCGTGGGTTTTCTCCAGGATTTGTCGTAGCGTGAAAATCTGGTCTATAGTGGACTTACCAGGTCGAAAGCCACACTGATAAGGTCCAATCAGTGTTTTTGTAATCGGCTTTAATCTTTCACACAGTACGCTTGAGAGAACCTTATATGCGATGGAAATAAGACTGATACCTCTATAACTTGCGCAGATTGTTGGGTCTCCTTTCTTAAGTATAGGGCACAGTACGCTGAGGTTCCAATCGTCGGGGATGCTTTCTTCTAGCCATATTTTGCTGATGAACTGATGCATGTGCCTTATCAATTCATCGCCGCCGGTTTTAAACAATTCAGCTGACAGGCCGTCAGCACTCGCTGCTTTATTGTTTTTGAGTCGTTGGATAGCAACTCGAACCTCTTCATGGCTAGGTGGTGGTACTTCCACTCCGTCATTGTTGCGCTCTCCATGGGCGGCATTGGTGGAATCGTCGCCAGTATGTAAATTGGAGAAGTGCCGTCTCCACAATCTCAGCACACACTGCGTATCCGTATTCAGATCTCCATTTTCGTCTCTACAAGTGGATGCTCCGGGCTTGAAACCTTGGGTTAGACGCTTGACCTGTTGATAGAATTTTCGTGCATCCTTCTTGCCCTGGTATACCTCTAGTTCCTTACGCTCACGCTTTTCCTGCTCTCTTTTCTTGCGTCTGAAAAGGCTTTTCGCGGTAGTTTTCTCGCACGGCTCGCGTTGCAGCTGACTGCAGCGTTTTTCTATAAGCGGCGTTTTTTACTGCAGTCGCAGTGCGACACTCCTGATCATACCATTGGTTCCGAGGTTGCGGGCGCCAGAAACCAATGACTTCTTCTGCGGCAGCGCGCATGGAGTGGGATCCCACTTCCGTTAAATAGCAAAACAAAATTATGTTCAAAATGTCTGGCGACGAAAGTTTTGTTGAAGCTAAATTAACTTATTTGTAATATTTTCGTTAAAACTGCTGATGTGTCTATTTCCTTAATATCAGCCATTTTATGTTTAATTATAATAAATCTTTGTAATTTGTAAAGAAGAAGCTCACTCTTTAATAAAATGTCAAAACAATGTTCAATATTTTCTTAACATGTCACTTTTTTGTTTCTTCAGTTGGTAGTATTTGAGGGCTGAACTCTGAAACCTTCTATCCATGATATAATCATTTTAAGGTAGAAGTGAGAGTTCTTTTGTCGACCAGAACTTGTGAAAAACGCACAGAAAAAGAGAAAACGAATAAGCAGCAAAGCAGATGAAAAATTAAACTTTGTATTGATTTTGACAAGTGTTGGTCGACGCTCTTAGAAAATAGCCAGTTGTCACCCCTACCTTCTCAATCATTATACCATGCTTCGATCTTGAGAGCAGGAAACGAAAATAAACGAAACGATATCCGATCCCATGATACAATAATAAGGTAGGGCCGCTTCGCTGAGTGCCCTCACGCGTCAACGAAGAGTGGATAATGAAAAGGTAGTTATATGTCAAAACGATGAATTTCGTAGAAATTGCAAATGAAGAAAATATTTTATGTTTCCAAGTTGCAAACAGTGCGGTCGCGGGTGTTAAATTTGTGATAATTTGAGTGAAAATATAATAAAAAAAGTGTAATAAAAACTATAAAACGTGAAAGAAGTCTTAAAATTGCAAAAAAAACCTGTAACAGTTTTAACAGTTTTTTCGCGATGAACAGCTGATTTTGACACCTATCTCCCTGTATTCTGCTTTCTACTCCATTCCTCACCGAGTCGGCCTTACCTTATAATTCTACCATGTCCGAACCGATCTCTCAGAGAGTGATACAAAGTCGATATTTTCATTCGAATCGTTAGACCTCTTTTCCACACGGCAATTTTTCTTACCAGCAAGTTGAGTTTTTGGGCGCTCGGAACGTAACGAGAGGGGACGAGTACAGACTTGCTCGTACCGGCAAGTTTGCTGTTCTTTCTTTGATGTTTCGTATTATTCTGATTCGTCAGTTAAGATGGCAGCGCATTAGCGGACAAAGTATTCATATAAAAAAACATTGATTGTAAATTAATGTTGTAATATTTCAATAATATGAACATTGAATAAAACAGTGAATGCACAAAAATTTAATATTAACTACTAAAACTACCTCAAACTTTATTAATTTTGTATTATGTATTTGCTTTCTTCAAAGTAAAATCAGAATTGCTAAAGAAATTGCTCTAAATTGCTGTATGGAAACGCAATTGGCAAGTTCAAAAGGGAATTGAAAACTTGCTGGCAAGAAAAATTGCCGAGTGGAAAAGGGGACTTTGGACACAGCGTGAGCAATGAGTATATATCAATGAGTATATATATACTCATTGGTTTTGCTCGTAACAAAGGTTCATTAATATAGGTTAAGTCACTTGAGAGAAAAGCACTCTTTCTCTGCCTTTGCTCGAACTATCAAAGTAGCTGTTAGCTAAAAATTGTACAGATTCAGGTTTTTTTTTCTTGATTTCCTTTTATCCATTCTGACAGTTCGACCGAGCTTCTCTCAAGTGACTTAACCTATATTAATTAACCTTGCTCGTAACACCAAACAAAAAACAAAACAGACGTTCAATCGTTCACTTATTAGGTGTGTTTCCGTACTCACACTGTGTAACTTGTGGGACACTATTTTCTGTTTACGTACTTTGTGTGCTTAAAATGGGAGAAGAAGAACAAGCATAAAATCGCTCTCTCGA
This sequence comes from Coremacera marginata, assembly GCA_914767935.1. Taxonomy (NCBI): domain Eukaryota; kingdom Metazoa; phylum Arthropoda; class Insecta; order Diptera; family Sciomyzidae; genus Coremacera; species Coremacera marginata. The sequence goes on along the minus strand of OU612045.1, from coordinate 59,183,021 downwards.
GCACCCAAAGTGCACAGAGAGTGCTAAAACTCAAGACTTCGAGTAAAGTAAGAACAAGCATCAAGAAGAATAAGCATCAATAAGAAGAAGCAACAATTAAACTGAATTTTTTTTTGGCCTTCCATTTTTAACTATGAATTAATTATTAAAAGTAATATTATAGTTTGAAACAAATTTACTCACTTCACAAACAAATTTACGTTTGACACGTCTGCAGTCAAAATCAGCTGTTTTGTGCATGAAACTTACTAGAAGCTGTTTCCGTACTTTTGCAACTATTCTCATATTTCATTTTTACTTTCTCAGCTTGAACTTACACAAATCTTACACAGTGTAGAGTACGGAAACACACCTATTATTTCAATCGTTTTTGTTTCGTACGCTTGAAAGATCGAAACGTAACGAAATGGAACGATTTGTTATTATTTATTTTCATTCTCTGCTTGAGTGTGCAAAAATTCTGCATTGTTTATGCTTTTCAAGTCAAAATTTTTGAGAAAAGAACACGATTTAATTTTAGTGGTCAACATTTTTCTGAGAAAATAACACAAAAAGTGCAAAATTATCAAAGAGGGCAGAAAAAATGCAGAATTTTTCGAGAAAAGAAAACGCCATGACAAATAATTCGCTTAGGTGCCATGGATTATAATTTCGCGGATGCATGTTTGAATCGGTTCCTCTTTTAAGTGTTACAAAAACCGAGAATATTCGATAATCCCCAAGCGAAATATTTGTCGGTTTCAATTCTGATTGCAAGAGCACTTGGTTTCTACAACAACCAGGAATAAATGTTATTTATTTTAAAATTTATGACCATGGGTTACAAGGGGCTAAGACCGAGGATAGATAAAATACCCATCTATCTATCTATCCACCCAAGCATAAAATAACATTTTACAACCCAGAATTTTAATTTTTTCAAAAACCTCTCAAACATTTTTCCCTTTAATATACATATGAAACCAAAACGATGAGCTCCGAGACCTCCTCTAGAATTTCTAAATTTTTCTATGCCTGCTTTTAATAAGGAACATAGGCGCCGGAAGCTCATTTCAACTTGCCGTAAGGGACAGTGCAACTGGGCGGCAGAACATTTTTTCAAAAAAAAAAAAAAAAATTAAATATATAAAAAAATTTTGCATATATTAAAATATTTTTTATTGTATTAAAAATGTAAGTTATGACGGAAAAACATACCAATAAAATATTACAAAAAGATTGATACAGAAATATATTGAATAAAGCATGTGAAAATAAACAAAACATTTTAAATCAATATGAAACAAAGAATTAGTCGTTTATAATTTTCCTTATATACTGTCAGCGTCAAAAGTGAATAAACACACAAAAAAAATTTCAAGTTATCTTCACTGTACAAATAATAAGCACAATCAATAAAATGTTACAGATAAAAATTAATCTTTATTTCATTGTTAATTATTATCACTTTTACTACATTTACAAAAACAACAACAAAAATTCTTTTTTTCACATCAAACAAAATAAGTGTAGTTTTATCGCGTCAAAAGTAATTAAAGACTAACGCTGTTTACTGCTTTGCAAGAACCGTTAGAAATATGGTTTATGTTATTTTCAACGCTCTTAGTTGCTGTTCTAATATTTATTCCAGTTCTTTCATTAGTTTAATTCGTGTTCTTGTGGCTTCATATCGTTTTTAATAATGCGAAAAGAAATTTCTATTGAAACTCGCAAAATAATAATTGACATGCACAAAAAAGGCAAGTCACTCCGTGAAATCGCGAAAATAATGAATAGAAACCACACTTCAGCGAAAAAAAATTTAGACAAATTTATTGAGTTCAAGAAAATTGATCATTTCGAGCGACCAGGCAGACCAAAGCGCTTAAACGATCGAGCAGTTCGACGTATCGTCGCAGAGGTGAAGGGGAACGCTAGCAGTAGTGTTGTTAAAATAGCAGAAACAATTGCAGCAGAAGAAGGAAAGCCTGTTAGCGCAAGTACTGAACGTCGTGCACTTCATAGTCATGGATATTTTGGCCGTTGTCATAGAAGATAGCCATTCATTTCGAAAGTGAATAAGAAAAAGCACTTGGATTTCGCTAAAAAATACAAAAATTGTGAATTTTCTCCTTTGAAAATCGTTTTACTTACCGACGAGAGCAAGTACGAAATTTTTGGAAACAAAAAAGTTAGAAAAAAAATATGGCGAAAAAGTAACAGAGCCCCCAAAGGGTGTGGGGTTGTTTTGTGGCTGTAGGAGTAGGACATTTTGAGTTCATTGAAAGCAAAATTAATAAACAAGATTATTTGGACATTTTGAAACGAAACTTACAGCCCAGTGTTGAAAAGTTGGGTTTGCCTAATCGTTGGACCTTTCAACAGGACAACGATCCTAAGCATACCACCTTGATGGTAAAGGAGTGGTAATTATATAGAACTCCAAAACAACTTGACCACCCTTCGCAATCGCCTGATCTAAGTCCCATAGAGCATTTATGGGATTACCTAGATCAGCAGGTCAGAAAAAGAAAAATTACAAACAAGAAAATGCTCAAAACAGTTATTGTTGAAGAATGGAACAAAATACCTTCAAATTACATATCAAAGTTGGTGGAATCGATGCCTCGACGCTTAGAAGAAGAAATTAAAGCAAAAGGATGCAAACAAAATATAAGAATTGCTTTCATAACTGATTTTTTCCCTTGCAAAGCAGTGAACAGCGTTAGTGTTCACTTACTTTTGACGCGATAAAACTAGACTTATTTTGTTTGATGCGAAAGAAAGAATTTTTGTTGTTGTTTTTGTAAATTTAGTAAAAGTGAAAATAATTAAAAATGAAATAAAGATTAATTTTCAGTTGTAACATTTAACTTCTTATTATGCTTATTATTTGTGCAGTGAAGACAACTTGAAATTTTTTTTGTATGCTTACTCACATTTGACGCTGACATATTATCAGTTAGGTTAATCAGACTAGATTATTTGTAACATTTTAATACCGGTCAAACATTTTCACAAACTGTTTCCAAACACAAACTTATAAGCAATTTGGTCGCAAAGTAACAAGTCGTAACAATTAGGTCACAAATGCGGTAAATGTGCGTCAAAGCCCAGTAACTGTGACCCTGGTGAAAATTTACAGACACGAGAAAAAAATGGGCACATATTATTATTTTGTTAACAAGCACATGTTTGTGTTAATTGTAATTATAAGAAGTAAACTTCAGTTAAATTAATTAAGCCTGAAGAAAATTTGTAAAATTAATAAAATAAGAAATTATTAAATTTTTTATATATAATTTCACAAAATCAAGGTACAAGTGGGTGAATTAACTATTAGTGTTTTCCTTTTCTCGCATTTACTTGTGTAACGCCCTTCATAAAGCATTTCATGTCATTATAAGGCTCCTCGTCTGAGAGAGTAGTCTGCAGCCTTTTAATGAGCTCTTGTAGGCCAGTGAGACTCACAAAATCTTTTTTGATTTTCTCTGTAAATAAAAGTATTAATTAATAATAATATAAAATATATTCAATTAATTAAATATGTAAATGCAAATTAATATGAAATATATTCGTGTTACCTGGGCATCAGTTACCTGGGCAGCCAATATTTACTTTACCCGATCAGGTGAACAGTTTTCAGACATCATATGTGGCAATATAGTAAAATGTTTTTTGTTGTATCTCCCACTGTTAAACCAGGTATTCTTTGCAATCGTATTAGCAATGAAATAACAATTTAAAAGAATTCTTCAAGTTGTTAAAAAAGAGTTGTACAAAAACAGTTTATCCTGGCTTATGAGTGATATTGATTACTTGCAGGAAATAATGTTACTCATACGCCGTGTTGATCTTTAACATAATAAAATATTAGCAGCTGTATTCATAAACAGTTACAAACCTCTTTGAATAATCCGGGATGGATGTTGAAGAGAGAAAGAATAACTCGAATGCGGTTATTTCAAGTAGTTCATGAACAGTTTATTTTTCCGTACTGGATGTAATTCAAATGATTGGTTTTACAAAAAAATTAACATATAAATGATTCTTAGAAGATTAGTTAATATGAAAAAGTTATAAATGATTTTATTTAAAGGTATTTTTTATGAAAAAATGAGCAGCACAAAAAAAAAGATGAGTTGTACGGTGGGCGATCGTTACCGAAGAGAGCCGGAAATCGCCATACATTTTTGTAGCTAAGTCTAGTTCGAAAAAACGTAAGTGTTCCGAAAGTTCAAAAGGTACAAAGTACTAATTAAAATATACAAAATATTAATGAACGGATACCGATCGGGGAGACTTCAACACTCTTGTAAACCCTTTATAAGACACATGACTAAAAACGTTATTCATAAACGTCCAATAACGAAAAATATTGAACTACATTTATGTTATTTATACTTTAATAATTTGATACTTTGATTTTCAATGAAATATTATTCTAGTTTTCTTAGTTTTAAGTTTTTCGTTGTCAAAATATCTATGAATAATTTCTTCAGTCGAAATAAAATGTTTAACTCAATAGGTTATGGGCACAAGTTCGTTTCCAATCGCAATATATTAACTACGCAATATTTAATTAAAATAAAATGGATTTTGCAAAATATATTCATATTCGTCCATTATCCGTTGAAGCAGATTGGCCGATGTGGAAAAGAAAGATTCGTGATTTTCTAGACTACCACGAAGGTGCGTTAGACGTTATCGATCGAATGTTGGTGAAACCAGATCCTTTAGCAGCAGGAGCTACGGCAGTGCAAAACAAGGAGCATAAGGACAAGACTGATTTGTACTGTAAGGCGAATAGCTACGCAAAGTCGATGATAACGAGTTCAGTCACTGATGATGTGTTCCAGAAGATCATGGACAAGCAGACAGCAAAAGAAGCGTGGGAGGCGCTTAAGCGGCAGTTCGAGGCAACGTCTAAGGATCAGTTGTTTAAGGTGTGCACTGATTTCTTTGCGTTTAATTGGACTCTAGGCCAGGCTGTATCCATACATATCGCAAAATTGAAGAGTATGTGGATAGAGCTTAATAACGGTCTGAAAGCTAAAGGCGAGAACGAGCTTCCAGGACTTATGTTAGTGTGCAAGACACTGCATATTTTGCCAAGCAATTTTCAAACATTCAATTCAAGTTGGATGTTACTTACTAAGGACGAAGAGAAAACGTTTAATGAGCTTACAATGCAGCTGTCCATGTTCGAGGGGAACTTTAGCAAGAGCGACGACAGCGAAAAGTTTCAACAAGAGGCGCTGGTCACAAAAGCATACAAGCAAAGAAAAGACGGTCTCCAGAAGGTGTATTCCAAGGGAACAAAAAAGGAAGATCATTGCAATTGGGTCAAAGATTGCAGGAAATGTATAGCGGATGGAAGACCCGCAAAAGCAAGTAAAGGCGGATGTCATGATGGAGATAGCAGGGCTGCACTAATTTCTTTAAGCAACGAAATAAGTACAGCTGACTTAATTGAACAAGATTGGTGGATTGAGAATGGAGCCACGAGACACGTGACTCATTCTCCAAATTTTTTCGTCGAGTATAAAGCTTTTGACAGCCCAAGCAGCATTCAAGCAGCAGGAAGGGAAACTCTGGCGGCATACGGCAAAGGCACAATTGGCGTTTTGGCAGAAGTGAATGGCAAAATTCATAGGCTGACTTTCAAGGATGTATGGTATGTCCCAAATATATAAAGAAATCTGTTTTCTGTTCTTGCAGCTCAAGATAGAAATCCGAATAGTAAATTCGAATCGTTAGTTCACAATTGTTGGCTTAAAGTCGATGGCGAAATAGTTCTTTGCGGCGCTCGTGAAAAGTATGGAGCATTATGCAAGATTGCAATCAAACCAATTGTTCCAGATTTCAAAAATACAATAAACATCGCAAGCTCAGACAGTTCGATTCTACAGCTATATCATGAGAGATGGGGTCATCAAGACAAGCGGCACTTCAAGAAAATGCTATACAGAGAGCTAGGTATCAACGTCAAACTAGATAACGAGGTATGTGAATTTATTATTTTAGTATTTTTGGAAAAACATATCGCTTACCATTTGGAAGCAGAAATAAGTCTGAGAAACCAGGTCAGTTGATGTCAACAGATGTGTGTGGTCCATTCGCTGACTCATTTCAGAAAAAACGTTATTTTGTTGTTTAAAATATCGTTTTGGCTTGATAATTCGAGAAAAGTCAGAAGTCAATGATGTGTTAATTGAAATGATTACACATGCTAAAACACATGGACATACGATTAAGGAGCTACTCAGTGACAATGGAGGAGAGTTTGACAATGCTCAAGTCAGAAAGGCGTTGAAGAGATACGGGATCACTCAGAGACTGACAGCGCCTTATACGCCCGAGGAAAATGGCGGCAGTGAGAGAGACAACCGAACCATAGTAGAGATGGCAAGAACCTTCAAGTAAGCTCAGCTGTTTACATCTTGAATAGAACCGGAAAATCATCAGTTGATGGAAAAAGCCCGCACGAGCTCTGGATGGGTATGAAGCCAAGAATAAAACATCTACGGATCATTGGTTCTCAATGCTATGCTCATGTTCCAATTCAAAAGCGAAAAAATTGGATGTGAAAGCAGTGAAGGGGTACCTAGTTGGATATGACGTTGATGAGCGATACAGGGTATATCTCAAAGAAAGTCACAAGGTCATTTTATCCAGAGACGTTAAATTTCAAGAAAAACTAGGAGAGTGTGATGAAAGAGTTCAGCTCAGTAAATGAAGATATGCAGGAAAGTGTTGAAAAATCACAAAAATAAATAATAGAAATAGATGACGGCACAAATGATGAGTACCAAACTGGAGATGAATCTGAAAGCGCAGATGAAGAAGAAGAAGAGATACCAGTTAAGCGAAGTCTGAGAGATCGATCTAAGCTTTTGAAACCGCAGAAGCTAGTTATGGCAGCAGAAGAGTTCATGAACGTTGATAAGAATCCAGATACTTATTGTGAAGCAGTAAACAGTTCGCAGAGTGCAGAGTGGATAAAAGCAATGGAAAGTGAAATGACATCATTACAGGAAAATCAAACATGGAAGCTCGTATCATTACCAAAAGGTGCTAAGGCTATACCATGTAAGTGGGTTTTTCGTTTAAAAACTAATCCAGATGGCAGTATTGACAAGTACAAGGCGAGGTTAGTTGTCAAAGGATTCGGCCAGCGTCATGGAATTGACTACAACCAAACGTATAGTCCAGTGGCAAGATTGGGTACGATTCGAGCAGTTTTGAGTATTGCAGCAAGCGAGCGGATGCATCTATCACAGTTTGTATGTTGATGACGGCTTAGTAGCAGCAACAGATCATAGAGATTTGGAAGTTTTCATGAAAGAGTTGAAATCGGAGTTTAAGATAGTTTCAAAGCGAGCAGAATACTTTTTGGGCCTCGAGATAAACCAGCAAGAGGAGAGCATCTAAATAGATCAGAAGGCGTATGCACGAAGGATTCTCGATCGCTTCAAATTTTCGGAATGCAAGCCGGTTTCAACACCAATACTAAAGACATCTGAAATTTTAAAATCAGGGAAAGAAGATGACAAGACTAGCAAGTTTCCTTATCGACAAGCAGTGGGAGCCTTAATGTATTTGATGCTTGGAACAAGACCAGACTTGGCGTATAGCGTTGGATATCTCTCAAGATCACTAGAAAATCCATCAATAGAAGATGTTGTTCGAGTCAAAAGAGCGTTTCGCTATGTTGCTGGAACTTTAGATGTAGGAATAGTTTACCAAACAAATACAAAGAAAGGTATACTGGAGTGCTTTAGTGATGCAGAATTCGGCGGATGTACAAAAACAACAAGATCAACCTCAGGAGTAGTAGTCTCATATGCTGGTGGAGCTATTTCTTGGCTAAGTCAACGACAAGCTATGGTTGCAACATCAACAACTGAAGCAGAAATTGTTGCAGCTAGCGAAGCCTCCAAGGAAATTATTTGGTTAAGCATATTATTTAAGGGTATCGTCAAGTTGAAAAAGGCACCGGTTCTTCAAGTGGATAATTCTGCAGCAGTCAAATTAGCACAAAATCCTGAATTTCATCGCAGAACCAAACATATTTCAATCAAGCATTTCTTTGTACGAGAGAAGGTATCAGAAGGACTTATAGGAATTCAACAGATATCAACAACGGAATAAGTTGCAGATATGATGACGAAACCATTACCCAAGACGCAGCTAAAAATCTGTGTGTTAAAATGGGAGTTTTATAAATTTTTAAACTAAATAACAAGGGAAAGTATTGAAGTACATTTATGTTATTTATACTTTAATAATTTGATACTTTGATTTTCAATGAAATATTATTCTAGTTTTCTTAGTTTTAAGTTTTTCGTTGTCAAAATATCTATGAATAATTTTTTTCAGTCGAAATTACATGTTTAACTCAATAAAAAAAACCTATTGTAACAGCTTCACAAATCAGAGAATTTTAAAATAGAAGCAAACCTTCTGTAAGCCTCCTACAAAGCTATCATATTTTAAATTTTAATGTTCTCAATTGAGAACAATCATCTCATTTTGAGTCAAACAAAAATCAAAACAAATAAATAACTAAATATAATTGTGTTTGTTTGGAAGTTGCTATGGGCAGTTGCATTTTTTAAAGGTAAACTAAACTTTAAGTCTCAGTTTCAAAAAAATTAGTCCCAAATCAGTGAGTGGTATCGCAACTGTCGTTGAAATTGCAGCGTATGTAGCAGCATCTCTTTTTAATGAAGGCTCTACTGCTTTTCTGACCTTCATGCAAGATTTGGGCATCAATTCAGGACCAAGTGCGCATGAATGGGCGCGCGCGACAGACTCTTTGCGGATGGGCAGAGCGGACGAGCAAGCTGCTCGCGAGACCAAAGAAGGCAGAATTTTACGTAGACAGGAGCAAAAAGATGCCTAAGATAACGTGGATGATAGTATGGACTCGGTATCGATGATGACATGTACGTATTTTATAAGAAAATTCAGTTTTTTTCAAGATATTTTCATTTTTCCAGTCTACAAAACTTTAAACCGATTTTCCCAAAATTATAATTTTTAAAGTCGGTGACAGCCTACAGAAAAAAACTACTTAACCGAACGTTTTGAAGTTTTGTACACATATTCTACATGTTACGTCGAGTTTTTTGTAAAATTTTTTAATTACTAACAATTTCACGATTATCGAGGTCGATTTTTTCGTCAAAAAACGTCATTTTGGCTTCAAAATGGTGCCAAAAATTGAAAAATTTTAAAGACCTCGACGACACTGGAAAGATAAAGTAAGAAACTAAAGAAAGCATATTAACTTTTTGGTTTCAGATGATCCAGTGATGCTGTAGGCTGGTCACCGCACAAAAAATTTTTTTTGAGGCGCCTGCGGAGATCTACAATAAATCCGTTATTTCTCTCTATTTTTGAACAAACATTTTTTTAAATATTCTTCAAATGTTGTACTTTTATATAATAATATGTAAAATAAACCTTATATTATTTTTTCTAAAAAAATTCGTAAAAAAGGTAAGTTTTAGATGATGTTATTTAGATAATGTAAACTTTTTACTATTATGCCATAGAAACAAGTGAACATTTTGTGTAGATCCCATATTAATCTCTGATTATAAAAAGAGAATATAATATATGCTATAATATAATACGGGTATTCATGCAATGCCGAAAACGCGCCGAATATGCTGAAAATCAGAAAAACAGTAAACACCGAATTTGAACTGTCAAAATTTCTATGGAATCTGTTATTCGGCATAGTTTCCACTTTTTCGCACGATTTTAATGTGTAAATAGCGCCGAGCACTTTCGGCAACCTACAGTTACAACAGTTTCTATGGCATTGTTGTTTGTTACTCTCATCAAAAGTAATCAAAGTTATTGCTGCGTGTACTTTGTTGGTATTTTCTCGTAGCGCACACTGGCTGGCTAGTTTTTTTTGTTGTGGTATTTATAAATTTGGTTAATTCTTTTAATTTTTTAGCATATTACTTTTTAAAATGAGATGATGCGCTCAAGTGGTACTGTTCACATTGTGGTTACAATTTTGTGATGGTAACAAAATGTTTGATGGGATACCTTCAATTGAACACTATAATCACAAAAATAATATAAACTTTTTAATTTTCTAACATGTTATTAAGGCAGTTATTTTATATAAACCAATTTTCTAGTTTAGAGGAAAACATTTTTGGCATTCTGAAAATACAAGAAAAAAATTATTTTTAGTGTCCATTTTATTATTATATGTTTATTAATATTTCAATAATACACAAACAAATTAGAAACTATATAAAAAAATTAAAAATTGTAAAAATTAAAAAATGGTAGAGAGGGGAAAAGGGAGGGGTGCTAAAATAGGGTGCCCCAATCTTGACTCGATTTCAACCCCTCTAGGCATCTGAATAAAAGGATTCTTAAGGGAGTATTCCTGGTCGGAAGGCTGTTTTTGGACCCTTTTTGAAAAACTTCTCATTTGAAAACACAAAAAGTTATTTGAATTCTGGTATTTTTATTGTATTAAGAACATATTAAATTAAATAAAAAAAATTTCAAAAAGTTGTCGGCCTTCAAAATTGGGCGTCGAAAAAAGGTTATGCTGCTTGCGGCCCGGATAACTCGACTTCGGATCATCTGAAATGGAAAAAGTAAACGGCGTTAGATTCAGTACAGATGTAATCCTAGTTCCTACTTCAATCATAATTTTGCAGTTATTTTTTACAAAATGGCGGTCATTGAAAAAATTAAAAACCGATTTTGGGTCTTTTTTTTTTTAGTTTAGTGTAAAAACAAGTTGTAAAAATTGTTTAAAATTGTGATTGAGGTAAGGACCAGAAGGGTGACAATTCTGTTGTTTCAATTATTTCAGTTTTAGAAATTCGATTGCATTTGGTTTCATCAAAATCGGTTCAGTAGATCCGGAGAAAAGTGACATCGAAGTTCAAAAACGTGATTTGGAAAAACTCAAAGGAAATTTTAGGCAATAAAACATTTTTTTTTTTGTGAAATACTTACATACATCATTCTGCAATGCCAGCAATGCCAGCCCTAAATGTGAAAAAAATTTATTTTGTCGGTCTAAAATTCATTACTTTTTACTGGGGGGTGACCGACCTCACAAGTTCCCTTCACAAGTTGATTGTTATAAAAACCGTTCACTCAAATGATTTAAAATTACTGGATCAAGAAGTTCTAGACAAGAACCCAGCCCCTAAAAGGTCACTTTTAGGGCCTCACACAATAGTCAACAAAGGCCATAAATTGTTGACTATTTTCAGATTTCTCTGATTTCAAATCCGTAACATTTTTAACTGCGCTATATTTTAGACTTTTCAAATCATTCTTTAAAACTGTTAATGTATGGATAATCAAGCTTTCCGTTGTTATTACTGGTCTTCCATTCGCACCCCTGTTTATTATCATCACTTCCATAACAACCATTGATACTGCCCTAGACAGATAAACAAACAAATTTTTCCTATTTCGACATAATTTTATTAAGCAGCAATTTTTTTCTAAATACAATATATAAAATAATGTCGTCTTCTTTTGGGAGTGAAGAAGGTGAGGAAGAATTTACCTCCGAAGAGGAATCTCCTAAATTTGTATCATCAATTCCGGAAGATATATTACAGCTTAAGTAAGTTGATTGGACAAACGAACAGATTCACTTTTCTAAGCTCATACATAATATAACGCCTCTACTCAAGTCACTCGTTTGGTTTTGATTGCAAGCGTCTATTTAATCTCACGCTAATAGATGATGATACGCTGATTTTTGCCTCAGGAAATTTTATACATTACTTTAAGATATCTACGGGTGAGGTTACATTTCGTAGCACAGTTTTCGGACATGGCATTGGCTTCATTAGGGTCTGTATATCATTTGTGATCATAACTTTTAATATGTTGAAATTTGTTTCCTAGAAAAATCAAAACCCGAACTACCCAAATTTGCTGACTGTGGGCGAAAATGGCAGAAGACCCACAGTATTCATCTATGAATACCCATCTTATGATATACGCATTAAGTTAGAAGGCGGTGCCAAGGCCTTGTTCACCTGTGCCTCTTATAATGCAAGCGGTGAATTGCTAGCCACACAGGCAGGCCATCCAGATTTTATGCTAACCATATGGCGCTGGGAGAAGGCAGAAGTTGTACTACGTTCAAAATCCTATCAGAATGATGTGCTTTTTGTGCATTTCTCCCTGCATAACCCGATCTTGTTAGTCTCTTGTGGACTGAGTCACATAAAGTTCTGGAAGATGGCGGACACATTTACGGGACTTAAATTGCAAGGTGATTTGGGTCGTTTTGGTAAAACCGATTTCAGCGACATATATGCGGCTGTCATGCTGTCGGATGAGAATACTATCTCGGGATGTGAGTGGGGTAACATGCTGTTGTGGGAGGCGGGCTTGATTAAGTTTGAGATTTGTCGCAAGGGACGCAAGCCATGTCATACGAAACCTATTACACGCATTACATACGATAACGGTGAAGTCATGACTATCGGTATGGATGGTTTTGTTCGAATATGGTTCTGGGAAACGGTCGATTTGGCCGATCCGCCAGATGAAGATCGTTTTGTAGAGATTGAACCGATTTATGAATTTCAAGTTAAGGATTGTGAGATACGTGGTGTGCAAAAAATAAAAATGTTTGATAAGAATCATTTTGGCTATTATGCACAGGTATTTGGAAAAATTTGAAGTTTGTTTTCTTCTTTTATTCGGATGTCTTCTATATTATCCTACAGGATGGCAATGGCGGCATTTGGTATTGTGATTTCAACACTAACGATGTACCCGATACGCCGAGAAAATTGTACACTTGTCATGGAGGTAAAGTCCTTGCAGCCCAGATAAGTCCCATATCCACTCATCTGATGACGCTGGGCGAAGATGGTAAAATATTTATCTATGACTATGGAAAAAGAAAGTACTTGATGGAGCATAAGTTCGATGCAATTGGCACAGATTTGCTATGGTTCAATTCATTTATTTCCAACACCGGCATGGAGCTGGTAGCTGGATTCGAGAATGGCATTATACGCCAATTGCTCTTTGACATGTCCATTAAGAAAGAGCCAAAGCTACACTTGGTGCGTGCTATAAAAGCGCATACGGCAGCGATAACCAGGTTGGCGGTTAATCCCATGAATACAGTATTGGCAACAGCCTCCATGGATCAAACGGTATTTATATATTCCTTGACCGAAAAGTTGGATGGTTTGGTGTTCTTACAGCCAATGGGATTCATTAATTTTAAGGGTGTACCGAACTTTTTAAACTGGCGACAGGACAAGGTTTGTTGATGCTAGGGATGTTGATCCCGGAACAATCTCAGGATCAACATCGTTAGTAGCCCCTTAATACGAGTAGTTTATTTTCTTAAATTCTAATTTTATATTTTCTTCCTTTCCTTCAGGCAACCACCATATTGATTGGTGGCAAAACTGGAGAGGTTTTTGAGTACAAGTTACCAAAAACCGTTACGGAGGAGCAGGTTTTTCTAAGCTATCGCTTAACCCAGAATGATAAATTAAGATCTTTTAAATTTGTTTCGATTAAAAGTAGAATAAGACGCGATATCAAGCGTGAGCAAACTAGAAAACGCAAAGAATTAAAGCGCCAGCGAAAGCTGGAAGAAATTGATAAACTTAAAGAGGTCAATCCTGGTCTTCAAATAAATTTGCAAACCGCGTTGGGTAAATAGTTGTAAAATTTTGAGACGAAACACTTGGAAGTAATTTATTTGTTTCTTGCATCTAGCCGATTCGGAAGAGGATGAGGAAGAAGAACCTCTACACATACCTGCAAAGCCAAATCCAGTACTCTGGCTCAAGTATACAAAGGCAAATACCATTTGGCTTTCAATGGGCGGTTACGATGCGGGCTACATATACGAAATTGAATTTAACTATTTAGAGCCAGTTCGTGCCACTATTATAGCAGATGGTGATGACTGCGAAATTCGCTCCTATTTGGAAATGTAAGTGTCCTGCAATCATCTACCCATTTTATTTGGAAATGTAAGAGTCTCTGCAATCATCTACCCATTTTATTAAGAAAATTAGTATAAAAGCCCATCCTACGACGGGTTCGAAGCATTTACGCTCAAGCTTTAATTATTTTTTGCCATTATTACAGTGCTTTTACAACATATACTCGTACTGTACTGAAAAACGTTCAGCCTGAAAGTATGCACACACAAAAAAGTAAAGTATGCTGCTCTGTCACTAATAATGTGTGCATACTTTTGGGCGGAACATTTTTCAAGACAGTACATGTTGGAAAAACACAGTAATGTGGCAAAAATAACTACAGTTTGAGCGATATTAAGTGTGGAGCAGTATGATTGCATTTATGTATTAAGATTTTGGTACAGTATTAGGAACCGCAACAATTCTTTTACTCTAAATATTTCAGTCATTAAAAAGATAAAAATATTACAGTCAACGCAGGGGGTCTTACTTTTGAAGTACCTTTCAAAGTTTATAAAGAGAATTTTTCAGTAATATTTGCAGCAAGCTCCTTCCAACTCTTTTATTAATCATAACTAAGCCTGGCTTTTAAAATACCCTCAACATCTCTTCCTCATCTTTCCATATATCCCTAAAATAATAGTATATTAAGGGCCAGTTTTTTAGTACGAGTTTAAATTTAAGTCAAACTAAACCGAGTTTAAATCACCAAAATTGGACGTTCAAACTCGGTTTAACTAGATATTTTAGCATTCGTTGAAGTTAAATTGACTTAAACTATCATGTGACGTGTTTCTTTTTACCTAAACTGAGTTTAAACGTTCAATTTTGGTGAGTTAAACTCGGCTTAATTTGACTTGACTTTAAACTCATACTGAAAAATTGGCCACAAGTTATATATTTTTATTTGTATCCTACCCGAGAAACAATTTCATATATTTTGTGTCCATAAAATAGCAGATAGACTTCCGGATAAATCGTTCAACATGGCGGGTGTTAATCGCCAATCCTTTGACAAGAAAATAATCAATTAATTGTGAAGGAATCGGGGAACGTTTCGAAGTGTGTTAGGGTAAGATATAATCGTACAGCCGGATACGCGGAAGTCCCATTTCACGCTTTCTTCATTTCAATCACCACTAAAATAAAATAGAAAGGGTTCAAGATTTCAATAAATTACTGATACATATAATTATATAAAAGTGTGGTTAAAATCACATAACATATTTAACACTACTATGTACTCTCAAGATAACCATTGGTTTCGTTTTAAATGTTTTTATGACTTTCACGATATGTATTTGCAATAATCTTCCAGTCTAAATATCCTTAATGTACACACATGTTGTTTTGTAAGACTTTCAAAAAAGTAAAAATGGGAAAAAATTAACAAACCCAGCAAACCATAGTTGACGACTTTGTCGAAATTCCGACTAATTCGTAACTTTTTTGAGCTGTCTTAAAGAAATCGTTACAATTTCGTTACGGAAATATCGGAACAGTTTCACTTTTTATACGAATTTATATAGAATTTCGTTCTGGCGGCCGTGGCGTAGTGGGTAGAGTGTGTGACTCTTACTCCAGAGAACCCAAGTTCGAATCCTCCATCTGACACATCTGTTCGGCCGTCACCTCTCTGCAGTCAATGGCAAACCTCAGAGAGTAAAAACTGCAATGAAAAGCTTCTTGAGAACATAAGCCGTTCGGAGTCGGCGTAAAACATGTAGGTCCAGTTCTCGATTATTTGTGTGCAAACATTTCACATCACACACATCACATTTGATCATAAGAAGCTCGGTCAAGTCCTTTGAAGGGCTGAAATGGCCATTTCGTTTTTTTTTTTTTTTCGTTATGAGCATAGTAGAATAATCTAGGTAGGAGCAATTTTGACAGTGCTCTCTTTGCTCTGACTATGATTGTCAAAGCTCAAAGCAACCATATCAAGTTTTGGTTTTCGTAACGAAATCGGATTCCGAAATCGGAAAGATTGCTAAATGTTTGTTACGATTTCGTTAAGAATATTTCGAAATCTTTCCGATTTCGTTGCGAAGTCTTTAGCCGTCTATAAAATTTTTATGTATAATCTGCGAAACTATTTGTGTCATAGGCTTAATTTAATTTTACCCTAAGCTGCCACATAGAGTAATATGTAGGTTGCTCATCATGCTAAAGAATATGTGCAAAATTTGGTTGGTATGTGCAAATTCATGCCAACGGTGTAAAATAATTTCGTTTACAATTAAATTGCCACGCCTCCCGTGTAATTGCGCCCATTTTTCTAGACTATTGATTGCTCATTATTCCAAAGAATATGGAAAATTTGGGAAGTCGGACAAAGACTATAGAAGGAGTTCGATTAAAATTAAAGTGGCTTGCCCCTGTCTAATTCCGTACAATTTTTTGGATAAATCACTGCTCATTATTCAAAAGAATATATTTACAAAATTTGGTTGAAGTCAGAAAAACGGTGAAGAATGAATTCCATTAAAATTAAAGTATCACGCCCCCTGTCTAACTCCGCCCACTTTTATAAACTACGACTGCTCCTTATTGTAAAGAATATATTTGCAAAATTTGGTTAAAATCTGACGAATGCCATAGAGGGAGTTCGATTAGAATTAAATTGACACGCCCCTTGCCCAATCCCACCCAAATTTGTAGGCTTAAAACATCTCATTATACTAAAGAATATATGTGCAATATTTGGTTGAAATCGGTCTAGATAGAAATAGATTAAAAATAAAGTGCCACGCCTCCTGTATAATACTGCCCACTTTTATAACATAAGGGCTGATTCTTATGCAAAATAATATGTGTTTTAAACACAAATTCAAATTTGGTTGAAATCGGGCAAACGGTGTAGATGGAGCTAGTTTAAAAATAGAGTACCACGTCCCATGTCTAGTGCCGCCCAGTTTTATAAAGTTAAGATTGCTCAATTTACCAAGAATTATGTGTGCAAAAAAAAGTCGAACACACGGTGTAACAGAAGTTCGATTAAAAGCAAAATGCCACACCCACTTTTCAACTCAACATTTTACCGAAGAATATATGTAAGGGTTGGATAAACGATGTGAGTAGAAATTTTGTACATACAGATGCGATGTCATTCAGTTTTATATATTTACGTTTTTTTTTTTATGATGTCACTTTGTATGGGAGGTAGGAGTGGTTTTCATCCGATTTTGCCAAATATCATAGAGATGTTTGATGTTATATATCAAAGCTTATATGCAAAATTTCAAGATATTTCTTTAATTTTTGTGGATTTTTAAGAGATTTTACGTTTAAAATAAAGGCACTTTGTATGTGAAGTAGGCGTGGTTTTCATCCGATTTTACCAAATATTATAGTGATGGTCTATATTATATATCAAAGCCTATGTGCAAAATTTCAAGACATTTCTGTAATTGGAGCAGATATTTAAGAGATTTTACGGTTAAAATTAAGTCACTTTGTCTGGAAGGTAGGCGTGGTTTTCATCTAATTTGGCTCATTATCGAACTTGATCTCCATTTTTTAAAATTAAGCTTATATTTTGAATTTCATCGCGGTAACTTTAAAATTACGGCTGTAATCGTGGCCACAGACGGACAGACAGAAGGACATCGATTCAGGTGGTTATGCTGATCAAAAATATATATACTTTTCTATACCTGCCACGCCTCCTTACTGGCGTTATAAGCGGAATTGCAAAGTTAATATACCCCTTACGCAGTACGCGTTGGGGTATAAATATATGAGCTTATTTCTAAAAAATGAAGACCATGTTGAAAATGAGCCAAGTCGGATGAAAGTGGCCTACCTCCCATACAAAGTGGCTTTATTTGAACGGTAAAATTTCTTAAAAATCCCCAAATATTAAATAAATGTCTTGAAATTTTGCACGTAAGCTTTGATATGTAATATTAACCATCACTGTGATATTTGGCAAAATCGGATAAAAACCACGCCTAACTCCCATCCCAAAAATCCGAAAATATTAAAGAACTGTCTTAAAAGGTAATGAAATCTGCTTATCCCCCTATCTTGTATATATCTGGACCCAAATTTTTATTCTACAACATAACCCTTTGCTTAACTTCAGAATGGTTTGGGCCTAAGTTTTCTTTTAATTTTTTTGCGTAATATACCTCAATGAGTATGGTTATATCATAGGTACGATCACTAGTATGGCTGAAGTATCTCTTCGGAATTAATCTCTGTCCCTGTTCTTCTGGCCCAAATATTTTATTAAATTATATTCTATGCAGAAAATGGGTCTGTGGAAAAAATAAAAAGAAAGGATATCGTTTTTTAAATAACTGATGATAAATTGTCTTCAAGTTTATTTTAAATTCCTCATCTGCTTTCAGTAGGATTCTATTGAGGACGTTATTAAAATTGCCTTCAATTAAATATATTTATAATTTCATTTACAAAATTTTTCTGACAGTGAGGATTTTTTGATCTTTGGCATGATCAGCGGCCATATAAGAATCAATTGTCCTAGCCAAACCGATTTTCGCGATCTAAGTGACTATCGTCAATTTAGAATGCACGATGCACTCAAGGGTAACATTCCTAGAATCCTTAAAAGTTTTGATGGTAACCATATCGTTTCAATTGGACATGATGGCAACGTTTTTGTTTATAATTGGAACGGACCCCAGGTGGTCGAAGAAAGTGGACCAATACAGACCATTAGTTCACAGCATTTGGTCTCCGTTGAGGATATAGTTGATCCCAAACATCCTTCGTTGGAACAAGAGAAAATTTTTGCGGAACAAAAACGACAGGCTGAAGCAGCGGCTGAGCATGATCGACAAATATTGATGCGCATTGGTGAACTACAGGTGGAATTTAATGATATAATGCGTCAAAATCTTGCACTGCCACCTGAGTTGCAAATTCCACATCGCGATCTGCTGTTGGATGAACGCATAACGAAACAAATCGGTGATGAGCTGCAAGCCGAATTAGATGATGTGCGTGATGATTTAGCCTATGATCTGGAGGTAGCGCAATTGGGCAAGAAAAAGTTGTACGAGTATTTCATCGAGCAATTGGATCACATACCAATACACGTTGTGGGTATCAGGTGAGCCATGCTGCTATGTTGGAGTAGCCTTGGCATTATGTCTGATTAACTGAGTTTTCAAAAATTCGTTTTAGAAAATTTGTCGATTGCTATTCATTTCGTTTGGAAAAACTTGGCCCAGATTTTAATGATTTGAAGGATGAAATTGAAGAGCGTCTGCGCAGAGAGGCACAACAACGTGGGTAAGTAAGATGAAAATGTATTTTGAATATGTTATTTTTTTTAACTTTTTCCCAATAATTGCTGCGTTTTGAGAGAGCAACGTAAGGCGCCCATTAAAGAGGAGTAAGAAAAACTTTGAATGTGTCACCATAAAATCTGCACCAAATATTTTTTAACTTTACTTTGAACTCTGACTTTTCCTATTCAATTAGCAATTTGGGCATACTATTCACAATAGTGCCTATTAAAAAAAAAAAAAGAATTTAGATGTTCCGCTTATAACTTTTCTCTCCTGTATATAACTCGACTACTATCTTAGACTGTCTGTACCGAAATTTTGTTCTTTTATTAACTATCTTTTTCTGCTCCTAGGCCAGCTCAGTTAAAACTAGCCGAAAGTCAAGAAGACAGCATGCCTGAGCCAGGCGTAGAGACTTTCTTCTTTGGACGTGATCCTGACACCATTCTACCACGCTTCAGCAAAAAAATGTTACGCATTCTCAAACGTTATCGCAGTCGGCAAATTCATGAAATTGAGCGCGTCTATGCATGGGATAAGCTCTATCGCCGGAAACCAGATCCGGAAAAGAACCATCCCGATGATGATGCCAACATACGTGAAGCTGCGAGAACGCTTGGTGATTACAAGCTCAAAATAGGCGCAGACTATGAGCCGCAATCAACAGAGAACTTAACACAAAAAGCAATTCAAATTGTAAAATGCCGTGAACAACTTTTCGCAACTGAAAAGGAATTCAATGACAGACTCTTTGCATTACGCGAAACTAAGAAGGAGCTGCACAAATTTATCGCAGATCAGCGCAAGCGCCTGGAAAACTTGCATAAAGTATTGCCTGAAAAGAACCGTTTGTATTTGAAGGAAATTCCGGAAATAGATATGGAAGAAGAATATCCGGAGCTCAACCTAATTGAAAATATGCGACCTACCTGTGGTATTGAGATTGAAGATATTCTATATGCAGAGAAAACTGTAAACGACTTTCTGCCGGAGCCAGAGAAACCTGCCCCTGCCGTCAAAGTGTCTAAGGAAGAACTTCTTGAACGTGATATTTATCATACATTGCGTGTGTATGAAGTGGACCGCTTACCAGAACCTTCAGAGCTGACGGCCATGTTGGAGGAGATGCCAAGACATTATGATGCCGGCTATTATGAACCCGTAGATACAGTTACTCCATGGTTGAGGGAGAGACGCATTCAATGGATATTTTATTTGATTGTAGAACAAGATAATATCGTAACCACGGTTGAGCAACGTATCAGAAAATTTGATACGCAGCTCAAGGAAATCTCCAATGAGCGGCTACACGTTAAGTTCGAGTCAGAATTTTTGGTCAGTCATATGATAGCACTCAACCAGGAGCTACTTATATTGCGTGATAGCGAAGAAATAGAAAATCAATTACTTGCCAATGCAGATGAGGCAATGCGAAATCGTAATGACATGCAAACCCTGATTAATGCAGCGACACGATTAACGGAGGAGGGTCGCAAAGCTTGTGATCGATTAAATGAGCAAATTGCAGTTGTTCAGGTGAAATTCATGAGCACAACGAAGGCACATAAGTTTTTTGATTTCTTGCGTAGAATATTCAAAAAGAAATACAGGCCACCCAAACCGCCTAAGGTGGGAGATGGTGAGTCATCTAATATTATTGATTTTTATTTTCTTAAACAGCTTTGCGGACAATTGGATAATTTGGGCTAACTTGAAGTAGATTGAAAGCGTTTCTTTACACATTCTTCGGGCTCGAGAAAAAAAGAAGAAGAACAGGCAAAGTGTCACTCTCTCGAGCTAGAAACTCGCGTGATTTTTATTTGAGAAGTTTCTTCGAGCACGCATCGAATATCTTCGAATAGCTGATCGTGAAACTGACAGATCAAAATTTTCTATTGATTTGCGAAATTAAATTAAAATATTGTCCTCAAATATTATTGCAAGTGTTTTATGAATATGAAGCAAAAGGCGTTTTTTTTCTATTACAATATTATTTCTTTTACAATATTGTACACACATCTGTTGTGCTTGAAACTTGCTTGAAGCCATTTCCGTACTTTTTGATAAATTCTCTCATTTTGAAAGATAATTAAATTACTCCCACAGCTTGAACTTTACTCGAACTTTACTTGAATTTAGTACGGAAACAAACCTATTATTTAAATTCTGATATATTTTCATATGTTCGAAAAATGTTTTCTCTTGAAAGTTATCTCTCAGTCCTTTGCGTCACCACGTTCCGTATTTTTGCCCAATTATTCCTCAAATTTTCGGATTTCGCCATTACGACGCCTTTTCTGATGACTTTTCTATACCCTGCACTTCATGGTTGATTCCACTTATGCCGTGGAATGTTTGATGATTTGAAGTGTTTCTTTTTCATCAATAACCACGATTTGGAGTGCAATAAATCAGTTTCACACCTAGATGGCGTCGTAAACAAATTTAATTAATCCGATTTGTTTTGCATGCAAATGCAAAAACGTTAGCGACGCCGTTTTCTTTATTTCTAAATCCAAAGGCAGTATACCTAACAGAACCTCCATGGCGCTTGTTGGAGTGGTGCGTATTGCATCTGTTATTCCAACACATGCCAGCCGTTGGACTCTGTCCTGTCTCTACTTAATGGTTTTCTGGCTGACTTTTGTCCACCAAATCACCGAAGCATACGTGATGACAGGTCTAAACATCGTAGTGTAGACCCATTTCATAGACTCTGGGCTTATCCCCCATTTGAGACCACAAACGCGTCTACACTGAAACAGAACCCTCTTGGCTCTTTGAATCCTATCTTGTACATGCTCGTTCCAGTTCAGTTTGCTATCAAGAGTTACTCTTAATATTTAACTTTCGTGGACATGTTGATGTCAGCTCCAAAATGTCTGAGTGGTTCTCTCCTCAGACCTGCCCTCTTTCTAGTAATGAGAATATTGTCTGATTTTCCTGCGCTTACGGTAAGATCATTTTCTCGACACCACTCCTCCAACATTCGGAATGCTCCCTTCATGATGCCTGAAATGGTGACATTGTACTTACCACAGACAACCAACGCAGTGTCATCTGCATACAATATCGTGTGTATGCCCGATTCATCCAGTCTAAGCAGTAGTGAGTCCACTGTTATGTTCCACAGGGTTAGCGATAACACCCCGCCCTGGGGACATCCTCTACTTACTCTACTTACTCTACGTAGTCTTTCAAGAAGAAATACGTAGGGCTGATCAGTCTGAACGACTTCACCTCCGCATAATCCTTTTTATCGGGCTTCGGAAGAAAGACAACTTCGCCTCTCTCCAGACTCTCGGAACGTACCCAGTCGCTAAGCAAGTAACGAATATACCTCCCAGCCAAGGTGCAATGAGATCTTCCCCCCACTGCAACATAGTCGGAAATATACCGTCCATCCCTGATCTTTTGTACTTAAGAAATGAGCGTATAGCACTAACCCCGTCCATAGTGATCATTCATTCGGCTTCCAGACTGTCAACCCTGTGCATCTCTTTCTTCAAGGGTGTCCACGGGTTGTCAGACCTAAAACTTTCAGGAAAATGCACCTCCATCAGAACTTGCATCCGTTTTTCGGAACAGCCCCACTTTGGAGAATGGATCTTTTGAAACCATTTTCTAAAGCCTACATGCTTCCGAAATAGTTTCCATCCCAGAGCAGAAGTCTCTCCACGACTGCCTTTTACGGTGTCGTATGAGGGTCATCAGTTCCCTTTTCCGTGCCATGTAGTCTGCCCATGTTTCTGGGGTACCCCTCTCATGTGCAGATTGAAGGCCTTCCTAACCTTCATGTTCATGGCGTCGGATCACTCTCGTCCACTGAAGATAAAGGACATGCCACCTCGTAAGCTTTGACCATGGCCGAACTAAGATATTTGACATGGCTTTCCACTTCCGCTGTATTCCCTGGTACTTTTATAGCTTTTTGGGTGTTTCCCTCAACTTCGCCTTATATTTAACAGAATTTGTATTCTTGGAAATCCTGACTTTATTGCTATTCCGTTGGCGTCGGACTCCATACTTGAATTCAAACTGAATGGATCTGTGGTCAGACATGGTTAGCCTATCCACGACCCTCCAGTTTTTTATTCTGTTCAGAATCCTTCTGCAAATGAGGGTTACATCAATGACTTTCGCTCGCCTCGCATCAACGAAAGTCGGCTGTGCTCCTCTATTCGCTACCAACAGACTATACCTCTCCACAAGTTCAAGCAGTTACTCTAATCTGTCATTGTTATTGGTGCTTCCCCACACAGTATTGTGTGCGTTGGCATCACATCCTATTACCACTCCAATGTTCCTTTCCTTACAGTACTTTACCAGATTCTCAACCTCTTTTTAAGGTGGTTGGTTCGGAGGGTCGTAAAAAAGATACGTGAAGCTATCATACAAGCACCTGCACCATCCCCGATTCTCACACCGGTGAGATCCGGGGAACATAGGTGTGGCATATGTACCGCTAGTATACCATGCCTCACCAAGATACAAGTCCTCCGCCTGCCATCTGTTATCGGTTGGCACAGCGTGGTCTTCCGCTCTGAGAGATCTTTAATTCTATTGTAAAGAATATTGCTATGTCAATTCCATCCTCCTGCATGCAACGCATCATCATTGCTGATGCAGCCCTACTATGGTGTAGATTGAGCTAACACACCACAAGGTTTTCCTGGTACTGGCTATCGACTTTTGAGGGTCGTCCACCAGCTTCCATCGTCCTTTCTCTATGTGGAAGACTATCAATCTTTACAGGATATCCACCTTTCTCATCCTTAGCCGAAGAGCTAACAGCCACTTCGGACTTAGCGTTCCATGGCGCTGCAGCTTTCGGAGTTTTATTGTCCACCAGGCCCGGCAGGTTACCTTGCATCTTCCCGCACCCTTCCACGGCTAAATCCTTTTGGGATTCCACCGCTTCGGGACTCGTCCCCTCAGCACACCCTTCCTTTTTTGTTTACATTTTACTTTTTATGTATATCTTTTTAATAAATATGTTTATCTCCTACATTTTTAAATAAAGAATGTGTAACAATAAAGAAATGAAAATAATAAAGTGGTCCAACCAACATTTTAATACGTATTAATATAAAAATTTGCATTTGGCAAAGTGGTCCAACCCACAAAAATAACAAATTAAAAGTTTTCAATTCCATTCAAAAGAGAATTTAATTTTATGTAGATGTGCATTAACTGTGCCCATTTTTAACCTGCATGTTTTCTCTTAGAGCGACGTGAAATCCGTTCATATTTTCAAATAAATTTTTCTCCATTTCTTCAGTATGTCGGTTGGACCACTTTGCTTCTGAGCGCCCCATTTATAATCCGTAAAATTTGTTATCCATTTAAGAATCTTCCGAATCATCTTCCGACGACGAATCCTCAACTGAGGATGAAGATGCTGATACCAAAAGTGTTGACTCAGCTGATATGACCACAATACGTTTGGATGAAACACATTGCCCACCAGGACTCGATCGAAACATGTACGAGCTTGCATTTAAACTTAGAGCAGACAGACATGCACTGGAATATGCTTTATTGGAGCAGCAAAAAATGATCGACGTTAAACGGCAAGAAATAATCCAGCTGCAAAAACAGATGCGTTATCAAGAAGATATTTACGATAAAGAAAATAAGACTCTGCTAGATTTCAGGGTAAGACTTAAAGATAACACCACAGATGGACATAATGCATTGAGTTATTAGTGCATTAAAAATATCATTACCACTATCCAGCTAGTGGTAGTGCAAATAAAATTTGCATCACCATTAATATGTAATGGCAATGGAAGAAAATGTCATTACCATTGATATGTAATGGTAATGGAAAAAATATTGCATTATTAATGTGAAATGGTCATGGAAGAAAAAATTCCATTACCACTATATTTTAATAGTATACCACTAAATAAATGGTATACCACTAAATTTTAATAGTAATGCAAATTTTTTTCATAACCATTAAAAACTTAACAAAATTTTTTTTTCCATTATCATTACATATTAATGGTAATGCAATTTTTTCCATTACCATTACAACATATTAATAACAATGGAATTTTTTCTTCCATTACCATTACATACTTATGGTCATGCAATTTTTTTTGCAATTGCCATTACATGTTAATGCATATTCAATTTGGATTACCAATGGGTGGATAGTGGTAATAAAAATTTAATGGTAATGAAAAATGCCCATGTATGGATAGCACAATGGCCAACACACTTCATACTGATTTTGTTTCGCACAGCGCAAACGGCAACAAGAATTGAACAAGGTTAAAACATCTATTGTAATGAGCATGAGCCAGTTACAGCATTTCGAAGAAGGAGAAGATTTTCGTGATCTTAGCACTTCGGTACTCTTCGATGCGATACATCTCAATAGACTGAAGGGACGGGTTGATCAGCTTAATTTGGACACATTAGAAACGAAACGTTGGCATCGTGTCAATATTGTACATCTACAACGCATGAACAAGGATATCAAGTTTATGCGTTTCGAGATTATTCGTCTGGAAGAGGAAATAAAAGATGCCATGCAGAAAAAGTTTGGTATTGTTTTGAATTTGAATGACTTGGAAGAGGAAGTGTTGCGAAGACATGTTTTTGAGCTGGAGACATCAGCTGAGATGGAAATGAGAGAAATAGAGAAAGAGATGGCAAAACGCAGGGTATGAAATTGTAAATTAATTTAATTGTGATTCATAGAACTATAATTTAGGTCTGTTCCCGTACTTGCAAGTGTGTGAAAACTTTCGCTACTTTTTACTAATTCCTGTTCCCGTACACGAAAGACTTGCAAAAGAGAGCGATAATGAATGAGAGAGTGAATCATTTCCCTTCCTTGAGAAAAGTTGCAAGTTTTAACTACACAAAATTTGTGTAGTTGTCATGTGTTGACAGAAGTGTCAAAAGTTGAGCTATCACTTTCAGATTCACTTGAAACAATTAAATCAATTAATGCAGCCACTTTTTCAGACATTTTTGAAATCTTCAACACACTTTTCGTCAAATTTACAACATACGTTTTTGACATTTGATTAAAAGTTGCAAGTTTTTACTAAAAAGCGTACTTTTTGCAACTTTTATTGCTCAGAGACGATTTTTTTGCTTACTCTCTCAAATTTTGTAACTTGCAAGTTTTTGCTACAAAAGTAAGGGCACAGACCTATTAATAACAAAAGTTTTAACCGTTTTTATTTGAATATTTCGTGTCATACCAACCTATATTGTTTAAAATGCAATCCAAAGGTAAAATTTTAAATGAATTCTTTTTATTTTATTAAGCTTGAACTGACAGAACTGCAAGAGCAGTTTATACAAGAACTGAAAAATAACTCGGAGAAGTTGAATATACTTTCGGTATTGCAAGAAGAGAAAAACTTTCTGGAAACGGTATTGGATGCACAAGACAAGAACTTCGAGAAGTTTTTCAAGCCTCACACACTAAATCTAGATCGCGATATTGAAAGATTAGAAGTAATTGATCGGCAACAAAAGGAACAGATTCAGGTATGAAAATTGGTAATTATAGCTTAATATACATGTACGAGACCCAAGGTCTTCCAGAGCCCATGAAGGGCTTGGGGCACAAACTTATTGGGGACTCCCACTCCTTTAAAAAAAGTTATTATATATATAAAATTGTTTGTTTTAATATTATTTATTATTAAAAAATAGTTTAATATTAGATAAAAGGTAGCGGTACGAAATTTGAAGAGACAAAATCTCCACCATAGCAAAAATATCCATTTTCTGTTCGGCCGTCACCTCTCTGCAGACAATGGCAAATCTCAGAGAGTAAAAACTGCCATGAAATGCTTCTTGAGAACATAAGCCCTTCGGAGTCGGCATAAAACATGTAGGTCCAGTTCTCGATCATTTGTGTTCAAACATTTCACAACACACACAACACAATTGATCATAAGAAGCCTTTCAAGGGCTGAAATGGCCATTTCGTTTTTTTTTTTAAATATACAGCTGAGGCGACTAAGGTTGCAAACATAGTGAACGCAGGTTCAGACAGGCAGGCAGATCAGATTAGAAAACACATTAGAGCAAAAGAGATGGATGACTTGGTTTCTTTATTGCTCCAATGTGAAAATCTGATCTGATCTGCCTGAATCGGAGTTTACTATGTTTGCAACCTAAGCTGGCAAGCTGAGAAAAATTCGCACCGCAATGATAACATTTGGAAAGACCCCGCACTCAGAAAAAAATTAATTTAAAAATCTAAAACCACCAGTTTTTGTTTTGAAAATTTTTAATTTCTTTAGATATACAGTGGTGCGATGAAATAGAGCCACGCACTTGCTGATGATATTACTTAATTTAAGTGTATTGAAACAACTTAGAATGCTGTGAACCAACTGCAGTTTAACAACCAGTTCTCCCATAAATATTGCACAGTTGTTTTTGAGTACAATTGCGCGTTTATTTTTCGCAAATCTGCGAAACTGTGATGTTGTTGCTTTGAAAGTGTGCGTTGAATAGAGCCAACCAATATAATTAAAAATTTTTTAATTTTAAAAGATCTTTTTTAATAAAATTTTTTTACAGAACGTGAGTAAAAATTCTCAGTTTAATGATTTTAAAATAAATGCTAGTGTTTCAAGCAATTTGGTCTACAAATGGGAAGAGCCAAGCACTGCAGTCCTGAGGAAACTTATCAAAAATTTGCGTAAACAAGGTAAAACCCAAAGGGAAAGAGCCAGTACAGTGGCTGCTCAAAGAAAGTGGTTAAGAATGCATTAAAGCTTACACAAAAAATTAAACCAGAGAGTTACACCCCAAAATAAGTACCAGTTTGCAAAGACGAATCCTACGTCACGTAAAAAAAGATCCATTTGTGATCTCTTCCGCTCTCAAAAATACAATATTCCTTGGACATGGGCACTTCAACGATTCGAAAACTTTTAATTAAAAACGGATTGAATGCTTAAGCTGCTCGGAGGTATCATTCCTGACCAAAGTTAATGTCCGCAACCGATTACAATTCGCAAAGAATCATACTGATTGGCCAACAAGCATCTGGCGAAACATTATTTGGTCAGATGAAACCGAAGTTAATTTATTTAACTCAGACCGAGGCAGCCCTTCAGTGAGAAGACTTCCAAATACCGAATTCCTTACTCAACACACTATAAAAACGGTTAAACATGGCGGTGGGAGTATAATGGTTGGGGGGTGTTTCTCATATAATGGCACAGAGCCCTTATTTCGCATCGAGGGAGAGATGGATACTTTACAATACACCAGGATTTTGAGTGTACACAGTGTCACAGTTGCCAGACCTTAATCCTATCGAAAATTTATAGCGATAGGTTAAAGCGGCTCTTAAAGATAATCATCCAACCAACAAAGATGATCTTTGGAGGTTCAAGGACGCATGGGAGAAAATTCCAGCTACTAAGTGCCAAAAACTAGTGGATTCGATGCCTAGGCGTTGCTCAGCAGTTGTCAAAAATAATGGATACTCCACCAAATATTGAGGTAAAAATAATTATATTTCAATCATTTCTATTGATTATATTACGAAATTTCAAATTTTCAAATCACAGGTCATGGCTTAACTTAAGTAACTTATTCTGGCTCTATTTCAAGTCACAGCCGATAGAGGACAGATCATTGAATTTAGAATTTTTTCGTTTTTGTTTCACACTTAAGTTAATTAATTAATTTACTAATATGAATTAAATGAATTATTCCTTTGAACCTGTTAAAAGAAAATTTTAAAAATGTAAAGTTTCCTAGAATTTTTTTTTAATTTAAATAATTTTTATGGCACTGGCTCTATTTCATCGCACACCACTGTAAGTAAATTTATATTTAAAACTATTATATGCATTTATATAACATTTATCTCTCTAGCTATCTATATTATTATTAATTTCATAAAAGGGTAGCAATTGAAAAGTTTTGCTATGCAGATGTGCAATAAGGCACACTTTAACAACTTTTTCTTAAATAATGTATATTTAAAAAAAAAAAGCTGAAACACTTTTCAATTCAACAATTCAACAGAAACATGCAGCCATATTCTGAATAAAATTTCGCCCGGAATCGAAAAAGGGAATTTTCGCATCTTTAACAATGTTCACGGAATTTTTGAAGAATTTAAACACAAATATTTGCATTTATTGTCAAGTTTTAAGAACACAAGAAAAAAAATCTTTAAAAGCATTATCCCCTGTCTAAAAAATGAAAGCTCCCTTTTTCAATTCCGGGGGAAATTTTAATCATGATAGGGCTGACAGAAAATTTCTATGAAATCCTTGATGCAAAGGTATAAAAAAATACTTAATATAAAAACGCCAAATGGGATTACTAGTTTATTGGTATTCTTAATCCACTTTTAACTAATTTTTCCTCAAAATTGGCAATGTGCGAGTCGGAAGTAAAAAGAGTTATTTTTAATTTAGTAACTTTTCGTCTTATCCATTACAGTGTCTTGAACGAGAAATCTGTACGTTACGCATGAAGTCCAAGCCGCTGCAAATAGAGCGAGATCATAAAGAAGTTGAAGTTACTACCGAAGTGTTACCAAACGATGATGCTTTGATATGTTCAGATCTGCTGGCCACTGACATCTATCCCACAGGCAAGGTGCCTGACGATTATACCATCGAACGTGTAAGCAAAATTGTGCGTAAATACTTTGTGCGCACCTTTACACCACACATGAGCAAAGAGCTCCTGCGCAAATATTCCTTTAAGGCGACACGTTATTTGAGTCATGCAGCATACAATTTCCAAGGCAAACTGACGGCACGCATACTCGACTGTCTGACCGAACAATTGCAAACAATCTTGCCCAAGAAGTATCTGCTACACCTGAGTAGCGAAGAACTACAATCACTATTCCAAGAAATTTTAGCTATTTTCGATTACGAGCGATCTGAGGTGAATACGGAAGATTTAATCTCTGGCATCTTTGCCAGTGCCATGGATTCACTTGAGCAAGCCAAGAATGTGCTCAATAAGACACAGCACATAATTGAGCAAATTTTCCAGCAGCTCGTTGAAGTTTTGCCACAAGAAGCGTTTTTGAGTGATGATACATTAAAAATATTGGTTTCGTTGTTGGAGAAAGAGAAAGCATTTGAACCGAAATGTATAAGTATTGAGAATTTGGTAGACTTTATAGCAAACTATTCCAGAGCAAATCTATTGGATACTGTAACGGCTTTGGCGGTGCGTCGTTTGGCAGCTGGGCTGCAAAAAGAATTGATAGCACGCCGAGCTAATGAACCGGCTCCACGCTGTTCGATTGGTTCTGTATCGACTGTGTCGATCTTGTCGAAAAAAAATTAAGTTGCGTTACTATGTATAATAAATATATATATATTTTTTTTTGATAATTTAAGCGTTTATTGAATTTGCATGTTTAATTATTTTTAATAAACTTAATGCATATTTTATCATTGTTTAAAAGAAGTGTTACACATGCTTAATGGCAAGGAGTTTCACGTGCCTAAAAAATTGAGTCTTAATGGAGTTTAAAAAACGTAATTATTTTAGTTTACAAACGTTTAGTTCGTACAAGCTAGACAACTTTGGGAAGTAGAATTTTAAGCTCTACATTGAATAGTCTAAATTATACAAATATGATAATTTTTTTGATTTAAAACTAAAAAAAATGTGCACTGCAATGAGCTCGATGTGTGCTATCATGTGCCGCATTGGAAAACAAGTTAATGCTAAGGGTACGATTTTGATGAGTAGTTGCTTTAACAAATGTTTCCTTCTGAAATTTTAAAATTATGCCGTGATGTATTCTGGTTGTGCTGCAATGTGCCATAGAAAGAGCATCATATTTCAAGAATACTGTTGCTTAGAACTTAGTATATTACTGGACAAAAATTCACAAAAAATTATAATTTCTTTAATCTTTTTTCTGCAATTTACAGCACAACTTGAGCACATCACGGCACAATTTTCTTATATTCATTTAAAAAAGCACTTCCTCATAAAGCATACCCTTTAAAATAATTTTTTAAAACATATCAGGCACATTGCAGCACATATTTTTTTAGTTATAAATAACATGTGTCGGCTTTTTTACGCACATGCTTTTTTTCAGCATTTCCAAATAAGTTTTAAAAACAATAAACTTAAAAATGCACCAATTCATTTAAAATTAGTTCTTGTAGTAGATTGTTTTGTATCTTTCAGTAACCACAAATAATTTCTAAAAGAATTCAATTTATACTTTTTGGCGTTGAATAATAGTTATTCATTAATTTATATCACAAAGAAGCACATATTTTTTAAGCTAAGGAATGCTGAATGAGAAAGTAAAGCTTACGAAAAAGATTTTAATAAATTATCTAACTAAGCAACAAGCGGTTATTTTGCTGCACTGCATCGTTCTCACTTTCCACTTATTTTCCAATTCTTTTTTTAAGATTGGCGATTTTCAAAGGCAACAGATTTACCATTTCGCGGCACACTCCAATCTCCGATTGCAAGCTCTCGGCAGCTGCTGTGCGCACAACGCATTCATCCGTAAACAGTTTATAATACTTCAAGCTATTCTCCATGTTCTCCAGCTGCATAGCATGATCGGGTGTAATCATTTTGTAGTGCAAGCGACCCAAGTGGAAGTAAGCATAGAGTACAGTATTTTGCTCTTCGGTGGATAGGGTAGATTTGAGGGTGATGCCATCTTTTTCCATGTACGACTTGACGAAGGACATAAAATGTTGAATGGCTTTCTGACAGATTTGATTGACTTTTTGCAATTCCTGTGGAGCAGGTGTACAACTAGCTTTAACAGCATCGAGCTTAATATCGAGTAGAGCACATTGTGCCAGTCCTGCGCCGTACCAACATTCGCGACAAATAGCCATATAGAAGACAGGGTTGAGTAATTCCAAGAGGTCCTCGTAGTATTTGGCGCGACGTTTTTGCATTTTATACTGATTGACAGGATCTTCTTCGAAGAAGGCAATGTGCTGATAGAGCTCGGCATAATCTTTTATTACCTTGGCGTATTCAGTGGCTTCAGTTTCAGGTTTGTAGTATTCCTTAGCTACATCCAGCCACGAGATGACGAAGTGGTAAACAAGTTTAGCATCGTCAAAGGTAAGACAGTAGTCCGCAGTAATGCGATCCTCTTGAGGTGTGAGTTTTAGCTCGGGAAAACGATAGCTTTCCGGATTAACTGTCAGTTTTTTGGTATCTGTAAATAAATATTGTAGGGTCAAATTTTTTGGTGAACTACTCCCTCACCTGCGGCCATCTTTTCTTCGTCATCGTTGTAGAGGCGCTCCTTAGAGGCCGACAACAGTGCCAATCCATACTTGGCCCAGCAACGTGCCACATCGGCGTGACGATGTGTGTACGTCTCAGTTACATCAGAGCGCTGTTGTTCCGTCATTTCGGGTGTTAACATTGTGGCTTCATGTTCCGCCATGATCAAAGTAGATGCTGCCAAATGATGACGCGCCTCTTTGAACATATTCTGTCCAATATAGTACTGCGACAGTGTGGCTGCATTTAGCGCAAAATCAATGGGTTCATAAGACTTGAAAGTCACTTGACGCCGCAGTGTCATGTGGCAATATTTGGCCGATTTCTCTAGTTCTCCCAAATGTCCAAAAACCTGTGCCAAATAAAATGTGCATAATGTATATAAACTCTCCAGTTCGGCCGGGCCTTTGCCTTGCTCTACTTCTTCACGTGTTCCAAAAACATCAGTGATAGACATAGCGCTAAGCCCGCTATCCTTGAAGTCATGAAAAGACGCCTCTGCCTTCACGAGCATTTCGAAGGATTCCTTGTAGTCTGTGCGACTCGCATAGACGATACCCATTTCGTTCAATGCACCCATATAGGGTATAATAGCTTCCGGCCTCATTTTAAATTCTGCCATCAGTTCCAGACACTCCTTCAGGAACTTCTCGCCAGTTGAGCCTTCTTCAGTGAAAACGTAGATTCTGCCCAAGTCACGGCAGACGAAACCAAGTATTACTTTATAGATGAATTCGTTTTCGGCATTCTGGCTTGTAGCCTCAGATGAAATCGAGTTTTTGAGATTCTCCTTTAGTTCCAAAAGCAAATCGCGTGCAACATAATGTGATCGATATGGATCAGTGGCAGGGTCATTTTTACTTTCTTCATTGACCAGTTTGATTGCTTTCTCGTAGACCTCCTTGTAGTCCGTAAGTATTTCTTTGGATATAACCATTTTTTAAAGTTACTTATTTATTTTATACTATAGAATTTTAATAGACCAATGGTTAAAAACTGTCTTTGTATGGAAGAACAATGTGTGAAAATGAGCTAAGATTTTCTTTAATTTTTGTCGCCAAAAACATATGTTTTAATAGAGTCAGTTGTCGTAGAGTTGCCAACTACTTTTCCATCATAGGGCAAATGACACACAGTTGTACGTTACTCACTTGCAAGTAGAGAATATAAGTGAATTTTTTTTTATATGTCCGAATAAATAAAACACAATTTTGAGTTAAGTTTACTTTATTAATGGATTATACCGGCCTGTAATGGGTTGAGGTAAATCTTAGACTAACTTTTCAATAATAATTTCATCATTAAAATACCCTAAAGTACTGTTGCTGTTGTTGCTTATTCTTGATGTTGTTGGTGTTGTTGTTGTTGTTGTTGCTACGAATGAGCTGGCTGCATACTGCTGCTTATTGTTGTTGTTATTGTTGTTGTTGCGAATGAGCTGGCTGGATACTGCTGCTTATTGCAACTCAGATAGAATTACGATAGCAGACGCTTACGCTGCTGAAATGACTTCGAGCGGATGTTTATAAATTTCGGTGGAACGACAAAGTAAGCTGACACTGCTTACTTGTATAAATTTCGGTGGAACGGCAAAGTTAGCTGACACCTGCTAACTACTCCCCCCTTGGAGTGAAGTCGTCCTCGGCTTCCTTAAGAACTCTATTGAGGACTATGATATTGCTGCTTTTCCTACGTTGTTTGGCGATCAGTTGTCCCACAAAAACCGCTGCGAAAAGTGCTACGATGAAGATGAAAATGATCGTCCATTGCCTGGAACGCAGGTGAATAAATTCCTTCAGACTGGCGATGTAACCAATGTTTTAATGTTGGTTTTATGCGTGAAAAAATGAGGTTGTTTTACAAGCCGCCATGTGATTATTCAATAATTGTTGTATGCAGGGACTTAGGTGTTGACAAAATGTTATTGTAGTCGCATCTTTAGAGTTATCTAACGGTTGGTGTAGTTTATTGCATTCGGCTACAGTGTCAGTTTCTAAATTTAGTATTTTGTGCTCACGTATTACTGGCATTATTTTAATTTTATTACATATTTTATAAATCTTTGGATATATAATTACAAAATAAATATTATCATTGTCTTGAAAAACTTTTATTTTTGACACGCTTAAGACATCTCCAATAGGCCCATATTAGACGATGTCCGTTTGTCCGATCTTTGTTGTTGCTTTCAATGTGAAACTGTCAAAAAACAGTGAGAGTGAGAGCGGATGAACTTTTTGTAAGGCGGACAAAATATGTTCATTTTGTCTGCTGTTGATGTCAGCAGACAACGGCCATAATAGTGTGGCGATGTGGTGAAATAAAAGTTTTGCCACACTTTAGCAGCTAAAAAGTACTTTTTCTAAGGAAAAGTACTAATATCCTACTATAAAATAAAGGAAAAATAGTTGCTTGAAACACTTACTTTTGGCAGGTTATATTATTAAAATATTGACAAGAAAGTGGTTTTGGAAGAATTGGTAAGTAAAATTATAAATATATTAATGGAATTCATTTATTAATTACATGATAATCATTTATCATTTATTGAATATCATTTAAAAAATAAAGAAATACCGCGTATCAATAAAAACACAATAGAATAACAATTTCAACTCTACAACTTTCAATCACTTTTGTATCTACGCAACGTTGCTATTAAAAGTAATTGTTTTCAAAGTGCACAAAATAAAGTGCAGTAGAAAATGTACTCAATCTAAATGAAATGTCAAATGTGTCCGCCCTAAATTTTCTGTCGTGTGACCATCCTGCGGACAAGAGAGTAAAAAGTGTTCATTTTCGTCGGACAAACGGACATCGTCTAATATAGGCCTTACTGTCTTCGAACTGGCACGTGTGGCTAGGGGGTTACCTTCAACAAAATTTCGATGGCCCATATTAGACGATGTCCGCTTGTCCGATTTTTGTTGTTGCTTTCAATGTGAAACTGTCAAAAAACAGTGAGAGTGAGAGCGGATGAACTTTTTGTAAGGCGGACAAAATATGTTCATTTTGTCTGCTGTTGATGTCAGCAGACAACGGCCACAACAGTGTGGCGATGTGGTGAAATAAAAGTTTTGCCACACTTTAGCAGCTATAAAGTACTTTTTCTAAGGAAAAGTACTAATATCCTACTATAAGATAAAGGAAAAATAGTTGCTTGAAACACTTACTTTTGGCTGGTTATATTATTAAAATATTGACAAGAAAGTGGTGTTGGAAGAATTGGTAAGTAAAATTATAAATATATTAATGGAATTCATTTATTAATTTAATGATAATCATTTTATTTCAATCTTTATTCTTAACAGGTTAAGCCAATCCGAGAAGAATTTTGCAAGCAAAATCAGTTGTTTAACTGTTGGTAAGCACAATGATTGTTTTTCTGCAATAACTCAAAGCGGGAACTGTGCGATGTACGTGGATGCCTTTCATGACACTTTTTGATCCAGCATGAGCGATTTCTCCTACTTGTTTCCCTTATCTGAAGTGATTCGTTGGCCAAGGCTACAAATCGCTGCAAAACCTTCCTTCAAAAAAACACAATGTTTGATGCGTATTGATTTGCCGAGTTTATTATATTTAAAGCTACTAAGTCGTAATCGATTTCCATGTTGAATAAAAAATAAAGAAATATCGCGTATCAATAAAAACACAATAGAATGACAATTTCAACTCTAAAACTTTTCATCACTTTTGTATCTACGCCACGTTGCTATTAAAAGTAATTGTTTTCAAAGTGCACAAAATAAAGTGCAGTAGAAAATGTACTCAAACTAAATGAAATGTCAAATGTGTCCGCCCTAAATTTTCTGTCGTGTGACCATCCAGCGGACAAGAGAGTAAAAAGTGTTCATTTTCGTCGGACAAACGGACATCGTCTAATATGGGCCATACCGACGTTGGCAAAATGCTCAGCAATTAAAACATTATCAATTTCTTTGCTATCTGGTAACATTGGACTTACAATGTTCAGTTTTGCTAGAGTAATCGCATAAATGGCATTCTCAATACTTGCCCTGTTTCTTGCAATGGCTAGGTCGAATAAGTGTCCTGTGTCTATTTGTGTTTGTTTCGATGCGTTCAGTAGTTTGTTAACGGTTTCTGTTAATTGGTTTATTTTAATCTGTAGCTCAGTATTAATGACAAGCTGTCGATCGTTGGCTTCTATTAAGGCCTCCTCTTTAGTGACCACTTGGTTGAAGTCATCAAAGTCTGGAGTGCCAGCGATGTATTTTAATGCCGTTCCTAAAAAATTTCACACTTCTGGAGTATCGATGGTGGATCCTTACTGCGTTCAGTAGGGTAGTGATTTGGTCAACATCTGCTTTCAGTAGTTTCCTCATGTGGGATTGTGGAAAATGGTTAAGTATGTTCTCGGTGTCTTGGGCTATGTTTTCGTATTCTGTTAAGTTTTTTATGTGTAATAAAAACTCATAATGGTCGTAAGTGGCTACCATGCCATCAGTTATTGATATGTAATATGAGCTGGTGTAGTTAAGTATTTTCGCTTGAGTCCACCGGGTTATTGTTAGTAGTATAAGTCTGGAATGATAAAGAGAGAAAGGGAAAAATTTACTTTAGGTTGTCTTTATGGACTTCCCTTCCATCAATGAGAACTTTGGTCCCAGGTCCGCCTGAATGCCTTTTTCAATAAAGAGTTTGGTGAATTTATTGCCTATTCGTTTGTTTGTTTTTACGCGAACTCTGTCACCGGGTTTAAACTTTCGCTCATGACGATTTTTATTAGACATCTTGTTGGCGGTAACATCTCTCTTGGTTCTGACAACAATATCAATATCATCAGCGTACGCAAGGAGCTGGACACTTTTATAGAAAATGGTGCCATTACGATGCACACCGGCCTTTCGTACGATCCCCTCCATGATAATGTTGAAGAGATCGCAAGACAGTGGATCGCCTTGCCTGAAACCTCTTTCGGTATTGAAGGTTTCGGAGAGGTCATTTCCTACCTTGACGGAGCTGCGTGTGTTGCTCAACGTCATTCTGCAAAGTCTAATCAACTTTGTAGGTATACCGAACTCAGACATTGTTGCGTATAGGCAATCCCTTCTAGGGCTATCGAACGCAGCTTTAAAATCGACAAAGAGATGGTGTGTGTCAATTTAATTTGCGTGGGTTTTCTCCAGGATTTGTCGTAGCGTGAAAATCTGGTCTATGGTGGACTTACCAGGTCGAAAGCCACACTGATAAGGTCCAATCAGTGTTTTTGTAATCGGCTTTAATCTTTCACACAGTACGCTTGAGAGAACCTTATATGCGATGGAAATAAGACTGATACCTCTATAACTAGCGCAGATTGTAGGGTATCCTTTCTTAAGTATAGGGCACAGTACACTGAGGTTCCCATCGTCGGGCATGCTTTCTGCTAGCCATATTTTGCTGATGAGCTGATGCATGCGCCTTATCAATTCATCGCCGCCGGTTTTAAACAATTCAGCTGACAGGCCGTCAGCATCCGCTGCTTTATTGTTTTTGAGTCGTTGGATAGCAACTCGAACCTCTTCATGGCTAGGTGGTGATACTTCCACTCCGTCATCGTCGATTGGTGGCACTGCACTGCGCTCTCGATGGGCGGCATTGGTGGAATCGTCGCCAGTAAGTAAATTGGAGAAGTGCTGTCTCCACAATCTAAGCACACACTGTGTATCCGTATTCAGATCTCCATTTTCGTCTCTGCAAGTGGATGCTCCGGGCTTGAAACCTTGGGTTAGACGCTTTACCTGTTGATAGAATTTTCGTGCATCCTTCTTGCCCTGGTATACCTCTAGTTCCTCACGCTCACGCTTTTCCTGCTCTCTTTTCTTGCGTCTGAAAAGGCGCCTCTCTTCCTTCCTCTTTTCGCGGTAGTTTTCTCGCACGGCTCGCGTTGCAGCTGACTGCAGCGTTTTTCTATATGTGGCGTTTTTTACTGCAGTCGCGATGCGACACTCCTGATCGTACCATTGGTTCCGAGGTTGCGGGCGCCGGAAACCAATGACTTCTTCAGCGGCAGCGCGCATGGAGTGGGATATATGCGCCCAAAGTCCGCCGGCGTCGTCGAGTCCAGAGGTTGGTTGGTTGAGCTTAACCGAGAGTTGAGCGGAGTAGGCTTCGGCAGTCCGTTGTAATTGCAGCTTAGCGACATCTAGCTTTCGTTGCATTCCTGTGCGTATGTTCTTTGCATTGCATAATCGCATGCGGATCTTGGCTGCAACAAGATAATGGTCGGAGTCAATGTTGACCCCCCGAAATGTACGCACATCTAGAACACTAGAGGCATGCCTTCCGTCGATTACAATATGATCAATTTGGTTTCGCGTTTTTTGATCAGGGGACAGCCAGGTTCGTGCTGCGGCGAAGTCGATCAGTCTTAGACCGTTGTTCGTAGAGGTCTCGTGAAGACTGAACTGACCGACAGTGGGGCCAAAGATGCCTTGCCTTCCGACTTTCGCATTAAAATCGCCGAGGACTATTTTCACGTCATGGACCGGAAGGTGGTCATATACGTCCTCAAGACTAGCGTAGAAAGCGTCCTTGACGGCTTCGTCCTTTTCCTCCGTCGGGGCGTGCGCGCAAATAAGGCTTATGTAGAAAAATTTTGCCTTGATGCGGATCGTGGCCAATCTTTCGTTCACAGGTGTGAACCGGGAAACAAGGTGGCGTAGTTTCCGGCTAACGACGAATCCACATCCAAATTCGCGCTTCTCCGCATGGCAGCTGTAGTAGATATCGCAGTGTGCTTGTTTAGAGCAGCCTTGCCCTTTCCATCGCATTTCCTGGATGGCGGTGATGTCAGATTGTATTGTTTTGAGGGCTTCCGCCAGTTGGATAATGGCACCTTCCCTATAAAGGGTTCGGACATTCCAGGTGCATATCCGTAAATCATTGTCCGTTTTTCGTTTGCGGTGGTCGTCAACGTAATTGGGGTTCTTATCCGAGGCTGGTTTAGTTTTCATTGGGCAGTAGTAATGTGGCGGGACCCAAACCCTGCGCACATTCCATGTTTAAGGTCTATGGATCGACCCGCCGCTCAAATTAGCCGTCAAACTGACGGATGCCAGCTTGCCGTTGCCCAGGGAACACCACTTGGAGGTTTGAGTCGACTTGAGACGATTTCGACATGGATAATGCTGGCCTCGCCAGGTTGAGGCGGTCAGACACGTTGCCATGTGAAGGTTCGCCCCCTGTTCCCCAAAATAAAAAATTACTGTCAACAAAAAACATGCAAAAAACAACAATCCTTGCTTACAGCACTCTTGTATTTCAGTTGTTGTAGAGCTGTTTCTCTTCAGTACAAGCATGGTGTAAGAAAACCAGGTGGAAGCGAATTTTTCACCACACTTTAAATTGCCCCGGGTCTGTCAAAATATCCTGACAGGGAGAGAGCAACTGTTGATTAGTGCCAAATTTTATTGGCTGCGTTCAGCAGGTACAACTTTTGTGCAACCGGTTAGTGTGTGTCTGCTAAACGAAAAAATATCAGTGTCTAATCACAACATGTGAAAATGTCTGTCTTTCGCCGCACTTTATATTTTTGATACATTTGCTCAGCGTATTGAGTATTTCCAGTTAAAAATTTGGCATTTTAAGAATAAGTGTGCTTTTATAACAAATGAAATAAATAACGCAAAATATAACGAGAAAACACAATTTTTCCCCTATTTGATCACTTTTAAAACATTTGTGTTCACAGAAATGAAAAAGGAACGTAAACTGATACCTGATCAGAGACACAACATGTTGTACCCATTATTTAAGTATTATAAGGTTGTTCAGATATTTGACGTCAACTCACAAGCATAATAGCTTAAACACATTAACGACGCCAACAACATTGCCGCATGATTCAATTATTGTAAGGTTGTCCAGATATTTGACGTCTACTCACAAGAATGTATACTCTTATTTGAAGAGGAGAGCAAAAGAGCAATTTTGTAAGGACATAAAAATCACGCAGTTGCCGGAATATCATACTATTTTATAGTACAAACCAATAAAGATAGATTTGACTTTTTGAAATACTTGCTTGTGTTGAACCAAAATATTATGAGCTTTAAAAATTTTAGACGTAAAATAATATTGGAAAAATAAAACTTCTGAATGTTGTACGCATTTCACACAGAGTTTGCATGAATATTTTTATTACATACATGTTTTTTCTTATATTTGAGTAAAAATAAGTAAAAATTATATAATCGTTTATATGTAATATTTATTGGAATAATGTTTCCAAAATAGTTTAAAATAGTTTCTTTAACCAAAAGTATAAAAATAGGGATTTTTACATTTGTGTTTGGGAAAATCAAAAATTTTTACTTTTTTCCTCTTCTGACAAAAGATAGCTAGTTTTGTTCAGTCAACGCAGAACTTTTTTTTTATATTATATATAAAACTATATTTTATAGTTAATGGTTGTGTTAATATGTCTTCTAAGTGTTTCGTGATATAACCATTGTCATTTTTTCAAGAACGTAAAAATATTTTTGACGTAGAATTACGTCTTACAGCACGTTTGTCATTTTTAGGGGTCTTTTCAATAAAATTTTTCAAGTCCATCCTTACGTTTGTGGAGGACACTTTGGAATATACTTACAGCCTTTAATATTCATTATTATAGAGATGTGCTGTAGAGCCAGAATGTAGCTACAAAAATGTGAATTACTACTACGCAGGTTTACATATGCGTATGTGTATAGGGTTTAGAGAATGCGCATGGCCATTGTGCTATGAAAACTCTATTGATTCTTTAAATATCATAGTAAATTCAAATTATTTATTGAACTAATTTTATACTTATTACAAATAAAATAAAAATATATTTTGTTTGTTAAAATTTTAAATTTTCAAATTAATTTAAGATATATATAAGCTCTTTACTTGGGAAAAATAAAAAATTCATATTTTTCCGAAATATTTATTTATTTATATATTTATAAATTTATCAAAAAATATAGCAAACAAAAAACTCTACGTCTACGATAATATCTGTATCTTTTGTTTACATAAAATAAGGGTATGTCAAATATCTGGATAACCTTATAATTCTATCCGAAAGAGGGCTCAGTTAGCGAAGTAGCATAAAGTTATGGCAGAATTATAAGGTAGGGCCGACTAGTAGAGGAATGAAGTAGAAAGCAGAATAAAGCAGGCTAGATGTCAAGATCAGCTGTTCATCTCACATTTCTTTATGTTCATGTTTCGCAGTCGATTTTAGGTTTTTTTTTGCTAATTTAAGACTTCTTTCACATTTTAAAGTTGTTATTACACTGTTTTAATAATATTTTCACTCAAACTGTCACAAATTAACACAGGCGACCGCACTACTTGCAACTTGGACACATAAAAATTTTTCTTAATTTGCAATTCCTTGTAAATTCGTCGTTTTGACAACTTACCAACCTTTTCATTATCCACTATTCGTTGACGCGTGAGGACACTGAGCCAACCGGCCCTACCTTATAATTCTGCCATGCATAAAGTGATACTTTCTGCTGAACTATTTTTTTTCGAAACGTCAAACGGCAAACAGCTGTTCGACAATAAATGCTTTTTGTGTCAAATTTATTTTTTTTATGTTCTGTGTTTCAAACAAATGTGTTCTGTGTTTCAAACACGTTTCAAAAAAATAGTTTTAATTAAAAGCACTACTAAGCAATTTAATAATTTAGTTATTAATAAATTTAATATTTGGTATATTTATCTGTCAAAATAAAGTAAGCGTAAGCCGCTAAACTGAAGTAGCATAAAATATTTTCGCTACCTAAGATGGCGACCGCTCAGGGAACGTGTTGTGCGAGCACTTTTTGCAACATACCATTCAGCCCGATAGTTGTTCAACAGCTACGTAGCAAATTTTCCGCTGAATGCTGCCAATGATTGAAACATGATTGTACCTGCTGAACGCAGCCATTTATTTCTGCTGTTTTTGACAGATGCGGGTACAATTTTTGTGAGAGAGGGGCAAAAACGCTTTCACCTGGTTTTCTTACACCATGAGTACAAGTGCAACATCGATAAACGCTTAGATGGCTTTAAGCTTAAAAAACTGAATGACTGAAGCAGCACGCCACAGCAATAAATTATTGCTGTTAAGCAAGCACAGCAACAATTTTCAAACTCTGCATCATGATTCAATTATTATAAGGATATTCGTATTTTTGACGTTTTCTCAAATTGATGTGCTTATATTAAAATGAGAGCATGAGAGCAATATAATGCACACGGTTGCCTAAATTTCATACTATTTGGTACTAAGTTGACTACAATAAATTTAAATACTTAATTTCAATAAAAACTCATTAAATAAATATTTTAGAAATAAAAATACTAAAAAATAAAAATGAATATTTATTCTTTTTCTCATTTTTTTATAGTCTTTTCTGTATGTGATATTATTTACTTAAATAGAAAATTATTTTCACATCATTACTTTATATATAAAATTCTCCAACACCAATGTATATTTTATAATTCCGGCAACTTGCTTAAATACAGGTAGACAAATTCGTACACTTTAACCAAAACATAATGTTTGGAAAAGTCTGGATTAGATTTAAAAGCAATGCAATGATTTATTTTTAAGTGCTTCGCACCTCGCTTATTTTGTAAAAATGTGTATACAACCTCCAACTGAATTAAATTTAAATGAAATTTGAATGAACTTGTGTATTATTTTGTACACCAAAAAAACTACACAACGAAACACTGAAACATACATTTTTTTTTTCAACATCACAAAATAGTTTTGGCAGATTGTCGAAACATTTTTGATTGTCAAATTAAGCATACGCCAAAAAATACGAATAACCTTATAATAATTGAATCATGCTCTGTATTAACTATTTCCTTCGGCTGCAAGAACTAGAGCGACAAAAAACTTAAATCAAAGCAAAGAAAACGAGAGCAACAGCTAGTTGCTGGCAGTTGCTGAAATTCGTTTCGAAGCATTTCATTCGTCTAACTTCGTAAGCACAACTTTCTGCGCAGTTAACTGAAGCAAAATTTCATTGACCAATTTTTATTACGTCAAATTTTATTTCTTGTTACTTCTTTAAATGTTACACTTAGATCAAACATGTTATAATAACATAATTTCCAAACATATTTACATCGATTTGTATTACAGTCGGTTATTTCGCGTCACACTTCTTATCCAAGGCAAGTACGGAGCTGTGCGAGTATAAGCAGTTGTTGCGTTAGGTTCACAATTTGTCGATCCAAATGATGCCAAACCAACTTGTTTTACATTTCGACCAGGGTCTATCACCGCTGGGCCACCGGAGTCTCCTAAGCAGATAACTTGAAGGTAAGACTGGGTACAGAACTGATTAGCAGTGAAGTTTTGAAAGACCCTTTCACATTCTGTGTTATTTTTAATTCGAAGCATTAAGTATTGCAAATCATGGGGCACACTGGTAGCATTTATTAAGCCCCATCCGGCCACTGTGATCATTTGATTATCCAATGAAGACATATTAGACAACGGTACTGGTTGAATGTATTGGTTGTACCTGACGGATGGCATTTTAACCAAAGCAATATCATCATTTACGATAAGTGAAGTAGGAGAATATTCCGGATGGAGAATAACTTCTGTGGCATTATTTCGATATGAATAATCATTTTCTTCCGTTAAGCCCAAAAAAAAATTGGTTCTATTTATATCACTATAAAAATGTATAATAAAATTATCTGTTTACTAAGTATTGTGGATATCTTAAAACAATAATTTACGTACAGGTTATCAAAACAATGTGCAGCAGTCAGAAGCCATTCATTATGGATGACGGAACCTCCACAATATGAATTATGTGCGCCAAGATCTCCAAGATGTGGAACATAAATTAGAGCTTGATACCTGTACTCAAGAAAATCGGCATCCTGTCCGCCAAGGATGCGGCCTCTACTTTTAACAGGTAATGCACCGGTTGCAAACACCAAAAAAAGAACGATTAAGCCCTTCATTATGATCACTGTTGAAGCTTGTTTACCAATTATTTAATGCTTCGTTGCCTTTTATAGTCGTTAACAACAAATTCAACAAATATCACACGTGTCAGGCAAATATTAGCTCAGCTTGATTTCTACGGTGACATTAAAAAATATTTAATTAAATAACAGAGCCGCGCAAAGTAATTTCATTTGGTTTTAGGGGGAAACCTCCTCTGGAACATAGAATAGATTTAAAGAGGATCATAGATAAGAACTTTGATTAACTAGAATAGTGCGATATTTTCACAAAGTTTGACAATGTTCGTGAAAATTTTCGAAGCAATATTCATAAGTTGCATACATAACGAAACTTTTTAAAATAGCTTCGCCACGGACGTTCCAGCAGCCATACTTTTTATATTTGTGGGCAGTGAAAGGGGGTTTGGCAAACATTTTTCCTGTAAACTATCTCGTGTTCGGAAACAATCTATTGCCAAAATTTCAGCTCAATCGGCCCAAAAGTTTTGGAGTCTTAACGATTTA
The DNA here is from genome assembly GCA_914767935.1 of Coremacera marginata. Lineage (NCBI taxonomy): Eukaryota > Metazoa > Arthropoda > Insecta > Diptera > Sciomyzidae > Coremacera > Coremacera marginata. Next base: position 59,138,065 of record OU612045.1, on the reverse strand, counting down.
TTAAAAGTGGGTGTAATTATAGTGTACCACACCAATTTTTAAGTACAGTTGCCGACGATAAGCATAAAACTTTACTACCAAATTTTAGTCTTACAGACCAAAACCGTCTGAAATATAGCATTTTCATTGATTTGGGGGCGGTAAATACACGTTTTAAATTTGAGCAAAATCCGTTGAGCCGTTTAGATTTGTATAAAAAACAAACAGAAAATAATTTTATTAATATAGATTTTCTAAGAAAATATCGTCATAACTTAAAAAATTCATCAGGAACAACATTTCAAGATTTAACATGCATGAGGAAATGTTTCGACTCTTTCAAAGTATCGAAATATGGCTCTAATTTTGAAATCGTTGTATTCTAACATGGCGACATCGAAAAAGCTTGAAATATGTCCTCTTCTTGTTAAACTTATTGAGATGTAGTTGTAAATAAAATGTTCTATTGCGTGGAAATATTGTGTAGAAATGATTGGAAACTTCATTATTTTTTAAATGTATTTTTTACAGTTTTATTTGTCTAGTTTATTTTGTGTTTGAATATGATAAAGATTAAACGAAATAATTTATAAACTTAACTCAAACTTAATCAGATCAATAATTTTCTCCAGGGAATTGTAAAAGAGAGTTTCTGTTTTTAAGATAAAGTGCAAAAACTTTTTGCAAATTTGTTCATCAACCGTCAATATTCATGAGTGTAAAATAAAAAAGAGAAGTCTTCATAAGTATCTTAAAAATGGAAAGTCCCTTTTACAACATCTAGGAGAAAATGTTTTATGATTGGGATAAATAATAATTAAATTTAAATTACAAAAATAGCGTTTTTAAATAATAATTTAATACACAGGATTTCAAAATTTATTTGTAGAAATAATGGTTCTTAGTAGTGGAGTGACTGGATTTAGTTGATTAAATATTGTATAGTTGATACATAGCGTTGGTTTGCGTAATCTAGAAAAAAATAAGATGGATGAAAATAAGAATACAAAATGTGTTGGATATATTAAAATAAGAAACATACCTCTCACTACTTTCGAGCTTATTGAGAAATTTCTCTTTTTGTGTCAGTTCTTTATAGGCGTCGATATTCGGCGTCACACCATAAGACCTGTGCGAGTACCTGTGATGTAGTAAAACTAAATATTAATATTATTATATAATTTATTAATATTAATAAATGAATTAAATAATAGCTGTGTTTTTTCCAAGCGATTTGTAAAAAAAAGAATGCTATTTTATGAAAAGTCGCTTCATACTCGCTTAAATAAAACATGATGTTGCTAGTTGTTTTAACATTTCTCATCCAATTCCAATTTCCATTTAGTATTAATTTTGTTTTTTATTTAATGGAGTATGAAGGGGCTTTTCATAAAACACTGCTATTATTATATATCGATGCCTTAATATAGAAAGGGCGTATCTCAAAAGGCTCTATTTCAATAGGAGAAGTAAAAAGTAAAGTTCTATAGTTTAAATTTTTTTTTTCAAACGCATTTTTTTTATTAAAAACTATAAGTAGTATGATGTAAAAATTTTTTTTATCAAGTTTTTTATTCTCCTATAAAGTGAAACAAATTGAGATAGGGCCTTTCTGAATTAAGGCATCGATATATATGCATTTCCACGCCACCTTTGAGGTATGCATTGTGGCGCGTTACCGATTTTTTTTAGTGTTCGGTTCCCCTGTAGGCCTATATCACCATTATACTATATACTTCATGTATGTATATATATTTATATATTTGAGCTGTAAAGATAAAAGAAAATATAACCTGAAAAGAAAAGAAAAGAATAAAGTATACCCGTGTAGGACTTAAGCAGAAGGAGATTAAGTCAGAGAGCGTAACATAACTAGAAATAATGGTAGTGATAAAATGAAAGCCGGTTCAATGATTAAATACGTCCGTTATAGACGTGGCTCCTCTCATACAACTAGAATTATTGAAATGATGAAGCTTTTGAACTATATCCCGAGCAACACGGAAACAAACAACTCAGAAAATGAATTTGCCGGAAATTTTGAAATGTGATATTAACACGTAATATTTTATTTTTAAAATTAGGTTCAGATACTTCTCGATTAAAAAATGTAAGAATGAAGTATATTCTGACCCTTATAAATAGAGCTAATAAAATATTACTGTCACAATTATCACAACAAAAGTATGACTGGATATATTGCATTTTTGTAAAGAAAAATTGGGAAAGTCCAACTCTGTGGCAAGCGCCATCAAATAGTTGGACAAATATGTTTTCCAACTTTTCAATATATAAAATGAAATCCTGCGGAGGTTTAATGAGGATAAAGTTTTCGCATTGCTTTTCTTTTGTGAAGAGAAATTCATCCGAAATGATTTCTTCTCCAAAATATGGCAATGGATTGAGTCAATTGTGTTGCTTATACAATTTAAGATATAGCCAGCCACACACATAGGCAAATGCATTTTGCTTAAGAAATTTTGCTTCATTTATATCAATATCAACTTGCACTTTTTGAATAAATTAATGCTCTGGTCGTGGCAAACTTTGAAAATTTTGCCAAGACTGATCTTGGATCAGTGGGTCCAGAGCACTTTGCAGAACATCATTTATCGTTAACAGTGGCATATTAAAATCCGGAGAGGGCTCGCAATTTCCTTTGACAATTACATCAACAAATTTGGGGCAAAGCAAGCCCCAACGTTTTTGAAATAAGCAGGTAAACGAATAAGGTGTAGTTCTTGAGCAACTGCCGCCACCCCGTCTTATAGAACCGAAGAAATGCTCAAGTTCATCTTGGCACAGTCTTCTCGTCATAATGAAAGAAACCCAATTATTGCTCAAGAAATTATACAATTGTTTCAAACTGCTTATATTTAGAAGCCAACCATTTATAAATCTAAATAATTTTTTCACATCAGAGCCGACTGCGTCTTGAATTTTCATAGAATTCAGAAGAGATTTGGCTGTCTCAAGTAGATCTACTTGCTCCTGGGATGAGGTATATACCTTTTTGGAAGGGAAAATAACATCTGCACTGCAGCTGTTGAAAATATTAAATAATTTATCAAAAAGAAGGATATATTTCATCGTATTTGGAGTCGTTGGCGCTTTGGAAGCGTCTACGACTCCAGAGCTATATAAAGCGTTCATCCTAGAAGCAACAGTATTACTTAAAACTTGAGCAGCTAAACGGACGCTCATTTTTTGAAAAGTGTTCGGCTTGATGTGAGCTGCAGTAAGCTTATGTGCACATCTTATTGGCAACGTAGAGTCTACGTTGTAGAAGTGCACAATATCGTTCCAGCTCACTGCTACATCATTAAAAATAATGACATTTTTGGAATTTTCTAAGCAATTCCGACTGCTTTTTAGTAAATGAGGAGAGTCATGAAAGAAAAAAACTCTCTCACCATTTACAATAAAATAAGAATGTTCCTCAGTTACTCCTCCAATTTTTGCAAAATTTAAGAAATTCGCCCCTTTATCACACACAAAATGACAAGGGTGCTAATTAATACGTTGAAGTTGGTCAATGACTTCAAAAACGTATTTTTTTTATAATATCTCTTTTGCAAGCCCCATGCAAAAGTAAATACGCAAATGGTTATTTCCAAGGCAATCCACCAATGCCTTGGACCATTGACGTCATGACACTATTGGACGTTCTTGAAGTACGGATCTCATTTCCGTAGTCTTCAAGCCCAATAATCATGTCCTTTAGCCTGTCATACTGCAAATGAACATTTAACGACATTTCGTCGCAAGAAATTGAGACAAATCTCTGTTCTGCAGTGAAACCACGGCTTCGAAGCTCTAAGGACTTAAGGCTACTATTGGAGCAACCAGGAGATTTTGGCCAAGAAGCTACAAACTCGTGAAGAGTTCTTTCTTCGGGCCAATTCATGGGCTTTTTTAAATATCTTTATGCTAAAAGGGATAAAAAGTAAACACCCACAGCAATAGTTTTGAGATGGTCGTCATATCTGCGCCCGTTCGCAAGAAATTGAGACAAATCTCTGTTCTGCAGTGAAACCACGGCTTCGAAGCTCTAAGGACTTAAGGCTACTATTGGAGCAACCAGGAGATTTTGGCCAAGAAGCTATAAACTCGTGAAGAGTTCTTTCTTCGGGCCAATTCATGGGCTTTTTTAAATATCTTTATGCTAAAAGGGATAAAAAGTAAACACCCACAGCAATAGTTTTGAGATGGTCGTCATATCTGCGCCCGTTAGGATGACGACAACTATTCTTTAGGCTGTTTGCAATAATTCTTTTTAATTGTGGGGGCAGATTTCCACAAAGCTCTTCTATTCGTTGCTCATCAGTTTTAGTACTAATGGCAACTTCACGATTGTTTGACATTTCCACCGAAACCTCGTGTTCCATTTTTAGTTTATCAAAAGCAAAATCCCGTATTTGCAATTGTTGCTTTGCAATAAGCAATTCCATATTTTTGATATCAAATTTTTTTTTCCAAAATTTTGTTTCATTGTGCGAAGATTGCAATTGTCTTTTAACATTTTGAATTTCGTCGCGTAATTTAATTTTTCGGGGTGTACTTTCGCTTAAACTATTTTCAGTTTGAACATGTCCGCCAACAATAGCCATTTTGGAATTTTCATTACGCTTGACCGGCATTTCTTCAGGATCGATTTAATGGAAATGGTTCTACTGAATTTAAATTTAAAAGAGGCTTACGGACGGTGGATGATTTACCAGTGGGTAGTCTAGATTCAATAATTGTAGAGCTAAACTGAGGAACAAAATCTATATCACTACCATTAATTTCAACTCCCGAATCTCTTTCTGCTATAAGCACAGGTAACTCTACGTTAAAATTAATGTTGCAGTCTGAAACTGCATTGCGGTAAAGATGATTACCACGCCGCATCTTTGTGGAGAAATGCCCAGAACAGACAAACAGCTGCACAGGCCCGTCTCCTATAGGCTCCTTCAAACCTAGAAGTGTGAGCCATTGCTTTCTTCTATATGTAGAAAAAAGAGAGAAGATATTCGAAAATATATTTTAGAAAAGAAAATAATTTTAAACTCTCTTATTATTTGCGTAATAAATGTCGAGTAACACCGAAATCGAATTTTATTTAAACCTAAATAAAAAACCAAACAAAAACGGAATGAACAAACTGTATGTTGGCAGCCCTTACGTTCTAGAAATGGGCACTTCGAGTATTTTAAAAAAAAGTCAAGTTTCAACAGGTATAATTTTTTTTCCTGAATTTCGGTTTTTTTCAATTTCGGGCTTAGAAACACCCCGAGCAACGCCGGGTATTCCAGCTAGCATTTTTCTTTAAAAATTCGTCGGTGCTCCTCCCTACTCTGATTCATTAAAAATATAAAAATCATCAAAATCGGTTGAGAAACACAGGAGAAAATGGTACTGAACAGTTTTTGCTCGAATCGAAATTTATAAAATCAAATATTATTTAAACTTATTTAAAAAAAAAAAAAATCGGAATGGAAAAAACGATATGTTGGCAACCCTGGAGTTATTCATTAAATAAAGTTAAGCAAATAAAGTTAATAAAACATTTATTCCAACACAAAAACCTTTTTTTGAAAAATGGTCCAAATTGAGAATTTTTAATCTTCTTTTAAAAAGTATAATTCCGAAAATTAGCACAAAAAGTAAAAATTTCTATCTCTAAATTTTACTTATACAAAATATCAGTTTGAAAGGTAAAAAAGGGAAGCTTTCTTGCAATTTATTAAGATCAAAATTAAAATTTGCTATGAAAAATTGAATATTTTTTAATAAGTTCACCTGTTAAAGCTTGATTCACAACTTTTAGGGGACATTTCACATAAACGGGAGTTCCAAAATATTTTAGTGTTTAAATTTGGTTTCTTTCTGGCTATCTTATTCTTTTATTGATCCTAATGGACCTGTGTGAACTTAGTTCGAGTTATCGTTAAAGGCCAAAATATTTCTGTTCCCGAAAACGATTTCGACAATTTAAATTATATTAAAAAAAAACATTTTAGAATTCTTAAAAATTAAATTGTTTCCTCACAATTTCGAAAAAAACATTCAATTGCCAACATTCAATTGCCAATAACAATTACTACCTATATATTTTTTTTAATAAATTTTTTGACAGAGGAATCGTCACATTTAAAGTCATTTAAATTTTAGATAATTTTTCAAAACTCGAAGTTCGAAAACTGGTTTTTGTACAGCACCAATATCCTATTCCCAAAATATTATTTAAGTTATCACATCAAAATAAAACTTTTTTTGAAAACCATTACTCAGCAAGATAAATTTCTATAAAAAGAATTAAACAGTAAATTTTTTTTTATATAAGAACTTAATATAACTTTTTGAACTTCCAATTTTTTTGTTATTTTTTAATATAATAAAAAATAATTGTAAAAATACCAAAAATATAAAAAAAAAATGCAATTGTTTATTTTTGTTATGAAAATTAAAAAAAATGTAAGTGTTTATTTTTGTTATGAAAATTTGGTAATTCTCCATAGAATTGGATTGTATAAGATCTTTTAAAAAAACATTTTTTATTAAGATTTTTTTTTTTTATAAACATGAAAAAAGCATATTTAGATTTTAAGTGATTTTCCAAAACCTGTAGTTTGAAAAGACTTCGCACAGAACTAAATTTTTGTGCCAAGTTGGAGATTTTAGATGTCTTAACCAAGAAAATTATTGGTATATTAGAATGTCTTATATACCAAGTGTTAAAGCTCGTAGTTCATGGATTTTTTTGCATTTTACAGCTTTTAAGGATTTTAAAAAAAAAATCCATTCAGACGAATGCTTACTCAAAGCTTTTGGGTCAAATAAGCTTAAATTTTGCATAAGAAATGTCATCCTATTTTTCTACAATTTATAAAATTATAATATATATTCCAGATATCCAGATATCAGTAGCTTTTCGAGCATCAAAATCTACAATTGCAAATGGTTCTTGCAGTTTAATTCTAATATAATTATTGGCCCATAATCATAAACAAATAAAAGTCAGCTCTAAATTTAGTAACAACAAATTATATTGAAAAACTGTCAAAAATGCTTATACTAAGCTTATAGCCGATTTTATTTTGTTTATGATTATGGGCATATGTCTTTTATAAGCAACGTTAATCGTTCATTTGGCCAAAAAATTTTTCATTAACTAATCGAAGTTTTTTAAATTGGCTTTGAAAATGTTGAAACTGAAATTAATGTCATTATCTCAGTTTATCTTAAAAACAAAAATTACATTTTGAATTTAATAGTCATATTTGTGTTATTTTTCCATACTTTCTGGACCCTAAGGGGGAGGGGTTGAACACCTAAAATCCCCCTTGTCTACGGGCCTGAACTAATACTCAATTATTCATTCTTAGGCCAATATTATGAATTTCAACTCAACTAAGTTGACTAGATTTAACTAATTTTTTTTCGTATAACGTTTTACATACATTTCAGTTAACGACGATGTAGTTTACCTTAATCTTTCAAGAATTTTCAAACTACATAGTTTAACTGAAAATGTCCGCGGAACTATCAGTTCCGACAGCTCTCTGTATTAGAGGAAAGGTAACAAAAGCATGCTAAGTATCATTTCATGATTTTTCTCTTTCTTATGTTACAAGCAAAAATAAACAGAACAATGCACACAACAAGAATGACGATATATCATATCGTCTATTATTTCATTAATTCTGCCTCACAACTATTATCGTTTTACTTGTCGTCGCTCAAATAATTCGTCTAAGCAGTAATGTGTGTGCGGTAAGTGCGAAAGAGATGTCGGCTTATGTTGCTCATTAGAAAAAAGTTCAGTTCAATCTGACCTGTTTGGACATGTTCAATTGGTCCTGGAGTGAACATAGTTCCGTGAACTATACATGTCCGGAACGACCCAACTCTACATTCAACTAGCAAATTTAACCTGAACATATCACAGGCAGGGGTCAATTGCTAGCTTTTGCATAACCATTCCCTAGCCTATTCACTAATGCTATAGAGTGAACTTATGCGCTAGTTGGAAAGATAAAGAATCAAAAACAGTAGGCATTGTGAAAGTATTCTAAAGTTAATTAACTTATACTTTCTCCATAAGAGTTCTTTTATTCATCTTGTTACATATCATAATTTCTCGAAAATATTACTTACTTACTTACTTAGATGGTGCCTACAACCGTAAGTCGGCTTCCGCCTGTTGTAAGAAATTGCCCCAGCCATTTCTGTTTTGCGCTTGCTGGCGCCAGTTGGAAGCTCCAAGTTTCATCAGGTTGTCCTCCACTTGGTCCCTCCAACGGAGATGCGGTCGTCCTCTTCTGCGTTGTCCGCCGCTGGGTACCGAATCGAATATTTTCTTCGCTGGAGCGTCGTCTTCCATTCGCTCAACATGACCTAGCCAGCGAAGCCGATCGATTTTTATGCGCTTTACTATGTCGATGTCGGCGTATAGCTCATACAGCTCATCGTTCAATCGTATTCGGTACTCGCCATTGACGCAGATTGGTCCGTAGATTTTACGAAGGATCTTTCTCTCGAACGCTTTTCAAATCTTTTCATCAGAGCTGCTCAACGTCCAGGTTTGTGCTGCATATAACAGGACGAGCATGATTACGGACTTATAGAGCGTGACTTTTGTCCGTCGAGAGAGGGCTCTGCTTCTCAATTGCCTACTGAGCCCAAAGTAACACCTGTTGGCAAGTTATCCTACGTTTTATCTCTCTACTGATATCGTTGGTGGAGTTAATGCTGGAACCGAGGTAGACGAAGTCCTTCACAACCTCGAAGGAGGTGTTGTCAACAGTGACGTGGGTGCCAATACGCTGGGACTGTTTGTTTGTTGACACCAGATATTTCGTCTTATCTGCGTTTACTGCAAGACCCATGCGACTCGACTTTTTTTCTAATTTGGAGAATGCTGCACTGACTTCGCGTGTGTTATGGCCAATGATATCAATATCATCGGCATACGCTAGCAGCATAACACTGTTATAGAATATTGTGCCGCTTTGTCTCAGATCAGCAGCTCTAATGATCTTCTCCATAATTAGGTTACAAAAGTCGCACGATAAAGAATCACCTTGTCTGGAACCTCTTTTGGTAACAAAGGGGGGGGGAGAAGTCCTTCCCGATTTTTACTGCAATGCTGGTATTGCTCAGTGTCATCCTGCATAGACGGACTAATTTTGCAGGTATACCAAATTCAGACATGGTGGAGTATAGGTGATTCCTTATTGGACTGTTGAAAGCGGCTTTATAGTTGACAAAATGGTGGTGGGTGTCGATTTGCTTCTCTATGGTCTTTTCCAAGATTTGTCGTAGCATGAATATCTGGTCGGTGGTAGATTTTCCAGGTCTGAAGCCACACTGAATAGGCCAATCAGTTGGTTTACGATGACTTATGTTATGTGAAAGACTGAAGTCTTGGCGCAAATAGTGGGATCGCCTTTCTTGTGGATTGGGCAGAGTACACTGAGGTTCCAATCGTTTGGAATGCATTCTTCCAAAATATTCTCGAAAATATTACTTCAAAGTATATGGTCGTTCTTACAAAATTTAGATGTCAAAAATATAAATAAAAGGCAGTACAAGCTTGAAGTTGATTGAACTGACCTTTTTATGCATTACCTTGGGTCAAAAAAGGATCTAGTTCGTATAAATCTAGTAAAGTAGCTAATGAGAATGGAGCATTGGCTACTTTCGATACTGGCGGGATGTTTATGTTCTTCAAATATTTTTGTCTTGACGATTTATAAAAAATCCCGGAATTTTGTTGGCTTGTTCCGACAACAGCCCTTCAGGATCTGGCACTCTAGGTGCAGCTGCGGCTGTGAACGATTCGCCGAATTAGTGCAACGGGGCCGTAACAAATGTCACTTGAATTTCTGTTATATGGGCTTTGTGTGTATTTGGTTATACTCCACGCAACGTAGCTTAGAGAAATGTAGATAATAAGAGAATTTTATCTGGCAATCTTAAGATAAACGTAGAACAAATAAAAAGTTTCATTTCATTTTATACTCTACGTAATTCTGCGTTTTTGTGACAGCTACATTGTGATTGTTTATGTGTGTTTAGTTTATGTGCGGTATTTTATTCTTTCATTTGTTTTTAGTACCATGAATTTCCAGTTCAATATTATAAAAAAAAATATAAAATTTGTGCGTCAAAAGTTTCCCTTCTGTTGTTTTAGGCCTTTTCCACACATGGTCAACGCAACTCCAACTCAAGCCTGTGTATTTATACCGGAACCTTCAGATTAAGCAACTTGCACACAACAAGTTCTCGACACGTTCTCAACTTGTTCAACGCAACGCATCAGCGACTTGTTGGATCAGTTTGTTTGTTTTGTGAATTCAATTATTTGTAGTGCAGTATGCTACATATTAATCAACATGAATAAATAAAAATTAATAAGTTCCTTTTTTTTATTAATAGAATCTAGAAGAAAAAGAAATAGTTTGCAGTATAAATGAGCAAGGGTAAAGTATTAAATTAGTGTAAGAGCACTACTTTTGAAGCAAGTCTGAAAGCATTCGGCTTATATGCATCGCTTTTCAACTTTTCGCTGTTGCGTTGAAGTTGCGTTGGAGTCGCGTTGATCAAGTGTGGAAAAGGCCTTAAGTGAAGTCAAATCAAGGGCAATCTGAGTGTCATGAAAATATTGAATGTGGAAAATAAAAAAATGGCACAATCACATGGAAATCGCGGAGCTGCTGGCGCATTCATATGGGAAAAGGCTACCGCAATGATGCATGGCCACAACAAACAATGTGCTCAGCAGCTAAATATTCCTCCGGTCCGCGATGCCGACGTGATTGTTCAAAGCTGCATTTGAAACAGACTTATTTTTTCTCTTCCAATCCAATTGCTCATGGCGCTCCGATTGCCCTTGGCTCGTCTTGTTTTGCCTCGCTCTATGGAGATTTTTCTATTTAGCTAATGTTCTTACTATATATAGAAAGAAAGATACACTTAACAATTCTTGCTCCATTTCTTTTTTAATTTTCCTGCCAATAACAAATATTTTACTTTTTGTAAATAACAACAGCTGATTTGAAGTTTGCTAAGTACATGTAAGTTTGCATAATCAACATTCGATTTGCTACGTACAATCTACGATTTCCCACAGCCACGTTGCGTCAAATTACGCGAACATATTCGAAGACTTATTACGGTATAGTTTTGAAATACTCGACCCTAAAAAAAGCATCATTAATACAACATTTAGAGCAGCGTATCTCTATGTTGGTTCAACTTGCACTACAGCTACGAGCTATTACATACTAGAAGCTACAACATTCTAGTTCCCACTTCATACCAAACAAAAAAATAAAAAAGTCACTCGATGATAAACTGCCATCAGATAAAAGCAGGTTTTGGGCCCCCTTTTACCCTTTTTGGGACAGCTCATCATTCAAAATATAGTTAAAAATTTATCTGCTTTCGTCATTTCGTTAACAAAAGCTGTGTTTTTCCATTGGCGCATGTTTTTTTTTTTTTTTTTTTTTTTTTTTTTTTAAGACGACAGGAGGGAATCTTTTATAGACAAATGGAAGCCCGTACTTCCAAATAGTGTCAGAATCCCCAATATGGTATACTGACTAAACCTCTCCTTACTTTTCGCTGTTTCTGTTAAGACCCTACGGTACCACCAGTCAAGGCATTACTTCGCAGAGCAGGAGTGAGTATTATTTACTCATCTATACTTCAGTGTGGATAGCCCTCGCTACTTGCTCATCCCGCCTCAGTTGCTGCATTATTCCAGTGATGATGTCTGCACATATATCCCATGCATACTTTGATGTAAGCATGTATCTTACCACACCTAAGGGAGTCATCGCTTCATGCATGTGTGACCTTAGGAGTCTTCTAGCTTCTTCAAAGCGGACACAGTCCATTAAGACATGTTTTGCATTTTCCACCATATCTGCGCAGTACAGGCAGTGAGGATTCTCAACATGTTTGTATTTGCAGAGATATTCTCTGAAGCATCCATGTCCGCTTAGGAACTGTGTTAGGTGGTAGTTCACTTCACCATGCTTTCTCTGGATCCATGTTTGTATGCACGGGATTAGTGTGTACGTCCATCTGCCTTTGGTAGAAGATTCCCATCTTTCTTGCCACTCTTGTTGGCTACGGCTTCTTATATTTTCTATTTCAGAAATGCTTTCACGTTCTGACTCGTAATTTAAAAGACTTCGTCTGGCTGCAGCCTCTTTAGCTACTATGTCTATGGGCCAGCGTCCTGATATTACGTTCGATGCTTCGTTGGATACTGTTCTGAATGCACTGCACACTCTTAACGATGTCAATCTGTATGCTGCCAAGGTTTCCTTCATGTATGAATTCCATTGGCGCATGTAAAACTATTTGTTTGTTTAAAAATATATTTTTTTTTATTTATAGACCCTCAATTTTATGCAGTTGTTTAAACACACGTTTAGTTGGAAAACAAATATTAAAAAGAACTTCCATCTTTACGTTTTGCGTCTTAAACACGAAATTCGAATTAACAATCTTTTATCGAATATACTTACATACTTACTTACTTAGGAGGCCATAACAACCCGCGTTCGGGTTTCGGTTATATTTTCGAATATAACCAATAATTTTTTACCATTAAAATTCGTCAATGTGATTCTTTTATAGTAAAAAAGCAATTCAATTTATGGTACGTTTAAAAAGTTTTTGCAATATTTATCAAGACAGAACTTATATGATATCCATTTATTTTAATAGTGGTTTAAACTACTATAAAACCAATAATTTTAATTGTAACTTCTTATCCAAACTATACGACACCAAAAAAATGTTATTATACACTCTCGCCAACTCAATGTTGATTATAGTTAGAAAAAAGCTCAATCACAGAATGAGATAACAAACTGTACTACTTTAAACAAAGTATCGTTATCAGCTCTTATAACTGATTTGAAGGAGTACCGTTAGTTTGCGTTGAAAAGCACTTAATTCTGCTTAACTGCAATCATATAAAAACTATGCGAAAGTCATTTAAAAGGTCATCAATAGAGAGGTCGTGTCATTATCAGTCTGTTCAGAGATTTTCGAAAATGCCGAATTGAAAAAAAGTAAATTTAGTTCAATGTAAATTTTTCCGGTTTTGGTATGCTGTTCCTCAATTAAAAAATATATTTAACATATTTTTGATTTGCACGAGTTATTTCAAGCATTTGTTCACCATCTAGTGTATTTAATAAGTTGTAGAAATTTAGACAAGATTAGTTTTTATTTAGCCTTATTAAAAGCTCAGATTTAACTAGCCTAAAAGCTCGACTCCAAAGACCCTTTTACACTCGTCACGACTTGAAAGCAATTTTCAGAGCTTGTAGACAAATTGCTGCTATTTGGGAGAAGAAATGGGAGCGTATTTTTTTTTTTTTTTTTTTTTTTTTTTAAAGTAATTTTTTTCAATGTCAGGTTTTTTAATATTCCGGCACAAATTGTCCGATAACGTGACACGGGACAAGCACTGCAATAACTGGACAATCCCGGCGAATCCCGACCACCTGGCAATCCTAGCTGCACCGCAACAATTCAGTGTGTGCATGTTGTTGTATACGACCGCGCATAATTTTTGCTATGTTGAAGGTTTCTTGTTGGTAATTTTGCAGTGTTTTGTTACCAGTTGGTTAGAAATATATATTCACTTATGCATTGAAAGAAATCAGTAGATCAAATCTAGATTTATTTTAATTTCATAAATCTAGTTTATTAGAATAAATTATCTTGATAAATAAAAATCGCGAGAAAAGAACTTGCAGAACACTGGGAATTTATAAATATATAGTAAAAATATGCAGAAACCTTAGTGCAAACAACTAACTTTTGAAATGAGAGAGAGAACAAATCATTCAAAAAATTATAAAAACTTGGAAGGAATCCTCAGTTACAACCTCATTGCTAAATGAAAATCAGTTAGATTTGGGTAAATCAGAATATATTCTTGCAAGGAAAAAGTTGAGCATACAAAATGACATTATTAATTACAATCAACATTTTTACAGCTTACACATGAACTGATGAGCTTTAGCGTTACCTTTAGTTTTGTTATGTTAGTAATTAATAATTGCACTGTATCTAAGGATCTGTTGTTGTTGTTGGTGGTTTTTTGTTGTAATTGTTGTTGCACTCTTCCCGCCAATTGTTGTGGCAGCCAAAAACCTGACACAGAAAGTTTTTTTTAATTGAAATAATTTTTTTGTTGGGCCTTTACCTCTCTGCAGACAATGGCAAGCCCCAGTGTAAAAACTGCCATGTAAAGCTGCTTGAGAATATAAGCCGTTCGCAAATGGCTTAAAACTTGTAGGCCCAGTTCTCGATCATTTGTGTTCAAACATTTCACAACACACACAACACAATTGATCATAAGAAGCTCGGTCACAGTCCTTTCGCTACAGCTACATCGTATTCTTTTCCACGCTTGATCTATACTATTATATAAAATTGAAGTGTACATTTTTGTTTCCAGGTAAACTCCAAAAGTATTGGGTCGATTTTTATGAAATAAGTTTTAAAATGTCATATTTGTGCTACAGCACAGCATAGGGGTACTTTTATTTCGAAATTTTAATACAAAGTATGGTTAATTAAAATGTTAAGCATTTAAAGCAAAGATGCCCAGTAGTGGCTGATATCAGCAAATTCAACTCACACGTATACTTACGCCAATGAGTATATATATATATACTCATTGTTTTTTTGCTCACAACACAGCAAGTTGGAGCAAAGTTTGGATAATACAAAAATTAAAATATGAAGAGCGAGCTTGCAAATCAATTTAAATAACATTTCGGAAATTTTGAGTTAGCAATGTAAATATATAGATAAGGACCTTATATACCTCCTACAGTTAAGTTTGTTGTGAAATTTCAAACAGCAATTTTCAAACGAATGTGAAATTTATTTGACAGAACACTTCACTAAGTCTTTCCGGAGATGAAGTTTTAAACTATTGAGGCTAAGGGAAATAAAATAAATTTATCAATAATTCAATAAAGCTTTCAAGAACCTGTTTAACCGGTTTGTAAATGCATTCTCTCATATGCTCTCAATGGTGATTGCCTACGGGCATTGTAGAATAATCTAGGTTGGAGCATGTGTAGAGTACTTGGAGCTCTTAACTCTGAAAAAATATACAATTCGATTTATTTTAACTTTTATGCAAAATATTACCCACTGCCATCTCCAGAATGCTTATAAAGTTTGACAATCAGCTGTTCAGTTGAGTGCGTCACAATATTTGGTTCTTTGAGAAACGTATTGCAATCGGTAGTGTTTTGTTAAAAAAGTGAGTTTTTTAAGTAGATTTACGAGTTTAAAAATTAAAATTTATAATATGAAGTTTGCAGTCGTTAATTGTAAGAACAGTAGTAGTAGTAGAAAATTAAGCGTAGTAAATAATAAACGTCAGTTGTCAACTGATCTGACGTTCGACGAAGCAACGCATTCAGAGAAATCGAGCGAAAAATGATCCATCGCTACCATAGCGCTCGCCTTGGTAAAATGCAGCCATTGACGACGGCAACGACGTTACGCCATCTGTCAAATTTGTTTTACATGTATTTCTTATGGAGGTGAGTTTGGTAAATATGTTTCAAAGACATTTTCGCTCCTGTTGATGTCGTCGGTATAGAATTATTTGTATTATATAGAATTATTTGACAGGCGACAAATATTGCTCTTTTTTCATTGTTGAGAGAGCATGTCAAAAGTTTTGTTTATCTATATCTATATGAAATATTTTTTCGAAATTCTTTTTGCGTTGGACATTTTGAGTGACGAGGAGTCCGGAAATCGCATTTTTAAAATGTCTGTCTGTCTGTCTGTCTGTTAAAGCATCACGCGAAATCCACTGGATGGATTTAAATGAAACTTGGCATCTAGGTTCCTTATATCCCCGGTCAACATAAAGGCAACTTTTTATCCAGAAAAAATGGTTGGACCCGGTAGGGGGCGCTGCGATCGGGTTCCAGACATTCTTTTTTTAGCTTATTTCCGACACCGTTCATGTGATTTGCATGAAAATTTGTATGTAGAGATTCTCGGACACGCTGAGTTTTTTTGACTTAACTACGCTGTTCTATCTTGAACACCAGAGGGCGCTGTGTACAAATATTTTGAAAAAACTCGAAAAACTCCTAAGCCGTGCATCCGATTTAGATGAAAATTGGTATATAGAGGTTTTCGGATACGGGGAATTTTCATGGCTTATC
Organism: Coremacera marginata; assembly: GCA_914767935.1. Classification (NCBI taxonomy): domain Eukaryota; kingdom Metazoa; phylum Arthropoda; class Insecta; order Diptera; family Sciomyzidae; genus Coremacera; species Coremacera marginata. The sequence goes on along the minus strand of OU612045.1, from coordinate 59,121,863 downwards.
TACACTGTTTTATCACAACTATTTTAAAAAACGTTAAAAAACTCCTAAGCCGCTTATACGATTTGCATGAGAGTTGGTATATAGAGGTTTTCGGAAACGGTGAGTTTTTATGACTATAAAGTAGGTTCTATCTTGAACACCAGAGGGCGCCGTATTACAAATATTTTAAAAAAGTCGGAAAAGTCATCCAATTTGCATGAAATTTTGTATGTAGAGGTTCTCGGACTCGCTGAGTTTTTAGAATTATCTACTCTTTTCTCTGTCGAACACCACAGGGCGCTGTAATACAAATATTTTAAAAAACCTCGAAAAACTCCTAAGCCGTGCATCCGAATTGCATGGAAATTGAAAAATAGGGGTTTTCTGATACTTCTGGTGCTATCTTGAAAACCATAGGCCGCTTTAGTACAAATATTAGGAAATCGTGAAAAACTCCAAAACTGCTCATCCGATTTGGATGAAAATTTGTAAATAGCGATTTTCGAGTACGGCAAGGGTTCTGGTGCTATCTTTTTTGTTCTTTCTCGAAACTAGAGGGCGCTGTTGTCCAATTTGTCCCTGTGTATGTGATTAAACTGTTCCTTAACGGCTGCACTGATTTTGATGAAATTTTTTGTGTGTGTTTGAGTGGATCCCTGGTTGGTTCAGATTCACAATTGGATCCGGTAGGTGGCGCTGCGATCGTGTTTAAGGCATTTTGTTTTTATAGTTTATCTCCGAAACCGTTCATCCGATTTGCGTGAAAATTTGTATATGCAGGTTTTCGGATATGATGAGTTTTTATGACTTACCTACTCTGTTCTATCTTCAACACCAGAGGGCGCTGTGTACAAATGTTTGAAAAAACTCCTAAGCTGCTTATACGATTTTCATGAAAATTGGTATACAGGGGTTTTCTAATATGGTGACTGATTTGGACTTATTTTTTTTGTAGTATATCGAACACCAGAGTGCGCTGTAGTACAAATCTCTTAAGAAATCGTGAAAAAGTAGAAAGGCGCTCATCCGATTTGGATGAAAAGTTTTTATCTCTATTGCTCTGTCTCGGAAAGTAGAGGGCGCTGTTGTACACTTTGTACGTGTGTGTGTTACTAAACTGTTCCTAAACGACTGCACCGATTTTGATGAATTTTTTGTGTGTGCTTAAGTGGATCCCTGGATGGATCAGATTCGCAATTGGACCCTGTAGGTGGCGCTGCGATCGGGTTCCATAAATTTTGTTATTATAGCTTGTCTCCGAAACCATTCATCCGATTGACATAAAAATTTGTGTTTAGGGGTTTTCGGGTACGGTAGTTTTTATGACTTATTTATTTTGTTCTTTATCACACCAGAGGGCACTGCAGTACAAATGTTTTAAAAATGACGAAAAACTCCTAGCTGTTCATCCGATTTGCGTGAACATTTTATATAGGAGTCTTGGATACGGTGGGTATCCTGGACTTTTTTTTACGCTATCGTGAAACACTCGAAAACCGCACATCCGATTTAGATAAAAATTTGTATTTTGGATATATACGATTTGATTATCGAGTATGGAAAGGACTTTGGCTTTAATTTTGAATTCTATCTCGAAAACCAGAGGGCGCAGAGATGTTGAAGCTACATTTTGCTCATTTTGCCAAAGTTACCATTTTGAAAGATACACACAAAATTCCTTCTAAAGTTGGTGAAAAGTTTTTTCAAATCGACGAATGAAATCGAAAATTTTTTTATCAACTCCCGAGTTAAGCCGGGTATTCAGCTAGTTTAAAATAATTGGCTTTGCTTGTGGGACGTGCTGCATTTTTTTTTATTGTTTTCAGGTAATATAGACACTTTTTATAATAATAAATTGATATTACATATATGTTTACGGTATTAATTTAGATCAAAATGGACACAGATGAGATACTTATAGAGGAAGTGCGGAAGGATCCTGCGATCTTCGATCTTTCACGCGAAGACTATAAAAATATTAGAAGAAAAGAGCATGCATGGCAGGAAGTTGGCCGACAATTAAATTTAACTGGTAAGCAATAAATGCAGTACTTTTCAAATGTGCACAATTAACTATTTATTTAATTTTGTATAGAAATGCAATGCAGAAAACGGTGGAAGGGGCATCGGGCAGTGGAGCCATGCCTCCAAAAAAAAAAAAAAAATGGAAATATTTGACTCCATGTCATTTCTTGATACAGTTCAAAGCCATAGAAGGTGAGCAATACTACATTTACATAAGTGATTGGTGTTATTGTGTCCTTTTTTCATTTCCAGAACGGTCGATAATATGCCACAAGATGAGCAGTCGTCGGAAGTAATGCACGATTTTTTATTGCACGACCTGGATCAAAGTCTCAATGTCACAGTGTCTGGAGGATCCCCACACCGAATTCCAGAACACCACCTTCAAATTAAAAAAAAAAAAAAGGAACAAGGTAAGAGTGATAATAACTAATTTGTGAAGATTTGGTATACCATTTAACATTTTAATACTTTAGCAAAACACAGATAAATTTGATGATTTCTTAGACCATGCAACAGCGAGCATTTCACAAACATTCTTGTTGTATGCTAGCCGTACCAAAGAGACCAACTCGACTGCAATGCTTTTTGCGAGCCTCGCAGAAACTATAAACGAGGCACAAATGCCAATTAATGTTGTAAACAAACTGAAGGCTAAGGTATCTCAGGTTGTGTGTGATGAAATTCACAACTACTTCGAAAACAAGGAGAACACTGTGGTTTAGTTTTAATTGAACTTAAGTAAATACATAAGATCTCATCTATACCGTTTTTTCAAAAAATATTTATGAAAATATTGTGTTTTTTGAAATGAATAATTTATGTTAATATTGATTTTGTTCTTTTTTTTTGTTAATAAGGTTTATAATACTGTTTTATGTTAAATGAATGTTTTGTTTTATGAAAAACTAAATTGTTTCTTTATTTTCTGCATTTTTTGGCCAACAGTCATCATAGCTGTTGGCAATATGTTTGAGAAACTGTGATTTTGAAATCAGCCAAAAAGATGTTATATGTGCTGGTACAATAAAAATTTCTTTAGCTTGTCTCTAATCTGTATTGTGAATTCGACTGCAAAAGGTTTCTGTAGAAAGATATAAGTAAAAATTCTTAAAGTTGTATACATATGTTTAGGAAAGTAATATTTTACCTTGTAACGCTCCCAGCTCCAGCAACAACTGACGTGCATTTGCGTGATATTTTTAACAGTCTGGATTTTTGAGCAATGATATTTTAGTATTGTAAAAAGTAACTGGCATCCGACAGTTTGACGGCTAATTTGAGCGGCGGGTCACTCCATAGACCTTAAACATGGAATGTGCGCAGGGTTTGGGTCCCGCCACATTACAACTGCCCAATGAAAACTAAACCAGCCTCGGATAAGAACCCCAATTACGTTGACGACCACCGCAAACGAAAAACGGACAATGATTTACGGATATGCACCTGGAATGTCCGAACCCTTTATAGGGAAGGTGCCTTTATCCAACTGGCGGAAGCCCTCAAAACGATAAAGGCTGACATCACCGCCATCCAGGAAATGCGATGGAAAGGGCAAGGCTGCTCTAAACAAGCACACTGTGATATCTACTACAGCTGCCATGCGGAGAGGCGCGAATTTGGATGTGGATTCGTTGTTAGCCGGAAACTATGCCACCTTGTTTCCCGGTTCACACCTGTCAACGAAAGATTGGCCACGATCCGCATCACGGCAAAATTTTTCTCCATCAGCCTTATTTGCGCGCACGCCCCTACGGAGGAAAAGGACGAAGCCGTCAAAGACGCTTTCTACGCTTGTCTTGAGGACGTATACGATCACCTTCCGGTCCATGACGTGAAAATAGTCTTCGGCGATTTTAATGCGAAAGTCGGAAGGGAAGGCATCTTTGGCCCCACTGTCGGTCAGTTCAGTCTTCATGAGACCTCCACGAACAACGGTCTAAGACTGATTGACTTCGCCGCGGCGCGAAACATGGTAGTTAGTAGCACCAGATTTAAGCACCTCGACATCCACAAGGCCACCTGGCTGTCCCCGGATCAAAAAACGCGAAACCAAATTGATCATGTTGTAATCGACGGAAGGCATGCCTCTAGTGTTGTAGATGTGCGTACATATCGGGGGGTCAACATTGACTCCGACCATTATCTTGTTGCAGCCAAGATTCGCATGCGATTATGCAATGCGAAGAACATACGCACAGGAATGCAACGAAAGCTAGATGTCGCTAAGCTGCAATTACAACGGACTGCCGAAGCCTACTCCGCTCAACTCTCGGTTAAGCTCAACCAACCAACCTCTGGACCCGACGACGCCGGCGGACTTTGGGCGCATATATCCCACTCCATGCGTGCTGCCGCTGAAGAAGTCATTGGTTTCCGGTGCCCGCAACCTCGGAACCAATGGTATGATTAGGAGTGTCGCATTGCGACTGCAGTAAAAAACGCCGCTTATAGAAAAACGCTGCAGTCAGCTGCAACGCGAGCCGAGCGAGAAAACTACCGCGAAAAGAGTAAGGAAGAGAGGCGCCTTTTCAGACGCAAGAAAAGAGAGCAGGAAAAGCGTGAGCGTGAGGAACTAGAGGTATACCAGGGCAAGAAGGATGCACGAAAATTCTATCAACAGGTTAAGCGTCTAACCCAAGGTTTCAAGCCCGGAGCATCCACTTGTAGAGACGAAAATGGAGATCTGAATACGGATACGCAGTGTGTGCTGAGATTGTGGAGACGGCACTTCTCCAATTTACTTACTGGCAACGATTCCACCAATGCCGCCCATGGAGAGCGCAGTTCAGAGCTACCAATCAACAATGACGGAGTGGAAGTACCACCACCTAGCCATGATGAGGTTCGAGTTGCTATCCAACGACTCAAAAACAACAAAGCAGCGGGTGCTGACGGCCTGTCAGCTGAATTGTTTAAAACCGGCGGCGATGAATTGATAAGGCGCATGCTCAGCTCAGCAGCAAAATATGGCTAGAAGAAAGCATGCCCGACGATTGGAACCTCAGCGTACTGTGCCCTATACTTAAGAAAGGAGACCCAGCAATCTGCGCAAGTTGTAGAGGTATCAGTCTTATTTCCATCGCATATAAGGTTCTCTCAAGCGTTCTGTGTGAAAGATTAAAGCCGATAACAAAAACACTGATTGGACCTTATCAGTGTGGCTTTCGACCTGGTAAGTCCACCATAGACCAGATTTTCACGCTACGACAAATCCTGGAGAAAACCCACGGAAATCAAATTGACACACACCATCTCTTTGTCGATTTTAAAGCTGCGTTCGATAGCCCGAGAAGGGATTGCCTATACGCAACAATGTCTGAGTTCGGTATACCTGCAAAGTTGATCAGACTTTGCAGAATGACGTTGAGCAACACACGCAGATCCGTCAAGGTAGGAAATGACCTCTCCGAAACCTTCAATACCGAAAGAGGTTTCAGGCAAGGCGATCCACTGTCTTGCGATCTCTTTAACATCATCATGGAGGGGATCGTACGAAAGGCCGGTGTGCATCGTAATGGCACCATTTTCTACAAAGGCGTTCAGCTCCTTGCGTACGCTGATAATATTTATATTGTCGGCAGAACCAAGAGAGATGTTACCGCTGCTTTCGCCGCTATCGAAAAGGAATCAGCCAAAGTGGGTTTGACGATAAATGAGGGTAGAACAAAATATATGCTGTCTACAAACAAGGGAGCTCGGCGTTTAGACTCCCACGTTTCATCCGGCAGCTATAACTTTGAAGTAGTCAAGGAGTTCGTTTACCTTGGCACCGCCATTAATACCAAAAACGAAATCAGCCTGGAGATAAAGCGAAGAACAATAATTGCTAATAGGTGCTACTACGGGCTCAGTAAGCAACGATCGACAAAACTAACACTCTACAAGACGCTCGTTCTACCTGTGCTGCTTTATGGCGCTGAGGCATGGGTAATTTCGCAAACTGACGCAGCCGCTCTGGGGGTGTTCGAGAGAAAAGTTCTTCGCAAAATCTTCGGTCCTGTTCGAGTCGGCGATGACTATCGCATCCGAATGAACCACGAGCTGTATGAGCTCTACGATGACATTGACGTAGTTCGGCGTATAACTGTGCAGTGACTACGCTGGCTGGGTCATGTCCATCGTTTGAACGACGAAGCTCCAGCGAAAAAGGTGCTCGAGGCGAGGGTCGCTGGTCAACGACGACGAGGGAGACCATGCCTCTGATGGATGGACCAGGCTGAGGAAGCCCTAACCTCACTTGGTGTATCCGACTGGAGAAGGCGCGCGCAAAGCAGAGGCGCCTGGAGAGCTGATGAGGTCGGTTGAAACCCGGACACGGGTTGTTACGACCAACTAAGTAAGTAAGTAAAATATTTTAGTATATTGTCCATGATTGGGCTGGACGAATATATCTTATAAGAAAGTAACAAGAGAAAATTATAGAAATAGCTCAAACTCAATTAACTTTTGTAAGAATCCAAATTATTAAATTCAGATAATTTTCTTAGAAGAGTGTATGGGTAGCTACTGCTTATATGTTATTTCTGCTGTGCTCCTTTAAAGAAATTCTTTAATAATATATGATATTTTAATGAAATACATTTTTTTCATTTTTTATTACCATTGTTGTTTTTGTAGTAATTATAGTTGTTATGGTTGTTGTTGGTGATGGTATTGCTGCTGTTGATTTGATGTATCTGTTGACTTTAGATTGTTCCTTGATCTGGATTATTATGCAAATATTGTTAAAAGCAATCACGCAAAGCAAAAGCATTGGCAGAAGATCGATTCGAAGACCTAGGTCTGTATGATCTTAAAGGTATTGTATCGCGCCTCCATGTTCCCTCAATATCTTCATTGTTCACAGAATGGTCAACTAAATCATTTGTGAAGTAATTACGATCATGTTGCAGCATCAAGAAATTATGGAGTACAATTGCAACAAGCACTAGTTTGTCCGCATTTTCCGGGTACGCTTGAATAGGGGTTAATAAAATTCTCCAGCGCTAAGCCAAAATACCTCAAGCGTTTTCAATATGCACTCGAGCTTTAGATAAAGTTCAGTTAAAATTGTCTTTATCTTCCAGCAAATTTTGCCCAGGATAGGGACGCATTATGTTATTCTTGAACGGGAAAGCGTAATCGCCTACAAAATAATACGGGAAAAACGTTGTTGTACACGGCAAGTTGTTGCTCTGGGGCACTTCCAAAGGTTCACTTAGAAGTTTTCTTCCGAATGCACTTCGAGCAAGTATTCCGCCATCGCCTTGGCTTCCCAATGCACCAACATACACATACGTAAAAATGTAGTTTGCATCGCTTGCTCAAGAGCACAATACTAAATGTCTTCTTATAATTATAAAAAATGGAACCAATATTCACCAGACGAACGATGCTAATGTGCTTGCCGTCGATAGCACTAACACATTTAGTCATACCAGTTTTAACAAGAAATTTTCCTGATATGGCTTGGAACTCATTCTCATTTGGTGGCGATACATAAATGCAATTAAGCTCATCCCAAATAGCCTCACAAGTTTCGCAAATACTTTTTTCAACTGTTGAAATACCGTGAGCTTGTGAGACCAAGCCAAAACTTGTATGTTGCACCCTTGAGCCAAGTAGCTGCCATCATGTAATTATTTTATTTTGATTATGGAAATGGTTCGAATACCTCTGCATCCTTTCTTTTAGAGCGGTCAACAGTAGGTTGAAGTTCGCCACAGTCATCCTAGTCGCCTTAAAGAAGTGTTCCTCATCCTTTTTTTTAAGTTTTTGGGTACAAGTAGTAAAAAATCCTTCCTCTTCCCGAGTAAGGTTTACCGGCCGAACCCACCATCTCCTCCTTTCCTCTTGGGTAGCTTTAAACGCCTCATAACCCAAATTTATTTGATTTATTATATCACTTAATCTTATAACAAATTGCATCAATTCTTCCAACATTGTTAACAATATATTTTTATTTTCAAATAAAAACAAAGTTTTCAACAGCTGTTTGTTGCGTCGCTTTGAAAATAATCAAGTAGCCGTTGGTATGACTACATTCCTGTCTTTTGTCGTGTCGTAAAGTCGTTGCTGTCGTCAATATGTTCACACAATCTCAAGTGGGCTCTAACCAGTGTAACCAGAATTTTTTTCCTCTAAATATTCCACTTACAATTTTTATATTCCACAAAAATATTGCACTTTGAATTTTTAGGATATATGTAAACAAAACGAGATGTAAAACATAGAAACATTAACGAGATGTAAACAAAAATACATATATCAGTTCATTTGTACTTTACAAGTCTTTTGAAGTACCCTACGGGGAAAAGAATCGGTTCTGAATCTATCACGTGATAGATCCCCAAGAGGTAGGTACCCGTCCCAATTCTGCCACCAACATATGAAACCGACCAGTTACTTTTACATGGCGTTGTCATTGACAGGGGCCAATTGCCACCTGCTGCATCACCTTGGACCGGTCCAGTAACCGGTCAAGCAGAGTAGAATGGTGACCTGTTATGACAAAAACGGAACCGGTTCAGAACCTACCATGTGATAGGTTCCCAAGGGATAGCGAGCTGACCCAATTCTGCCACCAAGATATGAAACCGACCGGTCACATTTACATGGCGTTGTCATTGACAGGAACCAATTGCCACATGCTGCATCACCTAAGACCTGTCTAGTGACCAGCCCAGAAAAACAGGATCCAAACCACAACTTTTCATATTTTTTATTATAAGTTATAATTTTTTTATATATTTTTTCACACAATACGAATACAGCTTTGAGTTTTAATAGATCTGTCTCCGCTTGAATCATTCAAAATTGGTCCCGTGCTGAGTAAAGTTAAATCTGTTCCGTAACAGGCACAAAAAACCTGTTACGTGACGAGTTATATCAGACCTATCCTGTGATAGCTGTCCATTGGAGCTGACACGAGATCAGTTATTTAAGGGCAATTGACTCTGCTTTCCCCGTAGGGTATTATATTCTCTTATAAATAGTTACATATCTTTATTCTCACAAAGAAAACTTAGTTTTTAAAATGCAAACAAATAGGTGTATTAAATATCGTCACCATAAATCTAAAAAGCCGTATCAACATTCTTAATATTTTATAGGAGAAGCCAAAACAGTTTCAAAATTGGAAATTTTTAATTTTTTAAACGAAATTAAGCAGAAATTACGACTTTTAAATCGAATATATGTGCTATTTTCATTGTTTTTAGCTTTTCCTATAAAAAATTAAAAATGTTATGGATTTTTGAATTTATATTAGCGATATTTATATTACAAAGTACAAAATGAAAATTAAGGCAAAGCTTCGAGATCAATACTTAATTGTTGCTTGTATTATTATCATAGAAATTCGTAGATACAATTTTTTACTAAGCTATCAGTTATTTGGTAAGAATTGCAACATTTTTTTTTTCTCTCAATCTCCAAAGAGTCTGGGCGTTTTTTTAAGGAATATGAATGGCAAATGCTGCTGTCGTCCGCAAAAGAATGAATTGGGATGTAGGTCAACAACAGAAGGTCGTTGATAAAACCAAGAACAAAGTTGGCGATAGGACTGAACCCTGCGGTACTCCTGCGTTGATGGCGTGCTCATTTGACGAAATTCCGTCGACAAAAACACGGATACTTCGGTCCTTAAGAAAACACGTGATCCACTGAGCAAAGTTAACACCTACACCAAATGCAATTAATTTTGACACAAGCGCTTTATGCCACACTCGGCCGAATGCCTTTGAAATGTCCAGAGCAACAACCCTGCTCTCACAAAATAAGTGAACGCATTGGTTCTATTTTTCAGTGAGGAACGCCATCAGGTCACCAGTAGAGCGGGCCCTACGAAAACCATACTGGCGATCACTAAGCAATTCGTTGTGCTCCAGATAGTTCATTAGGTTGAAGTTAATTATGCTCTCCATAACTTTGGCGAGCGTGAAGATATCGCTATGGGCCGGTAGTTTGCAGGGTTCGTGGCATCGCCCTTTTTTGGTACCGGCTGGACATTTGCGACCTTTCAACAAGATGGAAATACTCCTGTCTTGTAGGAGATGTTGAAAAGGTTTCGCAAATGCCGAGCCAGTGTAGAAGCACACGCTTTAAGCACAATTGGTGGTATGCCATCAGGACCATAAGCTTTGTTTATGTTGAGATTTGTGAGGACTCTTTTTACTGCTCTCGTACGAAAATATATATAAATTTCTCGTGAAGAAACTTTTCGCGTTTTAAAATTGCGTTACAGCGATTCCTAGCCTCGATGCGAAGTCTATTAGTATCAGCATTCTTATCAAAGCGCCAATTCTGATAGGCTTCCTCTTTGGGCCTGACTACAATCCTCCCAGTCTCTTTAAACCATGTGCGGTTTTTTGGTTTAACGCTTTTCTTCTTATTGGAGATAAAAGACCGCATACCCAGCAAGATAATTTCTTGTACCATGACAACCACGGCATTCACATTTCTATCAGCGAAACATAATTTCCAATTGAAGTTGCGATAAAAATTATTTAACGCTGTCCAATTTGCTCTTTCATAAAACCATGCAATCCTTTTCGGGGCTTTAGGCGAAGAGGTGTGAAGGTTAGAATATGAAAAAACAGCAGAGATGGTACAATGGTCCAAATTACAAAGAGGTGCATTGACACTCACATCATATTTTTCATGATGAGAAGTCAGAAAAAGGTCTAAGATGTTATGGCTTTGCAAATCATTTCGTGGGAAAAATGTTGGTTCCTTCACTAGTAATTGGTTCGATTCAGCAAAAAGCTCGACATATTGTCCTTCAGGTGTAGTGTGTTTTGAGTGACATTACCAAGCCGAGTTGTGGACATTGAAATCGCCGGCAACAACGATTTCGCTGTCAGGAAACAACCCTAAAATGTGCGTAATCGTATCAGAGAGAGAGTCCAATTTATTAAAAGTGGATTCCCTCCCTAAATTCGGACTTCTATACACGAAACAAAAATGTAGCAAGTGCGAACGAACTCTGAACCTCACCCACATGGAGCTGAATTCCGGATAGGTGACGCTTAGACCCCGCTCCAACTGGTATGCCACATCTGTTCTTATAAAAAGAGCGATGCCCCTATGCGGAGAAAACAATGGCCGTAAGTAATACCCAGGAATATGAAAGTCCAGTGGATTCGAGTCCTCCGTCCCCTGGGTCTCACTTAGTGCCATTATTTGGGCCTATAGAGAGCACAATATGCGTATACCGAGAAAAAATTTGTTCTCAGTCCACGAACATTGCAGAAGTCTATACGAAAACTAGACGACATACCCGCACAGTGCAAACATAAAACAAATAAAGGTAGAAGTGGTAATTAGTTACAGCTGCGATAAAGATTAAACTCTGTGGACATAAGCAAAAAGTGCAGAGGCAATTGTTATGCCCTTACCTTTGCACAATCTAGCCCACAGTGCAACCCGTCTCGCAGACGCAACTAATCGGAGAGGATAGATGAGTAGACGGACGCGAAAAAACAATTACTTACGCTGCGAGGAGCATAGAAAAGCCCCTCGCGTGGTTAGTAAAAAAAACGCAGTCTGCGTTTAGCGAAGTTGTTGCTGCTCTCTGCTGGTCATCAAAAGAACTGCTTTCCATGCAGTAGATGACTTTGTTGTTGTTGTTTTTTATTGATTTATTTTGTTTCGCTTTGCTTTTTTTTATATTTTTAGTCGGCTGCTGTTAAATTTATTTTTTTTTTTTTTAGTTATTGCTAATGTTTAGGTAATTTTATTTTTAAGTTTATTATGTTTTATTTTATGCAAGTTTTTTATTATATTTGTTATATATACAAGGGAGTGGTTTTGGTTGGTCTCTTTTTTTTCATTTCATTTCAAGTTTTCAAAACATTAAAAAACCTCGCCCCCCGGCCCCCCTTTTAATTTTTCTGTCAGTGGTCCGCGTAATATACGATTTAAGCAGTCTTGGTTGAACCGTTGGCATTTGGCACTCCAAATTTAAAATCAGAGCTTATTGTAAGTTTTGCGTTTTTTTTTAGCAAAATTTTTAAAAACAAAATTTTTAAACCTTTTGAATGTTGTCGGAAAAATCAATTCAATTTAAAAATTTTGATAAGTGATCTGTTAAAGTTTAAGAGTTGGTTACGGATTTTCTTATAAGAAAATACTAGTCTTCTTATCGTAGTAATTTTTATAGTAGTTAACAAGTGACTTATAGTTCAACATTGCTTTATACATAATTTTAGCCCGATAGCAGCTTGTAGGTAAATTGTTAGAATACTATAATAAGGCGCTTACGAAAATATCGTTGGAAAGGAATTGCGTTGTAGGTCACATTTCTAATGCTGTGGAAAACTTTTGCAAAATTACTGCTTATATACCTTTCCTTAGTGCAACACTTCACAACATGAAAGTACTATTTACAAAGCACAACTGGCTTTTGTCATCGTTCAACTTGATTTTGATGACATCCGGAAAGGAGGAACGATCAAAATTTTTAATTAAAAAATATGTAAGAATTTTACCTTGCTCTGGTAACACAACCATAGGAATAAATTAAATCAGAATTCAGCAGCGTATGCTGGTGCAAATATTAGGAAAGTGGGGTGATAGGTGAAGAAGTGCAATTGATATTTGAAATAAATTTCGAGAAGTTCTATGGGAAAGTACCTCTTAAATGATTGTGCATACTTAAGAATACATAGGGATAGCAAAGTCACAGAGAATGATTTATTGTTAGAACTGGCAAAAAAAAAACAGAAGACTTAATGCAAATACATAAAAAAAATAAAAATAAGTTTTATTAAAAACTCATTAAAGTATTATACTAAATTTCTTTGATTCATCGATATCAAAAAATATCGATATATTTTTTATGAAAACCCCCCTTGGGTAAATCCTGGCTACGGGCCTGATATAAACACTTCACGGATTTTTATTTTTTTTTTTTGAACGACGGGCATTTAATTAATTACGTGGACACGTGGATTCAAGACAATACGACAGCTACATGAACTTTTTCACTTTTTTGTATTGCATTATTTATTTATTTGTTGTTATTTTTATTGTTTATATATTTAATTAACTTAGTTTAGTTGTAATATTAAAACACATAGAAACAGGACCTTTTAAAAACAAATAAGGGAGCGACCGAGCAACACATCTATGCGCCTTGAATCCACAATCACTACTCCCCACGATCACTACTTCAACTTTAAAGCCGATACATACAATAAATTTGAATCATAAATATTTTGTGTTTTATTGACCAATTTTTATAGCGACAACTTTTATTTCTATTAACTTCTTGAAATGTTACACTTAGACCTAACATGTCATAATAACAAAATTTTCAAATTTATTTACATCGATTTGTGTTAAATTCCGCTAATTTGCGTCACTCTTCTTATCCAAGGCAAGTACGAAGATATGCGAGTATAAATAGTTGTTGTGTTAGGAACACAATCTGTCGATTCAGATGATACTATACCAACTTGTTTTGCTTCTCGACCAGAGTCCAACACCACGGGACCACCGGCGTCTCCTCCGCAGGCACATTGGAAGAAAGAATGGGAACAGAACTGAGTAGCATTTAATGGTCCAAAGATCCTTTCACATTCTGTGCTATTTAAGACCTGAAGTATTGAGTATTGCAGTTTGTCGGGGAAATTGGTAGAATTTATTGCACCCCATCCGGCCACAGTGATAATTTGATTATCCAATGAAGACATATTAGACAACGGTACACTCTGAACGTATTCGTTAAATTCGATAAATGGTATATTAACCACGGCAATATCATTATGCTTCGTATCACTACCATGATTATAGTTATCGTGGATAATTACATTTGTGGCAAATCTTCTATATAAATATGCATGATTGTTCGCTAAGCCCAAGAAAATCATGGTTCCATTATCGCCACTATAAAAATGTGCAATGAAATTATCTGTTTATGAAGTGTTGTGGCTATCTAAAAAAATAATTTACTTACCCGTGATAAAAACACCCTGCAGCAGACAAAACCCATCTATTATGGATGAGGGAACCTCCACACATAGTATATATTGTGCGATTTGTAACAGATTGAGCAAAAATTAGAACTTGATACTTGAAATAACGAGGATCAGCTTCCTGTCCAACAAGAATCGCTGATACTACAGCGATTGAAAACACAAAAAAAAAGACGATTGAAACTTTCATTACGATCAGTGTTGAAGCTCTTTTGCCAACTATTTAATATTTCACTCCCTTTTATAGTCGCTAAGCAACATATTCACCAAATATTAAATGTGACAGACAAATATTAGCTCAGTTTGATTCTACGACGACATTCAAAAATATTCAATGAAAATATAGAGCTGCGCAAAAGATGTTAATTTTTTTTGGTTTAAGGGGGCAAAACTCTTCTGAAACAAAATAAATTTAAAGATGATCATAAATAAAAACTTTTGTTTATTAGAAGAGAAAGATATTTTCACAAAGTTTGACGAAGTTCATGAACATTTTCCTAGCGAGATTCATAAGTTGTAGACTTACATTTTTTTTTTTTTTAATTTTTATTATTACTATATTTTATAATAAATTCGGCCATACCAAAATCGGGTTTTCTTTTGTTTTGTGATGAACGCACCAACCCATAGTCTGAACAGAAGATTGAACAAAACAAACAATTATAAATGTCTGTGTATGTTTTATATCAAGCAAGTAGCAGTTTAACAGTTTTGATGCGGTGGCAAATTTATTTTGTTGAGAGAGAAATTAGAAGAAAGCACCAACAACAACAATAATGATGCGCAGCTCTTCACAGCGGCAAATTTACGGAGTACTCCAGTATTTCATATATGAAAGGCAGTACGCTTGTGTTATATTATTCATATATGAATTTGTACGTGAAGTTGTATATGGGAGAAGAATGCTCGACTTCTTGTTTGCATACTTTGTAATCGGAAATGTAGCCTGCCCGCCCGCCTACAAAGCTGCCATTGTCTCTAAAAGTAAGTTAAAAATTACATTACCGCCTACGAGTATATTGCCTTTCATCGATGAAGTGTATTGCCAATTTGCCGCCCATTCTGAAGTATTTGCGACTCTCTCGCATACTACCCTTGCTCGTGTATGCTATAGCAAAGATGTTTAATAGAGCTATGCCGCTAAGTACTTTGTTGTTGCTTTCTCATTGCGAGAAAACGAATTTTTGTGAATCATTTATGTAAATTTTCTCACACATAAATACTCTCTTTTGGCATCGTGTCGTAATGTTACTGAAGCATTTAATGTGTCAATGAAAATGAGTCAAAAATGCAATTTTGAACTTAAATTATTTTTGCAACATAAACATTTGCGCCATTTTTTAAGAAATCATTATATATTATGGACCTTTTTTGAACAAAAATTTAAAAAATATAAATTTATTTATTTCAAATTCATCTACTGGGTTTAACCCTTACAGATATAACTTAACCTAATTAACTAATAATGATTTAACTATGTTAAATATTAAATTTATGATTTCATTAAAATCAATCATTAAGAAAAATATACAGATCGTTTAAAAATATATGTCTGTTTAAATCAAAATTCATATGACTGTTGATTGAGTTAAACAAAGTTAGGCATCTTGAAATAGGTTCATTCAAACCATAGTTAGAACTATGGGACTCTGGTAAAAATAAATTTCTAATTCGCAGCGTTTTCTGTGGCGCATAAAAATTGATAAGAGCTAACAATTCAGGTGAATCAATTTTATTGTCTAGAAAATCCTTAATGAAAATAATGCTCTGAGCCTTTCTTCGTTGTTTTAAACTCTTAAAATTTAATAATTCGCAGCGCGATTCATACGGGGGCATATTCTCACCAGAAAAACTGCGACGAAGTGCAAATTTAGTAAAACGCTTTTGTATTTTTTCAATTCGTTTTACCGCTATCTCATAAAAAGGATACCAGATTATGTTGGCATACTCTAAAGTCGGTCTTACTAATGACACAAATAAAGATTTTAAGGTGTTTGGGTCATTAAATTCCTTCGAGTTCCTGATGACGAAACCAAGAAGAGAATTAGCCTTAGAAACCATATAATCTATATGCGCGTGAAAAGATAGTTTAGCGTCTACAATGACGCCTAAGTCTTTTACGACTCTATCTCTTTGGAAAAAACAATTTAAGTCGTAATTGTATTCGTGAATGATAGCCGAATGTTTACGCGTGCAGGCTAGGATCTTACATTTACTAAAATTTAGATATAAATTGTTCTGATTGCACCACGTTGTCAAAGAATTTATATCTTCCTGAAATAGGCAACAGTCATGTGAATTGTTTACAATTGCAAACAGTTTTAGGTCGTCGGCATATAGTAAATAATTACATGACTTAAAGATACAAGTAATATCGTTGACGAATAATAAAAAAAGCAGAGGCCCTAAGTGACTTCCCTGAGGAACACCGGAGTTTGTTGTTATAACTCTGGAATAACTTTCCTTCACCTTGATTAAGAGCTGTCTATCGGAGAGATAGGATTTAATCCAAATAAGTAAGTTGGAGTGAATGCCAAGCTTTTCTAGCTTTTTTAATAATAGCGTATGGTTAAGGCTGTCAAAGGCTTTAACAAAGTCGGTATACAAGACGTCTACCTGAGACCCACCTTCAATAGCACATAGCGAATGATTTGTAAACGACACTAAATTTGTGGTAATAGACCTACCAGGGAAAAAACCATGCTGCTTCGTAGATATAATATTTTTAAATTCGAAAAAAAGCCGTTTGTTAACAAGCTTATCAAGTAATTTAGGTATTGCTGAAAGTTTGACAATGGGCCTGTAATTAGTAACAAGCCCTTTTTGCCCTGATTTGTGGATGGGAGAAATAAATAATATTTTCCAGTCATCTAGAAAAACACCTGTTATTAATGATTTATTAAAAATTAAGGTAAGGCATTTGAAAAGAGAAAATGCACAATTCTTAAGGAAAACCGGGGGTAAAAGATCATAGCCTGCACCTTTATTGCAGTCCAGAGCTTTAATCTCGTTTAAAACCTTGTCCTCTGAAATAGTTATATTGCCGATACTAACTGAACTCGGTATGTTTTCGTGTCTAAAAAAAGTCGTGTCTATTATTTGTCGTGCAAAAGCCATCGAAGATAGATCCAAAAAAATCTGCGAAGAGTTCACAGATGTCCTTATTATTGCTGTCGATTTTTCCTTGATATTCCATTGTATTTGGTATACCGGACGACTTTCGTTTTGAGTTAATGAAAACCCAAAAGGATTTAGAATTAGATTTAATATTGTTTTCTATATTAAAAAGGTATTGCTTGTGGAGAAAATTCGAAAGGAGTTCGAATTCTCTTCTACGAAGAAGAAATTGGTTTTTGTCCTCTGGCAGATTAGTTTTTTTATACTTTTTATGGGCTTTATTTCTTACGTTTTTTAAATGAAGAAGCCTACTGCTGTTCCAAGGAAGATTAAATTGGCGACTTTCTCTTTTAAGTGGCACATATAGACGAAGAGCTTCATTAATATATATTTTAAGTGTTGAGTACATTGTGAAAATATCTTGCGTTTTGAAAGCTAACCTCGTAGTTGGCTTTTCGAAAATTATACGAGAGCTCAGGACTAAATCCAGATAAAATGTTTAGTTTACAGAAATATAAATTGAGCATGAGAGGTTTATGGTGCACTGATTCTGGGGTAAGGGGGATGTTACATTTATCAATCTTGAAACGAGAATCGTTGTTGACGAAAATCAAGTCTAAAATCCGATTTATATCATTTTTAAAATTATTGATTTGAAAAAGATTTAGAGCGTACAGCGAGTCGCAAAAAAGACTCTCGACTTCTTTCTTTACGTTGAAAGGAAGATACATTTGATCGTCAAAGCTAAAAACCCACTCCAGGTCACCCAGATTGAAATCACCTAGAACACAAGGTGTTTGATGATCATTTAAAAGGTTTACAATATGATTAATATTGAATAAATGGTCGCTAAAAATTTCTATACTACTATTTGGTGGTATATAACTTATTATAAATACTACTTCATTTAAGATACAAGATGAGCTATTGTTGACTGAAACAGCAACGCACTGTTGTTCAATATAGTAAGAGTTTCGTGGAAGTATTATTTCTCTGCTAGCATGGATAGTAGATACGGCGATCAAAACGCCACCTCCTCTTGACACTCCAGAAAGAGATGAGCGATCTTTGCGATATAATTCGTACCCGGCATCGAACAATTCGTTGGATAAGAACTGGGGAGAGAGCCACGTTTCAACTAATGCAATGACATCGAAATCGTGGCTCGAAGCTGAGTTGTATAATAATTGAATTTTAGTTCTGAGGCCCCCAGCATTGTGGAAGTATAATGAGAGCTCGATATCTTGTTGATTTTTATATTGACTATGGGTAGTGTGTGAAGTGAGAATTCCTTGAGTGATCGGCGCATGAGGGGCTATGTTGCATGAGGGGCTGGCCATAAAGATGGTTTAAGAATCTCATCAAAATAAGAAGAGAGAACGCCAAGTTTAAAGCATACTCTCTGCATTGAGTGAACATCGACGCCTCTTTTTAATAGCACCCCAGTAAAAAATAGGATCATCCAAAGATTAATCTTGGATCGCTCCTTTGCGAGTAATGGATTACTCCACAAACCTCCGAGCCTTATGCATTTTGTACTCCTTTTTAACATTGCATGTCATTACGGGCGAGCACTTATTTTGAGCTCCGAACGGAGAACAAAAGGAGTATACCTTTAAGCCTCTGAAAAGATGGCAGAGGGAGTAATCTTTTTTAACTCCATAAGGAACACAAAAGGAGTAATCCATTTTAACTCCATAAGGAACACAAAAGGAGTAATCCATTTTAACTCCAGAAGGAACACATAATGAAAATTAGGTATTTTATAAAAACGAATAAAAGTATTCTATTTATTTCTTTCAAGTTTTTAAGGCCACGTTATAATTAAATTTAAATGAAAATAAATAAAATGAAATAAACTTAAATGTATATGAATTCAATGAAATTAAATGGAATGAAATGAAATTAAATGGAATGAAATGATTAAATTTTGATTGAAATTAATGATTAAATTTAAATTAAATTTAATTAAATAAATTAAATTAAGTAAATAATGACTCATTTTTAACTTAAATATTCAAGAAGAATGCGGATTCGGGGCGGATTTTAAGCAATAAGTCTTTCGGTAAAAAGTAGCCTTGCATTTTCGAAAGGCCAGTTTAACACATTTTTCAAAATCCCCATATGTTGTAAAGTCTTCTTTTATTGATTCTGCAACAAAATTAAAAGAAAGATAGCATTGAGTTTAATATTTAAAATATGGTATTAAAAATGAAGCAATTACCGAAAAAGAAAAAGTTAAACAATTTATATTTGTTTAAAGCTATTTTGTTCTTCGTACCATCCCAATTAACATTGAGCAAAATGTTGTCGCCAAGAATTATAGGTATTGCTTTTTCAAGTTTCATTTTGCAAAACCGGGATTTCATATAAGAAATCTGTAAAAAATTAATATAAAAAAAACAACTTTGAGCACCTGCTTACTGCATTTGAAATGAGACAGTGTTACCACTTCTGAATCAGGCTTGGTTTCAATCAGGTGCTCTGCCGAATTTAATTCCTGTATAGAATTAATTGGGAAAATTTGTAGGTCCTTGCAAGTTGGGCGTAAGGTTTTAACAAGCTCTTCCATTAAAACTGTCTGTTTGCACATAATTTGTTTTAATGTTCCGACTTCAATTGTGAGACGATCGATTTTGTTTTCCAGATTTTTTATTGCTTCACTAGTTTCATCACTTGTTTCTATAAGAAAAAGAAAATAAAATTGATGCTACAAGAACTAATTTTAGCAGACTAAATCTATTTACCTGTGCCATTATTGGAAGTGCTTCGTATAGTTTTCGGTGTAAATACTGGCTGACTTTCGAATATGTTTGAATTGAAGTTCATGATTCTTGAAGCTTTTAAGTTTTAAATTGTGTGATTAAATTGAAATATCTAAAAGTAAAATTGTAGTGTTTTTTTACAAGACATTCTCAATTCTGACAGTGATGTAAAATTGGAATGAATACGAAGTATTCTGCATCAGGTATGCAGAAAATTTTTGCAATATATGTCACGAAAGTTGATTTTCTCTCGATTAGTGTTAAGAGTTTTCGCTTTACAAATTCCTAAACAATTTTTGGAGTCTACAGGATACTGGATCAAGCTAACTGCATCTGTGAAAACATTACCGACTACGTATTCTTCGCCACCATCCACGAAGAAACCATATATTTTAATGGGGACCATATTTCTTGTGAAGCAATAATTGTCAGGAGACTTTCTGGATAAGAAATACGTGTTGAACTGATAAAAAAATGTAGCTTTTCCGTTCTTAAAAGCAAATGTCGTTCTGTGGCACGATTATTTAGCTGTTGACTAAGATGTGACGGTTTTCGACAATCTTTCTTTAAAGTAAGTAAGAAATTCTCATATTTATATGCTGAAAAATTATTAACATTTCCAAAGATTTCAACGCATTTCGCTAAATGTAGTAAGTTGTGCACGTTATAACTTATTTTATCACTTCCATATATTGAGGCAAAATCAGTAACAAAAGCTTCCATTAGTTGCTGAACGCATTGCAAATTCTTTTGACAATTCGAAGAACAGGAAACAAAGCGATATGCTGTATGCAATAACAAAAAGTGGGTGTATAAATCCATATGTAATATATCTTTGAATAGAATAACTCCTGTGTAAAGCACTACTT
This sequence comes from Coremacera marginata, assembly GCA_914767935.1. Taxonomy (NCBI): domain Eukaryota; kingdom Metazoa; phylum Arthropoda; class Insecta; order Diptera; family Sciomyzidae; genus Coremacera; species Coremacera marginata. Next base: position 59,101,148 of record OU612045.1, on the reverse strand, counting down.
GCCGGAATTCCTTTGCCTTCCATCTGCAAACCTCATCAAGTGTTCTGCCTTTTCGTGCAAACTCTTTTGGCGTATACTTCGCTATATTTAATATTATACGATCTAATTTATTCTTTTTTGAAATGCTTAATCTAGATTTTGTGTGCTTGTTTTTTAAAATTAAGCGCAACATCTTTTTAAACACTCCAAGGTCAATCAAATGCATGGTGTCAAGCGGGAATTGTGTCACCATGTTGATGTTGCATAATTCCAAGGGATGAACCTTGCTTTGAAATTGCGGTGAATGATATGCTCTGCTTTTTCGTGTTTTAAAATTTTCATCCGTTCTTGCATTTTCAGGTGCTACAGTGTAGCTCAGTCGTCTATTTTTATATGAAGCTTCTTGCTCACATTTCGAACAACCTTGGGCAGAAGTGTGTCCCACCGTACCGATTAAAAAAGCCCTTGCGGGTGTGTCGCAAACAAAAAGTCTTATTTTGGGTATGAAGAGTTGATCATCGATTTTAATACCTTCACTCCTTAAATGGATGTATTCTTCTACAAATCTTTTCAGGAATATTTCTACATCTGGAGGCTTTGATGGGCCAATATAAGTAGCAATTAAAAATGGCTCCGAGTTTTCAAATTCTGAGAAGGCACCGAGAAGTGGCCATAATGACTTTGACGAGCTTTTATAAATCGGCATGCCATCCACAAATATGTCAATAAGTAATTCGGCATTTGCATTACGTAATAAGTATTGACCATGCATCATCAATGCTTTTTCCAAACCAAATTGAAAATATTCACCTGGTGCCATTTCGGTTATTTCAGGGCTTTCTGTGGAGCAGACTTTCAGTAATGTTTCTCTACATAGTGGAACGTCCAAACCTTCACTTTTTAGAATGTGTAGTAATTCATTACAAGATTTATTCGAAATGCGATTTTTAACCAACCAAGTAGCAAGCTTGTGATTACAATTTGCGCTTTTGTCACAGAAACTTTCGATTGAATTGCAATCATTATTAATATGAACATTTTCACTTTGGCTATCCTCATTTAATAAATGCTGAAATTCGTTTGGTTTCGATGTCTCTAGATAACAAATGTTCTCCGGATTACAAGTTGAGAATTTTTCAATTTCTTTTTTCACTAATCGTTTGAAATGTCGCTTAGAAAACAGATTTTCACACATTTTTTATAAATTATTGCAAAATTACTACTGTACCGGTACGCACAAACGCTGCTTGAAAAACACGTGTTTTAAGTTTGAAGACAAAGCGTAAACTGAGAAAAAATGTAAACTCACAGCAAAGACATCTCAAGTTAAGAATAACAATTAACAGTTATGGCAAGAATAATCTCTAAATAGTAAATCAAAAATGCATTGATGCGTCCTATATTGCTCCCTTTGGAGTAATAAAGGAGGTATCAACATGTTTTTTTACCTACTTTCGAAGAATTAATACATATTTTGGCAAAAAATAGTGAACACGTGTTGATTGCTCGCTTATTACTACAAATGGATGAACAAGTCATTACTCCTTTATTGCTCCATTTCGGTATTAATCCATACATTTTTTGCTGGGACATTACATATCAAGTGTTGTTTATCAACCGGAGAATGCTTTGCTATGAATTCGACAATGCTTTCAGCAGAGACTGTTGGTTTAAACGACGAAATGTGTAGCCACTTAAATGAGTCAGCGACATCGAGCTCAGTGTTTACATTTTTACCTATTATAGTATCATTTGTTTTTGTAGGTTTTGTATATCGCTTTGTTCTTCTCCTTTTGTTTGTTTCTCTTACCCAACGAGAGGTCGGTTCCACGAGAGCTTCGTTAGTCGTGGCAGAGTGTAATGGAGCAACAGGTGTTTCGTTTACATGATCAGCAGCAGCAGCAATTGGAGCAATGTCAGAGAGCACAGCGCCAGCAATAACAGCAGCGTAAGAGGTGGATGACGAATGAGAGGATGTGGACGATTCTGCAAAAACAGTAGAAGGCACGATGTTTGATGTTGCGCTGCACTGAGAAGCAGTGATCGGGGTGACGGGAGTAGCTTCAGTGGTATTGGCAGAAACAGCTGTTTCAGCAACAAGAAGTTTGTTTCTCTTTGATGCAGGTTTCGATGCATTAGAGAGACTGTTGATATTGCTTAAGCCAGAGGCGCATAAAGTAGATGGTGATTTAGAACTTTCTGCAGAGAGCACAGTGCCAGCAATAGCCCCAGCGTAAGAGGTGGATGACAAATGAGAGGATGTGGACGATTCTGCAAAAACAGTAGATGGCATGATGTATGATGTTGCGCTGCACTGAGAAGCAGTGATCGGGGTGACGGGAGCAGCTTCAGTGGTATTGGCAGAAACAGCTGTTTCAGCAACAAGAAGTTTGTTTCTCTTTGATACTGGTTTCGATGCATTAGAGAGACTGTTAATATTGCTTATGCCAGAGGCGCATAAAGTAGATGGCGATTTAGAAAAATTGTTTGTTTTTGCACTATATTCACGAGAGGGGCCAACAACCTTAGCCTTCGATCGCGTTATTATTGGATTCGCTGCAATTTCTGCAGGTTTTGGTTTAGATGTATCAAGATAGTTTTCCCCAAGGTTTGAGCAAGATATTGGATTGTTGATAAGTTTTTTTGCACGGATTAAAATGTTGCATGCTTCTTCTATCTTAGAGATATCTTAGGATATAGATTTTGTTAAACAAGCGTCACATTTAAAAAATAAGTTCGAGTTAAACATTAATAAGTCATAAGTAACATCATTAATATTAGCGCACTTGGCATGAACTTTCATGCAGCACAGCCCGCACGATATAAAGTCATCGGTCACGAACTGAACCGCGCACTTAGAACTGAATGATCCATATAATGAATAGAAAGACGTCGTAGACGGAGCACAGCATTTTTTGCAGTATTTGTGCACAAAAAATTAGTATTTGGCTTGCGAACAAAAAAAAAAAACAATAGCGCCAAAACCCTTTCAATATTCAAAAATCCTATAAGCCAAATATTCATCCTAATGAGATGAGCAGGTGTTACCATTTCTTAAGAGATTTGTACTACAGCGCCCTCTGGTGTTCAAGGAAGCACATTAAAAAATTAAGAGTGTGCTTTAGACCACACGACTGAAGTAAAACTTCTTTAACTCCATCTATATGCATATATACAGGGTGTCCCGCAATTGAGTGCAACTATTTACGGAGATGAAAGGTTATGTCGAGCTGAGCAAAAAATCGTACGGGAGGAGGGGGTCTATTTTCACATTCTTAGGAGCTACAGGGTTAATAATAATAATAATAATATTTCACGACTTTGATTCACGTTATTGTTTTTAGCAGAAAAACTAACTTACATAAAACTTATTTTGATATCTCATTATAAAGGCAATAAAATCACCTTTCTAACTGCATATCAACAAACCTAACCAACTTAACCGTTACCGAGTTGTGCTCGTGTGATGATGAAATCAGTCGATTGAAACTACAAAATTTCAATTTTCTACTTTTTCAATTTTTTTTAGATCAATTTTATAATTTATTAAATTTTCTTTTCAATGATACAAGGACAAAAACATATCTTAAAAAATAAAAAAGTTGGCTGTACTAAAAAAAATATACTTATTAGAAAACAATGATATTATCTACTGCATAACTAATTGTAATGTCATTACTTATCATTGTTTTCTAATAAGTATAATTTTTTTAGTACAGCCAACTTTTTTATTTTTAAAGATATGTTTATGTTTTTGATGTCATTGAAAAGAAAATTAAATAAATTACAAAATTGGTCTAAAAAACAATTTCATTTATTACGCAAAATTCTGAGAAATTTGCACTCAAAGTTGAAATTTGGTAGTTTCAACCGATTGATTTCATCTTCACACGATCACAGCTCAGTCACGGTTAGGTTGGTGGGGTTTGTTGATATACCGTTGGAAAGATGATTTCATTGCCTTTTAAATGGGCTATCAAAATAAGTTTTATGTGAGTTGGTTTTTCTGTTAAAAACAATAACGTAAGCCAAAGTCGTGAAATATTAATTAACCCTTTAGCTCCTAAGAATGTGAAAATAGACCCCCCTCCCATACGGTTTTTTGTTCAGCTCGACATAACCTTTCAGCTCCGTAAATCGTTGCACTCAATTGCGGGACACCCTGTATTTATGTATAGTATAAACTTGTATACACATATACATATCAGGAGGGCAACTGCCATCTCCTGCCCTACCATCACTACGCCCATGTATATGTATATATGTTCTTATATGCATAATATATACATGTATATACATATACATATCAAGGGGCCATCTGCCCCACCCTCGCTACGCCCATGCATATGTATATATGTTTATGTATGCATATATGTATAATATATACGCATAAATATATACATAAAAGGGCACAACTGCCCTCCTCTGCTCTACCTTCGCTACGCCCATGTATATGTATGTAATTTTATATATGTAGTTATGTATAATATGTACTTGTATATACATACACATCAGGGGGGAAACTTCCCTCCTTTTCCCCACCGTCACTACACCCATGTTTATGTGTATATGTTTATGTCAGGGGGGAAACTGCCCTTCCCTTCCCTTCCTTACCCTCGCTACGCCCATGGATGTGTATTTATGTTTATATATGTATATATGTTTAATGTAAACATGCATATACATATCAGGGGGAAAACTGCCCTACCCTGGCTACGCCCATGTATATATATATATATTTATATATAATGTATACATATTATATATGTATATATGGATAATACATGTATTCGGATTAACGGCTTAACTCTTCGATTATTGTCAAACTGTCTTCATCTTATGAGCGCAATAATTTGTTGAAAGCTGTCACTGCGTTCCGCAAAGCTAACAAGCGGCCGTTATTGCTCATTGATATTGGGTATGGGGGGGTTGGGTCGCTTTACTTACACGAAAGCTTGACCAAAACAAACCGCGCTTTGTTTCTTTATGCAAACAAACTCAAACGTGAGAGCCGTCTTGTTGCTGTATTTTCTTTGCGTAGCAAATGTTTATATTAGAGCTACCCGTGATGATGAGGCAAAACTGGTTCACAACCATGGCAGAATTATAAGGTAGGCTCAAGTTGGAGTAAAAAGGAAGCTGTATGTCAAAGTCGGCTGGTCGAATTTTAGTTTTCTTATTGTTGTTGTTGCCTTTATCATGATGTTTAGCATTCTCACAGCTTTGTTGTTGCAAAACAAGTTGTTTGAAATGATCCATTTATATGTGAGCCTACTTTATAATTGTATCATGGTTCACAACAAGGAGAATGTTGATTGCTTCGCTGGAACTTGAGGCTGTACACAGGAATTTAGTTTATTTTTACAATTGTGAAGTAATTATATTATTTCTATCATAAAATGTTAATCTGCTTATTTCTAAGCAATCTTTACTACTTCTTCCTTTCCCTTGTGTACTTTTTCTTTATGTATACCTTGCAGTGCTTAACTATTTTTCATTCTTTCCCTACAATAACCTTTTTTTATCATTAACCCTCTTTGTCTGTAACTAAATTTTGTTTAAAGTTGACTCTGGATGTCTGATGTTGCTACTGGCAACTATAAAGCTTTAATTCATGTTTTATGTAAACAATTTGACGGTTTAAATGCAATACATTTTAATGCTCGTAGTTTAAATGGAGTTAAGCTTGATCACGCAAGGTATGTCTTTGAAAACTCGTCTGTTGATTGTCTGAGTATGTGTCTCTGAAACATGGTTCAAAAGTGACATTCCTGATTCTTTTTATGATTTGAAGGGTTTTAGACTTTTCCGTAATGACAGGTGAGAAAGAAGAGAAGTTGGTGTAGCAATTTATTGCAAACCCAGGCTTAATGTAAAGTTTGTAGAACCAGAAAGGTGTAGCTTGTAGTACGTAGTATGACCTGTAGTGTAGTAGTACGTCTGTGGCTCGTAGCTGTAGTTGTAGCGCAAGTTAAGCTAACTTTAACTTTTGATTACTACACTGCTCTGAAAGTTCAAATCGATACTGCAAACGGCGGTACCGAAATAAGTGTTCGAAATTAACAATATTTGTAAAATCATACAGACATAAAAGAGAATTCGTGGAGATAACTCTAGTCGATTCCAGAAAATGTGTTTGAAATTGGATTTGATGATTGGACCTACTTTTAAGGCGATATAATAAATTTGAATGAATAATAAATATTTTGTGTTTTATTGACCAATTTTTATTACGTCAAATTTTATTTCTATTAATTAACTTCTTTAAATGTTACACTTAGATCAAACATGTTATAATTTCTAAATTTATTTACATTGATTTGTGTTAAATTCTGTTAATTCGCGTCTGTCTTCTAATCCAAGGCAAGTACGAAGATATGCGAGTATAAGCAGATGTTGTGTTAGGGGCACAATTGGTCCATATGATACCACACCAACTTGTTTTGCATCTCGACCAGAGTCTATGATAGCGGGGCCACAAGAGTCTCCTAAGCGGCAATTTGTAAGAACGAAAATGTACAGAACTGAGTAGCAGGCAGTCTTCCAAAGACCTTTCTACATTCTGTGCCATTTAAAACTTTAAGTATTGAGTACTGCATTCTGGTGGGGAAAGTGGTAGAATTTATTAAGCCCCATCCAGCCACTGTGATTGTTTAATTATCCAATGAAGACATATTAGACAACGGTATACTTTGAATGTATTCGTCAAATAAGACGAATGGCATTTAGTCAAAGCAATATCATTATACACCCCATGCTCATCATAATAATATTCCTCGTGAACAATTACATTATCGAAATTTCTTCGATATAAATATGTATGATTGCTTAATAAGCCAACATAATATACGTTCCATTTTCGTCACTATAAAAAGGTACAATGAAATTATCCGTTTATAAAGTGTTGTGGCTATTTAAAAAAAAAACTTTTTCGTACCCGTCATCAAAACAATGTGCAGCGGTCAAAATCCATCTATTATGGATAAAGGAACCTCCACACTGATAAAATAGTGTGCTATTTTCAAGAGATGGAAAATAAAATAGAACTTGATACTTGAAATAACGAGGATCAGCTTCCTGTCCACTAAGGATGCGACCTCTAATTTTAGCTGACAATGCACAGGTTGCAAACACCAAAACAAAGACGATTAAAACTTTCATTATGATCACTGAGGAAGCTTTTTGCCAACTTTTTAATATTTTGTTCCCTTTTATAGTAGCTTAACATTATATTCACCAAATATCAAACAAATATTAGCTTAGTTTGATTTCTACGACGACATTAAATCGGCATCATCATCATCATCATCATCATCATCATCATCATCATCATCACATATATGTATATATCTATATATTAATACGCAAACAGAAAACTTTGTGATCCCTGTGATTTCTCTTAATTGCCCTCTCAACAAAATAAATTTGCCACTGCGTCAGAGTCAAAAAACACAGTTGCGTCGTTGGACATACGAGAGAAGCGAAGCTTTTTCGCTGTTACATAGATTTGATAGCTTAATAATTTTTTTTTTGATAAATTAACTTTTAAATTAAAAAATTTAAAATAACATAAAATAAATTACATATATTCAGAGAACATATATAAAGTGCTTATTTTTTTATTGTTGAATGTCAAATTTCCACGCTAATTACATATGCGGGCATATAATGCCAGCGACTCTCCATTTTAACTCTCCACACATGGTTTTGAACTTGGCTGCACTGACTCATGCATACCTTTGTTAATTCCATATATATTTTTTTGACACTTAAAAACGCGCTTGTTGGCATTGCTAATTTTTTTCGTACCAACAACACCACAAACGCATTCACAATACAAACACGGCGATGCTTAGTTGTAGCATAGCAAATACACAATCCTCTATCTATTGATAGATGTTGACGATCTACTGCAGCATAGCTTCTGTTATAACTAGTATTGAATTAACAACTTTTCTAACAGGTCTTTGTGGCCTAGTGGATAGTGTATTAGACTCTCATTTAAGACGACGTGGGTTCGATCCCCACGGGCAGGCCAAAAAATATTTAGTACACTCAGTTCTGTTTTTACACGACTTTTTTTACACGAATTTGATTTAACACGAATTAAAAATAAATCTTTATTTTGTTTTTACGCGCTTTATTTTAATTTAACACGATTGACCCAAATTCTGAAAATAACAATTTAAGTACTAACAGTTTTCACCGCTATAAAATTTTTAATTTTTATTATACTCCCGTGTTGCCGCGTGTAAACATGCATGTCAACAGTCGTCCCTATTGTATTGTATGTGTACTATATTGTTTTTTTGCATTCTTTTCTAAGTTTCTGAAATTGTTTTTTTTTTGCATTCTTTTATAAGTTTATGAAATTGTTTTTTTTTTGCATTCTTTTATAAGTTTATGATATAAAAATATACGCAAATATTAGCTATAACGCTCCAATATGAGTTTAAAAATGGTTTATTGTATTATTTCTACAGATTTGGTAAATTTGGAACCAATCTTCTACTTTTCCATAAGTGCAATGCATTTTTTTACACGATTTTTTTTTTGCACGAAATCTTTGGGAACGTATCTACCGTGTAAAAACCGAACTGAGTGTATTTAATATGAAAGTATTAAATTTTCTTGTTGTAATAAGCGCTAGCAACAAAGAAATCATAAAATTTCCAAGAAAAAATCTGTCGAAAATTTTTCAGATTTCACTCCAAGCAAATCACAGAACGAGGAGTAAAAAGCTTAGCTTCAAAAATCTGTTAAACTGCTGCTTGCTTCATGTAATACATGCAAAAACATTTATAATTGTTTATTTTGTTCAATACTAGAAAAAAAAGCCGATTTTGATATGGCCGAGTTTCGGTCCCAGGCGATACTAGTATATATTAATACGCTAACACAAAATTTTAACCCCTTTTTCTGAATTTATAGACACCACACATGGTAGAATAAGACAAGGTAGTGTTAGTAATTAAAATTCTCTCTTGTGCTGGGTACCGCACCTGTAAAAATCCGGTTTTTACGAATAAAACCAAAACAAATATCACAATTTGCAAATTATAATATTCTATGTGTTTGACAGGTACGGTACCCACCGCTCCGAGACCTTGTTAAATATACCTTGGACAACACATTTGAATGAAACTTATATCATTTGAAAGCTCTCGCTCAAACCATGTGCACGATATATATTTAATTCAAATGTTTTGTCATTCAGATAGGTAAAAATTAAAAACCCCTTTTCCCCATATAAAAGAAGCAACAACAAAATATGTTTCAAGCCCACACCAATGAGTATATATATAGCTATATATATATATAATATATAATTAACCATACTTTGTAGTAAAATTTCGAAATAAAAGTACCCCTATGCTGTGCTGTAGCACAAATATGACATTTTAAAACTTATTTCATTAAATTTGACCCAATACTTTTGGAGTTTACCTGGAAACAAAAATGTACACTTCAATTTTATATAATAGTATAGATCAAGCGTGGAAAAGAATACGATGTAGCTGTAGCGATTCTTGCTGCATCGGCCTGATCAATATGTTGACAACGGCGTAGGCGCTTTAGAGCAGAAATCACCAAAGGTTTTTTTGTTTAAGAATAAGATAAAAAAGAACGAAATGGCCATTTCAGCCCTTGAAAGGACTGTGACCGAGCTTCTTATGATCAATTGTGTTGTGTGTGTTGTGAAATGTTTGAACACAAATGATCGAGAACTGGGCCTACAAGTTTTAAGCCGTTTGCGAACGGCTTATATTCTCAAGCAGCTTTACATGGCAGTAAAGGGGGGCCTTGGGGCTTGCCATTGTCTGCAGAGAGGTAAAGGCCCAACAGAAAAATTATTTCAATTAAAAAAAACTTTCTGTGTCAGGTTTTTGGCTGCCACAACAATTGGCGGGAAGAGTGCTACAACAATTACAACAAAAAACCATCAACAACAACAACATATCCTTAGATACAGTGCAATTATTAATTACTAACATAACAAAACTAAAGGTAACGCTCACTAAAGCTCATCAGTTCATGTGTAAGCTGTAAAAATGTTGATTGTAATTAATAATGTCATTTTGTATGCTCAACTTTTCCCTTGCTAGAATATATTCTGATTTACCCAAATCTAACTGATTTTCATTTAGCAATGAGGTTGTAACTGAGGATTCCTTCCAAGTTTTTATAATTTTCTGAATGATTTGTTCTCTCTCTCATTTCAAAAGTTAGTTGTTTGCACTAATTTTTCTGCATATTTTTATTATATATTTATAAATTCCCAGTGTTCTGCAAGTTCTTTTCTCGCGATTTTTATTTATCAAGATAATTTATTCTAATAAACTAGATTTATGAAATTAAAATAAATCTTGATTTGATCTACTGATTTCTTTCAATGTATTCACATAGTGAATATATATTTATAACCAACTGGTAACAAAACACTGCAAAATTACCAACAAGAAACCTTCAACATAGCAAAAATTATGCGCGGTCGTATACAACAACATGCACACACTGAATTGTTGCGGTGCAGCTAGGATTGCCAGGTGGTCGGGATTCGCCGGGATTGTCCAGTTATTGCAGTGCTTGTCCCGTGTCACGTTATCGGACAATTTGTGCCGGAATATTAAAAAACCTGACATTGAAAAAATTACATTAAAAAAAAAATACGCGACCATTTCTTCTCCCAAATAGCAGCAATTTGCCTACAAACCCTGAAAATTGCTTTCAAGTCGTGACGAGTGTAAAAGGGTCTTTGGAGTTGAGCTTTTAGGCTAGTTAAATCTGAGCTTTTAATAAGGCTAAATAAAAACTAATCTTGTCTAAATTTCTACAACTTATTAAATACACTAGATGGTGAACAAATGCTTGAAATAACTCGTGCAAATCAAAAATATGTTAAATATATTTTTTAATTGAGGAACAGCATACCAAAACCGGAAAAATTTACATTGAACTAAATTTACTTTTTTTCAATTCGGCATTTTCGAAAATCTCTGAACAGACTGATAATGACACGACCTCTCTATTGATGACCTTTTAAATGACTTTCGCATAGTTTTTATACGATTGCAGTTAAGCAGAATTAAGTGCTTTTCAACGCAAACTAACGGTACTCCTTCAAATCAGTTATAAGAGCTGATAACGATACTTTGTTTAAAGTAGTACAGTTTGTTATCTCATTCTGTGTTTGAGCTTTTTTCTAACTATAATCAACATTGAGTTGGCGAGAGTGTATAATAACATTTTTTTGGTGTCGTATAGTTTGGATAAGAAGTTACAATTAAAATTATTGGTTTTATAGTAGTTTAAACCACTATTAAAATAAAAGGATATCATATAAGTTCTGTCTTGATAAATATTGCAAAAACTTTTTAAACGTACCATAAATTGAATTGCTTTTTTACTATAAAAGAATCACATTGACGAATTTTAATGGTAAAAAATTATTGGTTATATTCGAAAATATAACCGAAACCCGAACGCGGGTTGTTATGGCCTCCTAAGTAAGTAAGTATGTAAGTATATTCGATAAAAGATTGTTAATTCGAATTTCGTGTTTAAGACGCAAAACGTAAAGATGGAAGTTCTTTTTAATATTTGTTTTCCAACTAAACGTGTGTTTAAACAACTGCATAAAATTGAGGGTCTATAAATAAAAAAAAATATATTTTTAAACAAACAAATAGTTTTACATGCGCCAATGGAAAAACACAGCTTTTGTTAACGAAATGACGAAGCAGATAAATTTTTAACTATATTTTGAAAAAAAACATGAGCTGTCCCAAAAAGGGTAAAAGGGGGATCAAAACCTGCTTTTATCTGATGGCCGTTTATCATCGAGTGACTTTTTTATTTTTGTTTGGTATGAAGTGGGAACTAGAATGTTGTAGCTTCTAGTATGTAATAGCTCGTAGCTGTAGTGCAAGTTGAACCAACATTAACTTTTGAGTAATACGCTGCTCTAAATGTTGTATTAATGATGCTTTTTTTAGGGTCGAGTATTTCAAAACGATACCGTAATAAGTCTTCGAAATTAATAATATATGTAAAATCGTAAAAATTGATAAACAAGTGTTCTCTAAAGCAACGCTTCATATCGCCTAATGGTATAATTATGTTCGCGTAACTTGACGCAACGTGGCCGTGGAAAATCGTAGATTGTACGTAGCAAATCGAATGTTGATTATGCAAACTTACATGTACTTAGCAAACTTCAAATCAGCTGTTGTTATTTACAAAAAGTAAAAAATTTGTTATTGGCAGGAAAATTAAAAAAGAAATGGAGCAAGAATTGTTAAGTGTATCTTTCTTTCTATATATAGTAAGAACATTAGCTAAATAGAAAAATCTCCATAGAGCGAGGCAAAACAAGACGAGCCAAGGGCAATCGGAGCGCCATGAGCAATTGGATTGGAAGAGAAAAAATAAGTCTGTTTCAAATGCAGCTTTGAACAATCACGTCGGCATCGCGGACCGGAGGAATATTTAGCTGCTGAGCACATTGTTTGTTGTGGCCATGCATCATTGCGGTAGCCTTTTCCCATATGAATGCGCCAGCAGCTCCGCGATTTCCATGTGATTGTGCCATTTTTTTATTTTCCACATTCAATATTTTCATGACACTCAGATTGCCCTTGATTTGACTTCACTTAAGGCCTTTTCCACACTTGATCAACGCGACTCCAACGCAACTTCAACGCAACAGCGAAAAGTTGAAAAGCGATGCATATAAGCCGAATGCTTTCAGACTTGCTTCAAAAGTAGTGCTCTTACACTAATTTAATACTTTACCCTTGCTCATTTATACTGCAAACTATTTCTTTTTCTTCTAGATTCTATTAATAAAAAAAAGGAACTTATTAATTTTTATTTATTCATGTTGATTAATATGTAGCATACTGCACTACAAATAATTGAATTCACAAAACAAACAAACTGATCCAACAAGTCGCTGATGCGTTGCGTTGAACAAGTTGAGAACGTGTCGAGAACTTGTTGTGTGCAAGTTGCTTATTCTGAAGGTTTCGGTATAAATACACAGGCTTGAGTTGGAGTTGCGTTGACCAAGTGTGGAAAAGGCCTAAAACACCAGAAGAGATTTGACGCACAAATTAGTTTTTATAATATTGAACTGGAAATTCATGGTACTAAAAACAAATGAAAGAATAAAATACCGCACATAAACTAAACACACATAAACAAGCACAATGTAGCTGTCACAAAAACGCAGAATTACGTAGAGTATAAAATGAAATGAAACTTTTTATTTGTTCTACGTTTATCTTAAGATTGCCAGATAAAACTCTCTTATTATCTACATTTCTCTAAGCTACGTTGCGTGGAGTATAACCAAATACACACAAAGCCCATATAACAGAAATTCAAGTGACATTTGTTACGGCCCCGTTGCACTAATTCGGCGAATCGTTCACAGCCGCAGCTGCACCTAGAGTTGCCAGATCCTGAAGGGCTGTTGTCGGAACAAGCCAACAAAATTCCGGGATTTTTTATAAATCGTCAGGACAAAAATATTTGAAGAACATAAACATCCCGCCAGTATCGAAAGTAGCCAATGCTCCATTCTCATTAGCTACTTTACTAGATTTATACGAACTAGATCCTTTTTTGACCCAAGGTAATGCATAAAAGGGTCAGTTCAATCAACTTCAAGCTTGTACTGCCTTTTATTTATATTTTTGAAATCTAAATTTTGTAAGAACGACCATATACTTCGAAGTAATATTTTCGAGAATATTTTGGAAGAATGCATTCCAAACGATTGGAACCTCAGTGTACTCTGCCCAATCCACAAGAAAGGCGATACCACTATTTGCGCCAAGACTTCAGTCTTTCACATCGTAAACCAACTGATTGGGCCTTATCAGTGTGGCTTCAGACCTGGAAAATCTACCACCGACCAGATATTCATGCTACGACAAATCTTGGAAAAGACCATAGAGAAGCAAATCGACACCCACCACCTTTTTGTCGACTATAAAGCCGCTTTCAGCAGTCCAATAATGAATCACCTATACTCCACCATGTCTGAATTTGGTATACCTGCAAAATTAGTCCGTCTATGCAGGATGACACTGAGCAATACCAGCATTGCAGTAAAAATCGGGAAGGACTTCTCCCCCCCCCCTTTGTTACCAAAAGAGGTTCCAGACAAGGTGATTCTTTATCGTGCGACTTTTGTAACCTAATTATGGAGAAGATCATTAGAGCTGCTGATCTGAGACAAAGCGGCACAATATTCTATAACAGTGTTATGCTGCTAGCGTATGCCGATGATATTGATATCATTGGCCATAACACACGCGAAGTCAGTGCAGCATTCTCCAAATTAGAAAAAAAGTCGAGTCGCATGGGTCTTGCAGTAAACGCAGATAAGACGAAATATCTGGTGTCAACAAACAAACAGTCCCAGCGTATTGGCACCCACGTCACTGTTGACAACACCTCCTTCGAGGTTGTGAAGGACTTCGTCTACCTCGGTTCCAGCATTAACTCCACCAACGATATCAGTAGAGAGATAAAACGTAGGATAACTTGCCAACAGGTGTTACTTTGGGCTCAGTAGGCAATTGAGAAGCAGAGCCCTCTCTCGACGGACAAAAGTCACGCTCTATAAGTCCGTAATCATGCTCGTCCTGTTATATGCAGCACAAACCTGGACGTTGAGCAGCTCTGATGAAAAGATTTGAAAAGCGTTCGAGAGAAAGATCCTTCGTAAAATCTACGGACCAATCTGCGTCAATGGCGAGTACCGAATACGATTGAACGATGAGCTGTATGAGCTATACGCCGACATCGACATAGTAAAGCGCATAAAAATCGATCGGCTTCGCTGGCTAGGTCATGTTGAGCGAATGGAAGACGACGCTCCAGCGAAGAAAATATTCGATTCGGTACCCAGCGGCGGACAACGCAGAAGAGGACGACCGCATCTCCGTTGGAGGGACCAAGTGGAGGACAACCTGATGAAACTTGGAGCTTCCAACTGGCGCCAGCAAGCGCAAAACAGAAATGGCTGGGGCAATTTCTTACAACAGGCGGAAGCCGACTTACGGTTGTAGGCACCATCTAAGTAAGTAAGTAAGTAATATTTTCGAGAAATTATGATATGTAACAAGATGAATAAAAGAACTCTTATGGAGAAAGTATAAGTTAATTAACTGGAGAATACTTTCACAATGCCTACTGTTTTTGATTCTTTATCTTTCCAACTAGCGCATAAGTTCACTCTATAGCATTAGTGAATAGGCTAGGGAATGGTTATGCAAAAGCTAGCAATTGACCCCTGCCTGTGATATGTTCAGGTTAAATTTGCTAGTTGAATGTAGAGTTGGGTCGTTCCGGACATGTATAGTTCACGGAACTATGTTCACTCCAGGACCAATTGAACATGTCCAAACAGGTCAGATTGAACTGAAATTTTTTCTAATGAGCAACATAAGCCGACATCTCTTTCGCACTTACCACACACACATTACTGCTTAGACGAATTATTTGAG
Source organism: Coremacera marginata (assembly GCA_914767935.1). NCBI lineage: Eukaryota > Metazoa > Arthropoda > Insecta > Diptera > Sciomyzidae > Coremacera > Coremacera marginata. Next base: position 59,085,648 of record OU612045.1, on the reverse strand, counting down.
CGACGACAAGTAAAACGATAATAGTTGTGAGGCAGAATTAATGAAATAATAGACGATATGATATATCGTCATTCTTGTTGTGTGCATTGTTCTGTTTATTTTTGCTTGTAACATAAGAAAGAGAAAAATCATGAAATGATACTTAGCATGCTTTTGTTACCTTTCCTCTAATACAGAGAGCTGTCGGAACTGATAGTTCCGCGGACATTTTCAGTTAAACTATGTAGTTTGAAAATTCTTGAAAGATTAAGGTAAACTACATCGTCGTTAACTGAAATGTATGTAAAACGTTATACGAAAAAAAATTAGTTAAATCTAGTCAACTTAGTTGAGTTGTAATTCATAATATTGGCCTAAGAATGAATAATTGAGTATTAGTTCAGGCCCGTAGACAAGGGGGATTTTAGGTGTTCAACCCCTCCCCCTTAGGGTCCAGAAAGTATGGAAAAATAACACAAATATGACTATTAAATTCAAAATGTAATTTTTGTTTTTAAGATAAACTGAGATAATGACATTAATTTCAGTTTCAACATTTTCAAAGCCAATTTAAAAAACTTCGATTAGTTAATGAAAAATGTTTTGGCCAAATGAACGATTAACGTTGCTTATAAAAGACATATGCCCATAATCATAAACAAAATAAAATAAAAATAAAAAAATAAATTTTGACAGTTTTTCAATATAATTTGTTGTTACTAAATTTAGAGCTGACTTTTATTTGTTTATGATTATGGGCCAATAATTATATTAGAATTAAACTGCAAGAACCATTTGCAATTGTAGATTTTGATGCTCGAAAAGCTACTGATATCTGGATATCTGGAATATATATTATAATTTTATAAATTGTAGAAAAATAGGATGACATTTCTTATGCAAAATTTAAGCTTATTTGACCCAAAAGCTTTGAGTAAGCATTCGTCTGAATGGATTTTTTTTAAAATCCTTAAAAGCTGTAAAATGCAAAAAAATCCATGAACTACGAGCTTTAACACTTGTTATATAAGACATTCTAATATACCAATAATTTTCTTGGTTAAGACATCTAAAATCTCCAACTTGGCACAAAAATTTAGTTCTGTGCGAAGTCTTTTCAAACTACAGGTTTTGGAAAATCACTTAAAATCTAAATATGCTTTTTTCATGTTTAGAAAAAAAAAAAATCTTAATAAAAAATGTTTTTTAAAAGATCTTATACAATCCAATTCTATGGAGAATTACCAAATTTTCATAACAAAAATAAACAATTACATTTTTTTTAATTTTCATAACAAAAATAAACAATTGCATTTTTTTTTTATATTTTTGGTATTTTTACAATTATTTTTTATTATATTAAAAAATAACAAAAAAATTGGAAGTTCAAAAAGTTATATTAAGTTCTTATATAAAAAAAAATTTACTGTTTAATTCTTTTTATAGAAATTTATCTAGCTGAGTAATGGTTTTCAAAAAAAGTTTTATTTTGATGTGATAACTTAAATAATATTTTGGGAATAGGATATTGGTGCTGTACAAAAACCAGTTTTCGAACTTCGAGTTTTGAAAAATTATCTAAAATTTAAATATGACTTTAAATGTGACGATTCCTCTGTCAAAAAATTTATTAAAAAAAATATATAGGTAGTAATTGTTATTGGCAATTGAATGTTGGCAATTGAATGTTTTTTTCGAAATTGTGAGGAAACAGTTTAATTTTTAAGAATTCTAAAATGTTTTTTTTTAATATAATTTAAATTGTCGAAATCGTTTTCGGGAACAGAAATATTTTGGCCTTTAACGATAACTTGAACTAAGTTCACACAGGTCCATTAGGATCAATAAAAGAATAAGATAGCCAGAAAGAAACCAAATTTAAACCCTAAAATATTTTGGAACTCCCGTTTATGTGAAATGTCCCCTAAAAGTTGTGAATCAAGCTTTAACAGGTGAACTTATTAAAAAATATTCAATTTTTCATAGCAAATTTTAATTTTGATCTTAATAAATTGCAAGAAAGCTTCCCTTTTTTACCTTTCAAACTGATATGTTGTATAAGTAAAATTTAGAGATAGAAATTTTTACTTTTTGTGCTAATTTTCGGAATTATACTTTTTGAAAGAAGATTAAAAATTCTCAATTTGGACCATTTTTCAAAAAAAGGTTTTTGTGTTGGAATAAACTTTTTATTAACTTTATTTGCTTAACTTTATTTAATGAATAACTCCAGGGTTGCCAACATATCGTTTTTTCCATTCCGTTTTTTTTTTTTTTAAATAAGTTTAAATAATATTTGATTTTATAAATTTCGATTCGAGCAAAAACAGTTCAGTACCATTTTCTCCTGTGTTTCTCAACCGATTTTGATGATTTTTATATTTTTAATGAATCAGAGTAGGGAGGAGCACCGACGAATTTTTAAAGAAAAATGCTAGCTGGAATACCCGGCGTTGCTCGGGGTGTTTCTAAGCCCGAAATTGAAAAAAACCGAAATTCAGGAAAAAAAATTATACCTGTTGAAACTTGACTTTTTTTTAAAATACTCGAAGTGCCCATTTCTAGAACGTAAGGGCTGCCAACATACAGTTTGTTCATTCCGTTTTTGTTTGGTGTAATTTTTTTATTTAGGTTTAAATAATATTCGATTTCGGTGTTACTCGACATTTATTACGCAAATAATAAGAGAGTTTAAAATTATTTTCTTTTCTAAAATATATTTTCGAATATCTTCTCTCTTTTTTCTACATATAGAAGAAAGCAATGGCTCACACTTCTAGGTTTGAAGGAGCCTATAGGAGACGGGCCTGTGCAGCTGTTTGTCTGTTCTGGGCATTTCTCCACAAAGATGCGGCGTGGTAATCATCTTTACCTCAATGCAGTTTCAGACTGCAACATTAATTTTAACGTAGAGTTACCTGTGCTTATAGCAGAAAGAGATTCGGGAGTTGAAATTAATGGTAGTGATATAGATTTTGTTCCTCAGTTTAGCTCTACAATTATTGAATCTAGACTACCCACTGGTAAATCATCCACCGTCCGTAAGCCTCTTTTAAATTTAAATTCAGTAGAACCATTTCCATTAAATCGATCCTGAAGAAATGCCGGTCAAGCGTAATGAAAATTCCAAAATGGCTATTGTTGGCGGACATGTTCAAACTGAAAATAGTTTAAGCGAAAGTACACCCCGAAAAATTAAATTACTCGACGAAATTCAAAATGTTAAAAGACAATTGCAATCTTCGCACAATGAAACAAAATTTTGGAAAAAAAAATTTGATATCAAAAATATGGAATTGCTTATTGCAAAGCAACAATTGCAAATACGGGATTTTGCTTTTGATAAACTAAAAATGGAACACGAGGTTTCGGTGGAAATGTCAAACAATCGTGAAGTTGCCATTAGTACTAAAACTGATGAGCAACGAATAGAAGAGCTTTGTGGAAATCTGCCCCCACAATTAAAAAGAATTATTGCAAACAGCCTAAAGAATAGTTGTCGTCATCCTAACGGGCGCAGATATGACGACCATCTCAAAACTATTGCTGTGGGTGTTTACTTTTTATCCCTTTTAGCATAAAGATATTTAAAAAAGCCCATGAATTGGCCCGAAGAAAGAACTCTTCACGAGTTTGTAGCTTCTTGGCCAAAATCTCCTGGTTGCTCCAATAGTAGCCTTAAGTCCTTAGAGCTTCGAAGCCGTGGTTTCACTGCAGAACAGAGATTTGTCTCAATTTCTTGCGAACGGGCGCAGATATGACGACCATCTCAAAACTATTGCTGTGGGTGTTTACTTTTTATCCCTTTTAGCATAAAGATATTTAAAAAAGCCCATGAATTGGCCCGAAGAAAGAACTCTTCACGAGTTTGTAGCTTCTTGGCCAAAATCTCCTGGTTGCTCCAATAGTAGCCTTAAGTCCTTAGAGCTTCGAAGTGGCTTCACTGCAGAACAGAGATTTGTCTCAATTTCTTGCGACGAAATGTCGCTAAAAGTTAATTTGCAGTATGACAGGCTAAAGGACATGATTATTGGGCTTGAAGACTACGGAAACGAGATCCGTACTTCAAGAACGTCCAATAGTGTCATGACGTCAATGGTCCAAGGCATTGGTGGATTGTCTTGGAAATAACCATTTGCGTATTTACTTTTGCATGGGGCTTGCAAAGGAGATATTATAAAAAAAATACGTTTTTGAAGTTATTGACCAACTTCAACGTATTAATTTGCACCCTTGACGTTTTGTGTGTGATAAAGGGGCGAATTTCTTAAATTTTGCAAAAATTGGAGGAGTAACTGAGGAACATTCTTATTTTATTGTAAATGGTGAGAGAGTTTTTTTCTTTCATGACTCTTCTCATTTACTAAAAAGCAGTCGGAATTGCTTAGAAAATTCCAAAAATGTCATTATTTTTAATGATGTAGCAGTGAGCTGGAACGATATTGTGCACTTCTACAACGTAGACTCTACGTTGCCAATAAGATGTGCACATAAGCTTACTGCAGCTCACATCAAGCCGAACACTTTTCAAAAAATGAGCGTCCGTTTAGCTGCTCAAGTTTTAAGTAATACTGTTGCTTCTAGGATGAACGCTTTATATAGCTCTGGAGTCGTAGACGCTTCCAAAGCGCCAACGACTCCAAATACGATGAAATATATCCTTCTTTTTGATAAATTATTTAATATTTTCAACAGCTGCAGTGCAGATGTTATTTTCCCTTCCAAAAAGGTATATACCTCATCCCAGGAGCAAGTAGATCTACTTGAGACAGCCAAATCTCTTCTGAATTCTATGAAAATTCAAGACGCAGTCGGCTCTGATGTGAAAAAATTATTTAGATTTATAAATGGTTGGCTTCTAAATATAAGCAGTTTGAAACAATTGTATAATTTCTTGAGCAATAATTGGGTTTCTTTCATTATGACGAGAAGACTGTGCCAAGATGAACTTGAGCATTTCTTCGGTTCTATAAGACGGGGTGGCGGCAGTTGCTCAAGAACTACACCTTATTCGTTTACCTGCTTATTTCAAAAACGTTGGGGCTTGCTTTGCCCCAAATTTGTTGATGTAATTGTCAAAGGAAATTGCGAGCCCTCTCCGGATTTTAATATGCCACTGTTAACGATAAATGATGTTCTGCAAAGTGCTCTGGACCCACTGATCCAAGATCAGTCTTGGCAAAATTTTCAAAGTTTGCCACGACCAGAGCATTAATTTATTCAAAAAGTGCAAGTTGATATTGATATAAATGAAGCAAAATTTCTTAAGCAAAATGCATTTGCCTATGTGTGTGGCTGGCTATATCTTAAATTGTATAAGCAACACAATTGACTCAATCCATTGCCATATTTTGGAGAAGAAATCATTTCGGATGAATTTCTCTTCACAAAAGAAAAGCAATGCGAAAACTTTATCCTCATTAAACCTCCGCAGGATTTCATTTTATATATTGAAAAGTTGGAAAACATATTTGTCCAACTATTTGATGGCGCTTGCCACAGAGTTGGACTTTCCCAATTTTTCTTTACAAAAATGCAATATATCCAGCCATACTTTTGTTGTGATAATTGTGACAGTAATATTTTATTAGCTCTATTTATAAGGGTCAGAATATACTTCATTCTTACATTTTTTAATCGAGAAGTATCTGAACCTAATTTTAAAAATAAAATATTACGTGTTAATATCACATTTCAAAATTTCCGGCAAATTCATTTTCTGAGTTATTTGTTTCCGTGTTGCTCGGGATATAGTTCAAAAGCTTCATCATTTCAATAATTCTAGTTGTATGAGAGGAGCCACGTCTATAACGGACGTATTTAATCATTGAACCGGCTTTCATTTTATCACTACCATTATTTCTAGTTATGTTACGCTCTCTGAATTAATCTCCTTCTGCTTAAGTCCCACACGGGTATACTTTATTATTTTCTTTTCTTTTCAGGTTATATTTCCGTTTATCTTTACAGCTCAAATATATAAATATTTATACATACATGAGTATATAGTATAATGGAGATATAGGCCTACAGGGGAACCGAACACTAAAAAAATCGGTAGCGCGCCACAATGCATACCTCAAAGGTGGCGTGGAAATGCATATATATCGATGCCTTAATTCAGAAAGGCCCTATCTCAATTTGTTTCACTTTATAGGAGAATAAAAAACTTGATAAAAAAAATGTTTACATCATACTACTTATAGTTTTTAATAAAAAAAATGCGTTTGAAAAAAAAAATTTAAACTATAGAACTTTACTTTTTCCGTCTCCTATTGAAATAGAGCCTTTTGAGATACGCCCTTTCTATATTAAGGCATCGATATATAATAAAAGCAGTGTTTTATGAAAAGCCCCTTCATACTCCATTAAATAAAAAACAAAATTAATACTAAATGGAAATTGGAATTGGATGAGAAATGTTAAAACAACTAGCAACATCATGTTTTATTTAAGCGAGTATGAAGCGACTTTTCATAAAATAGCATTCTTTTTTTTACAAATCGCTTGGAAAAAACACAGCTATTATTTAATTCATTTATTAATATTAATAAATTATATAATAATATTAATATTTAGTTTTACTACATCACAGGTACTCGCACAGGTCTTATGGTGTGACGCCGAATATCGACGCCTATAAAGAACTGACACAAAAAGAGAAATTTCTCAATAAGCTCGAAAGTAGTGAGAGGTATGTTTCTTATTTTAATATATCCAACACATTTTGTATTCTTATTTTCATCCATCTTATTTTTTTCTAGATTACGCAAACCAACGCTATGTATCAACTATACAATATTTAATCAACTAAATCCAGTCACTCCACTACTAAGAACCATTAATTCTACAAATAAATTTTGAAATCCTGTGTATTAAATTATTATTTAAAAACGCTATTTTTGTAATTTAAATTTAATTATTATTTATCCCAATCATAAAACATTTTCTCCTAGATGTTGTAAAAGGGACTTTCCATTTTTAAGCTACATATGAAGACTTCTCTTTTTTATTTTACACTCATGAATATTGACGGTTGATGAACAAATTTGCAAAAAGTTTTTGCACTTTATCTTAAAAACAGAAACTCTCTTTTACAATTCCCTGGAGAAAATTATTGATCTGATTAAGTTTGAGTTAAGTTTATAAATTATTTCGTTTAATCTTTATCATATTCAAACACAAAATAAACTAGACAAATAAAACTGTAAAAAATACATTTAAAAAATAATGAAGTTTCCAATCATTTCTACACAATATTTCCACGCAATAGAACATTTTATTTACAACTACATCTCAATAAGTTTAACAAGAAGAGGACATATTTCAAGCTTTTTCGATGTCGCCATGTTAGAATACAACGATTTCAAAATTAGAGCCATATTTCGATACTTTGAAAGAGTCGAAACATTTCCTCATGCATGTTAAATCTTGAAATGTTGTTCCTGATGAATTTTTTAAGTTATGACGATATTTTCTTAGAAAATCTATATTAATAAAATTATTTTCTGTTTGTTTTTTATACAAATCTAAACGGCTCAACGGATTTTGCTCAAATTTAAAACGTGTATTTACCGCCCCCAAATCAATGAAAATGCTATATTTCAGACGGTTTTGGTCTGTAAGACTAAAATTTGGTAGTAAAGTTTTATGCTTATCGTCGGCAACTGTACTTAAAAATTGGTGTGGTATACTATAATTACACCCACTTTTAATAAATCGTTAAGACTCCAAAACTTTTGGGCCGATTGCGCTGAAATTTTGGCAATAGATTGTTTCCGAGCACGAGATAGTTTACAGGAAAAATGTTTGCCAAACCCCCTTTCACTGCCCACAAATATAAAAAGTATGGCTGCTGGAACGTCCGTGGCGAAGCTATTTTAAAAAGTTTCGTTATGTATGCAACTTATGAATCTTGCTTCGAAAATTTTCACGAACTTTGTCCAACTTTGTGAAAATATCGCACTATTCTAGTTAATCAAAGTTCTTATCTATGATCCTCTTTAAATCTATTCTATGTTCCAGAGGAGGTTTTCCCCTAAAACCAAATGAAATTACTTTGCGCGGCTCTGTTATTTAATTAAATATTTTTTAATGTCACCGTAGAAATCAAGCTGAGCTAATATTTGCCTGACACGTGTGATATTTGTTGAATTTGTTGTTAACGACTATAAAAGGCAACGAAGCATTAAATAATTGGTAAACAAGCTTCAACAGTGATCATAATGAAGGGCTTAATCGTTCTTTTTTTGGTGTTTGCAACCGGTGCATTACCTGTTAAAAGTAGAGGCCGCATCCTTGGCGGACAGGATGCCGATTTTCTTGAGTACAGGTATCAAGCTCTAATTTATGTTCCACATCTTGGAAATAGCGCACAAAATTCATTTTGTGGAGGTTCCGTCATCCATAATGAATGGATTCTGACTGCTGCACATTGTTTCGATTACCTGTACGTAAATGATAGTTTTAAGATATCCACAATACTTAGCAAACAGATAATTTTATTATACATTTTTATAGTGATATAAATAGAACCAATTTTTTTTTGGGCTTAACGGAAGAAAATGATTATTCATATCGAAATAATGCCACAGAAGTTATTCTCCACCCGGAATATTCTCCTACTTCACTTATCGTAAATGATGATATTGCTTTGGTTAAAATGCCATCCGTCACGTACAACCAATACATTCAACCAGTACCGTTGTCTAATATGCCTACATTGGATAATCAAATGATCACAGTGGCCGGATGGGGCTTAATAAATGCTACCAGTGTACCCCATGATTTGCAATACTTAATGCTTCGAATTAAAAATAACACAGAATGTGAAAGGGTCTTTCAAAACTTCACTGCTAATCAGTTCTGTACCCAGTCTTACCTTCAAGTTATCTGCTTAGGAGACTCCGGTGGCCCAGCGGTGATAGACCCTGGTCGAAATGTAAAACAAGTTGGTTTGGCATCATTTGGATCGACAAATTGTGAACCTAACGCAACAACTGCTTATACTCGCACAGCTCCGTACTTGCCTTGGATAAGAAGTGTGACGCGAAATAACCGACTGTAATACAAATCGATGTAAATATGTTTGGAAATTATGTTATTATAACATGTTTGATCTAAGTGTAACATTTAAAGAAGTAACAAGAAATAAAATTTGACGTAATAAAAATTGGTCAATGAAATACAACATATTTATTATTCATTCAAATTTATTGCATTACCTTTAAAGGTAACCCCTTACCAGTGTTTGCTTTGCTATGACTACGAAAAAGGAATCAGCGAAAGTAAAAAGCAAATGCAAAAAAGAAATAAAAGATCATTTTGCTTCAGTTAACTGCGCAGAAAATTGTGCTTACGAAGTTAGACGAATGAAATGCTTCGAAACGAATTTCAGCAACTGCCAGCAACTAGCTGTTGCTTTCGTTTTCTTTGCTTTGACTTAAGTTTTTTGTCGCTCTAGTTCTTGCAGCCGAAGGAAATAGTTAATACAGAGCATGATTCAATTATTATAAGGTTATTCGTATTTTTTGGCGTATGCTTAATTTGACAATCAAAAATGTTTCGACAATCTGCCAAAACTATTTTGTGATGTTGAAAAAAAAAATGTATGTTTCAGTGTTTCGTTGTGTAGTTTTTTTGGTGTACAAAATAATACACAAGTTCATTCAAATTTCATTTAAATTTAATTCAGTTGGAGGTTGTATACACATTTTTACAAAATAAGCGAGGTGCGAAGCACTTAAAAATAAATCATTGCATTGTTTTTAAATCTAATCCAGACTTTTCCAAACATTATGTTTTGGTTAAAGTGTACGAATTTGTCTACCTGTATTTAAGCAAGTTGCCGGAATTATAAAATATACATTGGTGTTGGAGAATTGTATATATAAAGTAATGATGTGAAAACAATTTTCTATTTAAGTAAATACGTAATATCACATACAGAAAAGACTATAAAAAAATGAGAAAAAGAATAAATATTCATTTTTATTTTTTAATATTTTTATTTCTAAAATATTTATTTAATGAGTTTTTATTGAAATTAAGTAAGTGAAAATAGTTTAGTAAGTTATTAAATGCATAAGGAAAACGGAGTATTAAAAGTAGCAGAACAAATTTATTGTAGTCAACTTAGTACCAAATAGTATGAAATTTAGACAACCGTGTGCATTATATTGCTCTCATGCTCTCATTTTAATATAAGCACATCAATTTGAGAAAACGTCAAAAATACGAATATCCTTATAATAATTGAATCGTGATGCAGAGTTTGAAAATTGTTGCTGTGCTTGCTTAACAGCAATAATTTATTGCTGTGGCTTGCTGCTTCAGTCGTTCAGTTTTTTAAGCTTAAAGCTATCTAAGCGTTTATAGATGTTGCACTTGTACTCATGGTGTAAGAAAACCAGGTGAAAGCGTTTTTTTTCACCTCTCTCACAAAAATTGTACCCGCATCTGTCAAAAACAGCAGAAATAAATGGCTGCGTTCAGCAGGTACAATCATGTTTCAATCATTGGCTGCATTCAGCGGAAAATTTGCTACGTAGCTGTTGAGCAACTTTCGGGCTGAATGGTATGTTGCAAAAAGTGCTCGCACAACACGTTCTCTGAGCGGTCGCCATCTTAGGTAGCGAAAATATTTTATGCTACTTCAGTTTAGCGGCTTACGCTTACTTTATTTTGACAGATAAATATACCAAATATTAAATTTATTAATAACTAAATTATTAAATTGCTTAGTAGTGCTTTTAATTAAAACTATTTGTTTGAAACGTGTTTGAAACACAGAACACATTTGTTTGAAACACAGAACATAAAAAAAATAAATTTGAGACAAAAATCATTTATTGTCGAACAGCTGTTTGCCGTTTGACGTTTCGAAAAAAAATAGTTCAGCAGAAAGTATCACTTTATGCATGGCAGAATTATAAGGTAGGGCCGGTTGGCTCAGTGTCCTCACGCGTCAACGAATAGTGGATAATGAAAAGGTTGGTAAGTTGTCAAAACGACGAATTTACAAGGAATTGCAAATTAAGAAAAATTTTTATGTGTCCAAGTTGCAAGTAGTGCGGTCGCCTGTGTTAATTTGTGATAGTTTGAGTGAAAATATTATTAAAACAGTGTAATAACAACTTTAAAATGTGAAAGAAGTCTTAAATTAGCAAAAAAAACCTAAAATCGACTGTGAAACATGAACCTAAAGAAATGTGAGATGAACAGCTGATTTTGACATCTAGCCTGCTTTATTCTGCTTTCAACTTCATTCCTCTACGAGTCGGCCCTACCTTATAATTCTGCCATAACTTTATGCTACTTCGCTAACTGAGCCCTCTTTCGGATAGAATTATAAGGATATCCAGATATTTGACATACCCTTATTTTATGTAAACAAAAGATACAGATATTATCGTAGACGTAGAGTTTTTTGTTTGCTATATTTTTTGATAAATTTAATAAATGGAAATAAATATTTCGGAAAAATGTGAATTTTTTATTTTTCCCAAGTAAAGAGCTTAATCTTAAATTAATTTGAAAATTTAAAATTTTAACAAACAAAATATGTTTTTAATGTGTAATAAGTATAAAATTAGTTCAATAAATAATTTGAATTTACTATGATATTTAAAGAATCAATAGAGTTTTCATAGCACAATGGCCAGCGCATTCTCTAAACCCTATACACATACGCATATGTAACCCTGCGTAGTAGTAATTCACATTTTTGTAGCTACATTCTGGCTCTACAGCACATCTCTATAATAATGAATATTAAAGGCTGTAAGTATATTCCAAAGTGTCCTCCACAAACGTAAGGATGGACTTGAAAAATTTTGTTGAAAAGACCCCCACAAATGACAAACGTGCTGTAAGACGTAATTCTACGTCAAAAATATTTTTACGTTCTTGAAAAAATGACAATGGTTATATCACGAAACACTTAGAAGACATATTAACACAACCATTAACTATAAAATATAGTTTTATATATAATATAAAAAAAAAGTTCTGCGTTGACTGAACAAAACTAGCTATCTTTTGTCAAAAGAGGAACAAAGTAAAAATTTTTGATTTTCCCAAACACAAATGTAAAAATCACTATTTTTATACTTTTGGTTAAAGAAACTATTTTAAACTATTTTGGAAACATTATTCCAATAAATTTTACATATAAACTGACTATATAATTTTTACTTATTTTTACTCAAATATAAAAAAAAAAACATGTTTGTAATAAAAATATTCATACAAACTCTGTGTGAAATGCGTACAACATTCAGAAGTTTTATTTTTCCAATATTATTTTACGTCTAAAATTTTTAAAGCTCATAATATTTTGGTTCAACACAAGCAAGTATTTCAAAAAGTTGTAGTCAAATGTATCTTTATTGGTTTGTACTATAAAAAAGTATGATATTCCGGCAACTGCGTGATTTTTATGTCCTTACAAAATTGCTCTTTTGCTCTCCTCTTCAAATAAGAGTATACATTCTTGTGAGTAGACGTCAAATATCTGGACAACCTTATAATAATTGAATCATGCGGCAATATTGTTGTCGTCGTTAATGTGTTTAAGCTATTATGCTTGTGAGTTGACGTCAAATATCTGAACAACCTAATAATAATTGAATAATGAGTACAACATGTTGTGTCTCTGATCAGGTATCAGTTTACGTTCCTTTTTCATTTCTGTGAACACAATTGTTTTAAAAGTGATCAAATAGGGGAAAAATTGTGCTTTCTCGTTACATTTTGCGTTATTTATTTCATTTGTTATAAAAGCACACTTATTCTAAAAATGCCAAATTTTTAACTGGAAATACTCAATACGTTGAGAAAATGTATCAAAAATATAAAGTGCGGCGAAAGACAGACATTTTCACGTGTTGTGATTAGACACTGATATTTTTTCGTTTAGCAGACACACACTAACCGGTTGCACAAAAGTTGTACCTGCTGAACGCAGCCAATAAAATTTGGCACTAATCAACAGTTGCTCTCTCCCTGTCAGGATATTTTGACAGACCCGGTGCAATTTAAAGTGTGGTGAAAAATTCGCTTCCACCTGGTTTTCTTACACCATGCTGGGAACCACAAATTGTGTGGCAAAAACCAAACTACAAGCAGCACAGATGTTGCTAGAGTTTGGTGAAAATTGTTGATAGAGCACACACTACGAATATCTCTCTCTCTGTGTATCTCTCAACAATGTTGACGAGAAGCCTTTTTTTTATATACTTTTCTTTAGACTTCCAAGCCGACGGCTGCCATACTTGTTTATTTTTTTTTTAGCTAGTTTTTATTTTTGCTGTTGGCTTGGTTTTTTTTTGCTGCTTTTTGTTTGGGTGGATTTCGTCGATAGTCAGAAATGATATTTTGACGACTTTGTCTATTTTCAAAAATGAAGGTATAGAAAAATCTCTATAACGTCTTTATTTCTGATTTGATTGAAATGCAATGAGTTTATATATACGACAGTATATATAAATATATATAGCAAATACAAATTTATATATCAAAAATTGTCCATCAAAACTTTGGGGAAAATATTTGCTAACATTTTGTGAACAAGAAAAATTATTGAACAAGAATCATTTCTTCAGCAGCTAAAATTTTATAGATCAGAAATTCCTTCCAAATCGAAGAAAAAATTTTTGAACATGGAAAAAATTTCCATCATTTCTTTAGCAGCTAAAAATTGAAAATCCAAAAATATTTTTTTTTTAAAATCGGTGAAAAAATGATTGAACAAAAAAATTGCTATCATTTCTTTAGAGCGTAAAAATGTAAAGATCAAAAATCATCCAAATAAATTAAAAAATTCAGTAAAAAAATTAAAAATTTAGTCATTTTAAGATGGTAAAATTTCCAAACATTTTGTCGTTGGATGCATTTCAATCAAATCAGAAATAAAGAAGTTATAGCGACTTTTCTATACATTCATTCTTGAAAATAGACAAAATCGTCAAAATATCATTTCTGACTATCGACGAAATCCACCCAAACAAAAAGCAGCAAAAAAAAAAAAACCAATCCAACAGCAAAAACAAAAACTAGCTAAAAAAAAAGTAAACAAGTAAGGCAACCGTCGGCCAATGTTCATTAATATAGGTAAGTCACTTGAGAGAAAGGCACTCTTTTTCTGCCTTTGCTCGAACTGTCAAAGTAGCTGTTAGCTAAAAATTGTACAGATTCAGGTTTTTTTTTCTTGATTTCCTTTTATCCATTCTGACAGTTCGACCGAGCTTCTCTCAAGTGACTTAACCTGTATTAATAAACCTTGCCGTCGGCTTGGAAGTCCAAAGAAAAGTATATAAGTACAGGGTCCGCCATCTAACGTTTTTTTTTTCAACTAGTGCTTATTTCGTGAATGGTAACACTTAGCACATGTCTGATTTGACAGATAAATAGCAGTGAGTATATATAGTGTAGAGACACCACTTCGCTCTTGAGATTTTTTGACTGCCGAAATGGGTAACAATTTATTAGAGTCCTAAAATTAATTTTAAAGAGCATTTGTACAGGCAGAGCGCTGCCGATATTTGTGCAGTTGCCACCAGGGATGATATTTGGGGGCTTTCAGGGCTTTTTTGAGCCCTTTTTCATTTCATAAGCCCCGAAGCCCTTTTGATTCATTTTAAGCCCTTTTAAAAAATTCTTCTGAAAAAATATCATCTGAGTAGTATGTCACATCGATGCACAAAATTTCAATTTTTAATAAAATGATTTTAAATCGATCTCAATAAAATAAGTTCTGTTGAATTTTTTGACATTAAAGCTATAGAAAAACAATAAACTTGAACAATTCTCCCCAATTTTTTTTTTTTTTTCAAGCTATATTTAAGCTTTATAAGCCTACGCAGGTACGTTTTTGATAGACTACAGAAATAGTACACTTGTAAAATTTATTAAAACTGAAGAAAATGTTTGAAAAACTGTTGTTCTTATATTTTATATAAAGAACAACTATTTTGTAGTATTGATTGACATCCACGGGAAAATTCCTTACATACATTTGGTATCTACTATAATGGAGGAAGTATGAAGATTTTTGCACACCCTCCAAAAGAATGTCTAAGTTTTCGAATCGATTTTACTTATTATAGTATCCCAAAGTAATTCTATAGGTTTAAGAATAGAATTTTGAGGTGGACAGCTTCAAGCACGATAGATTCCTTACAGCATTTTATCATGCATATAGTTGAAAAGGCGAACCCGTAAAAAAGGCTCCATCGTAGTCTTAAGTAGCCTTAACCAATTAAGTGTTTAATGTCGTCAATTTTCAATGAACTTTCACACATTTCTTTTATTTTATCTGTACCAAAAATAATTTCCGACGTATGATATCCTATATGGACTTTTCCACAGAGAAGTCCACTGTGACCCAAAAATGAAAAGTTATTAAAATCTTATTATTTTATGACATTATCTTAGAAAAACCTTTAAATTTTATTAATTTAAGCGATTTATACATAAATTCATTTAACATGATGATCAAATCGTCTGTTTCACAAATGTAGTTTCTCTTTTTAGTAAATGTTTCGAAAAGTTTTTGTTTTAGTAAAATTGGAAGATATTGGCGAAATATACTGACAAATGGTTGAGGTAAGGAGCATAAAATATAATTAATTTGTTTTTTAATTACTAAATAACAATTACTCAATTGAATCCAAATTGAAAAAGTGTCACGTTCAACATTATTTCATAAGATTCTAAAACTAGTTACACCAAAAAACTGTGACAGATTTCGCTGAATTCTGATTTTCTATATATAGACACGAAAACTACTCCCATTTTTGTTTGTTTGTCTACTATAAACTTTGGCACTAATTAAAGTGCTGCCTAAGAGCTTCAATGTAAACTAAAAAGAAAATGCAAATATGTTTTACTTTGCCTTTTTTTCACTTCAAATGTGTGCGACGTTTGGCATTTATGGAAATGTCCATATAAAACTTCACGCTCTTTCAGGTTACTTCGTCAGAATTTATCTAAATAAATTCTTAAGAAGTTTTTATATTTGCATTAAAATTCGTTTTTACACCTTTAATTAGTTTTGATTTAACAAATTTTGTTGCTCAAGGCTCTATATTCCAAAATTGTATAACATGCATGAAATTATTCTTTAATACATTCCGCCATTCCTTAATGTGTTTTCTTGGTAGAACTGATTTTATTTTGGTAACATGCCCATTTCGTCCCGGATCTTTAATTCGTCTTCTTACAAGCTTTAACGCAGACTCTTTGTTAAATTTATCAATCAAATCTTTCTGAAATTCTTATTTATATAACCAAGGACTTGAAAAAATACTAGACTCTTTTACGAAAAATATATCGATCCAATTTGCGGTTTTCTGTGGAAATGCTTTGCTATTTTTATTTGTATTATTAACTTATTAAATAAATGGCTTTGTTACAAATTTTTTTGAGAATTTTTGATTATTTTCTGACATATTTTTGACTTTCCAATAAGAAATTAAATATATATGTAGATTGTTTTTTGACATATTTTTGACGTTTGCAATCAATGCACAAGCCTTTTTTCTAAAATGCAATGGAACCTCTTTATATGAAATCAAATCTATTTAAAAGAAAGAATTAAGTAATATTACTCTGACCCACAATTTCTGATTCTGAAAACTGATCGTTTAAGCTAAAATGTGCGATTTTTGTGACAAATAATTAAACTTCTTAGGTTAAAATAGTGAAATAATAAAAAAAAAAAATAAAAAAAAAGTTCTGAAAAACTTTGGAAACAGTCAATTCAAAATCTATTTGGATATATGTGGTCATGGCAGAATATTCAAATAGAAAGTCTTTAATATTGAATTACCACTAAGGGCCCCATTTTTGCCAAAAATGCCCTATTTTTGTATACATTTGGGCCCTTTTACAACTAAGCCAATATCATCCCTGGTTGCCACACCATGTTCGTTTTCAGCGCTCAGGCTGCTGTTGCTAGAGTTTGCAGATAGAGTGCTAAAAATGTTGATAGAGCACAGAATGCAAATATCTCCCAACAACAATGTTGGCGATTTGTATTTTCTTTGGAATTCTAATTCGGCGGCTGGCTGGCTTGTTTATATTTTTTTTTTTTTTGACTGGTTTTTGCTTTCTGCTTGGACTTTTTTGCTGCTTCTCAGCTGTTTTTTGTTTGCTATATTTGGCGTGCATTTCGTCGATAGTCAGAAATGATATTTTTACGATTTTGTCTATTTTCAAGTATGAAGGTATAGAAAAATCGCTATAACTTCTTCATTTCTGATTAGATTGAAATACACCCAAGAACAAAATGCTAGCAAATTTTATTATCTTTAAAATGAATATTTTTTTAATTTTTTTTTTAATAAATTTATTCATTTATTTTATGTGTATATGTTCTAGTTTCTATGTTTAAACTGTGCTTACTAAACTAATATCTAATAAATAAAATTTAGTTTTTTTAATATGCTAACTAAACTAATGAATATATGCCAGAAAAGGGCACTTTTAGAATTTTTACCAAAAAAAAGTTAACTTGCAACAGCTATAACTATTTTATCCGATTTTCGGTTTTTCTAACTTTTTGCACAAAAAAGTTCAAAACTCTCCTTTGTGCATTTCTTGTCTGCATTTTGGAAAGTTTTTATTTTTGGAATTTTGCGAATTTTTTTCGTAAAAATATTCAAATTCGAATTTTACAAAAAGGCGTGCTTCTTGTTACGACCAAATTATTAAACATAATCCCACCATTTTTTGTATAATTATTAGGTATAGTTTTATAAAATATTTTCATAACATTTCACTTAATTTTTTTTTTAATTTGCAGTTTTCCAATTTTTTTTAATAAAACACTACTTAAATATGCATGCCCACAGTACAAGACTTTCTTCCATTCTAAAACATTATTGCGAATAAAAATAAAAACAAATAAAATAAGGGAAAAAACTTATATATAAATTTTATTTATGTTAAATGTTTCATTTAATCCAATGTGTATTTATTCAAATTTTAGAGAATAAATCTGGATAATATATAAAAATATTTTAAACTTTTTTCAAAAATTATCTTCACAAAATATGTGAAAAATATATATAAACTTTTATTTATGTAAATAAATACAAACAACATGAACAACAAAATGTTTCATTTAATCCAATGTATTTATTCAATTATTAGAGAATAAATGTGGATTATATATAAAAATATTTTAAACATTTTTCAAAAATGATCTCCACAAAATATGTATGTAAAAATATGTGCAATATGTATAAACTTTGGCTAATGCAAAATTAACTGCAATTATTTTAATAAAAGTAAACGTAAAAAAGTGCAATGAAAAAATAATTTTCCATCGATATTGGGTGCTATTTGACCATTATTTTCCTATCTATATATATATAAAATTGTAAAAAAAAAAATCTGTACATGAAATATTTTTTTGAAATTCCTTTTGCGATGGACATTTTGAATGACGCTGATCCCGAAAATCGCATTTTTAAAATGTATGTATTTTTAAAATGTTCCAATTAAATACTTTAATATTAATAAATATTAAAAAATTTCTTTACCCTCGTGGGTATTCGAACTCGCAATCAGTTGACCACAAGTTCCATACACTATCCACCAGGGTACCAAGCTGAGTTAGAACTATTTGTTGATTCAATGTTAAGTATAACAGAAGCTATGCTGTAGTAGATCGCTACAATCTATCAATAGATAGAGGATTATGTATTGGCTTATGCCAATATTAATAAGATGATGATATAGATAAGATGATCGGTGTGTTTTGTTTTTTCTTGATGTGGTCGCACAAAGGAAAACTGTAGACGTGTTACCACTACAATATAAAACTCTTTAGAATGAAAGAAACTTAAACAATTATTACATTAAATCCAAAGTAAGTTTATTAAAAAAATGATAAAGTGTGGAAGCCAGCCGTTAAAAAACACGATTGCTTTTCGTCTCTCTATCCATTCTCTTCTCTCCTTTTCGTTCATTCCAAGGTTGATTTATAAGGCCCATATTAGACGATGTCCGTTTGTCCGACGAAAATGAACACTTTTTACTCTCTTGTCCGCTGGATGGTCACACGACAGAAAATTTAGAGCGGACACATTTGACATTTCATTTAGTTTGAGTACATTTTTTACTGCACTTTATTTTGTGCACTTTGAAAACAATTACTTTTAATAGCATCGTTGCGTAGATACAAAAGTTATTGAAAGTTTTAGAGTTGAAATTGTTATTCTATTGTGTTTTTATTGATACGCGGTATTTCTTTATTTTTTATTCAACATGGAAATCGATTACGACTTAGTAGCTTTAAATATAATAAACTCGGCAAATCAATGAGCATCAAACATAGTTTTTATGAACAACAAGCACAGGAAGGTTTTGCAGCGATTTGTACCTGCCAAAAGTAAGTGCTTCAAGCAACTATTTTTCCTTTATCTTATAGTAGGATATTAGTACTTTTCCTAAGAAAAAGTACTTTTTAGCTGCTAAAGTGTAGCAAAACTTTTATTTCACCACATCGCCACACTGTTGTGGCCGTTGTCTGCTGACATCAACAGCAGACAAAATGAACATATTTTGTCCGCCTTACAAAAAGTTCATCCGCTCTCACTCTCACTGTTTTTTGACAGTTTCACAATGAAAGCAACAACAAAGATCGGACAAACGGACATCGTCTAATATGGGCCTAAGGTTGTCGCAGGGCTGATCGCACGCTCTTCTCAGTACCCATAATTATCACAACCAGCCAATTTTGCGAATGACTACGAAAGAAAAACGGATGATAAAAGAGAGCACTTGCAGATTTTCTATGAGCTGTCAACTTCGATTTGACAATTATGGGTACTCGCTCTCTTCCTTGCGACCACCTTATAAATCAACCTTGGTTCATTCCAATCAATACACTAGCACTGTCATATCGATCAATGCAGTACACCCACAAAATACCGATGCTGATGACATCTTGTAGCAAGTAGAAGCAAATTTGTTGTAAAAACGAACACAAAATTCCCATAAGAAGTACATTGAGTTTTTCGACAGCGAACAGGCAGCGGAATTTTTTTTCGCTAGGTAGTACGCTGTTGAAGGAAAAAATTTGGTCAGTGCAGCCAAGTTCACAGCCATGTGTGAAGAGTTATAGGTATCATACACAGGCGGACATCCGAACTTGTTTGGTTAACGAAAATGTTTGCCTGTTTGTGGTGTTGTTGGTGGACGCAATGTTGGTGCGAAGACAAAATCAAAAATTTTTGATTTCACTCAGACAAACCATTAAGTTGTATAACAAGTCTTGCTGTAAGTAGCGCTGTTCACGTACCAACTTATTGTTTTGGTTTTTGGGTCGTTGAAATGAATCTTTTGCGCACATTTTTAGAGAAATTAAGACAAGTTTTAAAAAAATGTTCGGAAGTGTGTGGCAAAAACCATACACGGTACGCGTACAAGTCTTAGGATATGTACGCCTGTGTATGGGCCCTATTAAAATCGAGAGTCACAGGCATTATATGCCCGTATATGTATATGCCGTGGAAATTTGACATTCAACAATAAAAAAGTAAGCAGTAAGTACGTTTTGTGTATATATGTAATTTATTTTATGTTATTTTAAATTTTTGAATTTAAAAGTTAATTTCTTAAAAACAAAAATTTATTAAGCTATCATATCAATGTATCTGCGAAAAAGCTTCGCTTCTCTCGTGTGTCCAACGACGAACCTGTTTTTTTTTTAATATGGGCATTTCCGCCGAAAAGTCCGACGTGACACGAAAATGAAAAGTTATTAAAAACTTATTATTTAATGATATTATCTTAGAGAAACATTTTTATATTATTGATTTAAGCAATTTAAATATAAATTCATTTACCATGATGATCAAATCGTCTGCACTGTTTCACAAATGTAATTTCTCTTTTTATTTAATGTTTTGTAAATGTTTTGTAAACATTTTTGTTTTAGTAAAAATGGAAGGCATTGGCTAAAAATAATGAAAAATGGTTGAGGCAAGGAGAGGCAGAATATATTAAATTTGTTTTTATAATAACTAAATCACATAATTACCCAAATGAATTACAATGGAAAATATGACACGTAACGCCATGTCACGTAACGTTTCATACTAAGCCCAATAAAAAAAAAAACGAGAAAAGGTTTATAAATTTGATTACTTTCCTTCAAATCCTTCTAAAAAAAGTTTTCTACAAAAACTCTTGCCAATTTACAGAATTTTACTAATTTTGTTATACAATTCAAAAACCACTCTATCTTTAACATTTAGTAGCGGCCGTAGCATACTGGTTGAAGTGCGTGAGGTTCAAATCTCATCTAGCACAGAATGTTTTTTCAATTGAATTAATTTTTTGTTTGGCCGTCCCCTCAGATGGCAAGCCTCAGAGAGTTAAAACTGCCATGAAAAGTTTCTTGAGAACATAAGCCGTTCGTAGTCGGCATAAGCCTTTGTAGGTCCAGTTCTCAATCATTTGTGTTCAAACATTTCACAACACGCACAACACACGCAACATAATTGATCATAAGAAGCTCGGTCAACGTCCTTTCAAGGGCTGAAATGGCCATTTTGTTTTTTTTTAAGCGAAGATTTTACACCTAGTTCTGTGATTTGCTTGGATTTTTTTTTTGGAAATTTTATGATTTCTTTGTTCTAGCGCTTATTACAATAAGAAAATTAAATACTTTAATATTAAAAATATTTTTTGAAGACTGGTTAGAAAAAGTTGTTAATTCAATGTTAATTATAACAGAAGCTATGCTGCAGTAGATCGAAACTATCTATCAATAGATAGAGGATTGTGTATTTGCTTTTATTTGCCACAAGGTGTCTCCAACATCGGTGTACTTGTATTGCGAATGCGTTTGAGGTGTTGTTGGTACAAGGAAAATTAGCAAAACAAAAATTAACAAAAAGAAAAAATTATTAATCTATCAAATCTATGTTGTGGTGTTGTTGGTACAAGGAAAATTAGCAAAAAAAAAATTAACAAAAAGAAAAAATTATTAATCTATCAAATCTATGTAATTGCGAAAAAGCTTCGCTTCTCTCGTGTGTCCAACAACGCACCTGTTTTTTTTGAAGCGAAGCTTTTTACGTCCCGTTCTGTGATTTGCTTGGAGTGAAATCTGAAAAATTTTCGGCAGATTTTTTCTTAGAATTTGATATGGTTTCTTTGTTTCTGTGCTCCTGTGTTTTTTACGACAAGACAATTTAATATAACATATATAAAAAAACATTTCTTCGACTGCCGCGGGGACTCGAACACATAAACCTTTGGGTGTAAGTTCTATACTCCATCCACTGAGCCAAACACCTTCTGTATGCAAAGTATTGATTCAGTATTAACTGCAACTGAAGCAATGTTGCAGTACATCCAAAAATCAATTAATTGAGCCACTTGCTACAAGAGTTGATTAATAGATTTTTATGGTTTGGGTAGCTGCTAAGCCACTTGCTACAAGAATCATCAGTGCTGTCACTTTTCCACAATTGTGGTAAGTCTAGCACTTTTTTGGTTTCTGCCACTTTTATCACCCACTATTTGCATTTTCCCAAAATCTATCACTTTTTGATATATTTATATAAAAATTATTGCATTATAATAAAAATTTTAGAAATTGTATTGCATATATTTTATTTATTATTACATTTAAAATTTTATTTTAGCACTGTTTTAAGAACATTATATGAGAATTATTTGCAATAAAACTAATTCAGCGTAAAAAAACTAAATTTCTAGTATACTCTTTATGATTTGTTTTGCTAAAGGACTTCAGTCGAATTGTTCCTTAAGAAGAAAAATATATTCCATAGTTTATAAAGATTCACCACTCATTATAAGCTCAACCTACCACTACTTAAAATTTATAAGTGACAACACTGGTTATTATCCTCAGTTTGTTAGTGCCATCTGCTAACAACTGTTAACGTAGCTGCAGTTATATATTTAATATTAAATCAACATTAAAATTAAACAGAGCTGTTTGGATCCGTGGAAGGAGTGTAGGTTTATTAATCAGTGGGTCATGGGATCGATCCTCACGGTGAGCAAAGTGATATTTTTTTTTTGATGTGAATGCGTTTATGCTGTTGTTGGTACATGCTTTTGTTTTGTTTTTGCATAGTGCGATGGGAAAATTAACAATTGCCCACAAGTGATTTGAAATAACAATGACAGTAACATGTAATAAAATAAATAATATAATAATGAAATGAAATACAATTTACTGGTGTGAATAATAACGTGTGTTTTTTTAATATATTTAATGTTTTAAATTTTTGAATTTAAGTTACCTTAAAAAAAAAATCCATTAAATTATTATATCTATGAAACTGTGAAAAAGCTTCGCTTCTCTCGTGTGTTCAACCTGTGCTTTTATTTATTTTATGTTTAACACGGGGTTTTGGAGAAGAAAAAATATAAAAAGCCGATAGCATAAAAATAATCATTTAGTAATCAAATAGTAATTTTTTATGGTGATCTTTGTGAACACTGGATAATATAGGAACATGAAAAATATTACACTTTACATGCTGCATATTTTTTTAAAAAAAAAAATATTCTTTCCGAAGGTGAAATATGCCAATAAAATAATATTCCACTCTGGTCAGACTGATAGTGGGTGATAAAAGTGGTAGAAACCAAAAAGTGGTGGATTTACCACAATTGTGGAAAAGTGACAACACTGATGATTCTTGTAGCAAACCACTTGCTGCAGCAGCTACCCAAACCACAAAAATATGTTAATAAATTATTGGATGTGCTGCAACATAGCTTTAGTTGCACTTAATATTGAATCAACAACTGCTTCCAACACAGCTTGGTGGCCAGGTGTATAGCGTATAGAGCTCGTAATCAATTGGATCCGTGTTCAAACCCCCACGGGGGTAAGATATTTTCTTAATATTTAAATATTTAAAGTATAAAGTTTCCTTGTTGCAATAAACGCAAGCAATGAAGAAACCATAAAATTCTAAGAAAAAAACTGTAGAACATTTTTCAGATTTCACTCAAAGCAAATCACAGAACGAGGCGTAAAAAGCTTCGCTTCAAAAATGCATGGCGGTGATTGTAGTCGATTCCGAAAAATGCGTTGGAATATTGTTTTGATGATTGAATTAAGCGTTTGCATAAGTGTACAATTTTGTAAGGGGCCTTTAAAGGTAATAAAATAGATTTGAATGAATAATATATATTTTGTATTTTATTGACCAATTTTTATTACGTCAAATTTTATTTCTTGTTACTTCTTTAAATGTTACACTTAGATCAAACATGTTATAATAACATAATTTCCAAACATATTTACATCGATTTGTATTACAGTCTGTTATTTCGCGTCACACTTCTTATCCAAGGCAAGTACGGAGCTGTGCGAGTATAAGCAGTTGTTGCGTTAGGTTCACAATGTGTCGATCCAAATGAGGCCAAACCAACTTGTTTTGCATCTCCCCCATAGTCTAACACCGCTGGGCCACCGGAGTCTCCTAAGCAGATAACTTGAAGGTAAGACTGGGTACAGAACTGTTTAGCAGACAAGCTTGCAAAGACCCTTTGACATTCTGTGTTATTTATAATTCGAAGCATTAAGTATTGCAAATCATGGGGCACACTGGTAGCATTTATTAAGCCCCATCCGGCCACTGTGATAAGTTCATTATCCAATGAAGACATATTAGACAACGGTACTGGTTGAATGTATTGGTTGTATCTGACGAATGGCATTTTAACCAAAGCAATATCATCACTTACGTTGTATAAAGTACGAGAATATGCCGGGTGGAGAATTACTTCTGTGGCATTATTTCGATATGAATAATCATTTTCTTCCGTTAAGCCCAAAAAAAAATTGGTACTATTTATGTCACTATAAAAATGTATAATAAAATTATCTGTTTACTAAGTATTGTGGATATCTTAAAACAATAATTTACACTTGTAAAACCTGTTGGTTATCAAAACAATGTGCAGCAGTCAGAATCCATTCATTATGGATGACGGAACCTCCACAATATGAATTTTGTGTGCTATCTTCAAGAAGTGGAACTTAAATTAGAGCTTGATACCTGTAGTCAAGAAAATCGGCATCCTGTCCACCAAGGATGCGGCCTCTACTTTTAACAAATAATACATTGGTTGCAAACACCAAAACGAAAACGATTAAACCTTTCATTATGATCACTGTTGAAGCTTGTTTACCAATTATTTAATGCTTCGTTGCCTTTTATAGTCGCTAAACAACAAATTCACCAAATATCACACGTGTCAGGCAAATATTAGCTCAGCTTGATTACTACGGTGACATTAAAAAATATTTAATTAAATAACAGAGCCGCACAAAGTAATTTAATTTGGTTTTAGGGGAAAACCTCCTCTGGAACATAGAATAGATTTAAAGAGGATCATAGATAAGAACTTTGATTAACTAGAATAGTGCGATATTTTCACAAAGTTGGACAAAGTTCGTGAAAATTTTCGAAGCAAGATTCATAAGTTGCATACATAACGGAATTTTTGCATACATAACGGAAAATCATGCGCATTAGTATTTAATGCACACTCTCCTTATTATAAACTAGCAGGACCCAATTGTCCGCGGCTTCGCCACGGACGTTCCTGCAACATTTTTTTTCTTCCAGCAATATACTTTTTATATTTGTGGGCAGTGAAAGGGGGTTTGGCAAACATTTTTCCTGTTAACTATCGCGTGCTCGGAAACAATCGATTGCCAAAATTTCAGCGCAATCGGCCCATAAGTTTTGGGGTCTTAATGATTTATTAAAAGTGGGTGTAACTATAGTGCACCACACCAATTTTTTAGTACAGTTGCCGACGATAAGCATACAAACTTAACTACCAAATTTCAGTCTTATACGACCAAAACCGTCTGAAATATAGCATTTTCATTGATTTTCATTGTAAAACAAACAGAAAATAAGTTTTATTAATATAGATGTGTACAAGTTTTTATATCATACCAATTATAATTAAAGTAGCAAATATTTTCTAAGAAAATATCGTCATAACTTAAAAAATTCATCAGGAGAATCATTTTAAGATTTTAACATGCCTGAGGAAATGTTCCAACTCTTTCAAAGTATCGAAATATGGTTCTAATTTTTTTTAAAATCGTTGTATCCTAACACGGCGACTTCGAAAAAACTTGAAATATGTCCTCTTCTTGTAAAACTTATTGAGATGTAGTTATAAATAAAATGTTCGATTGCGTGGAAAGTAAAGAATATATCTTTACCAAGATGACGCATAAATTAGTTTATATTCCGTAAAATGTTTCTACAATTCATTTCAGAAATTCTTAATGAAATTAATTTTTGTTTCTGATGTGATTGAAGAAAAACAGTAATATCGAATGATTGTCAGTAAATTTTGGTTATAAGTCTTAGTAAATTTTAGCGTATATAAATACGTTCTGGTTAAATTCTGCATATTACTTTTGTTTCTTTAATGTTTCGCATTAAAAAAAAAAATTTAAGAGTGCAAACTGTAATGGTTGACAGACTCTTCAAATTTTGTTATAATGTGCCAATGTTCATTAATATAGGTTAAGTCACTTGAGAGAAAAGCACTCTTTTTCTGCCTTTGCTAGAACTGTCAAAGTAGCTGTTAGCTAAAAATTGTACAGATTCAGGTTTTTTTTTCTTGATTTCCTTTTATCCATTCTGACAGTTCGACCGAGCTTCTCTCAAGTGACTTAACCTGTATTAATAAACCTTGTAATGTGCCAACATTTTTACAGAGAAGCAGAGAGAGCTGTCAAATAAACGACAAAGAAAAAATAGAAATTCGTATTCTGCCGCAATATTTTCCCATAAGGTTTGCATTGTTTATGCCTACCGACACGACAACGACATGATTCTGGTTATACAGTAAAGAAATTGTATGATTATGCTCTTTTAGTTTTAGTTAATTATTTAAATAATAATTGGCAAATTTATACAGCATATATAATAATTTTCGACCATACCTATCCAAGAGAAAAATAATTATTCAAATAGCGCCTGCTCTTTTCCACCTCTGCGAGGCCAAACGTATGTGTGTCTCCTTTTATATAATAGCATAGAATATATCTTTTAATGCATAATATTTCCACATTACCTCTTCATGACACACCATGGCGCCTTGCTGTCATTTTCTAAAAATAAAAAATTTTGCTCATAAACACCTTCAAACATAAAATTTTATTCAGTGTACAATCTCGCAACTTTTTGTCTTGTATTGAAAGACTTCTCATGCGCTGATACTACCTGCTTGATATTCACTTGAACACTGAAGCTTTGATTGCTCTGTAAGTGTCATGTATACATATCCTATAGGTAATAACAGCCCTATTCTACCAGCTTAACAAAGCCCACCACATTAACAAAATAGGTTATATTAACCATGGTGTAAGAAAATTTTTCAACATGCTTTAAATTGCCCCGGGTCTGTCAAAAAATTCTGACTAGTCAGAGAGCAACTGTTGATTAGTGCCCCATTTTATTGGCTGCGTTCAGCAGATACAACTTTTGTGCAACCGGTTAGTGTGTACCTGCTGAATGAGAAAGTATCAGTGTCTGATCACAATGGCTGCATTCTGCCAACACTAGCGCTCAAGAAAATTCGGGTGAATGGCTACACTTTTGATAGCGCTGCCAGCAGTCTACGTTCGAGCGATGTACATTTTACCTAGCGAAATAAATTACGCTACTTCTACTCAACAGTTGCAAGTTATGTCATTTAACAGCTGTTTGCGCGACAATTTGCATGAATTTGCAAACTCAAATGAAACGCTTAAAATAAATGCAAATTTTCGTGGCTTGTGCTATTTTTAATGTTTTTAACTATTCTTTACTCATTGCAATGGTTGAATGAGGTCCGAAATGTTATCCTTAAGGGGGTCCTCTGGTAATCTATGCCAAATTTTAGCCTTTTTTCAAAATATTGTGGAAAGAGAACGAGTAAAGATATTTTAGTTCCGTTTTTTGATTTGGGTAGCTTAATTTATTGAAAAAAATACAAAATTTTGAAAAAGTGAATTTATAGACCTTTCAGAAAGTTCTCGGCCTGGTAACGAGGTTCTCCGGAAAAAAGGTGGGTCCAAATTGCGCACGATTCCAAGTGTAAACATCGTATGAAAAAAAAAAAAAATATTCAGTTACTTAGAATGAATGTCCCTATAGCCCCTACCTCGGAAACAAAAATCTAAATTTTTTTAGGGGGGGAACCGCCACTTTGAAAATGAAAAATCGAATTTCGACCTTTTTTTTTGTAGTCTAGTGTAGAAAAAAAATAGTAAACATTATTTTTTCGGCAAGTTTGAGGTAGGGGCTATAGCGGCGTAAATTCTGCGTCGTTTCATGCCTCTTATATCAAAATCGGTCAAAAACTGTTTGAGTTATCGTGCGCAAAGTTTTGAAAAACATGGTTTCGAGAAAAACGCGTTTAAAGTTTTGACTTCAATTTTGAGGCACACAAATGACATTAACACATAGTTTTTTAATACAATACTAACGAATATTAATCGGCAATTCCAGCCCCATAAAGTGTGCCTTCCTCCATCTCATAAAACGAGTTTTCCATGGCTTTTTGGGCTCTGCGGGCTGTGCGACCCTCTTTCGATGATGCGTACGTTTTTAGCTCTGAGCGTTGAAGTCGTTTTCCGTCGCGAGATTCAGCATACATCTCGGCTTGTGGGCCGATGACAATACCCATTGTTGACATTATTTTTAAAATACTTGTGAAGCCTTCGTTGAAAATGCAGGTTGCCAGAAAATTTGCGATTTCGACTGTGGTAGCACCACAGTGGATATGTTTCGGCGCAAAGGTCCACAAAAGCGAGTTGAACGATTCGTTACAATTTTGCGTTTCACCTCCAGTGCATCGGTTGAGTAGATCGTCGGATGATAACGCTTCGTATATGGGCTTCATTACTTGCAGAACCTTTCCATCAAGTGGGGCGTACGTGTGGTGAAATGAGGCTAATGAGCCTTCTGCTGCTGACTTTTGATAGGCGCACCAGCTGGACTCACCAGGTGGGCAATACATATGTTGTGGATTACTATCACTTGAACTTTTGTGATAATATGTTGACCATATTTCTTTTCTCATGTTTTCCACAGAGTCCTTATTACGTCGAATAGCAAGTCCATAGTAAGTAGTCAGCTCGCTTATGACTTTGTCTGTCAGTTTGCCAGTGCCTTTTCCACCGATGCCTTTGTTTTCTTTTTTGGCCTTGCGCAGCCGTGTGCCCATGCGTTTTTGCACGTGAGCGATGCACTCCTTTTTTGTGACAACGGGGTCGCCGTTATACGGATCAAGGTCTATAATGGCCTTGAAGGTTTTGCTGTCGCCACCGCCAATATATTTTTCATATTTTATGCCATATTTTTCGATCGATGAGGCAAACATTTCCTTCACGGCATCTACCTCCATCTTGCCCGCACTCCCACTGTGGTTGTTTGTGCATGTTTTCTGGTGCGATTCGTACCATTCTTCGAAGTCTGCAGAGTCATTTTTTTTCCCCACATTTTGCATGCCTGGCAAAGGCTTGATTTGACAACGGAGTCAACCACTTTTTTGGTATGTTTACCGACGAGCGTAGTGACACCAAAAAGAGACGAGAATCCCCGTTTTTTCCAGGTGCCATCCCCTGAAACGGTCAGCAATGAGGAGTCACAGTCAGGATTTTTTTCTTTCTGCTGTTCCTGCTCTTCTTTAACCGCATTCAACAGGCACTGCTTGTAAACTGCTTTAGCAGACACATGCATGTTTTTCAAGGTGCCATAGTACGCATCAAGGCACAATCCTTGGCATATGTCCATTAATCCGCAGAACATATTAATACCTTCTCTCCCTATTCCAAGCAATCTCATGGCAAATATCAACCGGCGATTTACAACAAAAGATTTACCGACCACCGGCGAAGAATTAATATACTGTGTAGCTTTACATTGGCACTGCAGACTCACTTTGAAGCCGACTCCACGCATACATGTTTTTCCAAATCGAATTTTTTGTTTACATTGGGCGCAGATAACCAGAGCAGCAAGCGTTTGGAAAAATGAAAAAAATTCCAAGAAACAGAACTGGAGGTTGTTTTCGATGATGACTTCATTGTCTTGCGTTTTCTTCAATTTTTTGGCCGATGTGCTGGCAAAGTCGGTGTCCTCTACTTGGGAGTGCTGGTTTCCACGGAAATGCCTCTTTTTTGTTCGATACGCGTACTTACGCGGCGCGTTTGGGTGGCTTTTTTTATCCATAGCAAAAAAAAAAACACAAAACGATTTTTCTTTTATTTTACAACAGCAGTTATCGCGCACGCGTAGCTTTCAGCGTTCGAAAATAAACTGAATCTCGTTCGTTTGCTTCTTTCATGTGAACACCTGGGCTCAAAATCATTTCAACCCCTAAATCAAAACATGCATGTATACATACTGCATGTATACATACTGTGTGTGTATATTTTGTAATATCAATACATATTTTGGAAGAATTCCACAGAATTTTCGACTAATGACTGCAGGCAAATAAACAACTTTGCTGATGCGTTATTTTGACGAAAACATACCTACACAAAAATGCCTGTATCTCCTAAACTATTTCGAATTTTGAAAAATCCTTTTGGGAAAATGTTTTTGAGTATATGAGCAATAGAAATATGAAAAAAAATCTAAAAAAAATTTTTCGGATTACCAGAGGACCCCCTTAAAGCAAAGATGCTCAGTAGTGGCTGATATCAGCAAATTAAACTCACACATATACTTACGCTCTTTTGTTTGATCGTCAATCAACCAATAGGAAATCAGCATGTTGAGTGGGAGAGACAAACTACACTTGCAGAACTTCTGTGTCTTATTTAACATTTTAATCGTCATCGAGACTGCTGTCAGTGAACACATAAATTGAAATTATTGCGATATATTAATGATGTCAGCCGAAAAGTATTTTATGTTACAAAATGCTTTTGATGGCATGCAATGTCTTATTTGTCATAAGACTTTTAAAAAAACTAAGAAATATAATTTAAAAAAGCATTTTGAAGATGTTCACAAAGACATGAATTATTTGCAGGGGGAAGAAAAAGAAAAACAATTTAAAATTTATAAGAAAATTTTCATTGAAAACTTGAAGGAATGGGTAAATCACTCTAAAGAAAATGATGAAGATATGGTGGAGGAGAATTTAAAAATGGGTTTATCTAGCTTAATAAGTTTAGATATTGTAAAAAAACGGAAGGCCATTTTCAGATGGGCCACTTGCCAAAAATATATTGAGTAAAGTTTTAAGAAAACTTCAAAATAAAACTAAAATAAAACTAATTTTATTGAAAAATTACCTTTGTCCCGCAATAGTATAATCCGGCGTTCTCTTTATTTGGATGCTATTGTGGAATCGGCATTAAGGGAAAAATTAAAAAATTGCGAATTTTTTTCATTCGGTATTGATGAGAACACCGATATTAATGACCTTTGTCAACTTGTAATCTGCATTCGATGCGTTGATTCAGATTACAATGTTTTCGAGTCAATATATTCTGTTGAATCATTTAATGGCAATGTAACCGGCAAATTATTGTTCGATGTCGTCAACGAAAAACTTCTCTCCGTTGTTGATTCTAACAAATTAGCCGGAGTTAGTACGGATGGTGCGAACACTATGACAGGCAAACGTGATGGATTTGTAGGCCAGATGAAAAAAAAAAATGAAATTGAGGTTTATACCTTGCATTGTATAATACACCAGGCTGCTCTTGCTTCTAAATTTATATCCGAGCATCCGGTCATGAAGGCTACTGAGCGGATAATTAATAGGATAAGGGGCGGCCATAACTCACTGACTCATAGAAAATTTGTGACATTTCTAAAAAATTCAAATGCTTCTCACCACGATCTATTACTGTTTACTGAGGTATGTTGGTTAAGCCGAGGTAACAGTATTAATAGATTGTTTGAGCTTAGAAATGAAGTATTTGAATTTTTAGAAGCTGAAAATATCGAAATAACCGAAAAAGAATATTTAAAAGATTATCAATTTATTTTAGACATGGCGTTTTTAACAGACATTTGTAACATTTTGAATGAGTTGAATTTGAAGCTGCAGGGAAAAGATAATAATATTTCTGATATGTTTAAAATTCTTTCAGATTTTAAAACTCAGCTATTTTTACTTGTAGCTCAAATTGATTCTGAAGACTTTTTGGACTTTCCGAAAACTTCTGTTATTTACGACAAGGAGAAAATCTTGAAAAAGTTTGAACTTTTGGAAATATTAGAAACGCTTTTTAATACCTTTAGTGACAGGTTTAAGGATTTTGAAAATATTCAGCATTTACTGGATATTTCTCAAAACCCTTTTTGCTCTGTCTCGAAAAGTAGAGGGCGCTGTTGTACAATTTGTGCGTGTGCATGTTATTAAACTGTTCCTAAACGGCTGCACCGGTTTTGATGAAATAGTTTGTGTGTTTAAGTGGATCCCTGGAAGGTTCAGATTCGCAATTGGATCCGGTAGGTGGCGCTGCCATCGGGTTCCACGAATTTTGTTATTATAGTTTGTCTCCGAAACCATTCATCCGATTTACATGAAAATTTGTATTTAGGCGTTTTCGGGTACGGTAGTTTTTATGACTTATCTATTTTGTTCTATATTGAACACCAGAGGGCACTGCAGTACAAATGTTTTAAACATCTCGAAAAACTCCTAGCTGTGCATCCGATTTGCGTAAACATTTGTACATAGGAGTTTTTGGATATTGTGGGTATCTTGGACTTTTTTTTCTGCTCTATCTTAAACACCAGACGGTGCTGTAGTACAAGTCACTCAAGAAATCGTGAAACACTCAAAAACCGCTCATCCGATTTAGATAAAAATTTGTATATCAGGTATATAAGATTTGATTATCGAGTATAGAAAGGGCTTTGGCGTTATTTTTTTATTCTATTTCGAAAGCCAGAGGGCGCTTTTCTACAAATACCGCAAAAAACTCAAAACAACTCATCCGATACGTATGATTTTTATAAGTGGTTTTCGTGTGCGGTGAGTCTTTTGGCGCTATGTATTTTGCTATATCTTGAACCCCAGATTGTGCTGTACTACAAAATATAGTAAGGAGCAGCAAACCGCAAATGGTGATAATTATCTTCTTTTCTTCTTTATGTGTATTTATATTCCACTTACTTTTTTCGCAAATCAGGACAGCTGATACCGAATTCTGTGGTATTTGAATACGCATCAACACATGCGAAAGTCAGTTGCGTCGTAAGTTGGCGTCGATTTGAATTTTTGTCCAGTTTCCTCGCGAATTGGCAAAAATTCGTTTTTGCTCTGATTTTTTTCAAAAATATGCAATCTATCGAATACAATATAAAACTTGAAAATATTTTAGTGCAAGCGATCGGCGGCACGCACACACAAATCACGATTTCCCTAACTTTTTCTCATAATTTTCTGATGTTGAAGCTACATTTTGCCCATTTCGCCAAAGTTACCGGTTTGAAAGATGCACACAAAATTCCTTCTAAAATTTGTGAAAAGTTTTTTCAAATTGACGAATGAAATCGAAAATTATTTATATCAACTCCCGAGTTAAGCCGGGTATTCAGCTAGTATTTAAATAATTAACTAAACTGAAAACAGCATAACCATACAATTTCTTTATTCTTATCCTCACAAGAAAAAAGCTCTCTCTTTGTAAGTTCCATTCAATGCTTAACAGGTTGTGCGCAAAGCTAACAAGATACAACAATTTATTATTTATTTTTCGTTGCGAGACAAAAGTTTTTTTTAAAGTTCTTTTTGATCAAGATTAGAAAAAGTCAACAAAGTTGACAAACAGCAACCTGAACTGTGTGCGGTACCAACTAGAGCCCTGCATGAGCATGTTTTTTCGCCTCCCTGAATATATTCTCCTGCTATAGAATAAAAAAATTCCTATATCCTTTTTCTGCTTTGCTTATACCTGATTTTACACTATGTTTTATTCAGATATAAGAAACGAGGAGAATAAGAGCATGATGCTTTACTAACAACAGCAGGTAGTAAATAAAGCAATAAAAAATAACAAAAATATCAGTGTTTATACCCTGAATATTTAGCGAATATTTTTTTATTCGTTCGTTCGTACAACGAATGCTTTTTGGATCGGGGCCCAAAGGAGGGTGGTAGATAGGGGGTAGGTGTGTTGGAAAGAAATGCTGAGGGGCAAAAAATAATAGGATCAACTCATATATATATTTGAACTCCTCTAGGAGTTCAGCTACGGCTGGTATGAACTATTTTCAACAGCTATTGTGTTTTTTGTATGGGGAGCCAAAGAAGGGTGGTAGATAGGGGTAGGTGTGTTCGGGAGAAATGTTGAGGAGCAAAAAATAATAGGACCAATTCATATAGTTGACCCCTCTAGGAGTTCAGCTACGGCCGATATAAACTATTTTCGAGAGCTTTTGTGTTTATGTATGGTTCAATATTGTATGTAATATTGTATTGTACTGTATGGTAAAGGTGTACAGTTTTTAATGATACTCACTACATCAATATCCATTCAGAATGAAATATTTTTTTATTAACAGAATGTATTTTTATCATAAACTAGCTTATACCCAGCGCGCTTCGCTGCGCTCAGTGCTTATCCCCTAAAAGAGGGCGTAACTTTAGTGAAGCCATACTTTTATAGTAAGTTCGTACCGAGTTTTATTGATGTGTGACTTATTTCGAAAACTATACCGAATATTTCGGGTGCTGAAAAAGTAGCACGCCCCTCGTCCAACGCCCATAAAATGTTACCAGTGGAACGGCATGTGTAAATTGAGGTCGAATACTGAATTCCGAGGCTGTGCGACCTACAAAAAAACTAAAACTGTTCGATATCGAAAATTTTAGCTGTATTTAAGGTGCCTTTTACGATCGGCACCAGACTTCATAGGAACCCTCTCAATGCTTTGGTATAAAAATTGGCTTAGCGGTTGCGGAGTCTTTACGTGATATACACATATACCCACATACGTATATACATTAAGTCGCCTCACGCTCCTTAGAAAAAAAGTTGCTTAGTCCGGTTCTTCAAAATAATCCATGGCTTATGTTACGATGATCCCCAAAAAATTTCGATTAAAAATATTGCCTGGTATGGTAGTTAAAAAAAAAAAACAAACGGTCAGAAATAAGAGTAATAAAAAGTTCTTTTGCATCAAAAAATCTTAATTTTTTTTCCGTTGGACCAAAGAGAGTGCGGATTTTTATGGATTGTTTTAACTTTTTTCACATTATTTTCACTAAAATTTAAATTAATTTTTTCCCATACTACTTTTAGTCAAATAAATTGTAAAATGTAAAAAATGTGTACATTTTTTTGTAATTTAATTTAATTTAATTCTTCACTTTACACTATATTTTATCATCAATAGATAAATTATTTGACCAAAAGTAACATGGCAACACAAAAAAAAATTTTAATTTGAATTTTAGTGAAAATAATATAAAAACAAAGTTAAAAAATTAATGAAAATCCGTATTACCTCTGATCCGAGTGAAAAAATTAAAAACTGTTTGGTGCAGATAACTATTATGTCTGACCGATTGTTATTAAGAACATAAGAAGATCGGTCAATGTCCTTTCAAGGGCTGAAATGGCCATTTCGTTTTTGTTTTTTTTTTTTTTTTATTTCAAACTATCCCAGCACACGGATGGCTATCGCTACTGTCGAAATAATTGGGGAATCATCATAACATAACGCGTTATTTTGAGCAACCGACCCAAACACCTTTTTTTTGTGAGGAGCCTTAGTAAACAAACATACATTTTTTACTGATAGATAGATGAGCAGAAAAAGAAGGCATGGCAACATTTATATATATAGTGATTGCCACTTAGTCCCATTGCACCTACATATCAAGTTTTACTATCAAAACATGTACAGCTCAGAAATTACAATGATTTCTGAAAAGTCGGCGTAGATAAAGTGCGACACGCCCATTTTTTTAAGGGTTCTGACAGTAACCATATGAACTAATCTACCAAATTTTATTCTTTTACTGTAAATTTTGATTTATAAACTTTTTACGGATTTGTGGGTGTGACAAAATTTATATAAAAAGTGACCGCCACTTGGACCCATAGCACCTACATACCAAGTTTGACTATCAAAACGTTCACATCTCAGGAATTAAAATTATTTCTAACCGATAGCCCTGACAGCTAGTGCTTACTTAGTTATTATTGTTAAATTGTAATTAACTATAATGCATAAATAAATAAATAAATTAAATAAAATTATTGCTGAAGAGTGGGCACAGATATAGTGCTACCATGCACATTTTTTGCAAAGCTGTCGAGAGTAAGCTTATGCGCTTAATTACCAAATTTTAGTATTTAACGATGAGAATCCTCTGATTTATAGAAGTTCTATTGATTTGTGGTTAAAAAAAGTGGCGGCCGTGGCGTAGTGGGTAGAGTGTGTGGTCCATATGGGAGAGAACCCTGGTTAAAATTCCACCTGACACAGAAAGTTTTTTCAATTGAATTAATTTTTCTGTTCGGCCGTCACCTCTCTGCTGACAATGGCAATCCTCAGAGAGTAAAAACTGCCATGAAAAGCTTCTTGAGAACATAAGCCGTTCGGAGTCGGCATAAAACTTGTAGGTCCAGTTCTCGATCATTTGAGTTCAAACATTCCACAACACGCACAACAAAATTAATCACAAGAAGCTCGGTCAAAGTCCTTTCAAGGGCTGAAATTGGCCATTTCGCTTTGTTTTTTTTTATTTGCGGGTGGTACAAGTAGGCGTGCCAATTTTTATACATAATATATATATATATATATATTGATATATATAGATATATATTGATTATAACATAATATATATATATATATATATTGACCGCCACTTAGAGCACCTGCATATGAAGTGTTACTATCAAAACGCGTGCAACGCAGGAAAAAGCATAATTTCGAAAAAGTGGGCGTATATATGGTGCGACCACGCCCATTTTTTAACAGTTGCCGACAGTGACCTTACGTACAAAATTACCAATTCTTAGTCTTCTACGGTAAAAGCCATCTAATATAAAGCACTTTTAATGATTTGTGGGCGTTAAAAGTGGACGGGACAACATTTGTGTATACATATGTATATATATAGTGACTGTCACTTGGATCCATACATAGCACCTGCATACTAAGATTCCCTATAAAAATAGTGTACAACTCAGGAATAAACATTATTTCGAGAAAGTGGGCGTAGATATAGTGCGGCCATGCCCATTTTTTGTGCATTAGCCGACAGTAATCAAATAAACTAAATTAACAAATCCTAGTCTTCTACGGCAAAATCCATCTGATATAAAGCATTTTTACTGATTTGTGGGCGTGACTACATTTATATAAATATATAGTGATTGCCATTTGAACCCATAGCACCTGCATTCCAAGATTCACTATCAAAATGTGTACAACTCAGGAATAAGCATGATTTCGATAAAGTGGGCGTAGATATAGTGCAGCCATGCCCATTTTTTTGCATTGGGCGACAGTACGAACTAAATTACCAAACCTTAGTCTTCTACGGCAAAAACCGTCTGATATAAAGCATTTTTACTAATTTATGGGCTGTAAAAGTGGGCGTGACAACATTTATATTTACATAGTGACTGCCACTTGAACCTATAGCACCTGTATACCAAGATTCACTATCAAAACTTGGACAAAAACATTTCAGGAATTAAAACGATTGCTGAAAAGTGGGCGTAGATATAGTAAGACTACGCCTATTTTTTGTACATTCACCGGAAGTAACCATCTGAACAAAATTACCAAATTTTAGTTTTATATGATTAAAACCGTTTGATATATAGCATTTTTTTTGGTTTGTGGGCGATAGAGCCAATTTGGGTTGTATGGGAGGTACCACGCCCCCTCGTCCAATCAACACCAAACTTCACAGGAACACTTCGCGAATGTTGCTTCAGTATCCCTCATTAAGTTTGGTTCGGTGGTTTTGGTGTCTATACGTGATATACACACATATCCACATATCCACATACCCACATACCCACATATCCACATTAATTTTAATATATATAGATAAATGCGTTTGATTTCACCTCTATCCAACATCAAACTGACTATGCATTAAGAATAACATAAATCTTATTGCGGGGAAAAACCAACATACCTGATTCTTATTCCGGTCACTGCAGCAGATTCCTGAGTAATCGTGTAGTTTATTAAGTACTCAGAGAAGTAACTGAAACAACGCGTAGATCGCAAGCTCACTTCAGTGCAAGAGTGTAAAAAAAGAGAACAGAGAACAAATAAAAAGTTATTCTCTTGCGCTACACGACCTGTTGTTTACATTTATTCGCTTGCAGCTTTGCTTGCAGTGACTGCTACAGCAGAGAATCAGCATATATTCACTTGATGAATATATTCATGCAGAGCTTTAGTACCAACGTGACAAAGTTTTTAATACAAAAATTCCGCCACTTTTATAAAACCAGCGAAAAAATAAGCTACACCAATCTTTAAGTTTGAACGAAAGACATAATTAATTTTAAAATAGTTGGGCTTTGGTTTGGCGGCCGTGGTTAGAGTATGAGGCCCATACGCCAGAGAACCCAGGTTCGAATCCCATCTGACACAGATAGTTTTTTTAGTTGAATCAATTTTTCTGTTCGGCCGTCATCTATCTGCAGACAATGGCGAACCTCAGAGAGTAAAAACTGCCATGAAAAGTTTCTTGAGAACATAAGCCGTTTGGAGTCGGCATAAAACTTGTAGGCCCAGTTCTCGATCATTTGTGTTCAAACATTCCACAACACGCACAACACAAATTGATCATAAAAAGCTCGGTAAAAGGTCTTTCAAGGTCTGAAATGGCCATTCCTTTTTTTTAAGTTGCTCAAAAAGTAAATTTTTGATTTTAAAGGTGTTTTTATAATTTTTTACTCTTAAGCCAGGGTAACCCAATTTGTCTATAAATATTTTGGCAAGCCTGGAATTCCAAAACTTTTCGAAAGAAAATCAAATATATTTATAAGAATTATTGTAGTTAGTCCAGAAGAGAAATCTATGTTTTTTGAATATTTTTTTTTTATTTTTTTTTTGTGTTCGATATGCCAGAAAAGGGCACTTAGAGGATTTTTGAAAAAAAGTCAATTTTCAACGGTTATAACTTTTTGATCCGGCTTTTCGTTTTTTCAATTGTTTGCTCAAAATAGCTAAAAACTTCTTTTAGTTAGTTCATTTCTTGTTTGTTTTTTTTTTTAATTTGTAGTTTTGGGTTTTTGGGAATTTTTATCGCAAAAATATTCAAACCAGAAATTTCCCAAAAAGGCATACTTTTAGCAAAAAGTTTCGTAACGACCAAATTATTGAACGTAATTGCACCATTTTTTGTTTCTATATTAGATATAGTTTTGGAAAATATTTCCATGACATTTCACTGAATATTTTTAAAATTTGGATTTTTGCGTTTTTCTTAATACAATAAAAAAAGAGATTTTTTTCTAAAAGTAGAAAATCATAGCCCTGGTAATTTAACTCCGATTTTTATGTTTAATAACTCATTTTTAGGAAAAATTAAATAAAAAGCGAAGTGCGTACCAGTTTTTTAAAAATTGGAGCTTATAAAAATTTAATTTGTTTTTTTTTTTGGGAAAACCATATAAATCAGATTTTCAATACAGAGGTTGTTTAAGGCATGTTTAAATATCAATATTTTTTCCTGAAAACTTCACAGCTTACCTCTGTCATGTTAAGGAACAAAACCCCGGTGCGTAATTAAAAATCAGGAAATAAATTGTTTCCTCCATACAACTAAGGATCACTCTACTACGCAGGTTTACATACACGGAGACTGCACAATAGACTGTCTCATTTGCAAAAGTATCTCAGATCCTCCCTCCGCAGGCAGATTATGAATACAACATATTTACCGGTGTGAAGTTAGCCCAAAATCTTCATCCCAAATTTTTAACTCAGCCCAACTTTTGAATTCGCCGTAAAATGCAATCCAAAAAGCTTTAAATCGCCGCAAATGTTAAAAATGGAAAAAACAACAAAATAATGTTCTTTTAATAGATATTTACAATAATCCTTAAAATATATGAATGAATTTATATAAATATGTACGTTCCATGATAAAAAACTTAACACGCAGCATAATATAAGAAAATATAAAACTGCTGTGCTTTGAAAGTGCATAGTGAAAGTGCATAATGAGGATATTTCCAAAAATAAACAATTAAAATTATCATTCTTCGCCAAATTCTTCAATCAAATATCCTTCATACCGTAAAATGGCCAAAAGTTATAACACTTTCCAAATTTTTACAATAAAATCGACTAAGAAGATAGAAGATGATAATTTTTCATCCTGAATTTTTGCCTAAAAATCAACAATTATGCAGAAAATCGACTGGAGGTATTCAAAAGCTCCGGTCTATCGTTCTTGGTACCGAAATCTTAGCCGAATTGCGTAAAAATGCGATTATTATATGAAAATCAGATTTCCACACCCCAAAACTTACCCCAAAACAAAAGTTCTCATCCTGAATTTTTGCTCAAAAATCAATCTTTATTTGGAAAATCGACTGATGGTATGCACAAGCCCGGGTCTATCGTCCTTGGTACCGAATTTTGGGCCAAGCTGCGAAAAAAAGGGATTTTCGTATGAAAATCAGAAATCAACACCAAAAATCATACCCCAAAACAAAAGTTCTCATCCTGGATTTTTGTTTAAAAATCAATCTTTATATGGAAAATCAACTGGTGGTATGTTCAAGCCCGGGTCTATCGTCCTTGGTACTGAAATTCAGACCGAAGTGCAAAGAAAATGGTATTCTTGTATGAAAATCAGAATTCCAAACCCCGAAACTGACCCCAAAACGAAAGTTCTCATCCTGGATTTTTGGCATGTGATAGCTGATGACAAAAGGATGATTTTGTGTCTTCTGCCCCAAATTGCTATCAATCGTCCTTCATACCGTAAAACGACCTAGAAGTGAAATACTCGGTTCAGCAAAATTTGTTTTTTTCAGTAAAAACCAAAAAAAAAAGGATAGAAGATGAAAAGTTCTCATCCTGAATTTTTGCCTAAAAATCAACAATTATGCAGAAAATCGACTGGAGGTATTCAAAAGCTCCGGTCTATCGTCCTTGGTACTGAAATCTTAGCCGAATTGCGTAAAAATGCGATTATTATATGAAAATCAGATTTCCACACCCCAAAACTTACCCCAAAACAAAAGTTCTCATCCCGAATTTTTGCTCAAAAATCAATCTTTATTTGGAAAATCGATTGGTGGTATGCACAAGCCCGGGTCTATCGTCCTTGGTACCGAATTTTGGGCCAAACTGCGAAAAAAAGGAATTTTCGTATGAAAATCAGAAATCAACACCAAAAATCATACCCCAAAACAAAAGTTCTCATCCTGGATTTTTGTTTAAAAATCAA
This sequence comes from Coremacera marginata, assembly GCA_914767935.1. Taxonomy (NCBI): domain Eukaryota; kingdom Metazoa; phylum Arthropoda; class Insecta; order Diptera; family Sciomyzidae; genus Coremacera; species Coremacera marginata. The sequence goes on along the minus strand of OU612045.1, from coordinate 59,044,221 downwards.
TCTTTATATGGAAAATCAATTGGTGGTATGTTCAAGCCCGGGTCTATCGTCCTTGGTACCGAAATTCAGACCGAAGTGCAAAAAAAATGGTATTCTCGTATGAAAATCAGAATTCCAAACACCGAAACTGACCCCAAAACGAAAGTTCTCATCCTGGATTTTTGGCATGTGATAGCTGATGACAAAAGGATGATTTTGTGTCTTCTGCCCCAAATTGCTATCAATCGTCCTTCATACCGTAAAACGACCTAGAAGTGAAATACTCGGTTCAGCAAAATTTGTTTTTTTCAGTAAAAACCAAAAGAAAAGGATAGAAGATGAAAAGTTCTCATCCTGAATTTTTGCCTAAAAATCAACAATTATGCAGAAAATCGACTGGAGGTATTCAAAAGCTCCGGTCTATCGTCCTTGGTACCGAAATCTTAGCCAAATTGCGTAAAAATGCGATTATTATATGAAAATCAGATTTCCACACCCCAAAACTTACCCCAAAACTAAAGTTCTCATCCTGAATTTTTGATCAAAAATCAATCTTTATTTGGAAAATCGACTGGTGGTATGCACAAGCCCGGGTCTATCGTCCTTGGTACAGAATTTTGGGCCAAACTGCGAAAAAAAGGGATTTTCGTATGAAAGTTCTCATCCTGGATTTTTGTTTAAAAATCAATCTTTATATGGAAAATCAACTAGTCGTATGTTCAAGCCCGGGTCTATCGTCCTTGGTACCGAAATTCAGACCGAAGTGCAAAAAAAATGGTATTCTCGTATGAAAATCAGAATTCCAACATTATTTTGTTGTTTTTTCCATTTTTAACATTTGCGGCGATTTAAAGCTTTTTGGATTGCATTTTACGGCGAATTCAAAAGTTGGGCTGAGTTAAAAATTTGGGATGAAGATTTTGGGCTAACTTCACACCGGTTTTTTGGTTAAATAGAAAAAAAATCAATCAAAAATGAAAGTGCTGGCTTTGAAAGTGAATAACTCGGTCATGTTACAAAGGATTGCATCAAGTTTTTTTTGTTTTTGTTTTGATTTTGATTAGTTGTCCGTCTAATCGTGTTTCAATCTTTTGCATTTAATTTTTTTTCATTCTCATTTTTATAATTTTCCTAAATACCCTTAACGAATTTATTTAATTCGGCAAAAATTTTGGTAAATTATTTGTTGTTGAAAGCATATTCAAAACCAAAAACGGCTTTTTTAATGTTCTTTCAAATGGTATGCATAAATGTAGGGTTTGTTTACAATTTCTATAGTAAAAATTTAAAAACGTTTTGTACGATCGAAAAATCATAAAAATTTAATTTTTTTTTATTCTTATTATCATTATCATTTTGTATTTTTGTAATTTTGTTTGCATTAAAATTAATGGTGTAGTGAAAGAAGTATGACAATATCTCAATTCGTTTGTGAATTATATTCTCAAATACCCCTTTAAACACTGCCACAGCAACAACAACGTCACCTTCCGGGTCAAACTTTTAACTAAAACCATATACAGACCCAGCCGCACACACACACACACCAAATACCATCAAAATCGGTCCAGCGGCTTAGGAGGAGATCAGTGACAAAGCCATGTACAGAAGAATTTTATTTATAAAGATAGATATATATATATATTAGAAAAATAAGGCACTATGCAGCGGGTTCTTTCAATTTAGACAGTAATTAACCTCTGTTTCAGCATGCTTACTCTCAGAGGAATTTGTCGATATGTGCGCACTTTTTGCTGATTTTTGCTCTCACACTATGGTATTGAAATTATTTTTTAACGGATAATTACATAATATTCTTCTTTTTGTTTTCAACACCACATGAAATAGCGTCTTGTGATGCTATCTCATGTGATGGTCTCTTACAGAAATAGCAAACGGTTGTTGATTGCTTATCCGTTTAGGTATCTCCTGCAAAGTGAGCGTAACCAAAGCACGACGTCCATTTTTTTTGTAAAGTTGTCGGCAGTAACCATATAAACTAAATTACCAAATTCTAATTGGTTTATGGGTGGTAAAATAAGGCATGGCAACAGTTATATATATAGTGACCACCACTTGGTCTTATAGCACCTACACACCAAGTTTCATTAGCAAAACTTGTACAACTGCGGAATTATGATTTATGAAAAGTGGGCGTAGTTACAGTTCGACCACGCCTATTTTAAGTGCACTTGCCGAGAGTAACCATACAAATAAAGCACAAAATTTTAGTTCAATACATCCAAATTCGTGCGAAATAAAGAATTTTTACTGATATGTGGGCAGTAATAGGGGGTGTGGCAGATTTATTTTTTTTATTATTCGAGCTATTGGCCTTGACAACACATGTTGTAACTTTGGTGCCCTTAGGTGCTACCGTTCCTGAGATCTTAACGGACACCAACCTGGAAGATGTTGTTTTTCAGATTTTCCAAATCTGAGATATCCTGCCCAACAAAAGAGACTGTTTTTCCTTGTTGCCTCAGGGATTTTATTGTTACAAAGAAATGACGTCACAAAAATACGTTATTTTTTTAATAAAATACTTCTTTAAAAATATACAAAAATTTTTAAATTAATATCTTTAACTGTTATTTCGTAATCCTCTCCTAAAACACACCTTAGTTTTTAACAGCAATGGATACAAGTTCCCTTAAATTATATTACTTAATTAACAATTTCGTGTATTCATTTTATCAATTATCAAAAGTTGATTGGAAGGTGCTGTGATTTTTTATTAAATATTGGCATAGCCTTCCTGGATGAGAAAGATGTGAGGCTTCATTTACTATTCTGACAGCTCTTTCTACAGCTTGCGTATGATAAGGTATATGGTAAACGACTAGATTACGTTTACCAATTTTTATATATATTTTTTAAATCTTCTGTGGAACAATTTTTCAAAACAAGAAGCTTTGTGATATGTACTTTTTAAAGGTGTATCATGTTTGTGTAATCCGTAGCATTAAAATTCAATACAGGACATTTAAAGCGACGCAATTCATCTTAATTTCGCTATCATAATACAATCAAAAGCTTCTTGTCTGACTTCTTTACTGTCATCGAAAATCATCGATAGGAATGTATTTTCTACGTGAGAAAATTAAGTATTACGTTGTAATATAGAATCTATCACAGTCAAGAAAATTTTGCTTAAATAATAAAAATTTTTAAAATTATTATTTTATCATCATAAACACAGTAATTTTTCTGTTTAATTTCATACCAAGAAGAAGCATAAATTTACTTTCATTATAAATTTAACTTAAATCTAAAATTCGAAATATGTATTTTCTGTACATATACAGTTACAATCTCAATATTTGTGGTAAGCCAACAAGCGTGGCTCATGGGACCAAGTTATCAGAGCAAACTCTATTTTCTATTGCTGAAAAAATCTCAAACTAATATCTCTGATCGGTACTAAAATCTTCAAGCTTACCTGACTATGCACAAGGGATTGAATTTGTTTAAACTTTACAACTGCTAAGTTCCACAATCCTGCAAATGTTTTCCTAACGTACCCGAATAAGTCCTCGGTCCTGTTTGTTATGCCGAGCAAACCAACGGTATTTGTTGAAGTACTCTTTGATGTGAATATGCTCTGTTCAATCGTTGGGGCGCTTCCTTCACTTACACATTTATATGTGAGCATTTTATTTTAAATGATATGTGACATTAATGAGCAAAAAATGCAATTAATACGTATATTAATGTAAAAAACAAATTAAAATCTAGTAAGGATGGAGCTTCGGAGCTTTTAACCGAAGTTAAAATACCATATATATTATAGTATATATTGTGTATTTCATCGCGATAGCTTTAAAATTGCTGCTGTAATCGTGTCAACAGACAGACAAACAGACGGACAGACAGACGGACACACGGAAATCGATTTAGGAGATGATGCTGATCAAAAATATATATATTTTTCTATACCTGCCACGCCTCCTTCTTGGCGTTACAAACGGAATGACAAAGTTAATATACCCCTTACGTAGTACGCGTTGGGGTATAAATATGAGTATAATTGATCAGTTTATTCAACAATTCCTTTAATTAGTAAGAAATTATTTATCGACACTACGTAAAACACTATTTCGTGGAAAAGGAGCGTTTGCAGATTTGACACATCTAGAATTACAAAATCTCCAAAATACCATAACTTTGGTTCCACATCACCTAGACACTTCTTCTTTTAGCTCTTAAATTGAAGGTCTTGAATAGAGCTATAAGATAGTTTGAATAACTTGAATAGAACTCAACACATCACTTATTTTGCGCACTCATTCATAAAGTGCGATGTTCCCACGAATTTGAAAAATGTTTTGCTAAAATTTGTTCAAAATATCGTGCTGAAAAATAGAATTAAATATTTATTTATTCATCATTTTTGAATTTTTTCCATATTGTGTATATATGTATTATACTCCATTAAAAAAAATATTGTTAGACAGATATTCAGCTTACACGCTTTTATAGAGATCCATATTTATCAAATAACTACGAAAAAGTCAACTTTCCGCGATATGCTGACTTTCTAGGGCATGGCGCCCAGTTTTTTCTTAAGAAAGATGCTATTAGAATTGAATAAAAAGAAATACATTTCTTATGTCGTATTATAATATAAAAGTATCATGCTTAAAAAGAAAAACCATTCTATCTTAGATGTTCTTTTTTGGTAAAGATCATGCTATCTTAAAAATATAGTTAAGAGTTTATCTGTTTTTGTCATTCCGTAAACAAAATGTTTTTTCCACAGACGCATTTCAAATTATTTGTTTGTTTAAAAAATATTTTTTGATTATTTGCAGTCTCTCAATTTTACGCAGTTGTTTTGACAGAAGTTTAACTGAAAAACAAATTTTAAAAACAACTTTTATCAGAATTTTGCGTCTTAAGCTCGAAATACGCAGTTTGTGGTACACTCAGAAAAAAAATCGAATAATAAATAAATCCGTATCTACAAGTTTTTTGTTTGATTGTTCCGTTAACTTCCAGGAAACAGACGATGTAAGGGAAATAAAACATCTCGTATTTGCGATATTTTGAGTTAGGCTGTTATGGCTTGTGACCACAGATATAAGCGATGCAAAATTGATTTGTTGCACAGTTCTAAAATAAAATTGTTGAAATGTAGTTTATTTTCAAGTGCCTTTTCTAGTATTTTATTTATTTTTATTGCTAATGATTCGTCAGGCGATAACAAACTTTTTTAATTCGAAGCTGAACTCAAAAAAGAGAATATTCAACAAAGAGCCAAATGCATGCAATCTTGACACAGAGTTACCTAATAACTTCTTTTTGGGTAATGGATGCTCCAGTTCTACTAGTACTTTGTGTAATTGAGTTCAACTTTGAGTTCACTCTCTTTTTTTGAGTTCACCTCTGTTATCAAATTCATAATGAAAGTTAGTTCTACTGCAGTAGGGATTGATGAAATGCCAATCAGGCTTATTAAACTAGTAGTATGTGCAATTATAGCGCCCCTCACTAATGTTGGGAAAAATTAAGCTGTTGTTACAATTAAATGATTAAAATAAATTTATTTTTAATTGTGTAGCCTACAATTTGCAATTAATCTTAATTGCAATAAGTAATAAGTAGTAATAAGTAATAAGTAATTAATTAATTACATTTGTTAATTGTAATAATTAATTAGACTAACGCAATTTACAATTAATTTGCGGAAGATTTGCTTTACAAACTTTACAAAGAAAACAGTAGCGAACAGCAACATAAAAGCTGCCCCTATATTTGTTCGTATCGAAATTGCTGCCCCCTTAGATTAGAAATTAGATATGATATTTTTTCGAGGATTTTTCGAGGAGTTTTCGATGTCTTTCGATTAAAAGTTCGAAAAATCTTCGAAAAAATAGAAAAGGTGCCATATCTCGAAGGGGAAGCAAAAATGGTAAAAATTAACCATTTTTTTTTGGGCTTTCTAAGGTAGGAAGCATTTTCGAGAAGTACAAATGGAGGGGCCTTTCTCTTCCTATTTTCCACATTTTTAGGGGCCCTAATACAAAAAATTAACAAATTAAGCAGAGCTGTAAAATCGGAATTCATATTCAGAACTAGCTGAATACCCGGCTTTACTCGGGAGTTGATATTAATAATTTTTGAATTCATTGGTCGATTTGAAAAAACTTTTCACAAGCTATTGAATGAATTTTGTGTGCATCTTTCAAACCGGTAACTTCGCTGAAATAAACAAAATGTAGATTCATCACCTAAAAAATATGAGAAAAAGTTGGGAAAATCGTTATGTGTGATCGTGATCGCTTGCAAAAGTATATTTTAAAATTTTACATTTTATGCGATAGATTGGACATTTTTGGAAACATCAGAGCAAAAATGAATTTTTCATTTATGTAAATTTCTTCATACATAAATGCTCTCTTTTGACCTCGAGTCGTAATGTAACTGTAGCGTTTAATGTCTCAATGAAAATGAGTCAAAATGCAATTTGAATTTAAATTATTTTTGCAACATATTCTTTTGCGCCATTTTTTAAGAAAACATTATATATTATTATATAAATGCTTACTGCTATTATTATTTTTATAAAGTACTTTTATTGACGTTACAGACAAAAAATAATTGAGTTAAATGTATTCAAAAACAGCAGAGCAACTTGCATCGAAAGTCAAAACTTTAAATTCCTGATCATTTCTGATCTTGCAGTAGGTAACATTGATAAGTTTAAAAATGCATTTAACTAAGAATATCTATTGTTTTGAAATTAATGCTATGAGTGATTAACGGTAAATTTTTTAAATTAATTATCCTTAAGAAATTTTGAAAATAAATATGTACTAAAGTAAATATGTACAAAACAATTACATACATTAAATAGAAACATGCAAGTTTTAGCCTGTTCCTTAGAGATTAGCTTAACCAATGTTAGCTTAGGTCATATTTGCAGATATTTTTATGTTCAAGAATTCTTCCATACGCTATTTTTGTGTACCTTCAATTCTTACCACGTTTTTGACAATTTCTTTTCTTAATTTTTTGCGAATAAGCCATTATTTAGTAAGTCTTCTTTTTTTACTGGATAACAATTAAATAAGCACTGGAAATTGAAATTAAAATGTCAAAACAACGCCAACGTAACACGCAACGGACTTTCGCATGTGTTGATGCGAACTCAAATCCAACAGAATTTGGCATCAACTGTCCTGATATGCGAAAATAAGAATATTGAATATAAATACACATAAAGAGAAAAGAAGATAAATATCACCCTTCGCGCTTTGCTGCGCCTGGTTTTTGAACCAGGAAAATCCCTATACAGAAAATGTCCATAATGAGATGAGGGGTCTTAGAATGTTTTACCATTTCATAAGAGATTTGTACTACAGCGCCCTCTGGTGCGCAAGAAAGCACATAAAAAAATAAGAGTGCTTTAGACCACAAGACTGAAGTAAAACTCCTAAAACTCCTTCTATATGGATATATATATATACATACATATATGTATAATAAATACACGAATACACATATACATACCAGGGCGTCAACTGCCCTCCCCTGTCATCACCACGCCCATGTATATGTATATATGTTAATATACATTTATATACATAAGTATATCAGGGGGGCATCTTACATACCCTCGCCACACCCATGAATATGTGTATATGTATAATATACACATGTACATACATATACATACACATATACACATCAGGGGGCAACCGCCCTCACCTGCCCTATCTTCACTTCGCCCATGTATATGTATATATGCTTACATATGTAGTAATGCATAATATATACATGTATATACACATACATATCATGGGGGCAACTTCCCTCCTCTGCTACCCGCATTACGCCCATGTATATGTATAAACATACACATATCAGGGGGAGAGGAATCTGTCCTCCCCTGCCTTACCCTCGCGTCGCCCATGATTATGTATATATGTTTATACAGGGTGTCCCGCAATTGAGTGCAACTATTTGCGGAGGTGAAAGGTTATGGCGAGCTGAGAAAAAAAATGGTATGGGAGCAGGGGTCTATTTTCCCATTCTTGGGAACTACAAGATTAATTAATATTTCACGACTTTGATTCACGTAATTGTTCCTAGCACAAAAACTAAGTTACTGGAAACTTTATCTGATAACGCATTGCAAAGGTAATAAAATCACTTTTCCAACGGTAAATCAACAAACATAACTATTACCAAGCTGTGGTCGTTCAAAGATGAAATCAGTCGGTTTAAACTATCAAATTTTAATTTCGAATGCAAATTTCTCAGAATTTCTCGTAATAAATGAAATTTTTTTTTAGATCAATTTGCAATCTATTCAATTTTCTTTTTAACGACAGCAATAACATAAATGTATCTAAAAAACAAAATAATTGGCTGCACTTAAAAAAGTTATACTTATTAGAAAATAATGATATTATCTACTGCATAAGTAATTTCAACGTCATTATTTACCATTATTTTCTAATAGGTATACTTGTTTTAGTACAGCCAACTTTTTTATTTTTTAAGATACATTTTTGTTTTTGGTGTCATTGAAAAAAACATTAAATAATTACAAAATTGATTATAAAAAAATTTCATTTATTACGCGAAATTCTAAGAAATTTGCACTCAAAGTTGAAATTTGGTAGTTTACACCGATTGATTTCATCTTTGAACGAAGACAGATGAAGACTTGGTAACAGTTATGTCGGTACTCTTTGTTGATATACCGTTGAAAAGGTGATTTTATTGTCTTTGCAATGAGTTTCAGAAAAAGTTTTCCGTAACTTAGTTTTTGTGCTAAAAACAATAACGTGAATCAAGTTTTTAAAATATTTGTACTACAGCGCCCTCTGGTGTTCAAGATAGCACTAAAAAGATAAGTCCAAAACACTCACCGTATCAAGAAACCCCTATGTTCCAATTTTCATGCAAATCGGATGCACGATTTAGGAGTTTTTCGAGGCTATTCAAAATAATTGTACTATAGCGCCCTCTGGTGTTGAAAATAGAACAGAGTAGATAAGTTATAAAAACTCACCGTATCCGAAAACCTCTGCATACAAATTTTCACGCAGATCGGATGAATGGTGTCGGAGATAAGCTATAAAATAGAATGCCTGGAATCCGATCGCAGCGCCCCCTATCGGATCCAACATATTTTTCTGGATAAAAACTAGCCCATGTCTTGACCGTGGACATAAGAAATCTTTGATGCCAAATTTCATTCAAATCCAACCAGTAATTTTTGCGTGATGCTTTAACAGACAGACAGACAGACAAAAATTTTAAAAATTTTAATTACCATGCAGTTATTTTTATATAAAAATGTAAAAAAGTGGTAGATTTTGGAAAAATTCCTATAGTGGGTCATAAAAGTGGTAGAAAACAAAAAGTAGTGGATTTCCCATAGTTGTGGAAAAGTGACAACACTGATGATTCTTGTAGCAAACCACTTTCTGCAGCAGCTACCCAAACCACTAAAATATATTAATAAGTTATTTGATGTGCTGCATCATAGCTTCAGTTGCACTTAATATTGAATCAACGACTGCTTCCAACACATCTTGGTGGCCTGGTGTATAGCGTATAGAGCTCTTAATCAATTGCGTCCGTGTTCAAACCCACACGGGGGCAAAAAATATTTTTAGTATTTAATAATAAAGTATTAAATTTTCTCGTTGTAATAAATCTAAGCAATGAAGAAACCATAAAATTCTAAGAAAAAATCTGTCGAAAATTTTTAAGATTTCATTCAAAGCAATCACAGAACGCGGCGTAAAAAGCTTCGCTTCAAAAATTAATGGCGATGATTGTAGTCGATTTCGAAAAATGCGTTTGAATATTGTTTTGATGATTGAATTATGCGTTTGCGTAAGTTTATAATTTTGTAAGGGGCCTTTAAAGGTAATAAAATAGATTTCAATGAATAATATATATTTTGAATTTTATTCACCAATTTTTATTACGTCAAATTTTATTTCTTGTTACTTCTTTAAATTTTACACTTAGATCAAACATGTTATAATAACATAATTTCCAAACATATTGACATATATTTGTATTAAAGTCTGTTAATTCGCGTCACTGTTTTTATCCAAGGCAAATACGGAGCTGTCTTAGTATAAGCAGTTGTTGAGTTAGGTTCACAATTTGTCGATCCAAATGATACCAAACCAACTTGTTTTGCATTTTGACCATCGTTTAACAACGCTGGGCCACCGGAGTCTCCTATGCAGGCAACTTGAAGTTCAGACTGGGTACAGAACTGATAAGCGGAGATGTTTTGAAAGACCCTTTGACATTCTGTGTTATTTATAACTCGAAGCATTAAGTATTGCAATTCATTGGGATAACTGGTAGCATTAATTAAGCCCCATCCGGCCATAGTGATAAGTTGATTATCCAATGAAGACGTATTAGACAACTGTACTGGTTGAATGTATTGGTTGTACGTGACGGATGGTATTTTAATCAAAGCAATATCATCATATGCTGTAGCTGAAAAAGCAGAATATCCCTGGTGGACAATTACTTCTGTGGCATTATTTTGATATGAATAAACATTTTCTTCCGTTAAGCCCAAAAAAAAATTGGTTCCATTAATGTGACTATAAAAATGTATAATAAAATTATCTGTTTACTAAGTATTGTGAATATCTTAAAATAATAATTTACGTACACAAAATCAAAACAATGTGCAGCAGTCAGAATCCATCTACTATGGATGATGGAACCTCCACAAGTTACATGTTCTGTGCTATCTTCAAAATATGGAATATGAATTAGAGCTTGATACTTGTAGTCTAGACGATCGGCAACCTCTCCACCAAGGATGCGGCCTCTACTTTTAACATATAATACATTGGTTGCAAACACAAAAACGAAAACGATTAAACCTCTCATTATGATCACTGTTGAAGCTTGTTTACCAATTATTTAATGCTTCGTTGTCTTTTATAGTCGCTAAACAACAAATTCACCAAATATCACACGTGTCAGGCAAATATTAGCTCAGCTTGATTTCTACGGCAACAGTAAAAAATATTTAATGAAATAACAGAGTCGCGCAAAGTAATTTAATTTGGTTTTAGGGGAACACCTCTTCTGGAACATAAAATAGATTTAAAGAGGCTCATAGATAAAAACTTTGATTAACTGGAATATTGCGATATTTTGACAAAGTTTGACAAAGTTCATGAAAATTTTCGAAGTAAAGGGGGCGTGGAAAGGGGGCGTGGATTGTACCAATTTTGGTACAATTGCCGAAAGTACAGAATCGAAACAGACGGAAACATTGCATTATTTTTGATTTTCGGGCGTTAAAAGGGGTGTGGTTAAAACTAAGTACGCAATAACCTAATCTAGGACAGAAGTAATACACGTTTCAGCCGTTTAGATTTGTATTAAAAACAAACAGAAAATGATTTTTATTAATATAGATGTGTATAAGTTTTTATATCATACCAATTATAATTTAAGTAGCAAATATTTTCTAAAAAAATATCGTCATAACTTAAAAAAAACCGATTCATCAGGAGAATCATTTTAAGATTGTAACATACATGAGGAAATGTTCCACCTCTTTCAAAGTATCGAAATATGGCTCTAATTTTGAAATCGTTGTATCCTAACACGGCGAAAAAACTTGAAATATGTCCTCCTCTTGTAAAACTTATTGAGATGAAGTTATAAAAAAAATGTTCTATTGCGTGGAAAGTAAAGAACATATCTTTACCAAGATGACGCATTATTTAGTTCATATTCCGTCAAACGTTTCTTCAAGTCATTTCAGAAATTATTAATGAAATTAATTTTTATTTCTGATGTGATTGAAGAAAAGGAGCAATATCGACTGATTGTCAGTAAATTTTGGTTTAAATCCTTCTATTACTTTTGTTTATATAATGTTTCGTATTAACAAAAACATTTTGTGCAAACTGTAATATTGCGTTAAAAGGCATTTAAAAAGAATTTTTAAAAAAACGTATACCATGTACATTTATTTGAACAAAAAGTTTGTAATTATTTTATCCATACCTCGCCGTACTACTTAAAACTCCGAAATTGTTCTACTCAAATAAAGTTAAAAACGGCAGCCCTCCTTGGAATCTAAAGCAAAAACTGGATTGCAGTAATTTATGCGGCATTGTCAGCTCGTTGACATTCCTCATGTTTCCGGAATCTACTGCTTTTATACTTAGGCGAAAATAAAACACTGTTTTTCTGTCATAAAGCTTCAAATTTGTGTAATTTTAATAAAAGTATGGCAATATTTTTAGAGAGAAAGCTTTTAAAGAAAAACAAAAAAAAAAAAATTTAAATAGAAATTTTTTTGTTTTGACGCTATCGTTTTCTGTCTCAATTATCTCCCATAAGGTTTGCATCATGGCATAATGATTTACAAGGTAGGAGTGACAGTTCTGTTGGCGATTTGGAGTTGTCAAAAACACATTGAAAAGAGAAAACGAAGAAGCAGCAAAAGAGATGACAAGTTAAACTTTGTATTGATTTGACAACTCCCGATCGCCGCTCGTGAGAAAAAAGGTAGTTGTCAAGGCTACCTTGTAAATTATTGCATCATGGCTTGCATTGCTTCTCCAAGCCCTCTGCCTGCCGACACGACAAGGACACGATTCTGGTCAGACAGCCATGTGGCATTGCCAGCTCGTTGACAATTGTTCCTGTTTCTGCTTCTAATTGTGCTACGTCAAGGTTCATTAATATAGGTTAACAGCCCTATTCTACTAGCTTTACAAAGCTCACCACATTAACAAAATAGTTAATATTAACAAGTTGTTAATGTTCCGTATTCTGCTGAAAATTTAAAAGCTCTTTTCTTTACAATTTTGTTAATTGCACAAAGTATCTTAACAACGACAACATAATCTTAAAATTTATGTGTTTATGCTAGAGAATTGTTGTGAAAATAATAAAAATTATAATATAATATTTAATTATATTTAATAAATATATCTTATTAATAAATAAGACTGTGAAAACTGGAAGAATTTTTACGTTTTTTAAGTTTTGATAGTGAAGAAGATCAAAGAAAGGAAAAACTTGAACGACGGTGCAATTTAAAACGTCTTCAAAATGAAAATGATTCATTCAATCTATGGAAAATCCAAATATAATAATATACATATGCTAGCCAAAAGTTGAGCGTGCTGCCGTCAAAAATTGTATATAAAATAGGAGCTGCTCATGTGTGGTTCACTCAAAAATTGTTTGGCTATTAAAAAAATGTAAATTTGTGTTTTAAATAAAAAAAAATAATCTTGAGATTACTTAATTGTTTGCATTTTTGAAGCGAAGCTTTTTACTCCTCGTTCTGTGATTTGCTTAGAGTGAAATCAGAAAAATTTTCGACAGATTTTTTCTTGGAAATTTGATGGCTTCTTTGTTGCTAGTGCTTATTACAACAACAAAATTCAATACTTTAATATAAATATTAAAAATACTTTTTGGCCCGCCCGTGGGGATCGAACCCGCGTCCTCTAAAATGAGAGTCAAATACACTATCCACCAGGCCACAAAGGATTGTTAGAAATAGTTGTTAATTCAATTTTAACTATAACAGAAGCTATGCTGCAGTAGATCGGCACCTTTTATCAATTGATAGAGGATTGTGTATTTGCTATGCTACACAATTTGCTTCTATTTGCAACAAGGTGTCTCCAGCATCGTTGTGTTTGTATTGTGAATGCGTTTGTGGTGTTGTTGATACGAAAAAAATTATCAATGCCCACAAGCGCGTTTTTAAGTGCCAAATAAGTAGATGATGTCAATAAATATGGAATTAACAAACGCACGCAAGACATCGGCAAGGTATCTAAAATGTTTGTTAACTTTTGTTTCGTGTGCGTTCTTTAAAATATATTTTTGAAGCGAAACTTTTTACTCCTCGTTCTGTGATTTACTTGGAGTGAAATCTGATAAATTTTAGAGATTTTTTCGCTAGGCAGTACGCTGTTGAAGGAAAAAATTAGTTCAGTGCAGCCAAGTTCACAACCATATGTGGAGAGTTAAAATAGAGAGCATCGCTGGCATTATATGCCCGTATATGTAGTTGGCGTGGCCAAATATGTAATTTGACATTCAACAATAAAAAAATAAGCAGTAAATATGTTTTCTGTATATATGTTATTTATTTTATGTTATGTAAAATTTTGGAATTTAAAAGTTAATTTATTAAAAAGAAAAAATTATTAAGCTATCAAATCTATGTAACTGCGAAAAAGCTTCGCTTCTCTCGTGTGTCCAACAACGCACGTTTTTTTTTTGCTTTCCATTTTGCTTGCTGATATAATAAACAAAAAAATTTCATCGGAAAACAGCTGGCGTCTGAATGCTGTGAGTTTCACATTCTCACTACGCGTGGTGAACATTTAAGCTTTTTAGAGCTTTCAAATTGTAAATGATTTTTTAGAATATGAATATTTACATTACATAGCAATAATATTAACAAGAGCTGCTCAACAATTCCTTGTTAAGTTAACAAGCACAATAGAGCTGTAAGTCACTTGAGAGAAAAGCACTCTTTTTTCGCCATTGCTCGAACTGTCAAAGTAGCTGTTAGCTAAAAATTGTACATATTCGGGTTTTTTTTCTTGATTTCCTTTCATCCATTCTGACAGTTCGACCGAGTTTCTCTCAAGTGACTTAACCTATATTAATGAACCTTGTGATACGTGGACGCCCATCACTGAAATTTTAAAGAAAACAGCGGCGGGAAAGCTTTGAGTGAAAATTAAGTAACGTGGCGAATTCAAAAGCTTTAATTTGTGAGAGCGATTTTTGCTCGCCTCGATTCAAATAGGGTGGTTCAGACGATACAGCAAGCTCTCCTTGCCGTACGGCACCTTGCCTTAAATTTACCTTGATAAATTTATCCTACAAATAATTTCCTTTCTTATTATTTGTCCCAGATTTATCAACAATACAGAAAAGTGGCAATTAAACAATTTGCAAAAATATTTAGTTTCAATAAAATCGAAATGCGGTAAATTCGTTAGCTTCAATTTTTTCTAGCCACTTATCTTAGCTGACATAGACCGATAGTATATAATTCAACTTTTCCGTTAGACTGCAGGATTTTCTTATTTAATAAAGGCTACTACTTGTTAAAAAGAAATGTTTTCAATTAAAAATGTACGGAGATTTTTGCAACAACTTAAACTTTTCAGAATATTATTTTGAAATAATCACCAATCACTAACGGAGATGAACTAAAAGCAATGATAAAAGGGCAGATAGCAGTGTCGCTTTAAGACTGTAGGTTCTCTTTCTCACCCAAAAATTACCAGATCGGATTGATATATGACTTCTGAAGTCAAGTAATAAACAATTAAAATGTACAAAACATCGCTTATTTTCTTATATTAAATGCGTACATAGCAAATTAGTCTGGAAATGTGTATATTTCGCTACAATCCTACATGCACAATCCCGATCTGATGGGAATGACGATGATCAAGAATATGGTGTTTTTGGTGTTTCTGTTTTTTTTTTTGCTTTTGGTGTATAGCTGTGCCAAAAGCATTGCACGAGCATAATATTTTCATTTGTTCGTTTGTTCGTTCGCAGAATTTTTTCTACAAAATTTTAATTTCGATTTTCTACGAACAAACGAACGAACAACTATTTTCCACGAACGAACAACTATTTTCAACGAACGAACGAACACATGTTTTCTGCGAATGAACGAACAAACAGTTATGTTCTACGAAAGAACGAACAAAAATCTATTTTCTACGAACAAACAACTATTTTCCGCTAACGAACATCTATTTTCTGCGAAGAAACAATTATTTTCTGCGAACGAACAAACGAACATCTATTTTCTGCGAACAAACGAACGAACATCTATTATCTACGAACGAAAGAACAAACAAAATATACGTTTGATGAAACGAACTTGCAACGAAACACTTATATGCTTCACTATGCACGTGGCTTAATGCGCCAATTAACTGTTATAAACGCACAGATTTAGAAGTTATTTGCAGGCTTGTGCGAGTAGTACAAAAAACACAAAAACTGTAGAAAATAGCCGATATGGTCCGTAGCTGGACTCCCAGAGGGATCAAATATATGTCATGGCACTATTATTGTTTAGCCTTCAACATTTCTTCCGTACACACTTACCCTCTATCTGCTGCCCTGCTTTGGGTCCCCATACAAAAACTGTCGAAAATAGTTTATATCGAATGTAGCTGGTCCTAGAGGGGTCAAATCTATGAATTGGTTCTATTATTTTTTGCCTTTCAACATTTCTTCCGAACACACCTACCCACTACATACCACCTTTCTTTGGATCCCCATACAAAAAACACAAAAACTTTCGCAAAATAGTTTATATCGAATGTAGCTGGACTCCTAGAGGGGTCAAATATTATGAGCTGGTCGTATTATTTTTTGCCCTTCAACATTTCTTCCGAAGACACCTACCCTCATCTGCCACTCTTCTTTGGGTCCCCATACCAATCGAAAAACCGAATTACTCGAATCGAAAATCGAGTCGAGTTGAACTTCTCCACTCGACCCGAGCTCGAAGCAACTCGCACTGGCCTAGATATTTGTGATTCTACTTCTGGAACACCGATTTTCTACGAACGAACGAACTTCTATTTTCCACGAACGAACGAACGAACAAAATATTTATTTAATTTTTCTACCAACGCACGAACGAACTAACAAAATATTTTTATTTTTTTCTACGAACGAATGTTTGTGCAAGGCTCTGGCGATAGGCTCTTAAAATAGCTGAATTTAAGACCAAAAACTAATTGTTTTAAAATTAATTATGTCTTTCGTTAAAACGTAAATTATTTAGTACCTACTTTTGTTTTTGCATTAAAAAATGTGGCAACATTAGTACCGCACACAGTTCATACTGCTGTCTCTATTTTTGTAAACTTAGTTGACTTTTTCTAATCTTGCTCAAAAAGAGCTTTAAAAAAAGCTTTTGTCTCGCAGCGAAAAATCTTATATATCAATACTCTAACACATGGTAGAATAATAGAAGGTAGATGCATGTCGGAGAGGCAGACTGCCATAACTGTCAAAACGAATTTGATAGCTCATAGAAAATATGAAAGCGATGAGAAAGCTTTAATCGGAAAAATGCAAACAAAAATGTGATTTGTATTGATTTTGACAACTTTGGCTATGAGAACGAGAGCGCAGTTCAAAATGCATATACCTTCTTTGATTCTACCCATGGCAGAATTATAAGGTAAGCTCGTCACGGAGAGGAATGGAGTAGAAAGCAGAATAAAGCTAGATTGATGTCAAAATCAGCTGTTCATCGCAAATTTCTTTATACTCACGTTCGCAGTTTGTAGGTTAGAATTTGTTACAGATTTGTTTGCAATTTTAAGAGTTTCACATTTTATAGTTTTTATTACACTGTTATAATATTTTCACTCAAATTATCACAAATTTAACACACGCGACCGCACTTTATGGATGTTTATGTTTGCAACTTTATGGGAGGAAATTAAATTGGTGCTACATCGCATGGCCAAGCCATCAACTGCTGCTGGCCACCATGCAGCTGGCGAAGGTACAAGAGGGCTATGCTGATGCCTTGAAGGTAACCTATGACACCTTGGTTTTGGTGTGCAAGGTTTTCTTCTCGCTTTACTTGCTCTACTTGATGTGCCAGAGTTTGTGCCAGAGTTTGTTTACGATTTGAAAACATAATATTTTTATTTCATTTGACGTTTCTACGTACTTCGTCGTTTTGACAAGCATCTTTCTTCTCATTATCCGCTCTTCGTTGACGCGTGAGAGCATTTAGTATCATGGGCCTACCTTATCATTGTATCATGGGCTGGCTTGTTTACATTTTTTTTTTGACTGGTTTTTGTTTTTGTTTTCTGCTTGGACTTTTTTGCTGCTTCTCAGCTGTTTTTTGTTTGCTATATTTGGCGTGCATTTCGTCGATAGTCAGAAGTGATATTTTTACGATTTTGTCAATTTTCAAGTATGAAGGTATAGAAAAATCGCTATAACTTCTTTATTTCTGATTAGATTGAAATACACCCAAGGACAAAATGCTAGCAAATTTTATCATCTTTAAAATGAATATTTTTTTAATTTTTTTTTTAATAAAGTTATTCATTTATTTTATGTGTATATGTTCTAGTTTCTATGTTTAAACTGTGCTTACTAAACTAATATCTAATAAATAAAATTTAGTTTTTTTAATATGCTAACTAAACTAATGAATATATGCCAGAAAAGGGCACTTTTAGAATTTTTACCAAAAAAAAGTCAAAGTCAAGTGCTATAACTATTTTATCCGATTTTCGGTTTTTCTAATTTTTTGCACAAAAAAGCTCAAAACTCTCCTTTGTGCATTTCTTGTCTGCATTTTGGAAAGTTTTTATTTTTGGAATTTTGCGAATTTTTTTCGTAAAAATATTCAAATTCGAATTTTACAAAAAGGCGTGCTTCTTGTTACGACCAAATTATTAAACATAATCCCACCATTTTTTGTATCTTTATTAGGTATAGTTTTATAAAATATTTTCATAACATTTCACTTAATTTTTTTTTTAATTTGCAGTTTTCCAATTTTTTTTAATAAAACACTACTTAAATATGCATGCCCACAGTACAAGACTTTCTTCCATTCTAAAACATTATTGCCAATTAAAATAAAAACAAATAAAATAAGGGAAAAAACATATATATAAATTTTATTTATGTTAAATGTTTCATTTAATCCAATGTGTATTTATTCAAATTTTAGAGAATAAATCTGGATAATATATAAAAAATTTTAAACTTTTTTCAAAAATTTTCTTCACAAAATATGTGGAAAATATATATAAAATTTTATTTATGTAAATATATACAAACAACATGAACAACAAAATGTTTCATTTAATCCAATGTATTTATTCAATTATTAGAGAATAAATGTGTGGATTATATAAAAAAATATTTTAAACATTTTTCAAAAATGATCTCCACAAAATATGTATGTAAAAATATGTGCAATATGTATAAACTTTGGCTAATGCAAAATTAACTGCAATTATTTTAATAAAAGTAAACATGAAAAAGTGCAATGAAAAAATAATTTTTCATCGATATTGAAATATTGGGTGCTATTTGACCATTATTTTTCCTATCTATATATATATAAAATTGTAAAAAAAAAAAATCTGTACATGAAATATTTTTTTGAAATTCCTTTTGCGATGGACATTTTGAATGACGCTGATCCCGAAAATCGCATTTTTAAAATTTTTTGATTAAACTATGAAGATTTGAGGTACTCAAGCGGGTTAGGTAGTTAAGCGGGGAGGTACCTAAGAGGGTACACATACATCAATTTTCGTGAAAAATGCTTAATGCCCGAAAATTTTTGGGTACTAAAGGAGGTTAAGTACTTTAAAGGGCAGGTACTTAAGCGGATTTCACTGTATCAGTTATTTGCTAGGAATTGCAACATTTTTTGAAGCGAAGCTCAAGACGGTGAGTAAGTCCTGTGATTTGCTTGGAGTGAAATCAGAAAAATTTTCGACAGATTTTTTCTTAGAATTTTATAGTTTCTTATTAAAACAAAAAAAAAAAACGAAATGGCCATCTCAGCCCTTGAAAGGACTTTGACCAAGCTTCTTATGATCAATTGTGTTGTGTGTGATGTGAAATGTTTGCACACAAATGATTGAGAACTGGACCTACATGTTTTACGCCGACTCCGAACGGCTTATGTTCTCAAGAAGCTTTTCATGGCAGTTTTTACTCTCTGAGGCTTGCCATTGTCTGCAGAGAGGTGACGGCCGAACAGAAAAATTAATTCAATTGAAAAAATTTTCTGTGTCAGATGGAGGATTCGAACCTGGGTTCTCTGGCGTAAGAGTCACACACCGTACCCACTACGCCACGGCCGCCACAATAGTTTCTTATTGCTTGCGCTATTACAACAAGAATATTAAATACTATAATATTAATAAATATTAAAAAATTTCTTTACCCTCGTGGGTATTCGAACTCGCAATCAGTTGACCACAAGTTCCATACACTATCCACCAGAGTACCAAGCTGAGTTAGAACTATTTGTTGATTCAATGTTAAGTATAACAGAAGCTATGCTGTAGTAGATCGCTGCAATCTATCAATAGATAGAGGATTATGTATTGGCTTACGCCAATAAGATGTCACCAGCATCGGTGTGTTTTGTTTTTTTCTTGATGTGGTCGCACAAAGGAAAACTGTAGACGTGTTACCACTACAATATAAAACTCTTTAGTATAAAAGAAACTTAAACAATTATTACATTAAATCCAAAGTAAGTTTATTAAAAAAATGATAAAGTGTGGAAGCCAGCCGTTAAAAAACACGATTGCTTTTCGTCTGTCTATCCATTCTCTTCTCTCCTTTTCGTTCATTCCAAGGTTGATTTATAAGGTTGTCGCAAGGCTGATCGCACGCTCTTCTCAGTACCCATAATTATCAAAACCAGCCAATTTTGCGAATGACTACGAAAGAATAACGGCCGATAAAAGAGAGCACTTGCAGATTTTCTATGAGCTGTCAACTTCGATTTGACAATTATGGGTACTCGCTCTCTTCCTTGCGACAACCTTATAAATCAACCTTGGTTCATTCCAATCAATACACTAGCACTGTCATATCGATCAATGCAGTACACCCACAAAATACCGATGCTGATGACATCTTGTAGCAAGTAGAAGCAAATTTGTTGTAAAAACGAACACAAAATTCCCATAAGAAGTACATTGAGTTTTTCGACAGCGAACAGGCAGCGGAATTTTTTTTCGCTAGGTAGTACGCTGTTGAAGGAAAAAATTTGGTCAGTGCAGCCAAGTTCACAGCCATGTGTGGAGAGTTATAGGTATCATACACAGGCGGACATCCGAACTTGGTTGGTTTACGAAAATGTTTGCCTGTTTGTGGTGTTGTTGGTGGACGCAATGTTGGTGCGAAGACAAAATCAAAAATTTTTGATTTCACTCAGACAAACCATTAAGTTGTATAACAAGTCTTGCTGTAAGTAGCGCTGTTCACGTACCAACTTATTGTTTTGGTTTTTGGGTCGTTGAAATGAATCTTTTGCGCACATTTTTAGAGAAATTAAGACAAGTTTTAAAAAAATGTTCGGAAGTGTGTGGCAAAAACCATACACGGTACGCGTACAAGTCTTAGGATATGTACGCCTGTGTATGGGCCCTATTAAAATCGAGAGTCGCAGGCATTATATGCCCGTATATGTATATGCCGTGGAAATTTGACATTCAACAATAAAAAAGTAAGCAGTAAGTATGTTTTGTGTATATATGTAATTTATTTTATGTTATTTTAAATTTTTGAATTTAAAAGTTAATTTCTTAAAAACAAAAATTTATTAAGCTATCATATCAATGTATCTGCGAAAAAGCTTCGCTTCTCTCGTGTGTCCAACGACAAACCTGTTTTTTTTTTAATATGGGCATTTCCGCCGAAAAGTCCGACGTGACACGAAAATGAAAAGTTATT
Organism: Coremacera marginata; assembly: GCA_914767935.1. Lineage (NCBI taxonomy): Eukaryota > Metazoa > Arthropoda > Insecta > Diptera > Sciomyzidae > Coremacera > Coremacera marginata. The sequence continues at coordinate 59,022,738 of OU612045.1, read as the reverse complement.
AAAAACTTATTATTTAATGATATTATCTTAGAGAAACATTTTTATATTATTGATTTAAGCAATTTCAATATAAATTCATTTACCATGATGATCAAATTGTCTGCACTGTTTCACAAATGTAATTTTTCTTTTTATTTAATGTTTTGTAAATGTTTCGTAAACATTTTTGTTTTAGTAAAAATGGAAGGCATTGGCTAAAAATTATGAAAAATGGTTGAGGCAAGGAGAGGCAGAATATATTAAATTTGTTTTTATAATAACTAAATCACATAATTACCCAAATGAATTACAATGGAAAATATGACACGTAACGCCATGTCACGTAACGTTTCATACTAAGCCCAATAAAAAAAAAAACGAGAAAAGGTTTATAAATTTGATTACTTTCCTTCAAATCCTTCTAAAAAAAGTTTTCTACAAAAACTCTTGCCAATTTACAGAATTTTACTAATTTTGTTATACAATTCAAAAACCACTCTATCTTTAACATTTAGTAGCGGCCGTAGCATACTGGTTGAAGTGCGTGAGGTTCAAATCTCATCTAGCACAGAATGTTTTTTCAATTGAATTAATTTTTTGTTTGGCCGTCCCCTCAGATGGCAAGCCTCAGAGAGTTAAAACTGCCATGAAAAGTTTCTTGAGAACATAAGCCGTTCGTAGTCGGCATAAGCCTTTGTAGGTCCAGTTCTCAATCATTTGTGTTCAAACATTTCACAACACGCACAACACACGCAACATAATTGATCATAAGAAGCTCGGTCAACGTCCTTTCAAGGGCTGAAATGGCCATTTTGTTTTTTTTTAAGCGAAGATTTTACACCTAGTTCTGTGATTTGCTTGGATTTTTTTTTGGAAATTTTATGATTTCTTTGTTCTAGCGCTTATTACAACAAGAAAATTTAATACTTTAATATTAAAAATATTTTTTGAAGACTGGTTAGAAAAAGTTGTTAATTCAATGTTAATTATAACAGAAGCTATGCTGCAGTAGATCGACACTATCTATCAATAGATAGAGGATTGTGTATTTGCTTTTATTTGCCACAAGGTGTCTCCAACATCGGTGTACTTGTATTGCGAATGCGTTTGTGGTGTTGTTGGTACAAGGAAAATTAGCAAAAAAAAAATTAACAAAAAGAAAAAATTATTAATCTATCAAATCTATGTAATTGCGAAAAAGCTTCGCTTCTCTCGTGTGTCCAACGACGCACCTGCTTTTTTTGAAGCGAAGCTTTTTACGCCCCATTCTGTGATTTGCTTGGAGTGAAATCTGAACAATGTTCGGCAGATTTTTTCTTAGAATTTGATATGGTTTCTTTGTTTCTGTGTTTCTGTGTTTTTTACAACAAGACAATTTAATATAACAAATATAAAAAAACATTTCTTCGACTGCCGCGGGGACTCGAACACATAAGCCTTTGGGTGCAAGTTCTATACTCCATCCACTGAGCCAAACACCTTCTGTATGCAAAGTATTGATTCAGTATTAACTGCAACTGAAGCAATGTTGCAGTACATCCAAAAATCAATTAATTGAGCCACTTGCTACAAGAGTTGATTAATAGATTTTTATGGTTTGGGTAGCTGCTAAGCCACTTGCTACAAGAATCATCAGTGCTGTCACTTTTCCACAATTGTGGTAAGTCTAGCACTTTTTTGGTTTCTGCCACTTTTATCACCCACTATTTGCATTTTCCCAAAATCTATCACTTTTTGATATATTTATATAAAAATTATTGCATTATAATAAAAATTTTAGAAATTGTATTGCATATATTTTATTTATTATTACATTTAAAATTTTATTTTAGCACTGTTTTAAGAACATTATATGAGAATTATTTGCAATAAAACTAATTCAGCGTAAAAAAACTAAATTTCTAGTATACTCTTTATGATTTGTTTTGCTAAAGGACTTCAGTCGAATTTTTCCTTAAGAAGAAAAATATATTCCATAGTTTATAAAAATTCACTACTCATCTTAAGCTCAACCTACCACTACTTAAAATTTATAAGTGACAACACTGGTTATTATCCTCAGTTTGTTAGTGCCATCTGCTAACAACTGTTAACGTAGCTGCAGTTATATATTTAATATTAAATCAACATTAAAATTTAACAGAGCTGTTTGGATCCGTGGAAGAAGTGTAGGTTTATTAATCAGTGGGTCATGGGATCGATCCTCACGGTGAGCAAAGTGATATTTTTTTTTTTGATGTGAATGCGTTTATGCTGTTGTTGGTACATGCTTTTGTTTTGTTTTTGCATAGTGCGATGGGAAAATTAACAATTGCCCACAAGTGATTTGAAATAACAATGACAGTAACATGTAATAAAATAAATAATATAATAATGAAATGAAATACAATTTACTGGTGTGAATAATAACGTGTGTTTTTTTAATATATTTAATGTTTTAAATTTTTGAATTTAAGTTACCTTAAAAAAAAGATACATTAAATTATTATATCTATGAAACTGTGAAAAAGCTTCGCTTCTCTCGTGTGTCCAACGACGCACCTGTGTTTTTGTTTATTTTATGTTTTACACGGGGTTTTGGAGAAGAAAAAATATAAAAAGCCGATAACATAAAAATAATCATTTAGTAATCAAATAGTAATTTTTTATGGTGATCTTTGTGAATACTGGATAATATAGGAACATGAAAAATATTCCACTTTTTATGCTGCATATTTTTTCAAAAAAAAAAAAATGCTTTCCGAAGGTGAAATATGCCAATAAAATAATATTCCACTCTGGTCAGACTGATAGTGGGTGATAAAAGTGGTAGAAACCAAAAAGTGGACCACAATTGTGTAAAGTGACAACACTGATGATTCTTGTAGCAAACCACTTGCTGCAGCAGCTACCCAAACCACAAAAATATGTTAATAAATTATTGGATGTGCTGCAACATAGCTTTAGTTGCAGTTAATATTGAATCAACAACTGCTTCCAACACAGCTTGGTGGCCTGGTGTATAGCGTATAGAGCTCGTAATCAATTGGATCCGTGTTCAAACCCCCACGGGGGTAAGATATTTTCTTAATATTTTAATATATAATATTTAAAGTATAAAGTTTTCTTGTTGCAATAAACGCAAGCAATGAAGAAACCATAAAATTCTAAGAAAAAAACTAGAACATTTTTCAGATTTCACTCAAAGCAAATCACAGAACGAGGCGTAAAAAGCTTCGCTTCAAAAATGCATGGCGATGATTGTAGTCGATTTCGAAAAATGCGTTGGAATATTGTTTTGATGATTGAATAATGCGTTTGCATAGGTGTACAATTTTGTAAGGGGCCTTTAAAGGTAATAAAATAGATTTGAATGAATAATATATATTTTGTATTTTATTGACCAATTTTTATTACGTCAAATTTTATTTCTTGTTACTTCTTTAAATGTTACACTTAGATCAAACATGTTATAATAACATAATTTCCAAACATATTTACATCGATTTGTATTACAGTCTGTTATTTCGCGTTACACTTCTTATCCAAGGCAAGTACGGAGCTGTGCGAGTATAAGCAGTTGTTGCGTTAGGTTCACAATGTGTCGATCCAAATGAGGCCAAACCAACTTGTTTTGCATCTCCCCCATAGTCTAACACCGCTGGGCCACCGGAGTCTCCTAAGCAGATAACTTGAAGGTAAGACTGGGTACAGAACTGTTTAGCAGACAAGCTTGCAAAGACCCTTTGACATTCTGTGTTATTTATAATTCGAAGCATTAAGTATTGCAAATCATGGGGCACACTGGTAGCATTTATTAAGCCCCATCCGGCCACTGTGATAAGTTCATTATCCAATGAAGACATATTAGACAACGGTACTGGTTGAATGTATTGGTTGTATCTGACGAATGGCATTTTAACCAAAGCAATATCATCACTTACGTTATATAAAGTACGAGAATAAGCCGGGTGGAGAATTACTTCTGTGGCATTATTTCGATATGAATAATCATTTTCTTCCGTTAAGCCCAAAAAAAAATTGGTACTATTTATGTCACTATTAAAATGTATAATAAAATTATATGTTTACTAAGTATTGTGGATATCTTAAAACAATAATTTACGTACAGGTTATCAAAACAATGTGCAGCAGTCAGAATCCATTCATTATGGATGACGGAACCTCCACAATATGAATTTTGTGTGCTATCTTCAAGAAGTGGAACATAAATTAGAGCTTGATACCTGTAGTCAAGAAAATCGGCATCCTGTCCACCAAGGATGCGGCCTCTACTTTTAACAAATAATACATTGGTTGCAAACACCAAAACGAAAACGATTAAACCTTTCATTATGATCACTGTTGAAGCTTGTTTACCAATTATTTAATGCTTCGTTGCCTTTTATAGTCGCTAAACAACAAATTCACCAAATATCACACGTGTCAGGCAAATATTAGCTCAGCTTGATTACTACGGTGACATTAAAAAATATTTAATTAAATAACAGAGCCGCACAAAGTAATTTAATTTGGTTTTAGGGGAAAACCTCCTCTGGAACATAGAATAGATTTAAAGAGGATCATAGATAAGAACTTTGATTAACTAGAATAGTGCGATATTTTCACAAAGTTGGACAAAGTTCGTGAAAATTTTCGAAGCAAGATTCATAAGTTGCATACATAACGGAATTTTTGCATACATAACGGAAAATCATGCGCATTAGTATTTAATGCACACTCTCCTTATTATAAACTAGCAGGACCCAATTGTCCGCGGCTTCGCCACGGACGTTCCTGCAACATTTTTTTTCTTCCAGCAATATACTTTTTATATTTGTGGGCAGTGAAAGGGGGTTTGGCAAACATTTTTCCTGTTAACTATCGCGTGCTCGGAAACAATCGATTGCCAAAATTTCTGCGCAATCGGCCCATAAGTTTTGGGGTCTTAATGATTTATTAAAAGTGGGTGTAACTATAGTGCACCACACCAATTTTTTAGTACAGTTGCCGACGACTACCAAATTTCAGTCTTATACGACCAAAACCGTCTGAAATATAGCATTTTCATTGATTTGGGGGCGGTAAAACAAACAGAAAATAAGTTTTATTAATATAGATGTGTACAAGTTTTTATATCATACCAATTATAATTAAAGTAGCAAATATTTTCTAAGAAAATATCGTCATAACTTAAAAAATTCATCAGGAGAATCATTTTAAGATTTTAACATGCATGAGGAAATGTTCCAACTCTTTCAAAGTATCGAAATATGGTTCTAATTTTTTTTTAAATCGTTGTATCCTAACACGGCGACTTCGAAAAAACTTGAAATATGTCATCTTCTTGTAAAACTTATTGAGATGTAGTTATAAATAAAATGTTCGATTGCGTGGAAAGTAAGGAATATATCTTTACCAAGATGACGCATAAATTAGTTCATATTCCGTCAAATGTTCTACAATTCATTTCAGAAATTCTTAATGAAATTAATTTTTGTTTCTGATGTGATTGAAGAAAAAGAGTAATATCGAATGATTGTCAGTAAATTTTGGTTATAAGTCTTAGTAAATTTTAGCGTATATAAATACGTTCTGGTTAAATTCTGTATATTACTTTTGTTTCTTTAATGTTTCGCATTAAAAAAAAAAAAATTTAAGAGTGCAAACTGTAATGGTTGACAGACTCTTCAAATTTTGTTATAATGTGCCAATGTTCATTAATATAGGTTAAGTCACTTGAGAGAAAAGCACTCTTTTTCTGCCTTTGCTAGAACTGTCAAAGTAGCTGTTAGCTAAAAATTGTACAGATTCAGGTTTTTTTTTCTTGATTTCCTTTTATCCATTCTGACAGTTCGACCGAGCTTCTCTCAAGTGACTTAACCTGTATTAATAAACCTTGTAATGTGCCAACATTTTTACAGAGATGCTGAGAGAGCTGTCAAATAAACGACAAAGAAAAAATAGAAATTTATTTATTTATTTATTTATTTATTTATTTATTTATTTAGCCAAACAAGGCAATATACTTATTCTAACTTATTTTTCTAACAGGTTGTTGTTGTATTTATTTTTTTTATTTTTTGTTTTTCTCTCCTCTTTCCTTGTTTTAGGTGTAGAAGATATGCAATTCTCAGTGGGCGTAATCCGCCCACATGAATCGACACATTTTCAAAAACACGTCAAAAAGAAAAGACAAGAAGAAGAACGAAGGGGGAACTTATATACTAAGCTTACATACTAACAGATTTTATACACATAGTAAAAATATGTACTAATTTTTAATACTATGATAAAATATTATTAAGATGGAAAGCTGAGTGGGAGAACAACTAAATTTTGTTTAGGTATGGGTGGTAGACGGCAATGTAAGAAGAGGCATTTGGATATGGGAGAATAGAGTTAATATTACAATGCGGTGTTTTACTTATTTAACATTAAAATTTTTGATTTACAATTTTTCTACAAATGCTAGATCAAGGAAATAGAAAAGGGGTCAGAAAGGTGAAAAGGAATTGGAGAAGATTCTGAAGTAGTTATGTAAAGGAAAGTGATTTGGAAAGAGAACGCTTGAATCTGAATTTCGATATTGGCGGTGTATAATGCTCGCTGATATTATTAAATATTTTACAACATCTATTCAAGGGCTCGTTCAATGCGTAAATAGTGTTGTGATGCGATTCTTTTAACAATTTTGTATACCTTGTTCGCCTTATTGGTTCATTAAATAGTACCTTGCTCGAGATGTATTCGCTATCGATGTTACCAGTAATAACATCGAATGTAAAGCATGAGCAAAGTAATATTCTCCTTGATGACAGCGACATTAAATTGAGGACTTTAAGTCTACTCTCGTATGGTGGTAAATTTGTATAGTCACGAGGATCGTATAGGTCTCTCAATGCAAAAAGCAAGAATTGTCTTTGAATAGATTCAAGCCTTTCACTATGCACTACAAAAGCTGGGTTCCGAATTATGCAACAGTATTCTAAGATTGGTCGTACTAATGTGCAGTATAAGGTTTTAGTTACCCAAAGGTTTTTGAATTCTTTTGCACGTCTTTTTATGAATCCGAGCATTTTGTTTGCCCTGGATATGATATGATCGTAGTGAAGGTTAAAGCGCATCTTACTATCAAGAATTATTCCAAGATCTGCTATGTGGTTGACCCTTTTAAGTTCTACCTTATTTAGCATGTATCTGCTATATGTGATTACGTTTTTACGGGCAAAACTTATAACGTAGCACTTATTTATATTTAAATAAAGTTTATTTTTACTACACCACTGTTCCAGAGAAAAAAGCTTATTCTGTAAGAATACTGAATCCACTTCTGATCTAATGTTATAGTATAATTTTAAGTCATCTGCATATAAGAGATGGGGGACATCATGCAAAACTTCAGATATGTCTGCAATAAATATGTTGAAGAGAAGTGGGCCAAGATGGCTACCTTGAGGTACACCCGACGAGACAACAATCTTTTTAGACAAAGTACCCTGAAATTTTACATATTGGGATCTTTCACAGAGATAAGACTTGAGCCATTTCAGCACAGTACCTGATATACCAAATTTTTCTAGTTTCTTAGCTAGGATTTCGTGATCAACACGATCAAAGGCTTTACTAAAATCTGTATAGACTGCATCTATTTGGTGGCCCTTTTCCATTTTAGTAAGAATGTCTGATGCCATGATTGCAAGATTTGTGGTTGTTGATCGTCCTAGAAATAGAAACATTTCTATCTTGGCGTTTTCGTTGTCGTATTCTGCCGCAATATTTTCCCATAAGGTTTGCATTGTTTATGCCTACCGACACGACAACGACATTTGTATTGTATGGTTATGCTCTTTTAGTTTTAGTTAATTATTTAAATAATAATTGGCAAATTTATATAGCATATATAATAATTTTCGACCATACCTATCCAAGAGAAAAATAATTATTCAAATAGCGCCTGCTCTTTTCCACCTCTGCGAGGCCAAACGTATATGAGTCTCCTTTTATATAATAGCATAGATTATGTCTTTTAATGCATAATATTTCCACATTACCTCTTCATGACACACTATGGCGCCTTGCTGTTATTTTCTAAAAATAAAAAATTTTGCTCATAAACACCTTCAAACATAAAATTTTATTCAGTGTATAATCTCGCAACTTTTTGTCTTGTATTGAAAGACTTCTCATGCGCTGATATTACCTGCTTGATATTCACTTGAACACTGAAGCTTTGATTGCTCTGTAAGTGTAATGCAAGGTTGATTTATAGCATCTTTGTGTAAAACGAACGACACGTCGATTTAACGAAGCCTTCGCTGGAAAGCCGAGAGTCAGCTGTTTTTGCTTGATGTAAAAATAATATCGTGCATACACGAGAACAGCTGTTCCAGTAAAGACCGATAACGTAACTTTAGTATGAAATTGGCTTTGTGTAAGACAAAAATTACGAACGAAATGTCAAAATTTGACGATTAGTAAATTGTCATCGTTGTGAACATTTTTAAAATGGAAGTTGCCATGAAGAAAAGGTATATAGAATATAATTTATTTTCATCTTAGAATACACAAATACTTTCAATGTTTTTATTTCAAAGAAAGCTACAAGTGAACCATTTGAATTGCTGGAAATGGAAAAGAATCCATAGCTGGCAAAAGGCACTCCAGTCGTTGATGCAATCGCCGAAAACATTTCTAATATTATTTAATTTTCACAGTGCATAAATCCTAAAACTGAATTTGCAGCAAAAGTAAACAAACAATTATCCAATTAACAAAATAAACGAAACAGCTGATGAAAAAAAAGTGCCACCTATTAAAAATTGCTTGTAATAAGTATGAAATGTTTAAGGTTTTTGTCAGATTTACGCCATATGCTGTACTTTTACAATCCGGTAATAATGTTTTTGACAAGTACTCACGTTAAGAGTGTTTGAGCAACGTAAGCAACGTAACGGTAGACGACGACGCAAGGAAAAAATACATCAAGCCAATTTTGTCCGATATCGTCCAAAAACAAACGAGGCTTAAAACGAAGGCTTCGTTTTACACAAAGATGCTATTAATAGGTTGTCGCAAGGGAGAGAGCGAGTACCCATAATTGTCAAATCGAAGTTGACAGCTCATAGAAAATCTGCAAGTGCTCTCTATTATCATCCGTTTTTCTTTCGTAGTCATTCGCAAAATTGGCTGGTTTTGACAATTATGGGTACTGAGAAGAGAGTGCGATCAGCCCTGAGACAACCTTATAAATAAACCTTGGTGTCATGTATACATATCCTATAGGCAATAACAGCCCTATTCTACCAGCTTAACAAAGCCCACCACATTAACAAAATAGGTTATATTAACCATGGTGTAAGAAAATTTTTCACCATGCTTTAAATTGCCCCGGGTCTGTCAAAAAATTCTGACTAGTCAGAGAGCAACTATTGATTAGTGCCCCATTTTATTGGCTGCGTTCAGCAGATACAACTTTTGTGCAACCGGTTAGTGTGTACCTGCTGAATGAGAAAGTATCAGTGTCTGATCACAATGGCTGCATTCTGCCAACACTAGCGCTCAAGAAAATTCGGGTGAATGGCTACACTTTTGATAGCGCTGCCAGCAGTCTACGTTCGAGCGATGTACATTTTAACTAGCGAAATAAATTACGCTACTTCTACTCAACAGTTGCAAGTTATGTCATTTAACAGCTGTTTGCGCGACAATTTGCATGAATTTGCAAACTCAAATGAAACGCTTAAAATAAATGCAAATTTTTGTGGCTTGTGCTATTTTTAATGTTTTTAACTATTCTTTGCTCCTTGCAATGGTTGAATGAGGTCCGAAATGTTCTCCTTAATAGCCATATTAAGACCATCATTCATTAGCATCTCTAGCACTACGTTTTGCATTAAATAAACCTCATAGCAGAAAGAAATTAGGTTTTAAATTTAACAAAACAAAACAAGCGAACAAGCTACGTCAAACGTCAGTTGTCAACAGATCTGACGTTCGACGTAGCAACGCATTCAGAGAAATCCAGCGTAAAATAATCCAACGCTACAATAGCGCTCGCCTTGGCAGAATGCAGCCAATATGTTTACTCAACGTATTGAGTATTTTCAGTTAAAAATTTTACTTTTTTAGAATAATCGTGCTTTTATAACAAATTAAATAAATAACGCAAAATAAAACCAGAAAACACAATTTTTCCAATATTTGACGACTTTTAATACAAAATACTTCCAAATTTTTTTTTATTTTTTAATATAATAAAAAATAATTGTAAAAATACCAAAAATATAAAAAAAAAATGTAATTATTTATTTTTGTTGAAACTTAAAAAAAATGTAATTGTTTATTTTTGTTATGAAAAGTTGGTGATTCTCCATAGAATTGGATTGTATAAGATGTTTTAAAAAACATTTTTTATTAAGATTTTTTTTTTCTAAACATGAAAAAAGCATATTTAGATTTGAAGTGATTTTCCAAAACCTGTAGTTTGGAAAAGACTTCGCACAGGACCAACTTTTGTGCGAAGTTGGAGATTTTAGATGTCTTAACCAAGAAAGTTATTGGTATATTAGAATGTCTTATATCCCAAGTGTTAAAGCTCGTAGTTCATGGATTTTTTTGCATTATACAGCTTTTAAGGATATAAAAAAAAGTCCATTCAGACGAATGCTTACTCAAAGCTTTTGGGTCCAATAAGCTTATATTTGCATAAGAAATTTCATCCTATTTTTCTACAATTTTATAAAATTATAATATATATTTTCCATATATGAGTAGCTTTTCGAGCATCAAAATCTACAATTGCAAATGGTTCTTGCAGTTTAATTCCAATATAATTATTGGCCCATAATCATAAACAAATAAAAGTCAGCTCTAAATTTAGTAACAACAAATTATATTGAAAAACTGTCAAAAATGCTTATACTAAGTTTATAGCCGATTTTATTTTGTTTATGATTATGGGCATATGTATTTTATAAGCAACGTTAATCGTTCATTTGGCCAAAAAATTTTTCATTAACTAATCGAAGTTTTTTAAATTGGCTTTGAAAATGTTGAAACTGAAATTAATATCATTATCTCAGTTTATCTTAAAAACAAAAATTATATTTTGAATTTAATAGTCATATTTGTGTTATTTTTCCATACTTTCTGGACCCTAAGGGGGAGGGTTTGAACACCTAAAATCCCCCTTGTCTACGGGCCTGAACTAATACTCAATTATTCAATCTTAGGCCAATATTATGAATTACAACTCAACTAAGTTGACTAGATTTAACTAAATTTTTTTCGTATAAAGTTTTACATACATTTCAGTTAACGACGATGTAGTTTACCTTAATCTTTCAAGAATTTTCAAACTACATAGTTTAACTGAAAATGTCCGCGGAACTATCAGTTCCGACAGCTCTCTGTATTAGAGGAAAGGTAACAAAAGCATGCTAAAGTATAATTTCATGATTGTTCTCTTTCTTATGTTACAAGCAAAAATAAACAGAACAATGCACACAACAAGAATGACGATATATCATTTCGATTATTATTTTATTAATTTTGCCTCACAAATATTATCGTTTTACTTGTCGTCGCTCAAATAATTCGTCTAAGCAGTAATGTGTGTGCGGTAAGTGCGAAAGAGATGCCGGCTTATGTTGCTCATTAGAAAAAATTTCAGTTCAATCTGACCTGTTTGGACATGTTCAATTCGTACAGAAGGAACGATTGGAACTATGTCCTGGAGTGAACATAGTTCCGTGAACTATACATGTCCGGAACGACCCACCTCTACATTCAACTAGCAAATTTAACCTGAACATATCATAGGCCGGGGTCAATTGCTATCTTTTGCATAACCATTCCCTAGCCTATTCACTAATGCTAGAGTCAACTTATGCGCTAGTTGAAAAGATAAGAATCAAAAAAAGTAGGCATTGTGAAAGTATTCTCCAGTTAATTAACTTATACTGTCTTCATAAGAGTTATTTTATTTATCTTGTTACATATCATAATTTCTCGAAAATATTACTTACTTACTTACTTAGATGGTGCCTACAACCGTAAGTCGGTTTCCGCCTGTTGTAAGAAATTGCCCCAGCCTTTTCTGTTTTGCGCTTGCTGGCGCCAGTTGGAAGCTCCAAGTTTCATCAGGTTGTCCTCCACTTGGTCCCTCCAACGAAGATGCGGTCGTCCTCTTCTGCGTTGTCCGCCGCTGGGTACCGAATCGAATATTTTCTTCGCTGGAGCGTCGTCTTCCATCCGCTCAACATGACCTAGCCAGCGAAGCCGATCGATTTTTATGCGCTTTACTATGTCGATGTCGGCGTATAGCTCATACAGCTCATCGTTCAATCGTATTTGGTACTCGCCATTGACGCAGATTGGTCCGTAGATTTTACGAAGGATCTTTCTCTCGAACGCTTTTAAAATCTTTTCATCAGAGCTGCTCAACGTCCAGGTTTGTGCTGCATATAACAGGACGGGCATGATTAGTGACTTATAGAGCGTGACTTTTGTTCGTCGAGAGAGGGCTCTGCTTCTCAATTGCCTACTGAGCCCAAAGTAACACCTGTTGGCAAGAGTTATCCTACGTTTTATCTCTCTACTGATATCGTTGGTGGAGTTAATGCTGGAACCGAGGTAGACGAAGTCCTTCACAACCTCGAAGGAGGTGTTGTCAACAGTGACGTGGGTGCCAATACGCTGGGACTGTTTGTTTGTTGACACCAGATAGTTCGTCTTATCTGCGTTTACTGCAAGACCCATGCGACTCGACTCTTTTTCTAATTTGGAGAATGCTGCACTGACTTCGCGTGTGTTATGGCCAATGATATCAATATCATCGGCATACGCTAGCAGCATAACACTGTTATAGAATATTGTGCCGTTTTGTCTCAGATCAGCAGCTCTAATGATCTTCTCCATAATTAGGTTACAAAAGTCGCACGATAAAGAATCACCTTGTCTGAAACCTTATTTGGTAACAAATGGGGGGGAAGAAGTCCTTCCCGATTTTTACTGCACTGCTGGTATTGCTCAGTGTCAATACCAAATATAGACATGGTGGAGTATAGGTGATTCATTATTGGACTGCTGAAAGCGGCTTTATAGTCGACAAAAAGGTGGTGGGTGTCGATTTGCTTCTCTATGGTCTTTTCCAAGATTTGTCGTAGCATGAATATCTGGTCGGTGGTAGATTTTCCAGGTCTGAAGCCACACTGAATAGGCCAATCAGTTGGTTTACGATGACTTATGTTATGTGAAAGACTGAAGTCTTGGCGCAAATAGTGGGATCGCCTTTCTTGTGGATTGGGCAGAGTACACTGAGGTTCCAATCGTTTGGAATGCATTCTTCCAAAATATTCTCGAAAATATTACTTCGAAGTATATGGTCGTTCTTACAAAATTTAGATGTCAAAAATATAAATAAAAAGCAGTACAAGCTTGAAGTTGATTGAACTGACCCTTTTATGCATTACCTTGGGTAAAAAAAGGAGCTAGTTCGTATAAATCTAGTAAAGTAGCTAATGAGAATGGAGCATTGGCTACTTTTCATACTGGCGGAATGTTTATGTTCTTCAAATATTTTTGTCCTGACGATTTATAAAAAATCCCGGAATTTTGTTGGCTTGTTCCGACAACAGCCCTTCAGGATCTGGCACTCTAGGTGCAGCTGCGGCTGTGAACGATTCGCCGAATTAGTGCAACGGGGCCGTAACAAATGTCACTTGAATTTCTGTTATATGGGCTTTGTGTGTATTTGGTTATACTCCACGCAACGTAGCTTAGAGAAATGTAGATAATAAGAGAATTTTATCTGGCAATCTTAAGATAAACGTAGAACAAATAAAAAGTTTCATTTCATTTTATACTCTACGTAATTCTGCGTTTTTGTGACAGCTACATTGTGATTGTTTATGTGTGTTTAGTTTATGTGCGGTATTTTATTCTTTCATTTGTTTTTAGTACCATGAATTTCCAGTTCAATATTATAAAAACTAATTTGTGCGTCAAATCTCTTCTGTTGTTTTAGGCCTTTTCCACACTTGGTCAACGCAACTCCAACTCAAGCCTGTGTATTTATACCGGGACCTTCAGATTAAGCAAATTGCACACAACAAGTTCTCGACACGTTCTCAACTTGTTCAACGCAACGCATCAGCGACTTGTTGGATCAGTTTGTTTGTTTTGTGAATTCAATTATTTGTAGTGCAGTATGCTACATATTAATCAACATGAATAAATAAAAATTAATAAGTTCCTTTTTTTTATTAATAGAATCTAGAAGAAAAAGAAATAGTTTGCAGTATAAATGAGCAAGGGTAAAGTATTAAATTAGTGTAAGAGCACTACTTTTGAAGCAAGTCTGAAAGCATTCGGCTTATATGCATCGCTTTTCAACTTTTCGCTGTTGCGTTGAAGTTGCGTTGGAGTCGCGTTGATCAAGTGTGGAAAAGGCCTTAAGTGAAGTCAAATCAAGGGCAATCTGAGTGCCATGAAAATATTGAGTGTGGAAAATAAAAAAATGTATGGCACAATCACATGGAAATCGCGGAGCTGCTGGCGCATGCATCCATATGAAAAGGCTACCGCAATGATGCATGGCCACAATAAACAATGTGCTCAGCAGCTAAATATTCCTCCGGTCCGCGATGCCGACATGATTGTTCAAAGCTGCATTTGAAACAGACTTATTTTTTCTCTTCCAATCCAATTGCTCATGGCGCTCCGATTGCCCTTGGCTCGTCTTGTTTTGCCTCGCTCTATGAAGATTTTTCCATTTAGCTAATGTTCTTACTATATATAGAAAGAAAGATACACTTAACAATTCTTGCTCCATTTCTTTTTTAATTTTCCTGCCAATAACAAATTTTTTACTTTTTGTAAATAACAACAGCTGATTTGAAGTTTGTTAAGTACATGTAAGTTTGCATAATCAACATTCGATTTGCTACGTACAATCTACGATTTTCCACGGCCACGTTGCGTCAAGTTACGCGAACATAATTATACCATTAGGCGATATGAAGCGTTGCTTTAGAGAACACTTGTTTATCAATTTTTACGATTTTACATGTATTATTAATTTCGAAGACTTATTACGGTATCGTTTTGAAATACTCGACCCTAAAAAAAGCATCATTAATACAACATTTAGAGCAGCGTATTACTCAAAAGTTAATGTTGGTTCAACTTGCACTACAGCTACGAGCTATTACATACTAGAAGCTACAACATTCTAGTTCCCACTTCATACCAAACAAAAAAAATAAAAAAGTCACTCGATGATAAACGGCCATCAGATAAAAGCAGGTTTTGATCCCCCTTTTACCCTTTTTGGGACAGCTCATCATTCAAAATATAGTTAAAAATTTATCTGCTTTTGTCATTTCGTTAACAAAAGCTGTGTTTTTCCATTGGCGCATGTAAAACTATTTGTTTGTTTAAAAATATATTTTTTTTATATTTGACCCTCAATTTTATGCAGTTGTTTAAACACACGTTTAGTTGGAAAACAAATATTAAAAAGAACTTCCATCTTTACGTTTTGCGTCTTAAACACGAAATTCGAATTAACAATCTTTTATCGAATATACTTACTTACTTACTTAGGAGGCCATAACAACCCGCGTTCGGGTTTCGGTTATATTTTCGAATATAACCAATAATTTTTTACCATTAAAATTCGTCAATGTGATTCTTTTATAGTAAGAAAGCAATTCTATTTATGGTACGTTTAAAAAGTTTTTGCAATATTTATCAAGACAGAACTTATATGATATCATTTTATTTTAATAGTGGTTTAAACTACTATAAAACCAATAATTTTAATTGTAACTTCTTATCCAAACTATACGACACCAAAAAAATGTTATTATACACTCTCGCCAACTCAATGTTGATTATAGTTAGAAAAAAGCTCAAACACAGAATGAGATAACAAACTGTACTACTAAACAAAGTATCGTTATCAGCTCTTATAACTGATTTGAAGGAGTACCGTTAGTTTGCGTTGAAAAGCACTTAATTCTGCTTAACTGCAATCGTATAAAAACTATGCGAAAGTCATTTAAAAGGTCATCAATAGAGAGGTCGTGTCATTATCAGTCTGTTCAGAGATTTTCGAAAATGCCGAATTGAAAAAAAGTAAATTTAGTTCAATGCAAATTTTTCCGGTTTTGGTATGCTGTTCCTCAATTAAAAAATATATTTAACATATTTTTGATTTGCACGAGTTATTTCAAGCATTTGTTCACCATCTAGTGTATTTAATAAGTTCTAGAAATTTAGAGTAGATTAGTTTTTATTTAGTCTTATTAAAAGCTCAGATTTAACTAGCCTAAACTCTCAACTCCAAAGACCCTTTTACACTCGTCAAGACTTGAAAGCAATTTTCAGAGTTTGTAGACAAATTGCTGCTATCTGTCAGGTTTTTTAATACCGGGACAAATTGTCCGATATCGTAACAAGCACTACAATAACTGGACAATCCCGTCGAATCCCGACCACCTGGTAATCCTAGCTGCACCGCAAAAATTCAGTGCATGCATGTTGTTGTGTGCGACCGCGCATAATTTTTGCTATGGTGAAGGTTTCTTGTTGGTAATTTGGCAGTGTTTTGTTACCAGTTGGTTATAAATATATATTCACTTATGTGAATGCATTGAAAGAAATCAGTAGATCAAATCTAGATTTATTTTAATTTCATAAATCTAGTTTATTAGAATAAATTATCTTGATAAATAAAAATCGCGAGAAAAGAACTTGCAGAGCACTGGGAATTTATAAATATATAATAAAAATATGCAGAAAAATTAGTGCAAACAACTAACTTTTGAAATGAGAGAGAGAACAAATCATTCAGAAAATTATAAAAACTTGGAAGGAATCCTCAGTTACAACCTCATTGCTAAATGAAAATCAGTTAGATTTGGGTAAATCAGAATATATTCTAGCAAGGAAAAAGTTGAGCATACAAAATGACATAATTAATTACAATCAACATTTTTACAGCTTACACATGAGCTGATGAGCTTTAGTGAGCGTTACCTTTAGTTTTGTTATGTTAGTAATTAATAATTGCACTGTATCTAAGGATCTGTTGTTGTTGTTGATGGTTTTTTGTTGTAATTGTTGTTGGACTCTTCCCGCCAATTGTTGTGGCAGCCAAAAACCTGACACAGAAAGTTTTTTTCAATTGAAATAATTTTTCTGTTGGGCCTTTACCTCTCTGCAGACAATGGCAAGCCCTAGTGCAAAAACTGCCATGTAAAGCTGCTTGAGAATATAAGCCGTTCGAAAACGGCTTAAAACTTGTAGGTCCAGTTCTCGATCATTTGTGTTCAAACATTTCACAACACACACAACTTTGATCATATTGATC
Organism: Coremacera marginata; assembly: GCA_914767935.1. NCBI lineage: Eukaryota > Metazoa > Arthropoda > Insecta > Diptera > Sciomyzidae > Coremacera > Coremacera marginata. Next base: position 59,005,400 of record OU612045.1, on the reverse strand, counting down.
ATAAGAAGCTCGGTCACAGTCCTTTCAAGGGCTGAAATGGCCATTTCGTTTTTTTTTTATCTTATTCTTAAACAAAAAAACCTTTGGTGATTTCTGCTCTAAAGCGCCCACGCCGTTGTCAACATATTGATCAGGCCGATGCAGCAAGAATCGCTACAGCTACATCGTACTCTTTTCCACGCTTGATCTATACTATTATATTAATTGAAGTGTACATTTTTGTTTCCAGGGGGTCAATTCCCGTTTTGCGTTAAAGTGAAGTGAAAAAAAACTTTTCACAATCGTTTTCATTTGACGTCTTCACTTTTTCACTTCACTACGCACAAAAACGAGATTCTTGTTTGTCTAATGGAAAGTAGTTGCTGAATAGCATATAAGACTTGCTGAATGCCTATTAAACAAAGCTTTTATGAAAAAATGTAAACAATGTATACGAAAGAAGGAAACTTTTGCAAAAATTACTTCATCATTAATTTCATTTCATTTGCGCAGAAGATATTGGAAATAAATAAATATGAACAAGATAAGTTTTGCGACAGCATAAAACAGCCAAAAGTAGTAAAGCAAATAGTATTTACTTGTTATTGGCAATATCAACATTTTCCTCTAAATAGTTGATAAGATACTGTTTCTGCGTGCCGCTTGTCCTTCTTCCCTAAGCTGCTTTTATTTTTACATTATTTATTTTTAATTTAAAGTCATTTTCTGTCCATAACGTGCGTTTGCTACCGGCGTTAACTTCCTTTCCATTTCAGCGAAAAATGAACAGCTGTTGCCCTTTTAGCACACAACGGGAATCGCATTTTCCGTGTAAAGGTGAAAACATATTTCACATGACGATAACGCAGAACAGGAATTGACCCCCAGGTAAACTCCAAAAGTATTGGGTCGATTTTCATGAAATAAGTTTTAAAATGTCATATTTGTGCTACAGCACAGCATAGGGTACTTTTATTTCGAAATTTTAATACAAAGTATGGTTAAGGCGGTATTCTCATTCAAAACCCGTTTTTTGGACCCTTTTTCAAAAAATTCTTATTTGAAAACGCAAAGAATAATTGAAAACTTTTTTTATTTATTGTATTACAAATTTTTTTTTGCCTCGATACGTGGGCTGTTCAAAAAGTAATGAGACTTCAAAGTTGGTGGTGAAAAAAAGGTGTCGTCACGGCGGCCACGATTCCGGGTCTCCGGAGCGTCTGAAATGAAAAAAAAAAAACGGGGTTATAATCAGTATAGATGTAATTTTCGGATGAACCTCAAGCTTAATTTTGTGATTTTTTTTTGACAAAATGGCGGCCATTCAAAAAAAAAATTTCAATTTCGGTTTTTTTTTTTTTTAGTTTAGTGTAAAAAAAAAATAGTAAAAAATTTTTTAAAATTATGGTCGAGGTTCACCCGAGAATGGTGACAATTCTGCGTCGATTCCACTTTGTTTCATGAAAATCGGTTCAGTTGAACTGGAGATATCATGGCCGCCAGTTCGAAAAACGTGGGTTCGAGATAAACGCGTTTAAAGTTTGAAGTAATTTTTTTATAGCTCATTTTGACGAAGACCTTGCTTCACAAAAAAGGCTGTATCTTCTAAAGTATTTCGAATTTCTAAAAATCCTTTTAGGGGCATATTCACAACTACCCAAGCTATAAATAAATGCAAAAAAAAGTAAAAAAAAAAGTTGCTCAATGAGAAGACCGCCTTAATTAAAATGTTAAGCATTTAAAGCAAAGATGCCCAGTAGTGGCTGATATCAGCAAATTAAACTCACACATATACTTACGCTCTTTTGTTTGATCGTCAATCAACCAATAGGAAATCAGCATGTTGAGTGGGAGAGACAAACTACACTTGCAGAACTTCTGTGTCTTATTTAACATTTTAATCGTCATCGAGACTGCTGTCAGTGAACACATAAATTGAAATTATTGCGATATATTAATGATGTCAGCCGAAAAGTATTTTATGTTACAAAATGCTTTTGATGGCATGCAATGTCTTATTTGTCATAAGACTTTTAAAAAAACTAAGAAATATAATTTAAAAAAGCATTTTGAAGATGTTCACAAAGACATGAATTATTTGCAGGGGGAAGAAAAAGAAAAACAATTTAAAATTTATAAGAAAATTTTTATTGAAAACTTGAAGGAATGGGTAAATCACTCTAAAGAAAATGATGAAGATATGGTGGAGGAGAACTTAAAAATGGGTTTATCTAGATTAATAAGATTAGATATTGTAAAAAAAGGAAGGCCATTTTCAGATGGGCCATTTGCCAAAAATATATTGAGTAAAGTTTTAAGAAAACTTCAAAATAAAACTAATTTTATTGAAAAATTACCTTTGTCCCGCAATAGTATAATCCGGCGTTCTCTTTATTTGGGTGCTATTGTGGAATCGGCATTAAGGGAAAAATTAAAAAATTGCGAATTTTTTTCATTCGGTATTGATGAGAACACCGATATTAATGACCTTTGTCAACTTGTAATCTGCATTCGATGCGTTGATTCAGATTACAATGTTTTCGAGTCAATATATTCTGTTGAATCATTTAATGGCAATGTAACCGGCAAATTATTGTTCGATGTCGTCAACGAAAAACTTCTCTCCGTTGTTGATTCTAACAAATTAGCCGGAGTTAGTACGGATGGTGCGAACACTATGACAGGCAAACGTGATGGATTTGTAGGCCAGATGAAAAAAAAATGAAATTGAGGTTTATACCTTGCATTGTATAATACACCAGGCTGCTCTTGCTTCTAAATTTATATCCGAGCATCCGGTCATGAAGGCTACTGAGCGGATAATTAATAGGATAAGGGGCGGCCATAACTCACTGACTCATAGAAAATTTGTGACATTTCTAAATAATTCAAATGCTTCTCACCACGATCTATTACTGTTTACTGAAGTATGTTGGTTAAGCCGAGGTAACAGTATTAATAGATTGTTTGAGCTTAGAAATGAAGTATTTGAATTTTTAGAAGCTGAAAATATCGAAATAACCGAAAAATAATATTTAAAAGATTATCAATTTATTTTAGACATGGCGTTTTTAACAGACATTTGTAACATTTTGAATGAGTTGAATTTGAAGCTGCAGGGAAAAGATAATAATATTTCTGATATGTTTAAAATTCTATCAGATTTTAAAACTCAGCTATTTTTACTTGTAGCTCAAATTGATTCTGAAGACTTTTTGGACTTTCCGAAAACTTCTGTTATTTACGACAAGGAGAAAATCTTGAAAAAGTTTGAACTTTTGGAAATATTAGAAACGCTTTTTAATACCTTTAGTGACAGGTTTAAGGATTTTGAAAATATTCAGCATTTACTGGATATTTCTCAAAACCCTTTTTGCTCTGTCTCGAAAAGTAGAGGGCGCTGTTGTACAATTTGTGCGTGTGCTTGTTATTAAACTGTTCCTAAACGGCTGCACCGGTTTTGATGAAATAGTTTGTGTGTTTAAGTGGATCCCTGGAAGGTTCAGATTCGCAATTGGATCCGGTAGGTGGCGCTGCCATCGGGTTCCACGAATTTTGTTATTATAGTTTGTCTCCGAAACCATTCATCCGATTTACATGAAAATTTGTATTTAGGGGTTTTCGGGTACGGTAGTTTTTATGACTTATCTATTTTGTTCTATATTGAACACCAGAGGGCACTGCAGTACAAATGTTTTAAACATCTCGAAAAACTCCTAGCTGTGCATCCGATTTGCGTAAACATTTGTACATAGGAGTTTTTGGATATTGTGGGTATCTTGGACTTTTTTTTCTGCTCTATCTTAAACACCAGACGGTGCTGTAGTACAAGTCACTCAAGAAATCGTGAAACACTCAAAAACCGCTCATCCGATTTAGATAAAAATTTGTATATCAGGTATATAAGATTTGATTATCGAGTATAGAAAGGGCTTTGGCGTTATTTTTTTATTCTATTTCGAAAGCCAGAGGGCGCTTTTCTACAAATACCGCAAAAAACTCAAAACAACTCATGCGATACGTATGATTTTTATAAGTGGTTTTCGGGTGCGGTGAGTCTTTTGGCGCTATGTATTTTGCTATATCTTGAACCCCAGATTGCGCTGTACTACAAAATATAGTAAGGAGCAGCAAACCGCAAATGGTGATAATTACCTTCTTTTCTTCTTTATGTGTATTTATATTCCACTTACTTTTTTCGCAAATCAGGACAGCTGATACCGAATTCTGTGGTATTTGAATACGCATCAACACATGCGAAAGTCAGTTGCGTCGTAAGTTGGCGTCGTTTTGAATTTTTGTCCAGTTTCCTCGCGAATTGGCAAAAATTCGTTTTTGCTCTGATTTTTTTCAAAAATATGCAATCTATCGAATACAATATAAAACTTGAAAATATTTTAGTGCAAGCGATCGGCGGCACGCACACACAAATCACGATTTCCCTAACTTTTTCTCATAATTTTCTGATGTTGAAGCTACATTTTGCCCATTTCGCCAAAGTTACCGGTTTGAAAGATGCACACAAAATTCCTTCTAAAATTAGTGAAAAGTTTTTTCAAATTGACGAATGAAATCGAAAATTATTTATATCAACTCCCGAGGTAAGCCGGGTATTCAGCTGGTATTTAAATAATTAACTAAACTGAAAACAGCATAACCATACAATTTCTTTATTCTTATCCTCACAAGAAAAAAGCTCTCTCTTTGTAAGTTCCATTCAATGCTTAACAGGTTGTGCGCAAAGCTAACAAGATACAACAATTTATTATTTATTTTTCGTTGCGAGACAAAAGCTTTTTTTAAAGCTCTTTTTGAGCAAGATTAGAAAAAGTCAACAAAGTTGACAAACAGCAACCTGAACTGTGTGCGGTACCAACTAGAGCCCTGCATGAGCATGTTTTTTCGCCTCCCTGAATATATTCTCTGCTATAGAATAAAAAAATTCCTATATCCTTTTTCTGCTTTGCTCATACCTGATCTTACCTGATCTTACACTATGTTTTATTCAGATATAAGAAACGAGGAGAATAAGAGCATGATGCTTTACTAACAACAGCAGGTGGTGAATAAAGCAATAAAAAATAACAAAAATATCAGTGTTTATACCCTGAATATTTAGCGAATATTTTTTTATTCGTTCGTTCGTACAACGAATGTTTTTTGGATCGGGGCCCAAAGGAGGGTGGTAGATAGGGGGTAGGTGTGTTGGAAAGAAATACTGAGGGGCAAAAAATAATAGGATCAACTCATATATATATTTGAACTCCTCTAGGAGTTCAGCTACGGCTGGTATAAACTATTTTCAACAGCTTTTGTGTTTTTTGTATGGGGAGCCAAAGAAGGGTGGTAGATAGGGGTAGGTGTGTTCGGGAGAAATGTTGAGGAGCAAAAAATAATAGGACCAATTCATATAGTTGACCCCTCTAGGAGTTCAGCTACGGCCGATATAAACTATTTTCGAGAGCTTTTGTGTTTATTGTATGGTTCAATATTGTATGTAATATTGTATTGTACTGTATGGTAAAGGTGTACAGTTTTTAATGATACTCACTACATCAATATCCATTCAGAATGAAATATTTTTTTATTAACAGAATGTATTTTTATCATAAACTAGCTTATACCCGGCGCGCTTCGCTGCGCTCAGTGCTTATCCCCTAAAAGAGAGCGTAACTTTAGTGAAGCCATACTTTTATAGTAAGTTCGTACCGAGTTTTATTGATGTGTGACTTATTTCGAAAACTATACCGAATATTTCGGGTGCTGAAAAAGTACCACGCCCCTCGTCCAACGCCCATAAAATGTTACCAGTGGAACGGCATGTGTAAATTGAGGTCGAATACTGAATTCCGAGGCTGTGCGACCTACAAAAAAACTAAAACTGTTCGATATCGAAAATTTTAGCTGTATTTAAGGTGCCTTTTACGATCGGCACCAGACTTCATAGGAATCCTCTCAATGCTTTGGTATAAAAATTGGCTTAGCGGTTGCGTCGTCTTTACGTGATATACACATATACCCACATACGTATATAAATTAAGTCGCCTCACGCTCCTTAGAAAAAAAGTTGCTTAGTCCGGTTCTTCAAAATAATCCTTGGCTTATGTTACGATGATCCCCAAAAAATTTCGATTAAAAATATTGCCTGGTATGGTAGTTAAAAAAAAAAAAAAAACGGTCAGAAATAAGAGTAATAAAAAGTTCTTTTGCATCAAAAAATCTTAATTTTTTTTTCGTTGGACCAAAGAGAGTGCGGATTTTTATGGATTGTTTTAACTTTTTTCACATTATTTTCACTAAAATTTAAATTAATTTTTTCCCATACTACTTTTAGTCAAATAAATTGTAAAATGTAAAAAATGTGTACATTTTTTTGTAATTTCATTTAATTTAATTCTTCACTTTACACTATATTTTATCATCAATAGATAAATTATTTGACCAAAAGTAACATGGCAACACAAAAAAAAAATTTTAATTTGAATTTTAGTGAAAATAATATAAAAACAAAGTTAAAAAATTAATGAAAATCCGCATTACCTCTAATCCGAGTGAAAAAATTAAAAACTGTTTGGTGCAGATAACTATTAAGTCTGACCGATTGTTATTAAGAACATAAGAAGATCGGTCAATGTCCTTTCAAGGGCTGAAATGGCCATTTCGTTTTTGTTTTTTTTTTTTTATTTCAAACTATCCCAGCACACGGATGGCTATCGCTACTGTCGAAATATTTGGGGAATCATCATAACATAAAGCGTTATTTTGAGCAACCGACCCAAACACCTTTTTTTTGCGAGGAGCCTTAGTATACAAACATACATTTTTTACTGATAGATAGATGAGCAGAAAAAGAAGGCATGGCAACATTTATATATAAAGTGATTGCCACTTAGTCCCATTGCACCTACATATCAAGTTTTACTATCAAAACATGTACAGCTCACAAATTACAATGATTTCTGAAAAGTCGGTGTAGATAAAGTGCGACACGCGCATTTTTTTAAGGGTTCTGACAGTAACCATATGAACTAATCTACCAAATTTTATTCTTTTACTGTAAATTTTGATTTATAAACTTTTTACGGATTTGTGGATGTGACAAAATTTATATAAAAAGTGACCGCCACTTGGACCCATAGCACCTACATACCAAGTTTGACTATCAAAACGTTCACATCTCAGGAACTAAAATTATTTCTAACCGATAGCCCTGGCAGCTAGTGCTTACTTAGTTATTATTGTTAAATTGTAATTAACTATAATACATAAATAAATAAATAAATTAAATAAAATTATTGCTGAAGAGTGGGCACAGATATAGTGCTACCATGCACATTTTTTGCAAAGCTGTCGAGAGTAAGCTTATGCGCTTAATTACCAAATTTTAGTATTTAACGATGAGAATCGTCTGATTTATAGAAGTTCTATTGATTTGTGGTTAAAAAAAGTGGCGGCCGTGGCGTAGTGGGTAGAGTGTGTGGTCCATATGGGAGAGAACCCTGGTTAAAATTCCACCTGACACAGAAAGTTTTTTCAATTGAATTAATTTTTCTGTTCGGCCGTCACCTCTCTGCTGACAATGGCAATCCTCAGAGAGTAAAAACTGCCATGAAAAGCTTCTTGAGAACATAAGCCGTTCGGAGTCGGCATAAAACTTGTAGGTCCAGTTCTCGATCATTTGAGTTCAAACATTCCACAACACGCACAACAAAATTAATCACAAGAAGCTCGGTCAAAGTCCTTTCAAGGGCTGAAATTGGCCATTTCGCGTTGTTTTTTTTTTATTTGCGGGTGGTACAAGTTGGCGTGGCAATTTTTATACATAATATATATATATATATTGATATATATAGATATATATTGATTATAACATAATATATATATATATATATTGACCGCCACTTAGAGCACCTGCATATGAAGTGTTACTATCAAAACGCGTGCAACGCAGGAAAAAGCATAATTTCGAAAAAGTGGGCGTAGATATGGTGCGACCACGCCCATTTTTTAACAGTTGCCGACAGTGACCTTACGTACAAAATTACCAATTCTTAGTCTTCTACGGTAAAAGCCATCTAATATAAAGCACTTTTAATGATTTGTGGGCGTTAAAAGTGGACGGGACAACATTTGTGTATACATATGTATATATATAGTGACTGTCACTTGGATCCATACATAGCACCTGCATACTAAGATTCCCTATCAAAATAGTGTACAACTCAGGAATAAACATTATTTCGAGAAAGTGGGCGTAGATATAGTGCGGCCATGCCCATTTTTTGTGCATTAGCCGACAGTAATCAAATAAACTAAATTAACAAATCCTAGTCTTCTACGGCAAAATCCATCTGATATAAAGCATTTTTACTGATTTGTGGGCGTGACTACATTTATATATATATATAGTGACTGCCATTTGGACCCATAGCACCTGCATTCCAAGATTCACTATCAAAAAGTGTACAACTCAGGAATAAGCATGATTTCGATAAAGTGGGCGTAGATATAGTGCAGCCATGCCCATTTTTTTGCATTGGGCGAAAGTACGAACTAAATTACCAAACCTTAGTCTTCTACGGCAAAAACCGTCTGATATAAAGCATTTTTACTAATTTATGGGCTGTAAAAGTGGGCGTGACAACATTTATATTTACATAGTGACTGCCACTTGAACCTATAGCACCTGTATACCAAGATTCACTATCAAAACTTGAACATTTCAGGAATTAAAACGATTGCTGAAAAGTGGGCGTAGATATAGTAAGACTACGCCTATTTTTTGTACATTCACCGGAAGTAACCATCTGAACAAAATTACCAAATTTTAGTTTTATATGATTAAAACCGTTTGATATATAGCATTTTTTTTGGTTTGTGGGCGATAGAGCCAATTTGGGTTGTATGGGAGGTACCACGCCCCCTCGTCCAATCAACACCAAACTTCACAGGAACACTTCGCGAATGTTGCTTCAGTATCCCTCATAAAGTTTGGTTCGGTGGTTTTGGAGTCTATACGTGATATACACACATATCCACATATCCACATACCCACATACCCACATATCCACATTAATTTTAATATATATAGATAAATGCGTTTGATTTCACCTCTATCCAACATCAAACTGACTATGCATTAAGAATAACATAAATCTTATTGCGGGGAAAAACCAACATACCTGATTCTTATTCCGGTCACTGCAGCAGATTCCTGAGTAATCGTGTAGTTTATTAAGTACTCAGAGAAGTAACTGAAACAACGCGTAGATCGCAAGCTCACTTCAGTGCAAGAGTGTAAAAAAAGAGAACAGAGAACAAATAAAAAGTTATTCTCTTGCGCTACACGACCTGTTGTTTACATTTATTCGCTTGCAGCTTTGCTTGCAGTGACTGCTACAGCAGAGAATCAGCATATATTCACTTGATGAATATATTCATGCAGAGCTTTAGTACCAACGTGACAAAGTTTTTAATGCAAAAATTTCGCCACTTTTATAAAACCAGCGAAAAAATAAGCTACACCAATCTTTAAGTTTGAACAAAAGACATAATTAATTTTAAAATAGTTGGGCTTTGGTTTGGCGGCCGTGGTTAGAGTATGAGGCCCATACGCCAGAGAACCCAGGTTCGAATCCCATCTGACACAGATAGTTGTTTTAGTTGAATCAATTTTTCTGTTCGGCCGTCATCTATCTGCAAACAATGGCGAACCTCAGAGAGTAAAAACTGCCATGAAAAGTTTCTTGAGAACATAAGCCGTTTGGAGTCGGCATAAAACTTGTAGGCCCAGTTCTCGATCATTTGTGTTCAAACATTCCACAACACGCACAACACAAATTGATCATAAAAAGGTCGGTAAAAGGTCTTTCAAGGGCTGAAATGGCCATTTCCTTTTTTTTAAGTTGCTCAAAAAGTAAATTTTTGATTTTAAATGTGTTTTTATAATTTTTTACTCTTAAGCCAGGGTAACCCAATTTGTCTATAAATATTTTGGCAAGCCTGGAATTCCAAAACTTTTCGAAAGAAAATCAAATATATTTATAAGAATTATTGTAGTTAGTCCAGAAGAGAAATCTATGTTTTTTGAATATTTTTTTTTTATTTTTTTTTTGTGTTCGATATGCCAGAAAAGGGCACTTGGAGGATTTTTGAAAAAAAGTCAATTTTCAACGGTTATAACTTTTTGATCCGGCTTTTCGTTTTTTCAATTGTTTGTTCAAAATAGCTAAAAACTTCTTTTAGTTAGTTCATTTCTTGTTTGTTTTTTTTTTTAATTTGTAGTTTTGGGTTTTTGGGAATTTTTATCGCAAAAATATTCAAACTAGAAATTTCCAAAAAGGCATACTTTTAGCAAAAAGTTTCGTAACGACCAAATTATTGAACGTAATTGCACCATTTTTTGTTTCTATATTAGATATAGTTTTGGAAAATATTTCCATGACATTTCACTGAATATTTTTAAAATTTGGATTTTTGCGTTTTTCTTAATACAATAAAAAAAGAGATTTTTTTCTAAAAGTAGAAAATCATAGCCCTGGTAATTTAACTCCGATTTTTATGTTTAATAACTCATTTTTAGGAAAAATTAAATAAAAAGCGAAGTGCGTACCAGTTTTTTAAAAATTGGAGCTTATAAAAATTTAATTTGTTTTTTTTTTGGGAAAACCATATAAATCAGATTTTCAATACAGAGGTTGTTTAAGGCATGTTTAAATATCAATATTTTTTCCTAAAAACTTCACAGCTTACCTCTGTCATGTTAAGGAACAAAACCCCGGTGCGTAATTAAAGATCAGGAAATAAATTGTTTCCTCCATACAACTAAGGATCACTCTACTACGCAGGTTTACATACACGGAGACTGCACAATAGACTGTCTCATTTGCAAAAGTATCTCAGATCCTCCCTCCGCAGGCAGATTATGAATACAACATATTTACCGGTGTGAAGTTAGCCCAAAATCTTCATCCCAATTTTTGAACTTAGCCCAACTTTTGAATTCGCCGTAAAATGCAATCCAAAAAGCTTCAATTCGCCGCAAATGTTAAAAATGGAAAAAAACAACAAAATAATGTTCTTTTAATAGATATTTACAATAATCCTTAAAATATATGAATGAATTTATATAAATATGTACGTTCCATGATAAAAAACTTAACACGCAGCATAATATAAGAAAATATAAAACTGCTGTGCTTTGAAAGTGCATAGTGAAAGTGCATTATGAGGATATTTCCAAAAATAAACAATTAAAATTATCATTCTTCGCCAAATTCTTCAATCAAATATCCTTCATACCGTAAAATGGCCAAAAGTTATAACACTTTCCAAATTTTTACAATAAAATCGACTAAGAAGATAGAAGATGATAATTTTTCATCCTGAATTTTTGCCTAAAAATCAACAATTATGCAGAAAATCGACTGGAGGTATTCAAAAGCTCCGGTCTATCGTTCTTGGTACCGAAATCTTAGCCGAATTGCGTAAAAATGCGATTATTATATGAAAATCAGATTTCCACACCCCAAAACTTACCTCAAAACAAAAGTTCTCATCCTGAATTTTTGCTCAAAAATCAATCTTTATTTGGAAAATCGACTGGTGGTATGCACAAGCCCGGGTCTATCGTCCTTAGTACCGAATTTTGGGCCAAACTGCGAAAAAAAGGGATTTTCGTATGAAAATCAGAAATCAACACCAAAAATCATACCCCAAAACAAAAGTTCTCATCCTGGATTTTTGTTTAAAAATCAATCTTTATATGGAAAATCAACTGGTGGTATGTTCAAGCCCGGGTCTATCGTCCTTGGTACTGAAATTCAGACCGAAGTGCAAAGAAAATGGTATTCTTGTATGAAAATCAGAATTCCAAACCCCGAAACTGACCCCAAAACGAAAGTTCTCATCCTGGATTTTTGGCATGTGATAGCTGATGACAAAAGGATGATTTTGTGTCTTCTGCCCCAAATTGCTATCAATCGTCCTTCATACCGTAAAACGACCTAGAAGTGAAATACTCGGTTCAGCAAAATTTGTTTTTTTCAGTAAAAACCAAAAAAAAAGGATAGAAGATGAAAAGTTCTCATCCTGAATTTTTGCCTAAAAATCAACAATTATGCAGAAAATCGACTGGAGGTATTCAAAAGCTCCGGTCTATCGTCCTTGGTACTGAAATCTTAGCCGAATTGCGTAAAAATGCGATTATTATATGAAAATCAGATTTCCACACCCCAAAACTTACCCCAAAACAAAAGTTCTCATCCCGAATTTTTGCTCAAAAATCAATCTTTATTTGGAAAATCGACTGGTGGTATGCACAAGCCCGGGTCTATCGTCCTTGGTACCGAATTTTGGGCCAAACTGCGAAAAAAAGGAATTTTCGTATGAAAATCAGAAATCAACACCAAAAATCATACCCCAAAACAAAAGTTCTCATCCTGGATTTTTGTTTAAAAATCAATTTTTATATGGAAAATCAATTGGTGGTATGTTCAAGCCCGGGTCTATCGTCCTTGGTACCGAAATTCAGACCGAAGTGCAAAAAAAATGGTATTCTCGTATGAAAATCAGAATTCCAAACACCGAAACTGACCCCAAAACGAAAGTTCTCATCCTGGATTTTTGGCATGTGATAGCTGATGACAAAAGGATGATTTTGTGTCTTCTGCCCCAAATTGCTATCAATCGTCCTTCATACCGTAAAACGACCTAGAAGTGAAATACTCGGTTCAGCAAAATTTGTTTTTTTCAGTAATAACCAAAAGAAAAGGATAGAAGATGAAAAGTTCTCATCCTGAATTTTTGCCTAAAAATCAACAATTATGCAGAAAATCGACTGGAGGTATTCAAAAGCTCCGGTCTATCGTCCTTGGTACCGAAATCTTAGCCAAATTGCGTAAAAATGCGATTATTATATGAAAATCAGATTTCCACACCCCAAAACTTACCCCAAAACTAAAGTTCTCATCCTGAATTTTTGATCAAAAATCAATCTTTATTTGGAAAATCGACTGGTGGTATGCACAAGCCCGGGTCTATCGTCCTTGGTACCGAATGTTGGGCCAAACTGCGAAAAAAAGGGATTTTCGTATGAAAGTTCTCATCCTGGATTTTTGTTTAAAAATCAATCTTTATATGGAAAATCAACTAGTCGTATGTTCAAGCCCGGGTCTATCGTCCTTGGTACCGAAATTCAGACCGAAGTGCAAAAAAAATGGTATTCTCGTATGAAAATCAGAATTCCAACATAATTTTGTTGTTTTTTCCATTTTTAACATTTGCGGCGATTTAAAGCTTTTTGGATTGCATTTTACGGCGAATTCAAAAGTTGGGCTGAGTTAAAAATTTGGGATGAAGATTTTGGGCTAACTTCACACCGGTTTTTTGGTTAAATAGAAAAAAAATCAATCAAAAATGAAAGTGCTGGCTTTGAAAGTGAATAACTCGGTCATGTTACAAAGGATTGCATCAAGTTTTTTTTGTTTTTGTTTTGATTTTGATTAGTTGTCCGTCTAATCGTGTTTCAATCTTTTGCATTTTATTTTTTTTCATTCTCATTTTTATAATTTTCCTAAATACCCTTAACGAATTTATTTAATTCGGCAAAAATTTTGGTAAATTATTTGTTGTTGAAAGCATATTCAAAACCAAAAACGGCTTTTTTAATGTTCTTTCAAATGGTATGCATAAATGTAGGGTTTATTTACAATTTCTATAGTAAAAATTTAAAAACGTTTTGTACGATCGAAAAATCAAGCTAACCTATCATAAAAATTTAATTTTTTTTTTATTCTTATTATCATTATCATTTTGTATTTTTGTAATTTTGTTTGCATTAAAATTAATGGTGTAGTGAAAGAAGTATGACAATATCTCAATTCGTTTGTGAATTATATTCTCAAATACCCCTTTAAACACTGCCACAGCAACAACAACGTCACCTTCCGGGTCAAACTTTTAACTAAAACCATAGACATACCCAGCCGCACACACACACACACCAAATACCATCAAAATTGGTCCAGCCGTTTAGGAGGAGATCAGTGACAAAGCCATGTACAGAAGAATTTTATTTATAAAGATAGATATATATATATTAGAAAAATAAGGCACTATGCAGCGGGTTCTTTCAATTTAGACAGTAATTAACCTCTATTTCAGCATGCTTACTCTCAGAGGAATTTGTCGATATGTGCGCACTTTTTGCTGATTTTTGCTCTCACACTATGGTATTGAAATTATTTTTTAACGGATAATTACATAATATTCTTCTTTTTGTTTTCAACACCACATGAAATAGCGTCTTGTGATGCTATCTCATGTGATGGTCTCTTACAGAAATAGCAAACGGTTGTTGATTGCTTATCCGTTTAGGTATCTCCTGCAAAGTGAGCGTAACCAAAGCACGACGTCCATTTTTTTTGTAAAGTTGTCGGCAGTAACCATATAAACTAAATTACCAAATTCTAATTGGTTTATGGGTGGTAAAATAAGGCATGGCAACAGTTATATATATAGTGACCACCACATGGTCTTATAGCACCTACACACCAAGTTTCATTAGCAAAACTTGTACAACTGCGGAATTATGATTTATGAAAAGTGGGCGTAGTTACAGTTCGACCACGCCTATTTTAAGTGCACTTGCCGAGAGTAACCATACAAATAAAGCACAAAATTTTAGTTCAATACATCCAAATTCGTGCGAAATAAAGAATTTTTACTGATATGTGGTCAGTAATAGGGGGTGTGTCAGATTTATTTTTTTTATTATTCGAGCTATTGGCCTTGACAACACATGTTGTAACTTTGGTGCCCTTAGGTGCTGAGATCTTAGCGGACACCAACCTGGAAGATGTTGTTTTTCAGATTTTCCAAATCTGAGATATCCTGCCCAACAAAAGAGACTGTTTTTCCTTGTTGCCTCAGGGATTTTATTGTTACAAAGAAATGACGTCACAAAAATACGTTATTTTTTTAATAAAATACTTCTTTAAAAATATACAAAAATTTTTAAATTAATATCTTTAACTGTTATTTCGTAATCCTCTCCTAAAACACACCTTAGTTTTTAACAGCAATGGATACAAGTTCCCTTAAATTATATTACTTAATTAACAATTTCGTGTATTCATTTTATCAATTATCAAAAGTTGATTGGTAGGTGCTGTGATTTTTTATTAAATATTGGCATAGCCTTCCTGGATGAGAAAGATGTGAGGCTTCATTTACTATTCTGACAGCTCTTTCTACTGCTTGCGTATGATAAGGTATATGGTAAACGACTAGATTACGTTTACCAATTTTTATATATATTTTTTAAATCTTCTGTGGAACAATTTTTCAAAACAAGAAGCATTGTGATATGTACTTTTTAAAGGTGTATCATGTTTGTGTAATCCGTAGCATTAAAATTCAATACAGGACATTTAAAGCGACGCAATTCATCTTAATTTCGCTATCATAATACAATCAAAAGCTTCTTGTCTGACTTCTTTACTGTCATCGAAAATCATCGATAGGAATGTATTTTCTACGTGAGAAAATTAAGTATTACGTTGTAATATAGAAGCTATCACAGTCAAGAAAATTTTGCTTAAATAATAAAAATTTTGAAAATTATTATTTTATCATCATAAACACAGTAATTTTTCTGTTTAATTTCATACCAAGAAGAAGCATAAATTTACTTTCATTATAAATTTAACTTAAATCTAAAATTCGAAATATGTATTTTCTGTACGTATACATTTACAATCTCAATATTTGTGGTAAGCCAACAAGCGTGGCTCATGGGACCGGGATTTCTACTGACCAAGTTATCAGAGCAAACTCTATTTTCTATTGCTGAAAAAATCTCAAACTAATATCTCTGATCGGTACTAAAATCTTCGAGCTTACCTGACTATGCACAAGGGATTGAATTTGTTTAAACTTTACAACTGCTAAGTTCCACAATCTTGCAAATGTTTTCCTAACGTACCCGAATAAGTCCTCGGTCCTGTTTGTTATGCCGAGCAAACCAACGGTATTTGTTGAAGTACTCTTTGATGTGAATATGCTCTGTTCAATCGTTGGGGCGCTTCCTTCACTTACATATTTATATGTGAGCATTTTATTTTAATTGATATGTGACATTAATGAGCAAAAAATACAATTAATACGTATATTAATGTAAAAAACAAATTAAAATCTAGTAAGGATGGAGCTTCGGAGCTTTTAACCGAAGTTAAAATACCATATATATTATAGTAAATATTGTGTATTTCATCGCGATAGCTTTAAAATTGCTGCTGTAATCGTGTCAACAGACAGACAAACAGACGGACAGACAGACGGACACACGGAAATCGATTTAGGAGACGATGCTGATCAAAAATATATATATTTTTCTATACCTGCCACGCCTCCTTCTTGGCGTTACAAACGGAATGACAAAGTTAATATACCCCTTACGTAGTACGCGTTGGGGTATAAATATGAGTATAATTGATCAGTTTATTCAACAATTCCTTTAATTAGTAAGAAATTATTTATCGACACTACGTAAAACACTATTTCGTGGAAAAGGAGCGTTTGCAGATTTGACACATCTAGAATTACAAAATCTCCAAAATACCATAACTTTGGTTCCACATCACCTAGACACTTCTTCTTTTAGCTCTTAAATTGAAGGTCTTGAATAGAGCTATAAGATAGTTTGAATAACTTGAATAGAACTCAACACATCACTTATTTTGTGCACTCATTCATAAAGTGCGATGTTCCCACGAATTTGAAAAATGTTTTGCTAAAATTTGTTCAAAATATCGTGCTGAAAAATAGAATTAAATATTTATTTATTCATCATTTTTGAATTTTTTCCATATTGTGTATATATTATACTCCAGTAAAAAAAAAATTGTTAGACAGATATTCAGCTTACACGCTTTTATAGAGATCCATATTTATCAAATAACTACGAAAAAGTCAACTTTGCTGACGCGATATGCTGACTTTCTAGGGCATGGCGCCCAGTTTTTTCTTAAGAAAGATGCTATTAGAATTGAATAAAAAGAAATACATTTCTTATGTCGTATTATAATATAAAAGTATCATGCTTAAAAAGAAAAACCATTCTATCTTAGATGTTCTTTTTTGGTAAAGATCATGCTATCTTAAAAATATAGTTAAGAGTTTATCTGTTTTTGTCATTCCGTAAACAAAATGTTTTTTCCACAGACGCATTTCAAATTATTTGTTTGTTTAAAAAATATTTTTTGATTATTTGCAGTCTCTCAATTTTACGCAGTTGTTTTGACAGAAGTTTAACTGAAAAACAAATTTTAAAAACAACTTTTATCAGAATTTTGCGTCTTAAGCTCGAAATACGCAGTTTGTGGTACACTCAGAAAAAAAATCGAATAATAAATAAATCCGTATCTACAAGTTTTTTGTTTGATTGTTCCGTTAACTTCCAGGAAACAGACGATGTAAGGGAAATAAAACATCTCGTATTTGCGATATTTTGAGTTAGGCTGTTATGGTTTGTGACCACAGATATAAGCGATGCAAAATTGATTTGTTGCACAGTTCTAAAATAAAATTGTTGAAATGCAGTTTATTTTCAAGTGCCTTTTCTAGTATTTTATTTATTTTTATTGCTAATGATTCGTCAGGCGATAACAAACTTTTTTAATTCGAAGCTGAACTCAAAAAAGAGAATATTCAACAAAGAGCCAAATGCATGCAATCTTGACACAGAGTTACCTAATAACTTCTTTTTGGGTAATGGATGCTCCAGTTCTACTAGTACTTTGTGTAATTGAGTTCAACTTTGAGTTCACTCTCTTCTTTTGAGTTCACCTCTGTTATCAAATTCATAATGAAAGTTAGTTCTACTGCAGTAGGGATTGATGAAATGCCAATCAGGCTTATTAAACTAGTAGTATGTGCAATTATAGCGCCCCTCACTAATGTTGGGAAAAATTAAGCTGTTGTTACAATTAAATGATTAAAATAAATTAATTTTTAATTGTGTAGCCTACCATTTGCAATTAATCTTAATTGCAATAAGTAATAAGTAGTAATAAGTAATAAGTAATTGCAATAAGTAATAAGTAATTAATTAATTACATTTGTTAATTGTAATAATTAATTAGACTAACGCAATTTACAATTAATTTGCGGAAGATTTGCTTTACAAACTTTACAAAGAAAACAGTAGCGAACAGCAACATAAAAGCTGCCCCTATATTGTTCGTATCGAAATTGCTGCCCCCTTAGATTAGAAATTAGATATGATATTTTTTCGAGGATTTTTCGAGGAGTTTTCGATGTCTTTCGATTAAAAGTTCGAAAAATCTTCGAAAAAATAGAAAAGGTGCCATATCTCGAAGGGGAAGCAAAAATGGTAAAAATTAACCATTTTTTTTGGGCTTTCTAAGGTAGGAAGCATTTTCGAGAAGTACAAATGGAGGGGCCTTTCTCTTCCTATTTTCCACATTTTTAGGGGCCCTAATACAAAAAATTAACAAATTAAGCAGAGCTGTAAAATCGGAATTCATATTCAGAACTAGCTGAATACCCGGCTTTACTCGGGAGTTGATATTAATAATTTTTGAATTCATTGGTCGATTTGAAAAAACTTTTCACAAGCTATTGAATGAATTTTGTGTGCATCTTTCAAACCGGTAACTTCGCTGAAATAAACAAAATGTAGATTCATCACCTAAAAAATATGAGAAAAAGTTGGGAAAATCGTTATGTGTGATCGTGATCGCTTGCAAAAGTATATTTTAAAATTTTACATTTTATGCGATAGATTGGACATTTTTGGAAACATCAGAGCAAAAATGAATTTTTCATTTATGTAAATTTCTTCATACATAAATGCTCTCTTTTGACCTCGAGTCGTAATGTAACTGTAGCGTTTAATGTCTCAATGAAAATGAGTCAAAATGCAATTTGAATTTAAATTATTTTTGCAACATATTCTTTTGCGCCATTTTTTAAGAAAACATTATATATTATTATATAAATGCTTACTGCTATTATTATTTTTATAAAGTACTTTTATTGACGTTACAGACAAAAAATAATTGAGTTAAATGTATTCAAAAACAGCAGAGCAACTTGCATCGAAAGTCAAAACTTTAAATTCCTGATCATTTCTGATCTTGCAGTAGGTAACATTGATAAGTTTAAAAATGCATTTAACTAAGAATATCTATTGTTTTGAAATTAATGCTATGAGTGATTAACGGTAAATTTTTTAAATTAATTATCCTTAAGAAATTTTGAAAATAAATATGTACTAAAGTAAATATGTACAAAACAATTACATACATTAAATAGAAACATGCAAGTTTTAGCCTGTTCCTTAGAGATTAGCTTAACCAATGTTAGCTTAGGTCATATTTGCAGATATTTTTATGTTCAAGAATTCTTCCATACGCTATTTTTGTGTACCTTCAATTCTTACCACGTTTTTGACAATTTCTTTTCTTAATTTTTTGCGAATAAGCCATTATTTAGTAAGTCTTCTTTTTTTACTGGATAACAATTAAATAAGCACTGGAAATTGAAATTAAAATGTCAAAACAACGCCAACGTAACACGCAACGGACTTTCGCATGTGTTGATGCGAACTCAAATCCAACAGAATTTGGCATCATCAAATACACATAAAGAGAAAAGAAGATAAATATCACCCTTCGCGCTTTGCTGCGCCTGGTTTTTGAACAAAAAACAGAAAATAGCGCCAAAAGGGCTTTGGCATACTCAAAAATCCCTATACAGAAAATGTCCATAATGAGATGAGGGGTCTTAGAATGTTTTACCATTTCATAAGAGATTTGTACTACAGCGCCCTCTGGTGCGCAAGAAAGCACATAAAAAAATAAGAGTGCTTTAGACCACAAGACTGAAGTAAAACTCCTAAAACTCCTTCTATATGGATATATATATACATACATATATGTATAATAAATACACGAATACACATATACATACCAGGGCGTCAACTGCCCTCCCCTGTCATCACCACGCCCATGTATATGTATATATGTTAATATACATTTATATACATAAGTATATCAGGGGGGCATCTTCCATACCCTCGCCACACCCATGAATATGTGTATATGTATAATATACACATGTACATACATATACATACACATATACACATCAGGGGGCAACCGCCCTCACCTGCCCTATCTTCACTTCGCCCATGTATATGTATATATGCTTACATATGTAGTAATGCATAATATATACATGTATATACACATACATATCATGGGGGCAACTTCCCTCCTCTGCTACCCGCATTACGCCCATGTATATGTATAAACATACACATATCAGGGGGAGAGGAATCTGTCCTCCCCTGCCTTACCCTCGCGTCGCCCATGATTATGTATATATGTTTATACAGGGTGTCCCGCAATTGAGTGCAACTATTTGCGGAGGTGAAAGGTTATGGCGAGCTGAGAAAAAAAATGGTATGGGAGCAGGGGTCTATTTTCCCATTCTTGGGAACTACAAGATTAATTAATATTTCACGACTTTGATTCACGTAATTGTTCCTAGCACAAAAACTAAGTTACTGGAAACTTTATCTGATAACGCATTGCAAAGGTAATAAAATCACTTTTCCAACGGTAAATCAACAAACATAACTATTACCAAGCTGTGGTCGTTCAAAGATGAAATCAGTCGGTTTAAACTATCAAATTTTAATTTCGAATGCAAATTTCTCAGAATTTCTCGTAATAAATGAAATTTTTTTTTAGATCAATTTGCAATCTATTCAATTTTCTTTTTAACGACAGCAATAACATAAATGTATCTAAAAAACAAAATAATTGGCTGCACTTAAAAAAGTTATACTTATTAGAAAATAATGATATTATCTACTGCATAAGTAATTTCAACGTCATTACTTACCATTATTTTCTAATAGGTATACTTGTTTTAGTACAGCCAACTTTTTTATTTTTTAAGATACATTTTTGTTTTTGGTGTCATTGAAAAAAACATTAAATAATTACAAAATTGATTATAAAAAAATTTCATTTATTACGCGAAATTCTAAGAAATTTGCACTCAAAGTTGAAATTTGGTAGTTTACACCGATTGATTTCATCTTTGAACGAAGACAGATGAAGACTTGGTAACAGTTATGTCGGTACTCTTTGTTGATATACCGTTGAAAAGGTGATTTTATTGTCTTTGCAATGAGTTTCAGAAAAAGTTTTCCGTAACTTAGTTTTTGTGCTAAAAACAATAACGTGAATCAAGTTTTTAAAATATTTGTACTACAGCGCCCTCTGGTGTTCAAGATAGCACTAAAAAGATAAGTCCAAAACACTCACCGTATCAAGAAACCCCTATGTTCCAATTTTCATGCAAATCGGATGCACGATTTAGGAGTTTTTCGAGGTTATTCAAAATAATTGTACTATAGCGCCCTCTGGTGTTGAAAATAGAACAGAGTAGATAAGTTATAAAAACTCACTGTATCCGAAAACCTCTGCATACAAATTTTCACGCAGATCGGATGAATGGTGTCGGAGATAAGCTATAAAATAGAATGCCTGGAATCCGATCGCAGCGCCCCCTATCGGATCCAACATATTTTTCTGGATAAAAACTAGCCCATGTCTTGACGGTGGACATAAGACATCTTCGATGCCAAGTTTCATTCAAATCCAACCAGTAATTTTTGCGTGATGCTTTAACAGACAGACAGACAGACAAAAATTTTAAAAATTTTAATTACCATGCAGTTATTTTTATATAAAAATGTAAAAAAGTGGTAGATTTTGGAAAAATTCCTATAGTGGGTCATAAAAGTGGTAGAAAACAAAAAGTAGTGGATTTCCCATAGTTGTGGAAAAGTGACAACACTGATGATTCTTGTAGCAAACCACTTTCTGCAGCAGCTACCCAAACCACTAAAATATATTAATAAGTTATTTGATGTGCTGCATCATAGCTTCAGTTGCACTTAATATTGAATCAACGACTGCTTCCAACACATCTTGGTGGCCTGGTGTATAGCGTATAGAGCTATTAATCAATTGCGTCCGTGTTCAAACCCACACGGGGGCAAGAAATATTTTTAGTATTTAATAATAAAGTATTAAATTTTCTCGTTGTAATAAATCTAAGCAATGAAGAAACCATAAAATTCTAAGAAAAAATCTGTCGAAAATTTTTAAGATTTCATTCAAAGCAATCACAGAACGCGGCGTAAAAAGCTTCGCTTCAAAAATTAATGGCGATGATTGTAGTCGATTTCGAAAAATGCGTTTGAATATTGTTTTGATGATTGAATTATGCGTTTGCGTAAGTTTATAATTTTGTAAGGGGCCTTTAAAGGTAATAAAATAGATTTCAATGAATAATATATATTTTGAATTTTATTCACCAATTTTTATTACGTCAAATTTTATTTCTTGTTACTTCTTTAAATTTTACACTTAGATCAAACATGTTATAATAACATAATTTCCAAACATATTGACATATATTTGTATTAAAGTCTGTTAATTCGCGTCACTGTTTTTATCCAAGGCAAATACGGAGCTGTCTTAGTATAAGCAGTTGTTGAGTTAGGTTCACAATTTGTCGATCCAAATGATACCAAACCAACTTGTTTTGCATTTTGACCATCGTTTAACAACGCTGGGCCACCGGAGTCTCCTATGCAGGCAACTTGAAGTTCAGACTGGGTACAGAACTGATAAGCGGAGATGTTTTGAAAGACCCTTTGACATTCTGTGTTATTTATAACTCGAAGCATTAAGTATTGCAATTCATTGGGATAACTGGTAGCATTAATTAAGCCCCATCCGGCCATAGTGATAAGTTGATTATCCAATGAAGACGTATTAGACAACTGTACTGGTTGAATGTATTGGTTGTACGTGACGGATGGTATTTTAATCAAAGCAATATCATCATATGCTGTAGCTGAAAAAGCAGAATATCCCTGGTGGACAATTACTTCTGTGGCATTATTTTGATATGAATAAACATTTTCTTCCGTTAAGCCCAAAAAAAAATTGGTTCCATTAATGTGACTATAAAAATGTATAATAAAATTATCTGTTTACTAAGTATTGTGAATATCTTAAAATAATAATTTACGTACACAAAATCAAAACAATGTGCAGCAGTCAGAATCCATCTACTATGGATGATGGAACCTCCACAAGTTACATGTTCTGTGCTATCTTCAAAATATGGAATATGAATTAGAGCTTGATACTTGTAGTCTAGACGATCGGCAACCTCTCCACCAAGGATGCGGCCTCTACTTTTAACATATAATACATTGGTTGCAAACACAAAAACGAAAACGATTAAACCTCTCATTATGATCACTGTTGAAGCTTGTTTACCAATTATTTAATGCTTCGTTGTCTTTTATAGTCGCTAAACAACAAATTCACCAAATATCACACGTGTCAGGCAAATATTAGCTCAGCTTGATTTCTACGGCAACAGTAAAAAATATTTAATGAAATAACAGAGTCGCGCAAAGTAATTTAATTTGGTTTTAGGGGAACACCTCTTCTGGAACATAAAATAGATTTAAAGAGGCTCATAGATAAAAACTTTGATTAACTGGAATATTGCGATATTTTGACAAAGTTTGACAAAGTTCATGAAAATTTTCGAAGTAAAGGGGGCGTGGAAAGGGGGCGTGGATTGTACCAATTTTGGTACAATTGCCGAAAGTACAGAATCGAAACAGACGGAAACATTGCATTATTTTTGATTTTCGGGCGTTAAAAGGGGTGTGGTTAAAACTAAGTACGCAATAACCTAATCTAGGACAGAAGTAATACACGTTTCAGCCGTTTAGATTTGTATTAAAAACAAACAGAAAATGATTTTTATTAATATAGATGTGTATAAGTTTTTATATCATACCAATTATAATTAAAGTAGCAAATATTTTCTAAAAAAATATCGTCATAACTTAAAAAAAACCGATTCATCAGGAGAATCATTTTAAGATTGTAACATACATGAGGAAATGTTCCACCTCTTTCAAAGTATCGAAATATGGCTCTAATTTTGAAATCGTTGTATCCTAACACGGCGAAAAAACTTGAAATATGTCCTCCTCTTGTAAAACTTATTGAGATGAAGTTATAAAAAAAATGTTCTATTGCGTGGAAAGTAAAGAACATATCTTTACCAAGATGACGCATTATTTAGTTCATATTCCGTCAAACGTTTCTTCAAGTCATTTCAGAAATTATTAATGAAATTAATTTTTATTTCTGATGTGATTGAAGAAAAGGAGCAATATCGACTGATTGTCAGTAAATTTTGGTTTAAATCCTTCTATTACTTTTGTTTATATAATGTTTCGTATTAACAAAAAAATTTTGTGCAAACTGTAATATTGCGTTAAAAGGCATTTAAAAAGAATTTTTAAAAAAACATATACCATGTACATTTATTTGAACAAAAAGTTTGTAATTATTTTATCCATACCTCGCCGTACTACTTAAAACTCCGAAATTGTTCTACTCAAATAAAGTTAAAAACGGCAGCCCTCCTTGGAATCTAAAGCAAAAACTCGATTGCAGTAATTTATGCGGCATTGTCAGCTCGTTGACATTCCTCATGTTTCCGGAATCTACTGCTTTTATACTTAGGCGAAAATAAAACACTGTTTTTCTGTCATAAAGCTTCAAATTTGTGTAATTTTAATAAAAGTATGGCAATATTTTTAGAGAGAAAGCTTTTAAAGAAAAACAAAAAAAAAAAAATTTAAATAGAAATATTTTTGTTTTGACGCTATCGTTTTCTGTCTCAATTATCTCCCATAAGGTTTGCATCATGGTATAATGATTTACAAGGTAGGAGTGACAGTTCTGTTGGCGATTTGGAGTTGTCAAAAACACATTGAAAAGAGAAAACGAAGAAGCAGCAAAAGAGATGACAAGTTAAACTTTGTATTGATTTGACAACTCCCGATCGCCGCTCGTGAGAAAAAAGGTAGTTGTCAAGGCTACCTTGTAAATTATTGCATCATGGCTTGCATTGCTTCTCCAAGCCCTCTGCCTGCCGACACGACAAGGACACGATTCTGGTCAGACAGCCATGTGGCATTGCCAGCTCGTTGACAATTGTTCCTGTTTCTGCTTCTAATTGTGCTACGTCAAGGTTCATTAATATAGGTTAACAGCCCTATTCTACTAGCTTTACAAAGCTCACCACATTAACAAAATAGTTAATATTAACAAGTTGTTAATGTTCCGTATTCTGCTGAAAATTTAAAAGCTCTTTTCTTTACAATTTTGTTAATTGCACAAAGTATCTTAACAACGACAACATAATCTTAAAATTTATGTGTTTATGCTAGAGAATTGTTGTGAAAATAATAAAAATTATAATATAATATTGAATTATTTTTAATAAATATATCTTATTAATAAATAAGACTGTGAAAACTGGAAGAATTTTTACGTTTTTTAAGTTTTGATAGTGAAGAAGATCAAAGAAAGGAAAAACTTGAACGACGGTGCAATTTAAAACG
This sequence comes from Coremacera marginata, assembly GCA_914767935.1. Taxonomy (NCBI): domain Eukaryota; kingdom Metazoa; phylum Arthropoda; class Insecta; order Diptera; family Sciomyzidae; genus Coremacera; species Coremacera marginata. The sequence goes on along the minus strand of OU612045.1, from coordinate 58,979,869 downwards.
TCTTCAAAATGAAAATGATTCATTCAATCTATGGAAAATCCAAATATAATAATATACATATGCTAGCCAAAAGTTGAGCGTGCTGCCGTCAAAAATTGTATATAAAATAGGAGCTGCTCATGTGTGGTTCACTCAAAAATTGTTTGGCTATTAAAAAAATGTAAATTTGTGTTTTAAATAAAAAAAAATAATCTTGAGATTACTTAATTGTTTGCATTTTTGAAGCGAAGCTTTTTACTCCTCGTTCTGTGATTTGCTTAGAGTGAAATCAGAAAAATTTTCGACAGATTTTTTCTTGGAAATTTGATGGCTTCTTTGTTGCTAGTGCTTATTACAACAACAAAATTCAATACTTTAATATAAATATTAAAAATACTTTTTGGCCCGCCCGTGGGGATCGAACCCGCGTCCTCTAAAATGAGAGTCAAATACACTATCCACCAGGCCACAAAGGCTTGTTAGAAATAGTTGTTAATTCAATTTTAACTATAACAGAAGCTATGCTGCAGTAGATCGGCACCTTTTATCAATTGATAGAGGATTGTGTATTTGCTATGCTACACAATTTGCTTCTATTTGCAACAAGGTGTCTCCAGCATCGTTGTGTTTGTATTGTGAATGCGTTTGTGGTGTTGTTGATACGAAAAAAATTATCAATGCCCACAAGCGCGTTTTTAAGTGCCAAATAAGTAGATGATGTCAATAAATATGGAATTAACAAACGCACGCAAGACATCGGCAAGGTATCTAAAATGTTTGTTAACTTTTGTTTCGTGTGCGTTCTTTAAAATATATTTTTGAAGCGAAACTTTTTACTCCTCGTTCTGTGATTTACTTGGAGTGAAATCTGATAAATTTTAGAGATTTTTTCGCTAGGCAGTACGCTGTTGAAGGAAAAAATTAGTTCAGTGCAGCCAAGTTCACAACCATATGTGGAGAGTTAAAATAGAGAGCATCGCTGGCATTATATGCCCGTATATGTAGTTGGCGTGGCCAAATATGTAATTTGACATTCAACAATAAAAAAATAAGCAGTAAATATGTTTTCTGTATATATGTTATTTATTTTATGTTATGTAAAATTTTGGAATTTAAAAGTTAATTTATTAAAAAGAAAAAATTATTAAGCTATCAAATCTATGTAACTGCGAAAAAGCTTCGCTTCTCTCGTGTGTCCAACAACGCACGTTTTTTTTTTGCTTTCCATTTTGCTTGCTGATATAATAAACAAAAAAATTTCATCGGAAAACAGCTGGCGTCTGAATGCTGTGAGTTTCACATTCTCACTACGCGTGGTGAACATTTAAGCTTTTTAGAGCTTTCAAATTGTAAATGATTTTTTAGAATATGAATATTTACATTACATAGCAATAATATTAACAAGAGCTGCTCAACAATTCCTTGTTAAGTTAACAAGCACAATAGAGCTGTAAGTCACTTGAGAGAAAAGCACTCTTTTTTCGCCATTGCTCGAACTGTCAAAGTAGCTGTTAGCTAAAAATTGTACATATTCGGGTTTTTTTTCTTGATTTCCTTTCATCCATTCTGACAGTTCGACCGAGTTTCTCTCAAGTGACTTAACCTATATTAATGAACCTTGTGATACGTGGACGCCCATCACTGAAATTTTAAAGAAAACAGCGGCGTGAAAGCTTTGAGTGAAAATTAAGTAACGTGGCGAATTCAAAAGCTTTAATTTGTAAGAGCGATTTTTGCTCGCCTCGATTCAAATAGGGTGGTTCAGACGATACAGCAAGCTCTCCTTGCCGTACGGCACCTTGCCATAAATTTACCTTGATAAATTTATCCTACAAATAATTTCCTTTCTTATTATTTGTCCCAGATTTATCAACAATACAGAAAAGTGGCAATTAAACAATTTGCAAAAATATTTAGTTTCAATAAAATCGAAATGCGGTAAATTCGTTAGCTTCAATTTTTTCTAGCCACTTATCTTAGCTGACATAGACCGATAGTATATAATTCAACTTTTCCGTTAGACTGCAGGATTTTCTTATTTAATAAAGGCTACTACTTGTTAAAAAGAAATGTTTTCAATTAAAAATGTACGGAGATTTTTGCAACAACTTAAACTTTTCAGAATATTATTTTGAAATAATCACCAATCACTAACGGAGATGAAAAAGCAAAGATAAAAGGGCAGATAGCAGTGTCGCTTTAAGACTGTAGGTTCTCTTTCTCACCCAAAAATTACCAGATCGGATTGATATATGACTTCTGAAGTCAAGTAATAAGCAATAAAAATGTACAAAACATCGCTTATTTTCTTATATTAAATGCGTACATAGCAAATTAGTCTGGAAATGTGTATATTTCGCTACAATCCTACATGCACAATCCCGATCTGATGGGAATGACGATGATCAAGAATATGGTGTTTTTGGTGTTTCTGTTTTTTTTTTTGTTTTTGGTGTATAGCTGTGCCAAAAGCATTGCACGAGCATAATATTTTCATTTGTTCGTTTGTTCGTTCGCAGAATTTTTTCTACAAAATTTTAATTTCGATTTTCTACGAACAAACGAACGAACAACTATTTTCCACGAACGAACAACTATTTTCAACGAACGAACGAACACATGTTTTCTGCGAATGAACGAACAAACAGTTATGTTCTACAAAAGAACGAAAAAAAATCTATTTTCTACGAACAAACAACTATTTTCCGCTAACGAACATCTATTTTCTGCGAAGAAACAATTATTTTCTGCGAACGAACAAACGAACATCTATTTTCTGCGAACAAACGAACGAACATCTATTATCTACGAACGAAAGAACAAACAAAATATACGTTTGATGAAACGAACTTGCAACGAAACACTTATATGCTTCACTATGCACGTGGCTTAATGCGCCAATTAACTGTTATAAACGCACAGATTTAGAAGTTATTTGCAGGCTTGTGCGAGTAGTACAAAAAACACAAAAACTGTAGAAAATAGCCGATATGGTCCGTAGCTGGACTCCCAGAGGGATCAAATATATGTCATGGCACTATTATTGTTTAGCCTTCAACATTTCTTCCGTACACACTTACCCTCTATCTGCTGCCCTGCTTTGGGTCCCCATACAAAAACTGTCGAAAATAGTTTATATCGAATGTAGCTGGTCCTAGAGGGGTCAAATCTATGAATTGGTTCTATTATTTTTTGCCTTTCAACATTTCTTCCGAACACACCTACCCACTACATACCACCTTTCTTTGGATCCCCATACAAAAAACACAAAAACTTTCGCAAAATAGTTTATATCGAATGTAGCTGGACTCCTAGAGGGGTCAAATATTATGAGCTGGTCGTATTATTTTTTGCCCTTCAACATTTCTTCCGAAGACACCTACCCTCATCTGCCACTCTTCTTTGGGTCCCCATACCAATCGAAAAACCGAATTACTCGAATCGAAAATCGAGTCGAGTTGAACTTCTCCACTCGACCCGAGCTCGAAGCAACTCGCACTGGCCTAGATATTTGTGATTCTACTTCTGGAACACCGATTTTCTACGAACGAACGAACTTCTATTTTCCACGAACGAACGAACGAACAAAATATTTATTTAATTTTTCTACCAACGCACGAACGAACTAACAAAATATTTTTATTTTTTTCTACGAACGAATGTTTGTCCAAGGCTCTGGCGATAGGCTCTTAAAATAGCTGAATTTAAGACCAAAAACTAATTGTTTTAAAATTAATTATGTCTTTCGTTAAAACGTAAATTATTTAGTACCTACTTTTGTTTTTGCATTAAAAAATGTGGCAACATTAGTACCGCACACAGTTCATACTGCTGTCTCTATTTTTGTAAACTTAGTTGACTTTTTCTAATCTTGCTCAAAAAGAGCTTTAAAAAAAGGTTTTGTCTCGCAGCGAAAAATCTTATATATCAATACTCTAACACATGGTAGAATAATAGAAGGTAGATGCATGTCGGAGAGGCAGACTGCCATAACTGTCAAAACGAATTTGATAGCTCATAGAAAATATGAAAGCGATGAGAAAGCTTTAATCGGAAAAATGCAAACAAAAATGTGATTTGTATTGATTTTGACAACTTTGGCTATGAGAACGAGAGCGCAGTTCAAAATGCATATACCTTCTTTGATTCTACCCATGGCAGAATTATAAGGTAAGCTCGTCACGGAGAGGAATGGAGTAGAAAGCAGAATAAAGCTAGATTGATGTCAAAATCAGCTGTTCATCGCAAATTTCTTTATACTCACGTTCGCAGTTTGTAGGTTAGAATTTGTTACAGATTTGTTTGCAATTTTAAGAGTTTCACATTTTATAGTTTTTATTACACTGTTATAATATTTTCACTCAAATTATCACAAATTTAACACACGCGACCGCACTTTATGGATGTTTATGTTTGCAACTTTATGGGAGGAAATTAAATTGGTGCTACATCGCATGGCCAAGCCATCAACTGCTGCTGGCCACCATGCAGCTGGCGAAGGTACAAGAGGGCTATGCTGATGCCTTGAAGGTAACCTATGACACCTTGGTTTTGGTGTGCAAGGTTTTCTTCTCGCTTTACTTGCTCTACTTGATGTGCCAGAGTTTGTGCCAGAGTTTGTTTACGATTTGAAAACATAATATTTTTATTTCATTTGACGTTTCAACGTACTTCGTCGTTTTGACAAGCATCTTTCTTCTCATTATCCGCTCTTCGTTGACGCGTGAGAGCATTTAGTATCATGGGCCTACCTTATCATTGTATCATGGGCTGGCTTGTTTATATTTTTTTTTTGACTGGTTTTTGTTTTTGTTTTCTGCTTGGACTTTTTTGCTGCTTCTCAGCTGTTTTTTGTTTGCTATATTTGGCGTGCATTTCGTCGATAGTCAGAAGTGATATTTTTACGATTTTGTCAATTTTCAAGTATGAAGGTATAGAAAAATCGCTATAACTTCTTTATTTCTGATTAGATTGAAATACACCCAAGGACAAAATGCTAGCAAATTTTATCATCTTTAAAATGAATATTTTTTTAATTTTTTTTTTAATAAAGTTATTCATTTATTTTATGTGTATATGTTCTAGTTTCTATGTTTAAACTGTGCTTACTAAACTAATATCTAATAAATAAAATTTAGTTTTTTTAATATGCTAACTAAACTAATGAATATATGCCAGAAAAGGGCACTTTTAGAATTTTTACCAAAAAAAGTCAACTTGCAACAGCTATAACTATTTTATCCGATTTTCGGTTTTTCTAATTTTTTGCACAAAAAAGCTCAAAACTCTCCTTTGTGCATTTCTTGTCTGCATTTTGGAAAGTTTTTATTTTTGGAATTTTGCGAATTTTTTTCGTAAAAATATTTAAATTCGAATTTTACAAAAAGGCGTGCTTCTTGTTACGACCAAATTATTAAACATAATCCCACCATTTTTTGTATCTTTATTAGGTATAGTTTTATAAAATATTTTCATAACATTTCACTTAATTTTTTTTTTAATTTGCAGTTTTCCAATTTTTTTTAATAAAACACTACTTAAATATGCATGCCCACAGTACAAGACTTTCTTCCATTCTAAAACATTATTGCGAATAAAAATAAAAACAAATAAAATAAGGGAAAAAACATATATATAAATTTTATTTATGTTAAATGTTTCATTTAATCCAATGTGTATTTATTCAAATTTTAGAGAATAAATCTGGATAATATATAAAAATATTTTAAACTTTTTTCAAAAATTATCTTCACAAAATATGTGGAAAATATATATAAAATTTTATTTATGTATGTAAATAAATACAAACAACATGAACAACAAAATGTTTCATTTAATCCAATGTATTTAGTCAATTATTAGAGAATACATGTGGATTATATATAAAAATATTTTAAACATTTTTCAAAAATGATCTCCACAAAATATGTATGTAAAAATATGTGCAATATGTATAAACTTTGGCTAATGCAAAATTAACTGCAATTATTTTAATAAAAGTAAACATAAAAAAGTGCAATGAAAAAATAATTTTCCATCGATATTGGGTGCTATTTGACCATTATTTTCCTATCTATATATATATAAAATTGTAAAAAAAAAAAAATACATGAAATATTTTTTTGAAATTCCTTTTGCGATGGACATTTTGAATGACGCTGATCCCGAAAATCGCATTTTTAAAATTTTTTGATTAAACTATGAAGATTTGAGGTACTCAAGCGGGTTAGGTAGTTAAGCGGGGAGGTACCTAAGAGGGTACACATACATCAATTTTCGTGAAAAATGCTTAATGCCCGAAAATTTTTGGGTACTAAAGGAGGTTAAGTACTTTAAAGGGCAGGTACTTAAGCGGATTTCACTGTATCAGTTATTTGCTAGGAATTGCAACATTTTTTGAAGCGAAGCTCAAGACGGTGAGTAAGTCCTGTGATTTGCTTGGAGTGAAATCAGAAAAATTTTCGACAGATTTTTTCTTAGAATTTTATAGTTTCTTATTAAAACAAAAAAAAAAAAACGAAATGGCCATCTCAGCCCTTGAAAGGACTTTGACCAAGCTTCTTATGATCAATTGTGTTGTGTGTGATGTGAAATGTTTGCACACAAATGATCGAGAACTGGCCCTACATGTTTTACGCCGACTCCGAACGGCTTATGTTCTCAAGAAGCTTTTCATGGCAGTTTTTACTCTCTGAGGCTTGCCATTGTCTGCAGAGAGGTGACGGCCGAACAGAAAAATTAATTCAATTGAAAAAATTTTCTGTGTCAGATGGAGGATTCGAACCTGGGTTCTCTGGCGTAAGAGTCACACACCGTACCCACTACGCCACGGCCGCCACAATAGTTTCTTATTGCTTGCGCTATTACAACAAGAATATTAAATACTTTAATATTAATAAATATTAAAAAATTTCTTTACCCTCGTGGGTATTCGAACTCGCAATCAGTTGACCACAAGTTCCATACACTATCCACCAGAGTACCAAGCTGAGTTAGAAGTATTTGTTGATTCAATGTTAAGTATAACAGAAGCTATGCTGTAGTAGATCGATGCAATCTATCAATAGATAGAGGATTATGTATTGGCTTACGCCAATAAGATGTCACCAGCATCGGTGTGTTTTGTTTTTTTCTTGATGTGGTCGCACAAAGGAAAACTGTAGACGTGTTACCACTACAATATAAAACTCTTTAGTATAAAAGAAACTTAAACAATTATTACATTAAATCCAAAGTAAGTTTATTAAAAAAATGATGAAGTGTGGAAGCCAGCCGTTAAAAAACACGATTGCTTTTCGTCTGTCTATCCATTCTCTTCTCTCCTTTTCGTTCATTCCAAGGTTGATTTATAAGGTTGTCGCAGGGCTGATCGCACGCTCTTCTCAGTACCCATAATTATCAAAACCCGCCAATTTTGCGAATGACTACGAAAGAAAAACGGCCGATAAAAGAGAGCACTTGCAGATTTTCTATGAGCTGTCAACTTCGATTTGACAATTATGGGTACTCGCTCTCTTCCTTGCGACAACCTTATAAATCAACCTTGGTTCATTCCAATCAATACACTAGCACTGTCATATCGATCAATGCAATACACCCACAAAATACCGATGCTGGTGACATCTTGTAGCAAGTAGAAGCAAATTTGTTGTAAAAACGAACACAAAATTCCCATAAGAAGTACATTGAGTTTTTCGACAGCGAGCAGGCAGCGGAATTTTTTTTCGCTGGTAGTACGCTGTTGAAGGAAAACATTTGGTCAGTGCAGCGAAGTTCACAGCCATGTGTGGAGAGTTATAGGTATCATACACAGGCGGACATGTTTCCGAACTTGGTTGGTTTACGAAAATGTTTGCCTGTTTGTGGTGTTGTTGGTGGACGCAATGTTGGTGCGAAGACAAAATCAAAAATTTACCCAAATCAAATTACCCAAATGAATTACAATGGAAAATATGACACGTAACGCCATGTCACGTAACGTTTCATACTAAGCCCAATAAAAAAAAAAACGAGAAAAGGTTTATAAATTTGATTACTTTCCTTCAAATCCTTCTAAAAAAAGTTTTCTACAAAAACTCTTGCCAATTTACAGAATTTTACTAATTTTGTTATACAATTCAAAAACCACTCTATCTTTAACATTTAGTAGCGGCCGTAGCATACTGGTTGAAGTGCGTGAGGTTCAAATCTCATCTAGCACAGAATGTTTTTTCAATTGAATTAATTTTTTGTTTGGCCGTCCCCTCAGATGGCAAGCCTCAGAGAGTTAAAACTGCCATGAAAAGTTTCTTGAGAACATAAGCCGTTCGTAGTCGGCATAAGCCTTTGTAGGTCCAGTTCTCAATCATTTGTGTTCAAACATTTCACAACACGCACAACACACGCAACATAATTGATCATAAGAAGGTCGGTCAACGTCCTTTCAAGGGCTGAAATGGCCATTTTGTTTTTTTTTTAAGCGAAGATTTTTACACCTAGTTCTGTGATTTGCTTGGATTTTTTCTTGGAAATTTTATGATTTCTTTGTTCTAGCGCTTATTACAACAAGAAAATTTAATACTTTAATATTAAAAATATATTTTTTGACGACTTGTTAGAAAAAGTTGTTAATTCAATGTTAATTATAACAGAAGCTATGCTGCAGTAGATCGACACTATCTATCAATAGATAGAGGCTTTTGTATTTGCTTCTATATGCCACAAGGTGTCTCCAACATCGGTGTGCTTGTATTGCGAATGCGTTTGTGGTGTTGTTGGTACAAGGAAAATTAGCAAAAAAAAATTAACAAAAAGAAAAAATTATTAATCTATCAAATCTATGTAATTGCGAAAAAGCTTCGCTTCTCTCGTGTGTCCAACGACGCACCTGCTTTTTTTGAAGCGAAGCTTTTTACGCCCCGTTCTGTGATTTGCTTGGAGTGAAATCTGAACAATGTTCGGCAAATTTTTTCTTAGAATTTTATATGGTTTCTTTGTTTCTGTGTTTCTGTGTTTTTTACAACAAGACAATTTAATATAACAAATATAAAAGAACATTTCTTCGACTGCCGCGGGGACTCGAACACATAAACCTTTGGGTGTAAGTTCTATACTCCATCCACTGAGCCAAACACCTTCTGTATGCAAAGTATTGATTCAGTATTAACTGCAACTGAAGCAATGTTGCAGTACATCCAAAAATCAATTAATTGAGCCACTTGCTACAAGAGTTGATTAATAGATTTTTATGGTTTGGGTAGCTGCTAAACCACTTGCTACAAGAATCATCAGTGCTGTCACTTTTCCACAATTGTGGTAAGTCTAGCACTTTTTTGGTTTCTGCCACTTTTATCACCCACTATTTGCATTTTAACAAAATCTATCACTTTTTGATATATTTATATAAAAATTATTGCATTATAATAAAAATTTGAGAAATTGTATTGCATATATTTTATTTATTATTACATTTAAAATTTTATTTTAGCACTGTTTTAAGAACATTATATGAGAATTATTTGCAATAAAACTAATTCAGCGTAAAAAAACTAAATTTCTAGTATACTCTTTATGATTTGTTTTGCTAAAGGACTTCAGTCGAATTTTTCCTTAAGAAGAAAAATATATTCCATAGTTTATAAAAATTCACCACTCATCTTAAGCTCAACCTACCACTACTTAAAATTTATAAGTGACAACACTGGTTATTATCCTCAGTTTGTTAGTGCCATCTGCTAACAACTGTTAACGTAGCTGCAGTTATATATTTAATATTAAATCAACATTAAAATTTAACAGAGCTGTTTGGATCCGTGGAAGAAGTGTAGGTTTATTAATCAGTGGGTCATGGGATCGATCCTCACGGTGAGCAAAGTGATATTTTTTTTTTTGATGTGAATGCGTTTATGCTGTTGTTGGTACATGCTTTTGTTTTGTTTTTGCATAGTGCGATGGGAAAATTAACAATTGCCCACAAGTGATTTGAAATAACAATGACAGTAACATGTAATAAAATAAATAATATAATAATGAAATGAAATACAATTTACTGGTGTGAATAATAACGTGTGTTTTTTTAATATATTTAATGTTTTACATTTTTGAAATTAAGTTACCTTAAAAAAAAGATACATTAAATTATTATATCTATGAAACTGTGAAAAAGCTTCGCTTCTCTCGTGTGTCCAACGACGCACCTGTGTTTTTGTTTATTTTATGTTTTACACGGGGTTTTGGAGAAGAAAAAATATAAAAAGCCGATAGCATAAAAATAATCATTTAGTAATCAAATAGTAATTTTTTATGGTGATCTTTGTGAACACTGGATAATATAGGAACATGAAAAATATTCCACTTTACATGCTGCATATTTTTAAAAAAAAAAAAATATTCTTTCCGAAGGTGAAATATGCCAATAAAATAATATTCCACTCTGGTCAGACTGATAGTGGGTGATAAAAGTGGTAGAAACCAAAAAGTGGTGGATTTACCACAATTGTGGAAAAGTGACAACACTGATGATTCTTGTAGCAAACCACTTGCTGCAGCAGCTACCCAAACCACAAAAATATGTTAATAAATTATTGGATGTGCTGCAACATAGCTTTAGTTGCACTTAATATTGAATCAACAACTGCTTCCAACACAGCTTGGTGGCCTGGTGTATAGCGTATAGAGCTCGTAATCAATTGGATCCGTGTTCAAACCCCAACGGGGGTAAGATATTTTCTTAATATTTAAATATTTAAAGTATTAAATTTTCTTGTTGCAATAAACGCAAGCAATGAAGAAACCATAAAATTCTAAGAAAAAAACTGTAGAACATTTTTCAGATTTCACTCAAAGCAAATCACAGAACGAGGCGTAAAAAACTTCTCTTCAAAAATGCATGGCGATGATTGTAGTCGATTTCGAAAAATGCGTTGGAATATTGTTTTGATGATTGAATTATGCGTTTGCATAGGTGTACAATTTTGTAAGGGGCCTTTAAAGATAATAAAATAGATTTGAATGAATAATATATATTTTGTATTTTATTGACCAATTTTTATTACGTCAAATTTTATTTCTTGTTACTTCTTCAAATGTTACACTTAGATCAAACATGTTTTAATAACATAATTTCCAAACATATTTACATCGATTTGTATTACAGTCTGTTATTTCGCGTCACACTTCTTATCCAAGGCAAGTACGGAGCTGTGCGAGTATAAGCAGTTGTTGCGTTAGGTTCACAATGTGTCGATCCAAATGATGCCAAACCAACTTGTTTTGCATCTCCACCATAGTCTAACACCGCTGGGCCACCGGAGTCTCCTAAGCAGGTAACTTGAAGGTAAGACTGGGTACAGAACTGAGTAGCAAGGAAGTCTTGAAAGACCCTTTCACATTCTGTGTTATTTATAATTCGAAGCATTAAGTATTGCAAATCATGGGGCACACTGGTAGCATTTATTAAGCCCCATCCGGCCACTGTGATAAGTTCATTATCCAATGAAGACATATTAGACAACGGCACTGGTTGAATGTATTGGTTGTACCTGACGAATGGCATTTTAACCAAAGCAATATCATCATTTATGAGAATTGAAGTAGGAGAATAGTCCGGGTGGAGAATAACTTCTGTGGCATTATTTCGATATGAATAATCATTTTCTTCCGTTAAGCCCAAAAAAAAATTGGTTTTATTTATATCACTATAAAAATGTATAATAAAATTATCTGTTTACTAAGTATTGTGGATATCTTAAAACAATAATTTACGTACAGGTTATCGAAACAATGTGCAGCAGTCAGAAGCCATTCATTATGGATGACGGAACCTCCACAATATGAATTATGTGCGCCAAGATCTCCAAGATGTGGAACATAAATTAGAGCTTGATACTTATAGTCAAGAAAATCGGCATCCTCTCCACCAAGGATGCGGCCTCTACTTTTAACAAATAATACATTGGTTGCGAACACCAAAACGAAAACAATTAAACCTTTCATTATGATCACTGTTGAAGCTTGTTTACCAATTATTTAATGCTTCGTTGCCTTTTATAGTCGCTAAACAACAAATTCACCAAATATCACATGTCAGGCAAATATTAGCTCAGCTTGATTTCTACGGCGACATTAAAAAATATTTAATTAAATAACAGAGCCGCGCAAAGTAATTTCATTTGGTTTTAGGGGAAAACCTCCTCTGGAACATAGAATAGATTTAAAGAGGATCATAGATAAGAACTTTGATTAACTAAAATAGTGCGATATTTTCACAAAGTTTGACAAAGTTCGTGAAAATTTTCGAAGCAAGATTCATAAGTTGCATACATAACGAAATTTTTTAAAATCATACGCATTAGTATTTAATGCACACTCTCCTTATTATAAACTAGCAGGACCAATACAATAAACCTTTTCGCGTGGCGAACCTTTTTTTCTTCCAGCAATATACTTTTTATATTTGTGGGCAGTGAAAGGGGGCTTGGCAAACATTTTTCGTGTTAACTATCGCGTGCTCGGAAACAATCGATTGCCAAAATTTCAGCGCAATCGGCCCATAAGTTTTGGGGTCTTAATGATTTATTAAAAGTGGGTGTAACTATAGTGCACCACACCAATTTTTTAGTACAGTTGCCGACGATAAGCATACAAACTTAACTACCAAATTTCAGTCTTATACGACCAAAACCGTCTGAAATATAGCATTTTCATTGATTTGGGGGCGGTAAAACAAACAGAAAATAAGTTTTATTAATATAGATGTGTACAAGTTTTTATATCATACCAATTATAATTAAAGTAGCAAATATTTTCTAAGAAAATATCGTCATAACTTAAAAAATTCATCAGGAGAATCATTTTAAGATTTTAACATGCATGAGGAAATGTTCCAACTCTTTCAAAGTATCGAAATATGGTTCTAATTTTTTTTAAAATCGTTGTATCCTAACACGGCGACTTCGAAAAAACTTGAAATATGTCCTCTTCTTGTAAAACTTATTGAGATGTAGTTATAAATAAAATGTTCGATTGCGTGGAAAGTAAAGAATATATCTTTACCAAGATGACGCATAAATTAGTTCATATTCCGTCAAATGTTTCTGCAATTCATTTCAGAAATTCTTAATGAAATTAATTTTTGTTTCTGATGTGATTGAAGAAAAAGAGTAATATCGAATGATTGTCAGTAAATTTTGGTTATAAGTCTTAGTAAATTTTAGCGTATATAAATACGTTCTGGTTAAATTCTGTATATTACTTTTGTTTATTTAATGTTTCGTATTAAAGAAAAAAAAATTTAAGAGTGCAAACTGTAATGGTTGACAGACTCTTCAAATTTTGTTATAATGTGCCAACATTTTTAGAGAGAAGCTGAGAGAGCTGTCAAATAAACGACAAGGAAAAAATAGAAATAGAAACATTTCTATCTTGGCGTTTTCGTTGTCGTATTCTGCCGCAATATTTTCCCATAAGGTTTGCATTGTTTATGCCTACCGACACGACAACGACATGATTCTGGTTATACAGTAAAGAAATTGTATGGTTATGCTCTTTTAGTTTTAGTTAATTATTTAAATAATAATTGGCCAATTTATATAGCATATATAATAATTTTCGACCATACCTATCCAAGAGAAAAATAATTATTCAAATAGCGCCTGCTCTTTTCCACCTCTGCGAGGCCAATCGTATATGAGTCTCCTTTTATATAATAGCATAGATAATGTCTTTTAATGCATAATATTTCCACATTACCTCTTCATGACTTCTTTATTTTCTAAAAATAAAAAATTTTGCTCATAAACACCTTCAAACATAAAATTTTATTCAGTGTATAATCTCGCAACTTTTTGTCTTGTATTGAAAGACTTCTCATGCGCTGATATTACCTGCTTGATATTCACTTGAACACTGAAGCTTTGATTGCTCTGTAAGTGTAATGCAAGGTTGATTTATAGCATCTTTGTGTAAAACGAACGACACGTCGATTTAACGAAGCCTTCGCTGGAAAGCCGAGAGTCAGCTGTTTTTGCTTGATGTAAAAATAATATCGTGCATACACGAGAACAGCTGTTCCAGTAAAGAACGATAACGTAACTTTAGTATGAAATTGGCTTTGTGTAAGACAAAAATTACGAACGAAATGTCAAAATTTGACGATTAGTAAATTGTCATCGTTGTGAACATTTTTAAAATGGAAGTTGCCATGAAGAAAAGGTATATAGAATATAATTTATTTTTATCTTAGAATACACAAATACTTTCTATGTTTTTATTTCAAAGAAAGCTACAAGTGAACCATTTGAATTGCTGGAAATGGAAAAGAATCCATAGCTGGCAAAAGGCACTCCAGTCGTTGATGCAATCGCCGAAAACATTTCTAATATTATTTAATTTTCACAATGCATAAATCCTAAAACTGAATTTGCAGCAAAAGTAAACAAACAATTATCCAATTAACAAAATAAACGAAACAGCTGATGAAAAAAAAGTGCCACCTATTAAAAATTGCTTGTAATAAGTATGAAATGTTTAAGGTTTTTGTCAGATTTACGCCATATGCTGTACTTTTACAATCCGGTAATAATGTTTTTGACAAGTACTCACGTTAAGAGTGTTTGAGCAACGTAAGCAACGTAACGGTAGACGACGACGCAAGGAAAAAATACATCAAGCCAATTTTGTCCGATATCGTCCAAAAACAAACGAGGCTTAAGACGAAGGCTTCGTTTTACACAAAGATGCTATTAATAGGATGTCGCAAGGGAGAGAGCGAGTACCCATAATTGTCAAATCGAAGTTGACAGCTCATAGAAAATCTGCAAGTGCTCTCTATTATCATCCGTTTTTCTTTCGTAGTCATTCGCAAAATTGGCTGGTTTTGACAATTATGGGTACTGAGAAGAGAGTGCGATCAGCCCTGAGACAACCTTATAAATAAACCTTGGTGTCATGTATACATATCCTATAGGCAATAACAGCCCTATTCTACCAGCTTAACAAAGCCCACCACATTAACAAAATAGGTTATATTAACCATGGTGTAAGAAAATTTTTCACCATGCTTTAAATTGCCCCGGGTCTGTCAAAAAATTCTGACTAGTCAGAGAGCAACTGTTGATTAGTGCCCCATTTTATTGGCTGCGTTCAGCAGATACAACTTTTGTGCAACCGGTTAGTGTGTACCTGCTGAATGAGAAAGTATCAGTGTCTGATCACAATGGCTGCATTCTGCCAACACTAGCGCTCAAGAAAATTCGGGTGAATGGCTACACTTTTGACAACGCTGCCAGCAGTCTATGTTCGAGCGATGTGCATTTTACCTAGCGAAATAAATTACGCTACTTCTACTCAACAGTTGCAAGTTATGTCATTTAACAGCTGTTTGCGCGACAATTTGCATGAATTTGCAAACTCAAATGAAACGCTTAAAATAAATGCAAATTTTTGTGGCTTGTGCTATTTTTAATGTTTTTAACTATTCTTTGCTCCTTGCAATGGTTGAATGAGGTCCGAAATGTTCTCCTTAATAGCCATATTAAGACCATCATTCATTAGCATCTCTAGCACTGCGTTTTGCATTAAATAAACCTCATAGCAGAAAGAAATTAGGTTTTAAATTTAACAAAACAAAACAAGCGAACAAGCTACGTCAAACGTCAGTTGTCAACAGATCTGACGTTCGACGTAGCAACGCATTCAGAGAAATCCAGCGTAAAATGATCTATCGCTACAATAGCGCTCGCCTTGGCAGAATGCAGCCAATATGTTTACTCAACGTATTGAGTATTTTCAGTTAAAAATTTTACTTTTTTAGAATAATCGTGCTTTTATAACAAATTAAATAAATAACGCAAAATAAAACGAGACAACACAATTTTTCCACTATTTGACGACTTTTAATACAAAATACTTCCAAATTTTATTTATTTTTTAATATAATAAAAAATAATTGTAAAAATACCAAAAATATAAAAAAAAAATGTAATTATTTATTTTTGTTGAAACTTAAAAAAAAATGTAATTGTTTATTTTTGTTATGAAAAGTTGGTAATTCTCCATTAAGATTTTTTTTTTTTTCTAAACATGAAAAAAGCATATTTAGATTTTAAGTGATTTTCCAAAACCTGTAGTTTGGAAAAGACTTCGCACAGGACCAACTTTTGTGCGAAGTTGGAGATTTTAGATGTCTTAACCAAGAAAATTATTGGTATATTAGAATGTCTTATATACCAAGTGTTAAAGCTCTTAGTTCATGGATTTTTTTGCATTTTACAGCTTTTAAGGATTTTAAAAAAAAATCCATTCAGACGAATGCTTACTCAAAGCTTTTGGGTCCAATAAGCTTAAATTTTGCATAAGAAATGTCATCCTATTTTTCTACAATTTATAAAATTATAATATATATTCCAAAAATCCAGATATCAGTAGCTTTTCGAGTATCAAAATCTACAATTGCAAATGGTTCTTGCAGTTTAATTTTAATATAATTATTGGCCCATAATCATAAACAAATAAAAGTCAGCTCTAAATTTAGTAACAACAAATTATATTGAAAAACTGTCAAAAATGCTTATACTAAGCTTATAGCCGATTTTATTTTGTTTATGATTATGGGCATATGTCTTTTATAAGCAACGTTAATCGTTCATTTGGCCAAAAAATTTTTCATTAACTAATCGAAGTTTTTTAAATTGGCTTTGAAAATGTTGAAACTGAAATTAATGTCATTATCTCAGTTTATCTTAAAAACAAAAATTACATTTTGAATTTAATAGTCATATTTGTGTTATTTTTCCATACTTTCTGGACCCTAAGGGGGAGGGGTTGAACACCTAAAATCCCCCTTGTCTACGGGCCTGAACTAATACTCAATTATTCATTCTTAGGCCAATATTATGAATTACAACTCAACTAAGTTGACTAGATTTAACTAATTTTTTTTCGTATAACCTTTTACTACATAGTTTAACTGAAAATGTCCGCGGAACTATCAGTTCCGACAGCTCTCTGTATTAGAGGAAAGGTAACAAAAGCATGCTAAGTATCATTTCATGATTGTCCTCTTCTTTATGTTACAAGCAAAAATAAACAGAACAATGCACACAACAAGAATGACGATATATCATTTCGATTATTATTTTATTAATTTTGCCTCACAAATATTATCGTTTTACTTGTCGTCGCTCAAATAATTCGTCTAAGCAGTAATGTGTGTGCGGTAAGTGCGAAAGAGATGCCGGCTTATGTTGCTCATTAGAAAAAATTTCAGTTCAATCTGACCTGTTTGGACATGTTCAATTCGTACAGAAGGAACGATTGGAACTATGTCCTGGAGTGAACATAGTTCCGTGAACTATACATGTCCGGAACGACCCACCTCTACATTCAACTAGCAAATTTAACCTGAACATATCATAGGCCGGGGTCAATTGCTACCTTTTGCATAACCATTCCCTAGCCTATTCACTAATGCTAGAGTCAACTTATGCGCTAGTTGAAAAGATAAGAATCAAAAAAAGTAGGCATTGTGAAAGTATTCTCCAGTTAATTAACTTATACTGCCTTCATAAGAGTTATTTTATTCATCTTGTTACATATCATAATTTCTCGAAAATATTACTTACTTACTTACTTAGATGGCGCCTACAACCGTAAGTCGGTTTCCGCCTGTTGTAAGAAATTGCCCCAGCCATTTCTGTTTTGCGCTTGCTGGCGCCAGTTGGAAGCTCCAAGTTTCGTCAGGTTGTCCTCCACTTGGTCCCTCCAACGAAGATGCGGTCGTCCTCTTCTGCGTTGTCCGCCGCTGGGTACCGAATCGAATATTTTCTTCGCTGGAGCGTCGTCTTCCATCCGCTCAACATGACCTAGCCAGCGAAGCCGATCGATTTTTATGCGCTTTACTATGTCGATGTCGGCGTATAGCTCATACAGCTCATCGTTCAATCGTATTCGGTACTCACCATTGACGCAGATTGGTCCGTAGATTTTACGAAGGATCTTTCTCTCGAACGCTTTTAAAATCTTTTCATCAGAGCTGCTCAACGTCCAGGTTTGTGCTGCATATAACAGGACGGGCATGATTAGTGACTTATAGAGCGTGACTTTTGTTCGTCGAGAGAGGGCTCTGCTTCTCAATTGCCTACTGAGCCCAAAGTAACACCTGTTGGCAAGAGTTATCCTACGTTTTATCTCTCTACTGATATCGTTGGTGGAGTTAATGCTGGAACCGAGGTAGACGAAGTCCTTCACAACCTCGAAGGAGGTGTTGTCAACAGTGACGTGGGTGCCAATACGCTGGGACTGTTTGTTTGTTGACACCAGATATTTCGTCTTATCTGCGTTTACTGCAAGACCCATGCGACTCGACTCTTTTTCTAATTTGGAGAATGCTGCACTGACTTTGCGTGTGTTATGGCCAATGATATCAATATCATCGGCATACGCTAGCAGCATAACACTGTTATAGAATATTGTACCGCTTTGTCTCAGATCAGCAGCACTAATGATCTTCTCCATTATTAGGTTACAAAAGTCGCACGATAAAGAATCACCTTGTCTGGAACCTCTTTTGGTAACAAAAGGGGGGGAGAAGTCCTTCCCGATTTTTACTGCACTGCTGGTGTTGCTCAGTGCCATCCTGCATAGACGGATTAATTTTGCAGGTATACCAAATTCAGACATGGTGGAGTATAGGTGATTCCTTATTGGACTGCTGAAAGCGGCTTTATAGTCGACAAAAAGGTCGTGGGTGTCGATTTGCTTCTCTATGGTCTTTTCCAAGATCTGTCGTAGCATGAATATCTGGTCGGTGGTAGATTTTCCAGGTCTGAAGCCACACTGATAAGGCCCAATCAGTTGGTTTACGATGTGAAAGACTGAAGTCTTGGCGCAAATAGTGGGATCGCCTTTCTTGTGGATTGGGCAGAGTACACTGAGGTTCCAATCGTTTGGAATGCATTCTTCCAAAATATTCTCGAAAATATTACTTCAAAGTATATGGTCGTTCTTACAAAATTTAGATGTCAAAAATATAAATAAAAGGCAGTACAAGCTTGAAGTTGATTGAACTGACCCTTTTATGCATTACCTTGGGTCAAAAAAGGATCTAGTTCGTATAAATCTAGTAAAGTAGCTAATGAGAATGGAGCATTGGCTACTTTCGATACTGGCGGGATGTTTATGTTCTTCAAATATTTTTGTCTTGACGATTTATAAAAAATCCCGGAATTTTGTTGGCTTGTTCCGACAACAACCCTTCAGGATCTGGCACTCTAGGTGCAGCTGCGGCTGTGAACGATTCGCCGAATTAGTGCAACGGGGCCGTAACAAATGTCACTTGAATTTCTGTTATATGGGCTTTGTGTGTATTTGGTTATACTCCACGCAACGTAGCTTAGAGAAATGTAGATAATAAGAGAATTTTATCTGGCAATCTTAAGATAAACGTAGAACAAATAAAAAGTTTCATTTCATTTTATACTCTACGTAATTCTGCGTTTTTGTGACAGCTACATTGTGATTGTTTATGTGTGTTTAGTTTATGTGCGGTATTTTATTCTTTCATTTGTTTTTAGTACCATGAATTTCCAGTTCAATATTATAAAAACTAATTTGTGCGTCAAATCTCTTCTGTTGTTTTAGGCCTTTTCCACACTTGGTCAACGCAACTCCAACTCAAGCCTGTGTATTTATACCGGGACCTTCAGATTAAGCAAATTGCACACAACAAGTTCTCGACACGTTCTCAACTTGTTCAACGCAACGCATCAGCGACTTGTTGGATCAGTTTGTTTGTTTTGTGAATTCAATTATTTGTAGTGCAGTATGCTACATATTAATCAACATGAATAAATAAAAATTAATAAGTTCCTTTTTTTATTAATAGAATCTAGAAGAAAAAGAAATAGTTTGCAGTATAAATGAGCAAGGGTAAAGTATTAAATTAGTGTAAGAGCACTACTTTTGAAGCAAGTCTGAAAGCATTCGGCTTATATGCATCGCTTTTCAACTTTTCGCTGTTGCGTTGAAGTTGCGTTGGAGTCGCGTTGATCAAGTGTGGAAAAGGCCTTAAGTGAAGTCAAATCAAGGGCAATCTGAGTGCCATGAAAATATTGAGTGTGGAAAATAAAAAAATGTATGGCACAATCACATGGAAATCGCGGAGCTGCTGGCGCATGCATCCATATGAAAAGGCTACCGCAATGATGCATGGCCACAATAAACAATGTGCTCAGCAGCTAAATATTCCTCCGGTCCGCGATGCCGACATGATTGTTCAAAGCTGCATTTGAAACAGACTTATTTTTTCTCTTCCAATCCAATTGCTCATGGCGCTCCGATTGCCATTGGCTCGTCTTGTTTTGCCTCGCTCTATGAAGATTTTTCCATTTAGCTAATGTTCTTACTATATATAGAAAGAAAGATACACTTAACAATTCTTGCTCCATTTCTTTTTTAATTTTCCTGCCAATAACAAATTTTTTACTTTTTGTAAATAACAACAGCTGATTTGAAGTTTGTTAAGTACATGTAAGTTTGCATAATCAACATTTGATTTGCTACGTACAATCTACGATTTTCCACGGCCACGTTGCGTCAAGTTACGCGAACATAATTATACCATTAGGCGATATGAAGCGTTGCTTTAGAGAACACTTGTTTATCAATTTTTACGATTTTACATATATTATTAATTTCGAAGACTTATTACGGTATCGTTTTGAAATACTCGACCCTAAAAAAAGCATCATTAATACAACATTTAGAGCAGCGTATTACTCAAAAGTTAATGTTGGTTCAACTTGCACTACAGCTACGAGCTATTACATACTAGAAGCTACAACATTCTAGTTCCCACTTCATACCAAACAAAAATAAAAAAGTCACTCGATGATAAACGGCCATCAGATAAAAGCAGGTTTTGATCCCCCTTTTACCCTTTTTGGGACAGCTCATGTTTTTTTTCAAAATATAGTTAAAAATTTATCTGCTTCGTCGTTTCGTTAACAAAAGCTGTGTTTTTCCATTGGCGCATATAAAACTATTTGTTTGTTTAAAAATATTTTTTTTTTTTTTTATAGACCCTCAATTTTATGCAGTTGTTTAAACACACGTTTAGTTGGAAAACAAATATTAAAAAGAACTTCCATCTTAACGTTGGCGTCTTAAACACGAAATTCGAATTAACAATCTTTTATCGAATATACTTACATACTTACTTACTTAGGAGGCCATAACAACCCGCGTTCGGGTTTCGGTTATATTTTCGAATATAACCAATAATTTTTTACCATTAAAATTCGTCAATGTGATTCTTTTATAGTAAAAAAGCAATTCAATTTATGGTACGTTTAAAAAGTTTATGCAATATTTATCAAGACAGAACTTATATGATATCCTTTTATTTTAATAGTGGTTTAAACTACTATAAATCCAATAATTTTAATTGTAACTTCTTATCCAAACTATACGACACCAAAAAAATTTTATTATACACTCTCGCGAAATCTATGTTGATTATAGTTAGAAAAAAGCTCAAACACAGAATGAGATAACAAACTGTACTACTTTAAACAAAGTATTGTTATCAGCTTTTATAACTGATTTGAAGAAGTACCGTTAGTTTGCGTTGAAAAGCACTTAATTCTGCTTAACTGCAATCGTATAAAAACTATGCGAAAGTCATTTAAAAGGTCATCAATAGAGAACTCGTGTCATTATCAGTCTGTTCAGAGATTTTCGAAAATGCCGAATTGAAAAAAAGTAAATTTAGTTCAATGCATATTTTTCCGGTTTTGGTATGCTGTTCCTCAATTAAAAAATATATTTAACATATTTTTGATTTGCACGAGTTATTTCAAGCATTTGTTCACCATCTAGTGTATTTAATAAGTTCTAGAAATTTAGAGAAGATTAGTTTTTATTTAGCCTTATTAAAAGCTCAGATTTAACTAGCCTAAAAGCTCAACTCCAAAGACCCTTTTACACTCGTCACGACTTGAAAGCAATTTTCAGAGATTGTAGCTGAAAAAAAATTGCTGCTATTTGGGAGAAGAAATGGCCGCGTATTTTTTTTTTTTTTTTTTGATGTACATTTTTTCAATGTCAGGTTTTTTTTATTTCCGGGACAAATTGTGGGATAACGTGACATGGGTCAAACGCTACAATAACTGGACAATCCCGACGAATCCCGACCACCTGGCAATCCTAGCTGCACCGCAACAATTCAGTGTGTGCATGTTGTTGTATACGACCGCGCATAATTTTTGCTATGGTGAAGGTTTCTTGTTGGTAATTTTGCAGTGTTTTGTTACCAGTTGGTTATAAATATATATTCACTATGTGAATACATTGAAAGAAATCAGTACATCAAATCTAGATTTATTTTAATTTCATAAATCTAGTTTATTAGAATAAATTATCTTGATAAATAAAAATCGCGAGAAAAGAACTTGCAGAACACTGGGAATTTATAAATATATAGTAAAAATATGCAGAAACCTTAGAGCAAACAACTAACTTTTGAAATGAGAGAGAGAACAAATCATTCAGAAAATTATAAAAACTTGGAAGGAATCCTCAGTTACAACCTCATTGCTAAATGAAAATCAGTTAGATTTGGGTAAATCAGAATATATTCTAGCAAGGAAAAAGTTGAGCATACAAAATGACATTATTAATTACAATCAACATTTTTACAGCTTACACATGAACTGATGAGCTTTAGTGAGCGTTACCTTTAGTTTTGTTATGTTAGTAATTAATAATTGCACTGTATCTAAGGATCTGTTGTTGTTGTTGATGGTTTTTTGTTGTAATTGTTGTTGCACTCTTCCCGCCAATTGTTGTGGCAGCCAAAAACCTGACACAGAAAGTTTTTTTTAATTGAAATAATTTTTCTGTTGGGCCTTTACCTCTCTGCAGACAATGGCAAGCCCCAAGGCCCCCCTTTACTGCCATGTAAAGCTGCTTGAGAATATAAGCCGTTCGCAAACGGCTTAAAACTTGTAGGCCCAGTTCTCGATCATTTGTGTTCAAACATTTCACAACACACACAACACAATTGATCATAAGAAGCTCGGTCACAGTCCTTTCAAGGGCTGAAATGGCCATTTCGTTCTTTTTTATCTTATTCTTAAACAAAAAAACCTTTGGTGATTTCTGCTCTAAAGCGCCCACGCCGTTGTCAACATATTGATCAGGCCGATGCAGCAAGAATCGCTACAGCTACATCGTATTCTTTTCCACGCTTGATCTATACTATTATATAAAATTGAAGTGTACATTTTTGTTTCCAGGTAAACTCCAAAAGTATTGGGTCGACTTTTATGAAATAAGTTTTAAAATGTCATATTTGTGCTACAGCACAGCATAGGGGTACTTTTATTTCGAAATTTTAATACAAAGTATGGTTAATTAAAATGTTAAGCATTTAAAGCAAAGATGCCCAGTAGTGGCTGATATCAGCAAATTCAACTCACACATATACTTACGCCAATGAGTATATATATATATACTCATTGTTTTTTTGCTCACAACACAGCAAGTTGGAGCAAAGTTTGGATAATACAAAAATTAAAATATGAAGAGCGAGCTTGCAAATCAATTTAAATAACATTTCGGAAATTTTGAGTTAGCAATGTAAATATATAGATAAGGACCTTACATACCTCCTACAGTTAAGTTTGTTGTGAAATTTCAAACAGCAATTTTCAAACGAATGTGAAATTTATTTGACAGAACACTTCACTAAATCTTTCCGGAGATGAATTTTTAAACTATTGAGGCTAAAGGAAATAAAATAAATTTATCAATAATTCAATAAAGCTGTCAAGAACCTGTTTAACCGGTTTGTAAATGCATTCTCTCATATGCTCTCAATGGTGATTGCCTACGGGCATTGTAGAATAATCTAGGTTGGAGCATGTGTAGAGTACTTGGAGCTCTTAACTCTGAAAAAATATACAATTCGATTTATTTTAACTTTTATGCAAAATATTACCCACTGCCATCTCCAGAATGCTTATAAAGTTTGACAATCAGCTGTTCAGTTGAGTGCGTCACAATATTTGGTTCTTTGAGAAACGTATTGCAATCGGTAGTGTTTTGTTAAAAAAGTGTGTTTTTTAAGTAGATTTACGAGTTTAAGAATTAAAATTTATAATATGAAGTGTGCAGTCGTTAATTGTAAGAACAGTAAGAACAGTAGTAGTAGTAGAAAATTAAGCGTAGTAAATAATTAACGTCAGTTGTCAACTGATCTGACGTTCGACGAAGCAACGCATTCAGAGAAATCGAGCGAAAAATGATCCATCGCTACCATAGCGCTCGCCTTGGTAGAATGCAGCCATTGACGACGGCAACGACGTTACGCCATCTGTCAAATTTGTTTTACATGTATTTCTTATGGAGGTGAGTTTGGTAAATATGTTTCAAAGACATTTTCGCTCCTGTTGATGTCGTCGGTATAGAATTATTTGTATTATATAGAATTATTTGACAGGCGACAAATATTGCTCTTTTTTCATTGTTGAGAGAGCATGTCAAAAGTTTTGTTTATCTATATGAAATATTTTTTCGAAATTCTTTTTGCGTTGGACATTTTGAGTGACGAGGAGTCCGGAAATCGCATTTTTAAAATTTCTGTCTGTCTGTCTGTCTGTTAAAGCATCACGCGAAATCCACTGGATGGATTTAAATGAAACTTGGCATCTAGGTTCCTTATATCCCCGGTCAACATATAGGCTACTTTTTATCCAGAAAAAATGGTTGGACCCGGTAGGGGGCGCTGCGATCTGGTTCCAGACATTCTTTTTTTAGCTTATTTCCGACACCGTTCATGTGATTTGCATGAAAATTTGTATGTAGAGATTCTCGGACACGCTGAGTTTTTTTGACTTAACTACGCTGTTCTATCTTGAACACCAGAGGGCGCTGTGTACAAATATTTTGAAAAACCTCGAAAAACTCCTAAGCCGTGCATCCGATTTACATGAAAATTGGTATATAGACGTTTTCGGATACGGGGAATTTTCATGGCTTATCTACACTGTTCTATCTTGAACACTAGAGGGCGCTGTAGTACAACTATTTTAAAAAACGTTAAAAAACTCCTAAGCCGCTTATACGATTTGCATGAGAGTTGGTATATAGAGGTTTTCGGAAACGGTGAGTTTTTATGACTATAAAGTAGGTTCTATCTTGAACACCAGAGGGCGCCGTATTACAAATATTTTAAAAAAGTCGAAAAAGTCCACAACCGTTCATCCAATTTGCATGAAATTTTGTATGTAGAGGTTCTCGGACTCGCTGAGTTTTTAGAATTATCTACTCTTTTCTCTGTCGAACACCACAGGGCGCTGTAATACAAATATTTTAAAAAACCTCGAAAAACTCCTAAGCCGTGCTTCCGAATTGCATGGAAATTGAAAAATAGGGGTTTTCTGATACGGTGAGTGTTTTGGACTTATCTTCTTTGTGCTATCTTGAAAACCATAGGCCGCTTTAGTACAAATATTAGGAAATCGTGAAAAACTCCAAAATCCGATGCTCATCCGATTTGGATGAAAATTTGTAAATAGCGATTTTCGAGTACGGCAAGGGTTCTGGTGCTATCTTTTTTGTTCTTTCTCGAAATTAGAGGGCGCTGTTGTCCAATTTGTACCTGTGTATGTGATTAAACTGTTCCTTAACGGCTGCACTGATTTTGATGAAATTTTTTGTGTGTTTGAGTGGATCCCTGGATGGTTCAGATTCACAATTGGATCCGGTAGGTGGTGCTACGATCGTGTTTAAGGCATTTTGTTTTTATAGTTTATCTCCGAAACCGTTCATCCGATTTGCGTGAAAATTTGTATATGCAGGTTTTCGGATATGAAGAGTTTTTATGACTTACCTACTCTGTTCTATCTTGAACACCAGAGGGCGCTGTGTACAAATGTTTGAAAAAACTCCTAAGCTGCTTATCCGATTTTCATGGAAATTGGTATACAGGGGTTTTCGAATATGGTGACTGTTTTGGACTTATCTTTTTTGTAGTATATCGAACACCAGAGGGCGCTGTAGTACAAATCTCTTAAGAAATCGTGAAAAAGTAGAAAGGCGCTCATCCGATTTGGATGAAAAGTTTTTATCTCTATTGCTCTGTCTCGGAAAGTAGAGGGCGCTGTTGTACACTTTGTACGTGTGTGTGTTACTAAACTGTTCCTAAACGACTGCACCGATTTTGATGATTTTTTTTGTGTGTGCTTAAGTGGATCCCTGGATGGATCAGATTCACAATTGGACCCTGTAGGTGGCGCTGCGATCGGGTTCCATAAATTTTGTTATTATAGCTTGTCTCCGAAACCATTCATCCGATTGACATAAAAATTTGTGTTTAGGGGTTTTCGGGTACGGTAGTTTTTATGACTTATCTATTTTGTTCTTTATCACACCAGAGGGCACTGCAGTACAAATGTTTTAAAAATGACGAAAACCTCCTAGCTGTTCATCCGATTTGCGTGAACATTTGTACATAGGAGTCTTGGATACGGTGGGTATCTTGGACTTTTTTTTTACGCTATCTTAAACACCCGATGGTGCTGTAGTACAAATCCTTTAAGGTATCGTGAAACACTCAAAAACCGCACATCCGATTTAGATAAAAATTTGTATTTTGGATATATACGATTTGATTATCGAGTATGGAAAGGACTTTGGCCTTAATTTTTAATTCTATCTCGAAAACCAGAGGGCGCAGAGATGTTGAAGCTACATTTTGCTCATTTTGCCAAAGTTACCAGTTTGAAAGATACACCCAAAATTCCTTCTAAAGTTGGTGAAAAGTTTTTTTCAAATAGACGAATGAAATCGAAAATTATTTTTATCAACTCCCGAGTTAAGCAGGGTACTCAGCTAGTTTAAAATAATTGGCTTTGCTTGTGGGACGTGCTGCATTGTTTTTTATTGTTTTCAGGTAATATATACACTTTTTATTATAATAAATTGATATTACATATATGTTTACGGTAATTATTTAGATCAAAATGGACACAGATGAGATACTTATAGAGGAAGTGCGGAAGGATCCTGCTATCTTCGATCTTTCACGCAAAGACTATAAAAATATTAGAAGAAAAGAGCATGCATGGCAGGAAGTTGGCCGACAATTAAATTTAACTGGTAAGCAATAAATGCAGTACTTTTAAAGTGTGCACAATTAACTATTTATTTAATTTTGTATAGAAATGCAATGCAGAAAACGGTGGAAGGGGCTTCGCGATTGTTACAAACGTTGCAAGCGAAGCGAAATAATCGCATCGGGCAGTGGAGCCTTGGCGCCAAAAAAAAAAAAAAAATGGAAATATTATGACTCCATGTCATTTCTTGATACAGTTCAAAGCCATAGAAGGTGAGCAATACTACATTTACATAAGTGATTGGTGTTATTGTGTCCTTTTTTCATTTCCAGAACGGTCGATAATATGCCACAAGATGAGCAGTCGTCGGAAGTAATGCACGATTTTTTATTGCACGACCTGGATCAAAGTCTCGATGTCACAGTGTCTGGAGGATCCCCACACCGAATTCCAGAACACCACCTTCAAATTCAAAAAAAAAAAAAGGAACAAGGTAAGAGTGATAATAACTAATTTGTGAAGATTTGGTATACCATTTAACATTTTAATACTTTAGCAAAACACAGATAAATTTGATGATTTCTTAGACCAGGCAACAGCGAGCATTTCAGAAACATTCTTGTTGTATGCTAGCCGTACCAAAGAGACCAACTCAACTGCAATGCTTTTTGCGAGCCTCGCAGAAACTATGAACGAGGCACAAATGCCAATTAATGTTGTAAACAAACTGAAGGCTAAGGTATCTCAGGTTGTGTGTGATGTGGTTTAGTTTTAATTGAACTTAAGCAAATACATCCACTTGTAGAGACGAAAATGGAGATCTGAATACGGATACACAGTGTGTGCTTAGATTGTGGAGACAGCACTTCTCCAATTTACTTAATGGCGACGATTCCACCAATGCCGCCCATCGAGAGCACAGTGCAGTGCCACCAATCGACGATGACGGAGTGGAAGTATCACCACCTAGCCATGAAGAGGTTCGAGTTGCTATCCAACGACTCAAAAACAATAAAGCAGCTGGTGCTGACGGCCTGTCAGCTGAATTGTTTAAAACCGGCGGCGATGAATTGATAAGGCGCATGCATCAGCTCATCAGCAAAATATGGCTAGCAGAAAGCATGCCCGACGATTGGAACCTCAGTGTACTGTGCCCTATACTTAAGAAAGGAGACCCTACAATCTGCGCAAGTTATAGAGGTATCAGTCTTATTTCCATCGCATATAAGGTTCTCTCAAGCGTACTGTGTGAAAGATTAAAGCCAATTACAAAAACACTGATTGGACCTTATCAGTGTGGCTTTCGACCTGGTAAGTCAACCATAGACCAGATTTTCACGCTACGACAAATCCTGGAGAAAACCCACGAAAATCAAATTGACACACACCATCTCTTTGTCGACTTTAAAGCTGCGTTCGATAGCCCGAGAAGGGATTGCCTATACGCAACAATGTCTGAGTTCGGTATACCTGCAAAGTTGATTAGACTTTGCAGAATGACGTTGAGCAACACACGCAGCTCCGTCAAGGTAGGAAATGACCTCTCCGAAACCTTCAATACCGAAAGAGGTTTCAGGCAAGGCGATCCACTGTCTTGCGATCTCTTCAACATCATCATGGAGGGGATCGTACGAAAGGCCGGTGTGCATCGTAATGGCACCATTTTCTATAAAGGTGTCCAGCTCCTTGCTTACGCTGATGATATTGATATTGTTGGCAGAACCAAGAGAGATGTTACCGCTGCTTTCGCCGCTATCGAAAAGGAATCAGCCAAAGTGGGTTTGACGATAAATGAGGGTAAAACAAAGTATATGCTGTCTACAAACAAGGGAGCTCGGCGTTTAGACTCCCACGTTTCATCCGGCAGCTATAACTTTGAAGTAGTCAAGGAGTTTGTATACCTTGGCACCGCCATTAATACTAACAACGAAATCAGCCTGGAGATAAAGCGAAGAACAATAATTGCTAATAGGTGCTACTACGGGCTCAGTAAGCAACTAAGTTCCAGAGCCCTCTCTCGATCGACAAAACTAACACTCTACAAGACGCTCGTTCTACCTGTGCTGCTTTATGGCGCTGAGGCATGGGTAGTTTCGCAAACTGACGCAGCCGCTCTGGGGGTGTTCGAGAGAAAAGTTCTTCGTAAAATCTTCGGTCCTGTTCGAGTCGGCGATGACTATCGCATCCGAATGAACCACGAGCTGTATGAGCTCTACGGAGACATTGACGTAGTTCGGCGTATAACTGTGCAGCGACTACGCTGGCTGGGTCATGTCCATCGTATGGACGACGAAGCTCCAGCGAAAAAGGTGCTCGAAGCGAGGGTCGCTGGTCAACGACGACGAGGGAGACCATGCCTCCGATGGATGGACCAGGCTGAGGAAGCCCTAACCGCACTTGGTGTATCCGATTGGAGAAGGCGCGCGCAAAGCAGAGGCGCCTGGCGAGAGCTGATGAGGTCGGTCGAAATCCGGACACGGGTTGTCACGGCCACCTAAGTAAGTAAGTAAGTAAGTAAGCAAATACATAAGATCTCATCTATACCCCTTTTTTAAAAAATATGTATGAAAATATTGTGTTTTTTGAAATGAATAATTTATGTTAATATTGATTTTGTTCTATTTTTTTGTTAATAAGGTTTATAATACTGTTTTATGTTAAATGAATGTTTTGTTTGTTTTATGAAAAACTAAATTGTTTCTTTATTTTCTGCATTTTTTGGCCAACAGCCATCACAGCTGTTGACAATATGTTTGAGAAACTGTGATTTTGAAATCAGCCAAAAAGATGTTATATGTGCTGGTACAATAAAAAGTTCTTTAGCTTGTCTCTAAGATGTATTGTGAATTCGGCTGCAAAAGGTTTCTGTAGAAAGATATAAGTAAAAATTCTTATAGTTGTATACATATGTTTAGGAAAGTAATATTTTACCTTGTAACGCTCCCAGCTCCAGCAACAACTGACGTACATTTGTGTGATATTTTTAACAGTCTGGATTTTTGAGCAATGATATTTTAGTATATTGTCCATGATTGGGCTGGACGAATATATCTTATAGGAAAGTAACAATAGAAAATTATAGAAATAGCTCAAACTCAATTAACTTTTGTAAGCATCGAAATTATTAAATTTAGATAATTTTCTTAGAAGAGTGTATGAGTAACTACTGCTAATATGTTATTTCTGCTGTGCTCCTTTAAAGAAAGTCTTTAATAATACATAATATTTTAATGAAATAAATTTTTTTGTTTTTTATTACCATTGTTGTTTTTGTAGTAATTATAGTTGTTGTTGGTGATGGTATTGCTGCTGTTGATTTGATGTATCTGTTGACTTTAGATTGTTCCTTGATCTGGATTATTATGCAAATATTGTTAAAAGCAATCACGCAAAGCAAAAGCATTGGCAGAAGATCGATTCGAAGACCTAGGTCTGTATGATCTTAAAGGTATTGTATCGCGCCTCCATGTTCCCTCAATATCTTCATTGTTCACAGAATGGTCAACTAAATCATTTGTGAAGTAATTACGATCATGTTGCAGCATCAAGAAATTATGGAGTACAATTGCAACAAGCACTAGTTTGTCCGCATTTTCCGGGTACGCTTGAATAGGGGTTAATAAAATTCTCCAGCGCTAAGCCAAAATACCTCAAGCGTTTTCAATATGCACTCGAGCTTTAGATAAAGTTCAGTTAAAATTGTCTTTATCTTCCAGCAAATTTTGCCCAGGATAGGGACGCATTATGTTATTCTTGAACGGGAAAGCGTAATCGCCTACAAAATAATACGGGAAAAACGTTGTTGTACACGGCAAGTTGTTGCTCTGGGGCACTTCCAAAGGTTCACTTAGAAGTTTTCTTCCGAATGCACTTCGAGCAAGTATTCCGCCATCGCTTTGGCTTCCCAATGCACCAACATACACATACGTAAAAATGTAGTTTGCATCGCATGCTCAAGAGCACAATACTAAATGTCTTCTTATAATTATAAAAAATGGAACCACTATTCACCGGACGAACGATGCTAATGTGCTTGCCGTCGATAGCACTAACACAATTAGTCATACCAGTTTTAACAAGAAATTTTCCTGATATGGCTTGGAACTCATTCTCATTTGGTGGCGATACATAAATGCAATTGAGCTCATCCCACATAGCCTCACAAGTTTCGTAAATAATTTTTCTAACTGTTGAAATACCGTGAGCTTGTGAGACCAAGCCAAAACTTGTATGTTGCACCCTTGAGCCAAGTAGCTGCCATCATGTAATTATTTTATTTTGATTATGGAAATGGTTCGAATACCTCTGCATCCTTTCTTTTAGAGCGGTCAACAGTAGGTTGAAGTTCGCCACAGTCATCCTAGTCGCCTTAAAGAAGTGTTCCTCATCCTTTTTTTTTAAGTTTTTGGGTACAAGTAGTAAAAAATCCTTCCTCTTGCCGAGTAAGGTTTACCGGCCGAACCCACTATCTCCTCCTTCCCTCTTGGGTAGCTTTAAACGCCTCATAACCCAAATTTATTTGAATTATTATATCACTTAATCTTATAACAAATTGCATCAATTCTTCCAACGTTGTTAACAATATATTTTTATTTTCAAATAAAAACAAAGTTTTCAAAAACAGCTGTTTGTTGCGTCGCTTTGAAAACAATCAAGTAGCCGTCGGTATGACTACATTTCCCTCTTTTGTCGTGTCGTAAAGTCGTTGCTGTCGTCAATATGTTCACACAATCTCAAGTGGGCTCTAACCAGTGTAACTAGAATTTTTTTCCTCTAAATATTCCACTTACAATTTTTATATTCCACAAAAATATTGCACTTTCAATTTTTAGGATATATGTAAACAAAACGAGATGTAAAACATAGAAACATTAACGAGATGTAAACAAAAATACATACATCAGTTCATTTGTACTTTACAAGTCTTTTGAAGTACCCTAAGGGGAAAAGAATCGGTTCTGAATCTATCACGTGATAGATCCAAAAGAGGTAGGTACCCGTCCCAATTCTGCCACCAACATATGAAACCGACCAGTTACTTTTACATGGCGTTGTCATTGACAGGGGCCAATTGCCACCTGCTGCATCACCTTGGACCGGTCCAGTAACCGGTCAAGCAGAGTAGAATGGTGACCTGTTATGACAAAAACGGAACCGGTTCAGAACCTACCATGTGATAGGTTCCCAAGGGATAGCGAGCTGACCCAATTCTGCCACCAAGATATGAAACCGACCGGTCACATTTACATGGCGTTGTCATTGACAGGAACCAATTGCCACATGCTGCATCACCTAAGACCTGTCTAGTGACCAGCCCAGAAAAACAGGATGCAAACCACAACTTTTCATATTTTTTATTATAAGTTATAATTTTTTTATATATTTTTTCACACAATACGAATACAGCTTTGAGTTTTAATAGATCTGTCTCCGCTTGAATCATTCAAAATTGGTCCCGTGCTGAGTAAAGTTAAATCTGTTCCGTAACAGGCACAAAAAACCTGTTGCGTGACGAGTTATATCAGACCTATCCTGTGATAGCTGTCCATTGGAGCTGACACGGGATCAGTTATTTAAGGGCAATTGACTCTGCTTTCCCCGTAGGGTATTATATTCTCTTATAAATAGTTACATATCTTTATTCTCACAAAGAAAACTTAGTTTTTAAAATGCAAACAAATAGGTGTATTAAATATCGTCACCATAAATCTAAAAAGTCGTATCAACATTCTTAATATTTTATAGGAGAAGCCAAAACAGTTTCAAAATTGGAAATTTTTAATTTTTTAAACGAAATTAAGCAGAAAGGACGACTTTTAAATGTAATATATGTGCTATTTTAATTGTTTTTAGCTTTTCCTTTAAAAAATTAAAAATGTTATGGATTTTTGAATTTATATTAGCGATATACAATGTACAAAATTAAAATTAAGGCAAAGCTTCGAGATCAATACTTAATTGTTGCTTGTATTATTATCATAGAAATTCGTAGTTATAATTTTTTACTAAGCTATCAGTTATTTGGTAGGAATTGCAACATTGTTTTTTTTTTCTCTCAATCTCCAAAGAGTCTGGGCGTTTTTTGAAGCAAATGGCAAATGCTGCTGTCGTCCGCAAAAGAATGAATTGGGATGTAGGTCAACAACAGAAGGTCGTTGATAAAACCAAGAACAAAGTTGGCGATAGGACTGAACCCTGCGGTACTCCTGCGTTGATGGCGTGCTCATTTGACGAAATTCCGTCGACAACAACACGGATACTTCGGTCCTTAAGGAAACACGTGATCCACTGAGCAAAGTTAACACCTACACCAAATGCAATTAATTTTGCCACAAGCGCTTTATGCCACACTCGGCCGAACGCCTTTGAAATGTCCAGAGCAACAACCCTGCTCTCACCAAATAAGTGAACGCATTGGTTCTATTTTTCAGTGAGGAACGCCATCAGGTCACCAGTAGAGCGGGCCCTACGAAAACCATACTGGCGATCACTAAGCAATTCGTTGTGCTCCAGATAGTTCATTAGGTTGAAGTTAATTATGCTCTCCATAACTTTGGCGAGCGTGAAGATATCGCTATGGGCCGGTAGTTTGCAGGGTTCGTGGCATCGCCCTTTTTTGGTACCGGCTGGACATTTGCGACCTTCCAACAAGATGAAAATACTCCTGTCTTGCAGGAGATGTTGAAAAGGTTTCGCAAATTTCGAGCCAGTGTAGAAGCACACGCTTTAAGCACAATTGGTGGTATGCCATCAGGACCAGAAGCTTTGTTTATGTTGAGATTTGTGAGGACTCTTTTACTGCTCTCGTACGAAAATATATATAAATTTCTAGTGAAGAAACTTTTCGCGTTTTAAAATTGCGTTACAGCGATTCCTAGCCTCGATGCGAAGTCTATTAGTATCAGCATTCTTATCAAAGCGCCAATTCTGATAGGCTTCCTCTTTGGACCTGACTATAATCCTCCCAGTCTCATTAAACCATCTGCGGTCTTTTGGTTTAACGCTTTTCTTCTTATTGGAGATAAAAGACCGCATACCCAGCAAGATAATTTCTTGTACCATGACAACCACGGCATTCACATTTCTATCAGCGAAACATAATTTCCAATTGAAGTTGCGATAAAAATTATTTAACGCTGTCCAATTTGCTCTTTCATAAAACCATGCAATCCTTTTCGGGGCTTTAGGCGAAGAGGTGTGAAGGTTAGAATATGAAAAAACAGCAGAGATGGTACAATGGTCCAAATTACAAAGAGGTGCATTGACACTCACATCATATTTTTCATGATGAGAAGTCAGAAAAAGGTCTAAGATGTTATGGCTTTGCAAATCATTTCGTGGGAAAAATGTTGGTTCCTTCACTAGTAATTGGTTCGATTCAGCAAAAAGCTCGACATATTGTCCTTCAGGTGTAGTGTGTTTTGAGTGACATTACCAAGCCGAGTTGTGGACATTGAAATCGCCGGCAACAACGATTTCGCTGTCAGGAAACAACCCTAAAATGTGCGTAATCGTATCAGAGAGAGAGTCCAATTTATTAAAAGTGGATTCCCTCCCTAAATTCGGACTTCTATACACGAAACAAAAATGTAGCAAGTGCGAACGAACTCTGAACCTCACCCATATGGAGCTGAATTCCGGATAGGTGACGCTTAGACCCCGCTCCAACTGGTATGCCACATCTGTTCTTATAAAAAGAGCGATGCCCCTATGCGGAGAAAACAATGGCCGTAAGTAATACCCAGGAATATGAAAGTCCAGTGGATTCGAGTCCTCCGTCCCCTGGGTCTCACTTAGTGCCATTATTTGGGCCTATAGAGAGCACAATATGCGTATACCGAGAAAAAATTTGTTCTCAGTCCACGAACATTGCAGAAGTCTATACGAAAACTAGACGACATACCCGCACAGTGCAAACATAAAACAAATAAAGGTAGAAGTGGTAATTAGTTACAGCTGCGATAAAGATTAAACTCTGTGGACATAAGCAAAAAGTGCAGAGGCAATTGTTATGCCCTTACCTTTGCACAATCTAGCCCACAGTGCAACCCGTCTAGCAGACGCAACTAATCGGAGAGGATAGATGAGTAGACGGACGCGAAAAAACAATTACTTACGCTGCGAGGAGCATAGAAAAGCCCCTCGCGTGGTTAGTAAAAAAAACGCAGTCTGCGTTTAGCGAAGTTGTTGCTGCTCTCTGCTGGTCATCAAAAGAACTGCTTTCCATGCAGTAGATGACTTTGTTGTTGTTGTTTTTTATTGATTTATTTTGTTTCGCTTTGCTTTTTTTTATATTTTTAGTCGGCTGCTGTTAAATTTATTTTTTTTTTTTTTAGTTATTGCTAATGTTTAGGTAATTTTATTTTTAAGTTTATTATGTTTTATTTTATGCAAGTTTTTTATTATATTTGTTATATAAACCAGGCCCGTAGACAAGGGAGTGGTTTTGGTTGGTCTCTTTTTTTTCATTTCATTTCAAGTTTTCAAAACATTAAAAAACCTCGCCCCCCGGCCCCCCTTTTAATTTTTCTGTCAGTGGTCCGCGTAATCTACGACTTAAGCAGTCTTGGTTGAACCGTTGGCATTTGGCACTCCAAATTTAAAATCAGAGCTTATTGTAAGTTTTGCGTTTTTTTTTAGCAAAATTTTTAAAAACAAAATTTTTAAACCTTTTGAATGTTGTCGGAAAAGTCAATTCAATTTAAAAATTTTGATAAGTGATCTGTTAAAGTTTAAGAGTTGGTTACGGATTTTCTTATAAGAAAATACTAGTCTTCTTATCGTAGTAATTTTTATAGTAGTTAACAAGTGACTTATAGTTCAACATTGCTTTATACATAATTTTAGCCCGATAGCAGCTTGTAGGTAAATTGTTAGAATACTATAATAAGGCGCTTACGAAAATATCGTTGGAAAGGAATTGCGTTGTAGGTCACATTTCTAATGCTGTGGAAAACTTTTGCAAAATTACTGCTTATATACCTTTCCTTAGTGCAACACTTCACAACATGAAAGTACTATTTACAAAGCACAACTGGCTTTTGTCATCGTTCAACTTGATTTTGATGACATCCGGAAAGGAGGAACGATCAAAATTTTTAATTAAAAAATATGTAAGAATTTTACCTTGCTCTGGTAACACAACCATAGGAATAAATTAAATCAGAATTCAGCAGCGTATGCTGGTGCAAATATTAGGAAAGTGGGGTGATAGGTGAAGAAGTGCAATTGATATTTGAAATAAATTTCTAGAAGTTCTATGGGAGAGTGCCTCTGAAATGATTGTGCATACTTAAGAATACATAGGGATAGCAAAGTCACAGAGAATGATTTATTGTTAGAACTGGCAAAAAAAAAACAGAAGACTTACTGCAAATACATAAAAAAAATAAAAATAAGTTTTATTAAAAACTCATTAAAGTATTATACTAAATTTCTTTGATTCATCGATATCAAAAAATATCGATATATTTTTTATGAAAACCCCCCCTTGGGTAAATTCTGGCTACGGGCTTGATATAAACACTTGACGGATTTTAATTTTTTTTTTTTTGAACGACGGGCATTTAATTAATTACGTGGACACGGACATTTAATTTAATTCAA